>CM054063.1:28096594-29296594 GCA_028641055.1 Alopecurus myosuroides
ACACCTTGACCAAGGAAGAGCAAGATTGCATAATGCTCTATGTGCTTACGAACATGAAGGAAGTGGTCGATTATATCAGGTAAAATGGTGGTACAAATTACTTTCCAACTAGTAACCCTGTTTCGATCTAATACGTATTCTCTTCTTTTAGAGAATTCACGGATGAAATGTCGTCTGGAGCGGAGGAACCATCTGTCGGGGAGCTGGACACTCTTCTGAAAGAGGGTGCTCCCGGAAAGAAAATATTTGTGTCTTGGTTCATGGGAAAAGTAATTTCTAACCTCTTCCTATTACCTTGCAATCTGTGACTTGTCACTTTCGTTACACCTATCTAATGCACAAAACAATTTGTATCGTATTTGTAGGGAGCTAATCCCAACGTTCAGATGACGGATGAGTTGAGATGTGTTTCCCAAGGTTTTAACATTAGCGTCATGAAATATGAGAAGTATGATGTGAATGGGTATCGCTTCCATACGGAGGATCACCAGAAGAGTCGGCCGAATGCAAAAACGGTAAATACCGGGGTTTTCACCCGAGGCGCCAGGGGAGGCGATGGAGCCGATTCCGTAGACTACTACGGAAGGTTAGAGAAGGTATACGAGCTGACGTTCAATCGCACCAACGTAGAACTCAAGCTCGTTGTGTTCAAATGCCACTGGTTCGACCCCGTCCATGGATACAAAAGTACCCCTTCCATTGGGTTAGTTGAAGTTAGGCCTTCAACCACCTATAGCGGAGCCGATGTCTTTATTGTGGCTCACCAAGCCAAGCAAGTTTATTATTTGCCTTACCCATGCCAGAAAGAGGCACTCAAGGGTTGGGAGGTCGCGTTCAGGGTATCGCCACATGGTAAACTACCCATGCCTTCCGACGACGATTATAACAACATTGACCCGAAAACGTACCAGGGAATTTTCTATCAAGAGCAAGAGGACTTCGGGGACTTTGACTTACAAATGGGTGGTTTTGAGGACCTTGAGAACAATGCAGAAACTCGTGGTGAGTCAGTGGTGGATCTAAAGGACATAGACATTCTCACCAAGCTACATACAGACAATGGCGACGATGATGAGCCACCACCGTTCGAAGATCCTCTAATTTACTACTCACGTGATAGTGATACGGATAGTGAGAACGAGAACCCACCTAATTATGAGAGTGATGATTCTAGGTGATGTCTTTATACTTAGTATTTTATCTTAGTATTTTTATGCAAGTTTCACCATTCTATACTTAGTATTTTTTCTTTTGAACATGCCTAGTGATGCTCTACATTTTATGCCAAGTTTCACCATTTTATGCTAAGTGCCTACATTTCACCATTTTATGCTAAGTGCCTATATTTTTACTATGTAAATGTGATTTAATTGTTTTCTATTTTCTCGATGTAGGTGATTGGACAATATGAGCCAAGGCAAGGAATCGTCGTCGTCCTTGCTCAAGAAGATTACACGGAGTGGTAGATCCTTGATTCGCAATCGGCGCTACCCCGTGGACGACGATGCGGTTGGAGGACGAGGGCGCCGGGCACGAGGTGGAGGTGGAGGTGGAGGACGAGGACGAGGACGAGGTGGAGGTGGCGGGGGAGGTGTAGACTTGGAGCCTCCACCCTCCGCGTCTGGTGACGTGGCTTCCCAGCTGCAGATAGAGGATAGGGAGGAGGGGGAGAGGGAGTCCAGACGGGAGGAGGAGGAGGAGTACAGACCGGAGGAGGAGGAGGACGAGGACGTGGAGGTGGAGATGGAGGGGGAGGTGGAGGGAGGAGGAGGGGCACCGAAGAAGCTGCGAGTTCGTGGGGAAGCGGGAGTCCCCGGTGCGGATCAGCAGCCTGCCACGGAGGAGGAGAAGACCCTTATTTTTCCAAATAAGAAGGAGTAAGTTTAGTCATTTTGTAATTTTAAATATGTAGTTTCATTTTTGGCATATGTACTAATGTTTGATTATTATGCAGCAATTGGACATATGCTGCAGGGAGCCGCCAGCCTTCGAGCTTGATTGGAGCTCTGATCCGGCTTTATTGGCCGGGCTATTACACCACGGATGTGGATGGCGAGCCGAAGTTGGCCACTTCTTGGCTGGACTACGAGGCTGCCGATTGCCCGCCCTTCGGGAAGGCTTCTGACGCCGTGATCACCAAGTTTTGGGTAAGTTATATTTTCTTGAGTTTTGTTCGTAGTTGATGACACCACCGTTCTAACTCGCAATTTCTTTACGCATGATTGAAGTGCTTTTTCCGGGTGCTTGAGGAGGATAGAGCCGCGGCGGTTCGGGTTCTCCGCGTGGCGTGCGTGAGGTTGACCCGCCAGGTGTGGTACAACCAGAAGCACACCGCCATCAGCGCGTTCATGGCCGAGAAGGGCAAAAGGGCCAAGAAGCATGAGAATGTTGAAGCCCCGCCCAAGATGACAGTCGAGGATTTCATGTCGGTAAGTAAACTATCTATGTCATTCTATATTTCAGTTAAGTTGCCATTGCATTGCCTCCTATTTACTTCACTATTGCATTCTCAGGTCATTCCCGGCTGGGCCGAAAGACACGAGGACGCATGGGCGACGCTGGCTAGGAGGTGGGCCGGGGAAGACCCCGACTTCGATGCCTTGAGCCAGCGGAACAGGAGGAACCGAGGCCACGGGGGCACCCACAGTGGAGGAAGCCTTAGCACCGACCGCTTCAAGAATAAGATGGTATATACATACATGGAAAAGATGGTTTATTTTCTATCATGCATGTTTCTACTTGATACACATAACGTTTACTTTTGCGATGCAGGAGAGTCAGAGAGGGGTGCTAGTTACTTACTTGGCGGCGTGGCAGAAGATGAGGCAGAAGAAGTCCGTTTTGGACGCCTCCACATCCTGGGCTCCTGAGTACTACGGCACAGCCAAGCAGGACTTGCAGTCTTACTGCTCGGCGTTCCAGATTCTGCACCCGCAGGTCGAGGACCCCATCGAGCACGAGTACGACGAGAGGGCGCTGATGGGGGAGTAGTAACCCGGTATGCCAGCTCCCAGGTGTGATCCGGCCCAGACGGTGGCTGGACCAAATCCGGCTAAGGGCAAAGAAACTCCTGGAAGGCCCAGGGCGTGTAAGGTTCGTAACCCGGATTGTGGGTTATGGTAAGAAAAGTTAGGGTTCGTATGTAGAGTTCAAATAGGACTCGAGGAGCGCTTTGTAGGGCAAGCCCAGAGGGGTATGAGTACTATATAAACCAACCCCTGGGCTTCGCCTAAGAGAGATTCAAGTCATAGTTGTAACACCTGTTATCGAGTATCCAGTATAATAATATCGAGAGCCGGCGAGTTGCTTTCCGATTCTTAGATTGCTTTTCACCATGTTTTCCTTCGAGCTAAACCCTCTCCCAAATACCTGTGTCGACTTGCCCCAAGATCAGTTACCCCAGGTAACATCTGCCGTGATTATCCCACGACAGTTGGCGCCCACCGTGGGGCCTGCGTCCAAAGGTGTTTACATCACGGGAGAAGCTCGGAAGAGCATGGAGAACTTCGTCGTCGGCGAGATCTACTCCAATGGCGAAGGAGAAAGAATAGTGGACAATTCCGGATGGGAGTTGGAGCCGGATTACTTCGAATCCGGATCCATGGTGTCAATCGGCCAAATCAGTATCTTCATCGGCATGGTACGTACACTCAATTTGAAAGGACAATATCATGTGCACGTTACAGGAACTTCCAGCAGGGACAAAAGGGCGTTGAAACAAACAGCGAATCTGTCCTCCTCGGCCACTCCGGGATACTTGAGGTGGGCAGAGGAAGAGGTAACGTGGAGCAGGAAAGATCATCCAGAAGGAATAGAGCGCCCCGGGACCTTGGCGTTAGTAGTTTCGCCACAGGTCAATGGTTACGAATTGAAAAAGGTGTTGATGGACGGAGGAAGCAGCATCAACATCCTATATTGGGAAACTTTCTTGCGCATGAACCTCAAGGAGTCCCAGCTACAAAAAAGTTCGACGGTGTTCCACGGGATCGTGCCGGGTCATTCGGCACGCCCCGAAGGGAAAATTGCATTGGAAGTAGCCTTTGGAGAATCGGTAGATAACTATCGGGTGGAGTGGCTCACGTTTGAAGTAGTCAATCTGCATAGCCCCTACCACGCTCTGTTCGGAAGGCCGGCTTACGCTAAATTCATGGCTAGGCCGTGTTACGTATATTTGCAGTTAAAAATTCCAGGCCCCAAGCGGACCATCACTATCCATGGGAACCGGGATATAGCAGCAGAGTGTGATGAGGGAGATTCGGTGATGGCCGAGCAAGCCTGCAGAAAGGAAGAGCTTAAATATTACCGGTCTCAGGTGGACCCGGAAGATGGCACGGCATTGAGAAGACCAGATTCTGAAGACGAAAGAGTGAAATTTAAGGCTGCTCAAGACACCAAGAAAGTAGATTTTGTGGAAGGAGACCCCACCAAGCAGTTCACTATAGGGTCCAATTTGGAAGACGCGCAAGAAAAGGCCCTAGTGGAATTTATACGCTCAAATGCGGATGTGTTCGCCTGGACACCCAGCGACATGCCGGGTATCCCTACCGAGTTGGCAGAGCACAGTTTGCATGTAGATCCCAGGGCCAGGCCTGTGAAGCAAGGTTTGAGAAAAATGAACGAGGAAAGGAGAAGAGCTATAGGTGAGGAAATCGCACGACTACTAACCGCAGGCCTTATCATGGAAGTATTTCACCCGGACTGGTTAGCAAATCCGGTTCTAGTGATGAAAAAGACAAATGAATGGAGGATGTGCATCGATTTCACGAGCCTCAACAAGCATTGCCCAAAGGATCCGTTCGCGCTGCCAAGGATAGACCAAATCATAGACGCGGTAGCCGGAAGCGACTTGCTATGTTTCTTGGACGCATATTCGGGATACCATCAGATTAAACTCAAAAGGGAGGATTGGGAAAAAACCTCATTTATAACCCCTTTTGGGGCCTTCTGCTACAAGACCATGACGTTCGGATTGAAAAATGCGGGCGCAACTTATCAGCGGTGTATCCAGAAATGCTTCGAGGATCAAATTGGGCGTAACGTGCACGCATATGTGGATGATGTGGTTATTAAGACCCGGAAGGCAGAAACGTTTATTGATGATTTAAAGGAAACGTTTAAAAACTTGAGGAGGTATCAGATGAAGCTCAACCCAACGAAGTGTGTGTTCGGAGTCCCGGCCGGGAAGTTACTTGGCTTTATAGTCTCCGAGAGAGGAATTGAGGCAAACCCGGATAAAATCAAGGCCATACAGAATTTGAAGAAACCGGAAAATCTGAAGCACGTTCAAAAACTCACGGGCTGCGTGGCAGCCCTGAGCCGGTTCATATCCAGGCTTGGAGAAAAGGCAATACCCTTGTACCGGCTTTTGCGGAAATCAGATAAGTTCGTATGGGACCAGGAGGCAGATGAGGCGTTTGAAGCACTAAAGAAGCAGTTATCTGAAGCGCCAGTACTAGCGGCGCCGGGTCCTAAAGAGCCTATGTTATTGTATGTGGCAGCCGGTCCCCGAGCAGTTAGCGCAGTGGTTGTCGTGGAACGCAAAGAAGATGGGAAAGGCTACCCGGTCCAGAGGCCAGTTTACTATGTCAGTGAAGTGTTATCGGAAGCGAAGCAGCGTTGCCCGCATTGGCAAAAATTGGTGTTTGGGGTCTTTATGGCCAGCCGGAAGTTGAAGCCATATTTCCAAGAACATCCCATAACAGTGGTTAGTTCAATACCAATGTCGGATATCATCAGAAACTCGGATGCAACGGGCAGAATAGCCAAATGGGCAATAGAGATGGGAGATTATCATATCAGCTACGAGCCTAGATCGGCAATCAAGTCCCAGGCCTTGGTTGATTTCGTTAACGACTGGACGCACACTGGGGTGGTTACCGCAGTTCCAAGTTCCGAGTCATGGACCATGCACTTCGATGGATCAAAGCAGTACGAGGGGTCAGGAGCCGGAGTGGTGCTGACATCGCCAAAAGGGGATAAACTAAGTTACGTGCTACAGATTCATTTTGATTGCTCAAACAACGTGGCCGAGTATGAGGCTCTGTTGCATGGCTTGAAGGTAGCCAAGGAGATGAACATTAGAAGGATACGATGCTTTGGAGACTCGGATCTCGTGGTGCAGCAGGTGTCAGGAACCTGGGACAGGAAGGACGCCACTATGGCAGCGTATCGCAGGGAGGTTGATAGGGTTGCCGGGTGTTTCTCCGGGTATGAAGTGGAGCACATAGACAGAAGAAAGAACGAGGCGGCGGACGCACTCGCCAGACTCGGCTCGCGCAGGGAGCCGGTTCCACCTAATGTTTTCGTGGACGAGCTATGGCGGCCGTCAGTTAAATCCGAGTCTGAAGAAGAATTAGCAAATCGAGACCCGGACGTGGAGCTCGTGGCTACGATACGCGGCGTCCCCGAATGGACGGAGCCATATCTGGCATACTTATCACGGGGCGAACTACCAGAACAGGAGGTACTAGCAAGACAAATCGTAAGGCGGGCAAAAGGATACGTTATTATCAATGGAGAGTTGTACAAGAGAAGTGCGGCAGGAGTCTTTTTGCGCTGTGTGACACCAGAGGAAGGCCGACGGATTCTTAAGGAGATCCATGAAGGTGATTGCGGGCATCATGCGTCCACAAGGTCTCTTGTGGCCAAGGCCTATCGACATGGGTTCTTCTGGCTCACGGCTCTAGCAGACGCGGAACGGGTAGTGGCAAGGTGCGACGGATGTCAAAGGTACGCTCGTCAAACTCATGTGCCGGCTATGGAGTTACGGGCCATTCCATTAACTTGGCCATTCGCTGTTTGGGGTATGGACATGGTTGGCCCCTTCCATATGTCACCTTGCAAGAAGACGCACCTTTTAGTCGCTGTTGATAAGTTTACCAAATGGGTGGAGGTTATGCCGGTCACCAATTGCGAAGCGGCCACAGCAGTCAAATTCCTGAAAAGGATTATATACCGGTTCGGGTACCCCCACAGCATAATTACCGACAATGGAACCAACATGTCCCTTGGAGAGATGGAAAAATTTTGTGGCAGCAATGGAATCAGGCTTGATGTAGCATCAGTAGCACATCCGCAAGCCAACGGGCAAGTGGAGAGGGCGAACCAAGAACTACTTCGTGGATTGAAGCCAAGACTGAGGGTTCCCTGTATCAGGGCTGCTGGGGCATGGGTTGAAGAGCTTCCTTCCGTGGTCTGGGGTATTAACACTACACCCAACCGATCCACCCAGATGACACCTTTCTTCATGGTCTACGGCGCAGAAGCGGTATTACCAAGCGACATCATTCATGATTCACCAAGAGTGACAGCTTATGTGGAAGTAGAGAACGAGAAAACCCGGCAAGACGCCGTGGATATGTTAGAAGAACAAAGGGAGCAAGCCTTGGAAAGATCAGCCATATATCAGCAGGACTTGCGAAGATATCATAGTCGGCGGGTGAAAAGCCGGGTCTTTCAGGAGGGAGACTTGGTCTTGCGCTTGGTTCAGACAAACGAGGGAAGGCACAAACTATCGCCACCATGGGAAGGACCCTTCATCGTAAGCCGGAGCCTGCATAATGGGTCATATTACTTGATAGATGCAAGAGAAGAATCGACCACACTCAACGATACTGCTCACACAACTGCACCTATGCAAGAAAGAGATAGACCGTGGAACGTGGCTCAGCTACGTCCATACTATACTTAGCAGAAAAAGATGTAACAGGCAGCAGGTTTGAGACGCACTCTTTTCCTGTCCAGGGCACCCTTGGGGACTGGATGGGTTTTTAATGAGGCGGCTTGCTGGCCTAATTTTTTCATATCAAATAAAAAGGGATTATCAAGAAAAGAAGCAAGTGTTATTTGTACGATGTGAACATTCAGGTCTTGAGGGCTGGTTGCTCATACAAGCACAGCTGTAAACTCAAAAAAGACCCGGCCTTGATGCCAATGAGTTATAGGGGCCGTCACTCGAAAAAACGAGTGCGGCTACAATCTTATAACCGGACAAAGAAGTCCAAATTTCTCGGCTATTCTTACTTAAGCTCGATGTGACTCGCAACGAAGTGGCATGATTCGTTCGCTTACGATTAATGTCGGTCATGAGACCCAAACGGGACTTGCTTGACCCCGTTTTCGTATTGATGTAACAACATGGTATCCACGCGAAAGCCGGCTTATAGTACAAGATAGTCGAAAGGGTCATCTAAACCACAAGTTATGCAGAGTATAAGGCCGATAGCCGGAAACTCAACGATTATCAAGCATAACTTCAAACCTCATAAAAAGCTGTCCTGAAGTCTTGAGCATTCAGCAACAGGCAATTCGTTTCCTTGAAAGAAAACAATCATGTGTCCTAGACGCGGAAACCCGGACTGGGGACTTATGAGCTCTAAGGAAGAAACAGCATCATCCAGCCGTTAAAATTAAAACGAGCCACGCATCCGGGTCTCAGGAGCTTAGGGATTCAGGTGTAAAACCGATCCCTAGACGCCAACGACACCCGGAGGACGAGTCTTGCTAAGGAAAGTATAAAAAAAAAAAAAAGTATAAGGTATCGAGAATAAAGCAAGTGGATATCAAGAACAAGCAAATGCAAAGACACATTCATCAAAAGCCCAAAGGGGCGCAAAGTGCATCGGGAGTTTAAATAAAAGTGTTACAAAAAACCATAAAGTATCAAAAGAGCACAGGCGCTCTGCTTAAATGAATAGTAAAGCTGTTTTAACGATGCTTTGCCGGCTGACGTATGTGGAATAATGGCATTACTTCAAGCTGCAGGGTCCATCTTGGCCTTGCCCTTGTCGCCACCTGTAGTTGCGGCGCCACTCGGGTCAGCAGCAGTCCCGGGTTGTGCAGCAGAAGTTGCAGGAGCAGAGTCGGCCTCGGTCTTCCTGGCGGCTTCTTCCTTCATCTTGATCGCCTGCTCCTTCCAACGGGCA
This sequence comes from Alopecurus myosuroides, assembly GCA_028641055.1. Taxonomy (NCBI): domain Eukaryota; kingdom Viridiplantae; phylum Streptophyta; class Magnoliopsida; order Poales; family Poaceae; genus Alopecurus; species Alopecurus myosuroides. Next base: position 28,105,519 of record CM054063.1, read on the forward strand.
AGCATATCGAACGGCTGGGGGCGGTTCGCCTTGACAACCTTGTCATTAGCATCATAAGCAGGGAGAATCTCATCAATCTCTAAGCTGTCAGCAATAACGCTAGCCGGATGGCGGACTTCTTTCTGAATAGCCTTGAAGTCCTTTGGCAAAAACTTAGACCCACCCAAGTTGAACTCTAGAAATCCACTCATAAGTTTGGCAAGTTGTAGCTTGGGGGCGTAGGCTTTAGCCAGTGCGAGCCCCCGGGTTACCCCAAATCGGCAGGAGGACCGTTTCCAGTGCCAAATCCACTCGGGGATCGTGGAGCAGAATTCCAGTAATCTCTTCATATTATCTGGCTTGACATCCGGCAGTCGTAACTCATCAAGTATCCAGCTAACTCCGCCGCAAAGTTGGCGAAGAGTATTCTTGATGGTTTTAAGCTTGGCAGCATCATCTTCTTCGGGGGCAGCATCACATGGGCCTGCTAAAGAAAGGCAAAAGGAGCAAAGATAGTAGGCAAGCAAGCGCGGTTGTTCAAATCAAAGCAATCCGAGTCATAAAAAGGTGAAATTCAAAAATCTTACCAGTCGCAGTACGGTGAACATCAGCAATTTGAGCAGAAAGAGTTGTAAGTTTTTCCTTAGCCCTGTGAGCTCTCTTCCTGTATTTTTTCGTCATCTTTTGGCACCTGCGAGCCTCAGTCTCAGCAGCTTCACGAAGGGCCGTTTCTTTTCCAATACGCTTGGTGGACTTGGCCAGCTTCTTCTCCAACTGTGAAACATAGTCCTGTAAAGAAGCATGAAGAGGGATCAGCCGGAAACATTATGCAAAGTTCCAAGCAAGTTACCTAGTAATTTACTCGGAACTTGGGGACTAGGCATGGAAACAATTGATGATTAGTCGGGATTACCTCGTGCTTGGTTATTAAGGCATCTAGTATGTTTTCTTCGTCGCCCTTCAAGGTATGGAGGGCATCTAGCATTTGAGCAAAGGTCATGTCTTCAGGGCGAAGTTGAGAAGGGCCGGAGGATTGGCCCTCTTGTGGAGGAGTTGTTCCGGGTTTGGGGGTCGAAACCCGGATTGTTTGAACGTCCGGGTTAGGAGAGTCCGGCTTGGTCTCCAAAATGATGTCTTCGTCCACTTCTTCAGAGGGCTGGGGTGAATTGCGACTGCGCATCAGGTGCTTGAAGGAGCTAAGGACTATCGAAGCGGATTAATTTGATGATGCCCGAAAGTAATTTACGGGTTGACCCAGATCCAATCCTGGTCAAATTGAGGAAATTGCGAGTTTCAGTTGGATGATTGAGAGAGGCTTACCAAAGAAATTAGGGTCCAAAATGAGGCTGGTGCGCGCCGCGGCTTGAGTATCTCACCACGGCCCTTGATAAGAGAAATGAAGGCGTGACGGCGATGCTTGATGGCGGCGCTGGGAAGCTCGGGGTCGATTGCGGCCGGAGATGGCCTTATCTTTCGCAGTGCGCGCGAGCCTGGAGGCAGGGACTGCGAGGGAGCGAGGAGAGAAAGGATGCTGGGGCAAAGTGAAAGGCTTAGGGTTACTTTCGGTTGATATTTATAAGGGAAGTGGTGAGCTCACCCGCGGCTGGAAAGCCGGAAGTTACGGAGCAATAATTATCCGCACAGGTTTGGCGTCGCGGGCGTTCGGAGCGAGGTGAAATGTTCTGTTGACAGGGAGAACGCAATTTATCCCGAGATATCAGGGATCCTTATTGAGAGTAGGGCCTTAATATCTTAGGGTTCAAATCTGGAAAGGTCCGTTAAGCACTCGAGGAAGGGTCGAGCTGTCGAATGACCGTCACGGAGCTGTGTCTAGTCATCTGTTAAAGTAACTTGACCCGGTTCATGTAAGCTTGGGCGTTTCATATCTTTTTTAGGGAATAGCGAGCGCTTCGAGAATGAATCTGTGAAGCCCGCGCTATCCTGGGGACTACTGATGGGGGAGTAGTAACCCGGTATGCCAGCTCCCAGGTGTGATCCGGCCCAGACGGTGGCTGGACCAAATCCGGCTAAGGGCAAAGAAACTCCTGGAAGGCCCAGGGCGTGTAAGGTTCGTAACCCGGATTGTGGGTTATGGTAAGAAAAGTTAGGGTTCGTATGTAGAGTTCAAATAGGACTCGAGGAGCGCTTTGTAGGGCAAGCCCAGAGGGGTATGAGTACTATATAAACCAACCCCTGGGCTTCGCCTAAGAGAGATTCAAGTCATAGTTGTAACACCTGTTATCGAGTATCCAGTATAATAATATCGAGAGCCGGCGAGTTGCTTTCCGGTTCTTAGATTGCTTTTCACCATGTTTTCCTTCGAGCTAAACCCTCTCCCAAATACCTGTGTCGACTTGCCCCAAGATCAGTTACCCCAGGTAACATCTGCCGTGATTATCCCACGACAGGCGCTGATGCTGGGGGGGGGGGGAACGGGAGGGAGCACGGCCGTCTGAAAGTCCTCGATAAGGTGGCCATGCCTACCGCGAGCCTCACGCGTATCAAGGCTACCCTCCCCGCCGACGCCGTCCCTGTCCAGCCTCGTCGACGGCGTCATGGAGCTGCCTCTGCCTCTGCCGATGTAAGTTGTCCTCTCATTCTCATCATGTTTTCTAACATTCCCCTCTGCATTGCTAAGTTGTCGATATTAACTTGTTTCCTAAATTGTAGCCGGAGTTCGATGCGGCCTATGCTGCCGCTTATGCGAAGTACAAGGAGGACCTACAGGCGTGGCAGCAGAGGAGTGAACTCTCCACTGCGTACACTAGGGAGTTAGAGATTGTAAGTTTTCAATCCATATTTCTGCAAAATATGACAAGTCTAAACCATCTTGGCAACACATGACATCTAAACCATCTTGTAGGCGATGGTGAGGTGGATGACCACCGGAGAGGGAGGAGCGCCTCCAGGAGAGCGTCCTGATGCGCTAGGGCCGATCCCGATATTCACATCGAGGGAAGAGTTTGCCCTCACATACAACGCAGAGACCCCGATATGTGTTCTTTTCCACACGTCCATTACTGATTTACTTTGCCTCTAAAGTGTCTAACTCGTGCTCGAACATGTAGGGTACTGGAGCTTCGGAGAACGCGACTTTTGGCCGGGCTTCTCCTAGTGGCTCCCCGGGTTCGCGCCAGACGACGCCGATTCACGGCCGTGTTTCGGCCACTCCTGATACCTCGCCTGGTGGCTCCGGAGCTGGTTCGACGGACGCGACACATGATCGTCCCGTTTTCACGAGGGGAGACTTGGGCTTCACCCCTTCTCCTCCGGACCGTCTGTAGCTAGCTAGGGATGTATCTAGATCGATGTATGGATGTATCTGGATCGATGGACGTATCTGGATCGATGTATGACATTAAACGATGTTTGTATGTATATTTTGTTGGTCAATAATGATAGTACTGTGCTTCTACATGTTTTTGTTGCATTGCCGTCAGCGTAGGACCAGTGCCGACGGCATAGCCTATGCCCAGGAGCGCACCAGGCGGCGCCACGTGTCCCTCCCTGTGCCGACGGCAATGCCGTCGGCACCGTTGCCTCCACCAGCCGCTCGTCTCCTGACAGCCCGGGCCCACTGTCAGACCAGGTGGGCCCCACATATATGTTGTGCCGACGGGGTTTGCTTGTGTCGACGGCCAAATGGGCTGTGCCGACGCGGTGATACGCCGACGGCATTGTGCCGACGGCCACCGTCAGCACAGGCGGTGCCGACAGGATTCGTGACTGTGCCGACGGCTTCAGGCCGTCGTCGTATCGCGCGTTTCCTGTAGTGTCACTTGCATCATGATCCCAATATGCCAAACAATCATTGCAGCAAAACAAAGAGAATGACTCGGAGTTGGTGTTAGCAGTTTCATGACCATATCAAAGCCTCATGGATAAGATTTTTGGGGAAATGGTAGCGTTGCAGTTATGGGGTAGAAATAACTTCCAAAATTGATGGAACAGTATTACCATGTTCTAAACTATACACCATCTTTCTTCAAAATGACACATAACTCATCAATTTTTTGGTGATACAAAACTTCTTAGCGTCCCTTCTCGAAACAGGATTTTTCCCCGCTTTATAAATAATGTCACACGGACGAGCCGATACAAAGTGACGAGAAAATACTCTTACAAAGCAGATAAAAAATAAACAACAAGGAAATAGAAGCAGCAACACCCCAAAGAAACACAAATGACGACTAATTGTCACCACACCTCCTTGTGAAACCACATGTCTATGAGACACCACACCCACCAACTTTTTGCCGAACAGAGCCGCATGCCTTCTCGCTTCGGGTCGTGGTGGGTCGATCATGCCAGCAGGCGACAAGGACGGAGAGTGGTCGTAACAGTCACGTGTAAAAATATTAGGCCATCGAGAATGCCTCACACTAGTGCCATAAGTGCCTCGAAACAAGATCCAAACTCACGGACAGGTGATAACAAAATGAGACCGAGAGGTACCGGGGCTCCACGAAGACACCGCCAATAGGGAGACAATGCATCATGTTGCTGTTGTCGAGACTCAGTAGTCATGGTTTTTCACCCGGAGCTCTATAGCGGGGAGGGTAGCCACAACATTGCCTCCAAGAGAGTCCGTACACACGTAGGAATCCCCGCCGCCAGTTTCGAATCGCTGAGCTTTCTCTGGAAAATACGTTCACACCACCACCGGGTATGTCGGATCACTAGATGTCACCAAGCAGACCTCCATATCGCGACTTGAGAGTAAACATTGCTGCCCAAGGGTCGCCAATACAGGATCTCTTGCTGCCCGCTCTTAGCCGTCCACACAGAAAAATATGGAGCCATCACCTCCGCAACACCGCTCACCAGAAAGCCGGATGGGCAACCCACCTTCCAGGGTCGCCGCCCAAGCATCCAAATTCTTGCAAAGGTTGTTAGGAATAATCTTGAGTTTAAGTTAGGCGTCTAGTCTTTCCGGTTTGAGTTCCAAGTTAATTAGGCTATTAGGCTTGCATACCATACGTAGCTAGTTTGAGTCCGGGTGAAACCAGGAGAGTACTAGTCGTGTTGCTTTGTACGCTTTGTCAGTGTTTGAGTCTGTTTAGGAAAGTGATCATCGAGTCCTACAATAGTTAGGTATCCATGTACGAGTAGGTTTTGGTTACCATGGGTCTGGCTTGCGTGTATATATACGCACCAAGTCTAAGAAGAAGTTGTACCGTGGGATTTGACAGAAATAAAGAGAACAATAGAGGGCGCGATACGCGCCCTTGGCAAAGATTTTTTCGTGCGTGTTTGTTCATCTAATTTGATGTGATTCGATCCTGTGGGGAATCCCAACAATTGGTATCAGAGCGAGGTCGAAAATTTGAGAGCACGCTTGCCCCGGGGAGGCGACCCGTACTAGCGCCTCGGGGCGGGCTATCATCGTTCGTTGGAGCGATAAGGAGGAAGACGGCGGGCGGTCGTCGCTCGACGTAGTGACAAGGAGGAGGCGGCAGGAGTTGTCGTCGACAAGGCGGTGGAGGTGGATGATCGTTGAGGGAGCGGTGGTGCTGTCGTGGGATAATCACGGCAGATGTTACCTGGGGTAACTGATCTTGGGGCAAGTCGACACAGGTATTCGGGAGAGGGTTTAGCTCGAAGGAAGACATGGCGAAGGGCGATCTAAGAACCGGAAAGCAACTCGCCGGCTCTCGATATGATTATACTGGATACTCGATAACAGGTATTACAACTATGACTTGAATCTCTCTGAGGCTAAGCCTAGGGGTTGGTTTATATAGCACTCATACCCCCCTTGGCTTGCCTTTACAAAGCGCTTCCTGAGTCCTACTCGAACTCTATACACAAACCCTAACTTTCCTTACCGCAACCCACAATCCGGGTCACGAACGTTACATGCCCTGGGCCTTCCAGAAGTTTCTTTGTCTTTAGCCGGATTTGGTCCAGCCGCCGTTTGGGCCGGATCACACCCGGGAGTTAGTCTACCGGGTTACTATCCCCTCATCAGTAGTCCCCAGGATAGCGCGGGCTTCACGGATTCATCCTCGGAGCGCTCGCTATTCCCTGAAAAAGATGTGAAATGCCCAAGCCTATGGGAACCGGGTTAAGTTGCTTTAACAGATGACCAGGCACAGCTCCATGTCTGTCATGTGATAGCTCGATCCTTCCTTGAATGCTTAACTGGCCTTTCCAATTTTAAACCCTAAAATGTCAGGGCCCTACTCGATAAAGATCCCTGATATCTCGGGGCAAGCTGCACTTCCCCTATCAACGGGATATTTTGCCTAATTCCGAATGCATATGCCGCCAGATCCGCACGGATAATTACTGTCCCGTAATTTCCGGCTTTCGGGCCGTAGGTGAGCTCACCACCTCCCTTATAAATATCAACCGATGGTAACCCTAAGCCATTCATCTCGTTTCATCATCCCTTTCCTCCACGCTCCCTCGCAATTTCTGCCACCGGGCTCGCACGCTCCAAGAAAGATAAGGCCACCACCGGCCGCACTCATCCTCGAGCTATCCAGCACCGCCATCAAGCATCGCTGTCACACCCGCGCTCCCTCATCGAGGGCCGTGACGTGACACTCAAGCCGCGCCACGCACCACCCTCACTTCGGACCTCAACTCCTTTGGTAAGCCTTTCTCAACCATTCAATCGAAACTCACAACCTTTTCAATCTGACCAAGATTGGATCTGGGTCAACCCGTAAGCTAATTTTCTGATATCATCAAATTGAACCGCTTCGATAGACCTTAGTTCCTTTAATCACCTGATGCGTAGTCGCAGCTCATCCCCGCGCCTTTATTGGCCATCCAACTTTGCATAAGATCGCTTGCAAGCTTTTCGATCTAGATCCATTCCACCTTGTTCTTTCCGCCTGTCGCATTAACACCCGGAAAATCCTCTTTTTCCAGCTAATCCCTCCACAATAAAGGTATGGGCAACCATCCATGTTCACCCAATTCACCTCAACGCGTAAGTAATTAACAATTTACTCAACCTCATCTGACACCCGGAAAATCTTCCGCATTTAACATCGTAGTGCATTATCCGGGTCTCATTTTAGCCTTCAACGTCTTGACGTCTCCGGACTCGAATGATTTGATGTTCCGAATCTTACTCCATACATTTCCTGTCCCTTGCAGGTCAACTCCATGGCTCCTAAAAGACAAGGAAAACACCCGGCTTCTGCAAAGGCCTCTCAAACCACTTCTGCCAACTGGGGTCGGTCTTCAACGACAAAGGCCAAGCTAGATGGGATGGCCGAGTTAGGAATCCTTCCTTCTCAAAAGGAAATACACTGGAGGGCTCCTGGCGATGAGACCCGTCCCACTCCCATCGAGAACGAGGTAATTTGTTTTACCGAGCATGTGACCCGGGGATTCCGTCCTCCGGGTCACCCTTTTTTCCGGGAAGTCTTGAGCCACTACGGCCTCCGGGTGTTCGACATAGGGCCTAACTCTATGCTGAACATCACCCACTTCATAGTTTTGTCCGAGTCGTACTTATGCATCACCCCAGCCCTCTGAAGAAGTGGACGAAGACATCATTGTGGAGACCAAGTCGGGCTCTCCTATCCCGGACGTTCAAACAATCCGGGTTTCGACCCCCAAACCCGGAACAACTCCTCCACAAGAGGGCCAATCCTCCGGCCCTTCTCAACTTCGCCCTGAAGACATGACCTTTGCTCAAATGCTAGATGCCCTCCATACCTTGAAGGGCGACGAAGAAAACATACTAGATGCCTTAATAACCAAGCACGAGGTAATCCCGACTAATCATCAATTGTTTCCATACATAGTCCCCAAGTTCCGAGTAAATTACTAGATAACTTGCTTGGAACTTTGTATAATGTTTCTGGCTGATCATTCTTCATGCTTCTTTACAGGACTATGTTTCACAGTTGGAGAAGAAGCTGGCCAAGTCCACCAAGCGTATTGAAAAAGAAACGGCCCTTCGTGAAGCTGCTGAGACTGAGGCTCGCAGGTGCCAAAAGATGACGAAAAAGTACAGGAAGAGAGCTCACAGGGCTAAGGACAAACTTACAACTCTTTCTGCTCAAATTGCTGATGTTCACCGTACTGCGACTGGTAAGATTTTTAAATTTCACCTTTTTATGACTCGGATTGAACAACTGCACTTGCTTGCCTACTATCTTTGCTCCTTTTGCCTTTTTTAGCAGGCCCACGTGATGCTGCCCCCGAAGAAGATGATGCTGCCAAGCTTAAAACCATCAAGAATACTCTTCGCCAACTTTGCGGCGGAGTTAGCTGGATACTTGATGAGTTGCGACTGCCGGATGTCAAGCCAGATAATATGAAGAGATTACTGGAATTCTGCTCCACGATCCCCGAGTGGATTTGGCACTGGAAACGGTCCTCCTGCCGATTTGGGGTAACCCGGGGGCTCGCATTGGCTAAAGCCTACGCCCCCAAGCTACAACTTGCCAAACTTATGAGTGGATTTCCGGAGTTCAACTTGGATGGGTCCAAGTTTTTGCCAAAGGACTTCAAGGCTATTCAGAAAGAAGTTCGCCATCCGGCTAGCGTTATTGCTGACAGCTTAGAGATTGATGAGATTCTCCCTGCTTATGATGCTAATGACAAGGTTGTCAAGGTGAACCGCCCCCAGCCGTTCGATATGCTTGCCCGTTGGAGGGAGGAGGCGCTCAAGATAAGGGACGAAGCTGCCAAGAAGGCCGCTGCCGACTCTGCTCCTGCAGCTTCGCAACCCGGAACTGCTACTAATCCGGGTGGCGCCGCCACCACCAGCGGAAACAAGGGCAAGGCCAAGATGGATCCTGCAGCTTGAAGTAATGAATGTCTCCTGTCATTCCATATGCATTAGTCGGCAAAGCGTCGTCAAAACAGCTTTATTACTTGTTTTAAGCGGAGCGCCTGTGCTCTTTTGACACTTTAAGGTTTTTGTAACACTTTTGCTTATACTCCCGATGCATTTGCGCCCCTTTGGGCTTTTGATGAATGTGTCTTTGCATTTGCTTGTTCTTGATATCCACTTGCTTTATTCTCGATACCTTATACTTCTTTTTTTATACTTTCCTTAGCAAGACCCGTCCACCGGGTGTCGTTGGCGTCTAGGGAACGGTTTTACACCTGAATCCCTAAGCTCCTGAGACCCGGATGCGTGGCTCGTTGTAATTTTATCGGATGGATGATGCTGTTTCTTCCTTAGAGCTCATAAGTCCCCAGTCCGGGTTTCCGCGTCTAGGACACATGATTGTTTTCTTTCAAGGAAACGAATCGCCTGTCGCTGAATGCCCAAGACTTCAGGACAGCTTTTTATGAGGTTTGAAGTTATGCTTGATAATCGTTGAGTTTCCGGCTGTCGGCCTTATACTCTGCATAACTTGTGGTTTAGATGACCCTTTCGACTATCTTGTACTATAAGCCGGCTTTCGCGTGGATACCATGTTGTTACATCAATACGAAAACGGGGTCAAGCAAGTCCCGTTTGGGTCTCATGACTGACGGTAATCGTAGGCGAACAAGTCATGCCACTTTGTTGCGAGTCACATCGAGCTTAAGTAAGAATAGCCGAGAAATTTGGACTTCTTTGTCCGGTTATAAGATTGTAGCCGCACTCGTTTTTTCGAGTAGCCGACCCCTATAACTCATTGGCATCAAGGCCGGGTCTCTTTTGAGTTTGCAGCTGTGCTTGTAGGAGCAACCATCCCTCAAGACCTGAATATGCACACCGTATAAATAACAATTGCCTCTTTTCTTGATAATCCCCTTTTTATTTGATATGAGAAAATTAGGCCAGCAAGCCGCCTCATTAAAAACCCATCCAGTCCCCAAGGGTGCCCCGGATAGGAAAAGAGTGCGTCTGAAACCTGCTGCCTGTTACATCGTTTTCTGCTAAGTATAGTACGGACGTAGCTGAGCCACGTTCCATGGTCTATCTCTTTCTTGCATAGGTGCAGTAGTGTGGGCAGTATCGTTGACTGTAGCCGATTCTTCTCTTGCATCTATCAAGTAATATGACCCATTATGTAGACTCCGACTTACGATGAAAGGTCCTTCCCACGGTGGCGATAGTTTGTGCTTTCCATCGTTTGTCTGAACCAAGCGCAGGACCAAGTCTCCCTCCTGGAAGACCCGGCTTTTCACCCGCCGACTATGATATCTTCGCAAGTCCTGCTGATATATGGCTGATCTTTCCAAGGCTTGCTCCCTTTGTTCTTCTAACATATCCACGGCGTCTTGCCGGGTTTTCTCGTTCTCTACTTCCACATAAGCTGTCACTCTTGGTGAATCATGAATGATGTCGCTTGGTAATACCGCTTCTGCGCCGTAGACCATGAAGAAAGGTGTCATCTGGGTGGATCGGTTGGGTGTAGTGTTAATACCCCAGACCACGGAAGGAAGTTCTTCAACCCATGCCCCAGCGGCCCTGATACAGGGAACCCTCAGTCTTGGCTTCAATCCACGAAGTAGTTCTTGGTTCGCCCTCTCCACTTGCCCGTTGGCTTGCGGATGTGCTACTGATGCTACATCAAGCCTGATTCCATTGCTGCCACAAAATTTTTCCATCTCTCCAAGGGACATGTTGGTTCCATTGTCGGTAATTATGCTGTGGGGGTACCCGAACCGGTATATAATTCTTTTCAGGAATTTGACTGCTGTGGCCGCTTCGCAATTGGTGACCGGCATAACCTCCACCCATTTGGTAAACTTATCAACAGCAACTAAAAGGTGCGTCTTCTTGCAAGGTGACATATGGAAGGGGCCAACCATGTCCATACCCCAAACAGCGAATGGCCAAGTTAATGGAATGGTCCGTAACTCCATAGCCGGCACATGAGTTTGACGAGCGTACCTTTGACATCCGTCGCACCTTGCCACTATCCGTTCCGCGTCTGCTAGAGCTGTGAGCCAGAAGAACCCATGTCGATAAGCCTTGGCCACAAGAGACCTTGTGGACGCATGATGCCCGCAATCACCTTCATGGATCTCCTTAAGAATCTGTCGGCCTTCTTCTGGTGTCACACAGCGCAAAAAGACTCCTGCCGCACTTCTCTTGTACAACTCTTCATTGATAATAGCGTATCCTTTTGCCCGCCTCACGATTTGTCTTGCTAGTACCTCCTGTTCTGGTAGTTCGCCCCGTGATAAGTATGCCAGATATGGCTCCGTCCATTCGGGGACGCCGCGTATCGTAGCCACGAGCTCCACGTCCGGGTCTCGATTTGCTAATTCTTCTTCAGACTCGGATTTAACTGACGGCCGCCATAGCTCGTCCACGAAAACATTAGGTGGAACCGGCTCCCTGCGCGAGCCGAGTCTGGCGAGTGCGTCCGCCGCCTCGTTCTTTCTTCTGTCTATGTGCTCCACTTCATACCCGGAGAAACACCCGGCAACCCTATCAACCTCCCTGCGATACGCTGCCATAGTGGCGTCCTTCCTGTCCCAGGTTCCTGACACCTGCTGCACCACGAGATCCGAGTCTCCAAAGCATCGTATCCTTCTAATGTTCATCTCCTTGGCTACCTTCAAGCCATGCAACAGAGCCTCATACTCGGCCACGTTGTTTGAGCAATCAAAATGAATCTGTAGCACGTAACTTAGTTTATCCCCCTTTGGCGATGTCAGCACCACTCCGGCTCCTGACCCCTCGTACTGCTTTGATCCATCGAAGTGCATGGTCCATGACTCGGAACTTGGAACGGCGGTAACCATTCCAGTGTGCGTCCAGTCGTTAACGAAATCAACCAAGGCCTGGGACTTGATTGCCGATCTGGGCTCGTAACTGATATGATAATCTCCCATCTCTATTGCCCATTTGGCTATTCTGCCCGTTGCATCCGAGTTTCTGATGATATCCGACATTGGTATTGAACTAACCACTGTTATGGGATGTTCTTGGAAATATGGCTTCAACTTCCGGCTGGCCATAAAGACCCCAAACACCAATTTTTGCCAATGCGGGTAACGCTGCTTCGCTTCCGATAACACTTCACTGACATAGTAAACCGGCCTCTGGACCGGGTAACCTTTCCCATCTTCTTTGCGTTCCACGACAACCACTGCGCTGACGGCTCGGGGACCGGCTGCCACGTATAACATAGGCTCTTTGGGACCCGGCGCCGCTAGTACTGGCGCTTCAGATAACTGCTTCTTTAGTGCTTCAAACGCCTCATCTGCCTCCTGATCCCATACGAACTTATCTGATTTCCGCAAAAGCCGGTACAAGGGTATTGCCTTTTCTCCAAGTCTGGATATGAACCGGCTCAGGGCTGCCACGCAGCCCGTGAGTTTTTGAACGTGCTTCAAATTTTCCGGTTTCTTCAAATTCTGTATGGCCTTGATTTTATCCGGGTTTGCCTCAATTCCTCTCTCGGAGACTATAAAGCCAAGTAACTTCCCGGCCGGGACTCCGAATACACACTTCGTTGGGTTAAGCTTCATCTGATACCTCCTCAAGTTTTTAAACGTTTCTTTTAAATCATCAATAAATGTTTCTGCCTTCCGGGTCTTAATAACCACATCATCCACATATGCGTGCACGTTACGCCCAATTTGATCCTCGAAGCACTTCTGAATACACCGCTGATAAGTTGCGCCCGCATTTTTCAATCCAAACGTCATGGTTTTGTAGCAGAAGGCCCCAAAAGGGGTTATAAATGAGGTTTTTTCCCAATCCTCCCTTTTGAGTTTAATCTGGTGGTATCCCGAATATGCGTCCAAGAAACATAGCAAGTCGCTTCCGGCTACCGCGTCTATGATTTGGTCTATCCTTGGCAGCGCGAACGGATCCTTTGGGCAATGCTTGTTGAGGCTCGTGAAATCGATGCACATCCTCCATTCATTTGTCTTTTTCATCACTAGAACCGGATTCGCTAACCAGTCCGGGTGAAATACTTCCATGATAAAGCCTGCGGTTAATAGTCGTGCGATTTCCTCACCTATAGCTCTTCTCCTTTCCTCATTCATTTTTCTCATACCTTGCTTCACAGGCCTGGCCTTGGGATCCACATGCAAACTGTGCTCTGCCAACTCGGTGGGGATACCCGGCATGTCGCTGGGTGTCCAGGCGAACACATCCGCATTTGAGCGTATAAATTCCACTAGGGCCTTTTCTTGCGCGTCTTCCAAATTGGACCCTATAGTGAACTGCTTGGTGGGGTCTCCTTCCACAAAATCTACTTTCTTGGTATCTTGAGCCGCCTTAAACTTTACTCTTTCGTCTTCAGCGTCTGGTCTTCTCAATGCTGTTCCATCATCCGGATCCACCTGAGACCGGTAATACTGAAGTTCTTCCTTCCTGCAGGCTTGTTCAGCCATTACTGAATCTCCCTCATCGCATTCGGCTGCTATGTCCCGGTTTCCATGGATAGTGATGGTCTGCTTAGGGCCTGGAATCTTTAGCTGCAGATATACATAGCACGGCCTAGCCATGAATTTAGCGTAAGCCGGCCTTCCGAACAACGCGTGGTAGGGGCTATGCAACTTGACTACTTCAAACGTGAGCCACTCCACCCGATAGTTATCTACCGATTCTCCAAAGGCTACTTCCAATGCGATTTTTCCTTCGGGGCGTGCTGAATGACCCGGTACGATCCCATGGAACACCGTCGAACTTTTTTGTAGCTGGGACTCCTTGAGGTTCATGCGCAAGAAGGTTTCCCAATATAAGATGTTGATGCTGCTCCCTCCGTCCATCAATACCTTTCTCAATTCATAACCATTGACCTGTGGCGAAACCACTAACGCCAAAGTTCCGGGGTGCTCTACTCCTTCTGGATGATCTCTCCTGCTCCACGTTACCTCTTGCTCTGCCCATCTCAAGTATCCCGGAGGGCTCGAGAAGGCTGGATTCGCTGTTTGTTTCAACGCCCTTTTGTCCCTGCTGGAAATCCCTGTAACATGCACATGATATTGTCCTTTCAAATTGAGCGTACGTACCATGCCGATGAAGATACTGATTTGGCCGATTGACACCATGGATCCGGATTCGAAGTGATCCGGCTCCAACTCCCATCCGGAATTGTCCACTATCTTTTCTCCTTCGTCATTGGAGTAGATCTCGCCGATGACAAAGTTCTTCATGTTCTTCCGAGCTTCTCCCGTGATGTAAACACCTTTGGACGCAGGCCCCACGGTGGGCGCCAACTGTCGTGGGATAATCACGGCAGATGTTACCTGGGGTAACTGATCTTGGGGCAAGTCGACACAGGTATTCGGGAGAGGGTTTAGCTCGAAGGAAGACATGGCGAAGGGCGATCTAAGAACCGGAAAGCAACTCGCCGGCTCTCGATATGATTATACTGGATACTCGATAACAGGTATTACAACTATGACTTGAATCTCTCTGAGGCTAAGCCTAGGGGTTGGTTTATATAGCACTCATACCCCCCTTGGCTTGCCTTTACAAAGCGCTTCCTGAGTCCTACTCGAACTCTATACACAAACCCTAACTTTCCTTACCGCAACCCACAATCCGGGTCACGAACGTTACATGCCCTGGGCCTTCCAGAAGTTTCTTTGTCTTTAGCCGGATTTGGTCCAGCCGCCGTTTGGGCCGGATCACACCCGGGAGTTAGTCTACCGGGTTACTATCCCCTCATCAGGTGCCGAGGTGCGGTGCCGGGAGTCTCGTCAAGATCCTCAACCGGGTGTTTAGATGAGTCAAAGTGTGTGCACGTTTGCACGCGTGGTCGGCGTCATGTCAGTGAGTCATCGGTGTGTCCAAGTGCTCGTCTCTGTGAGGATCTGTTGCAGTTGAAGTGTCGCGGTTGAGGGACTGTCCGGTGTGATTTATCACCATGTAACATCCCAACTTTTGCTACCAAAGGGGTGTGGTGTTGTGTCATCTCATACATGCATGGAAATAAAATTTTAAACCATGTTGAAACAATTTAAATTGTGAATTCAAATGGTTTGACAAAAATCTCACAAAAAGTGCTTAAAAGGGGTTCCAAAATTTTGTACTAAAAAGTATTTCATTTTCACCAAACAAAAATATGGTGTGGTTGGAAATTTGACAAGGTTTTCAAATCTTATTTTTGCCAAATTTTTCTCTTCCAAAAAGGCCCTCAAAATTTAGTTTTCTGTCCTGTTTTAAAAGAGAAAAGGACCTGTTGGTGTTTCTGAAAACTCCCAGGGGGTTTTCTGTAAAAACTCCTTTTCTTTTCCTTTCTTCCTCCCTTCCGGCCAGAAGGACGAGAACGGCGCCACGGTGGCCAGGCCACCTCATGCTTCCCGAGCGACCGAGGCGATGAGGACCACGGGTGCCGTCCAGATCGAGTTTCCCCTCGCAGAACCCCCCCTCTCGAACGCCTTCCTCTCTCTCTGTCCCCGAGAACGTCCGAAACCCTAGCATCACCGGCGATTCGCCGTCGCCGTCGTTCCACCGACTCCCCGGCCTCGCCAAGCGTCTCTACGGGACCACGCCGGTCTCCTCTCCCTCCTCGTCCTTTTGTGCGAGCCGGGATGGCCAGAATCGAAGCCGGGAGCCCCTTCTTCCCCGCGGCCGGTGAAGCTCCGCCGCCTCCGATTCGCCGCCACCGATGACTCTCCGGCCACCCCGACCACTCCACGACCTTCACCGCGCCCCGGTGAGCCTCCTAGTGGTCTCCGTTCGCTTCCTCCCCCTCTATTTCTCCATCTCACCGCAAACCACCGCCGGCCGCCGCAGTCCGTGCACGGCGCCGTCGCTCCGACGACCTTCAGCGGGTGGCGCCGCCACCATTGGGTCCGCCTCAGCGAGGCCTTTCGAACGCACCTACGTGCGCTTCCAGGGTCGCCGCGGTTCACCGGCGGCGACCACCACTGTCTCCGGCCAGCCATCCGCTGACATCACGCTGATGTCAGCGTGACCTCAGCCTGGCCACGCGTCAGCTAATAAATCGTTTATTTAAATTGAATTTTGAAATGACACGTGGGCCCCACCTTTATTTAAATTCCAGAAAAGAATAAAACTTGTAAAATTAATATCTTTATTTCTGTAACTCAGAAAATTATGAAAAATATATGGTTCTGTTCAGAAAATTATTCTCTACCCAACTATATCACTTTCACACATGTTTGAGAAAGTCCAAAAAATGGCTTTATTTAATGTTATTTAATCATTTAAAATAGAAAAATAAGTTTTTATTCACCAAAATTAGAAAAATAAAAGTTATATACCAAAATGCTCAAAATGACAAATGCAACATGTTTATGATGGTTTCAAACCCATTTGAGCAATTTAAATTGCACTCACTTTCAGAATCGCCCGAAACCCCCTCCGGGGTCCATTTAGGGCAAATTCCAGTAAAATTGCATAACTGACATACGAACCCTAGCAAACCAACGATCATGTCTAGGGCTTTATTTCAGTGCATTAATCTGCTCATGCATACATATTGTGCATTGCATCGATGCCATGGTTGATTGTTTTTCTCTTTCGGTGTTGTTTCCCCCTCCGGTAGAACGTGACTCCGAAGAGAAGGCCAACAATCCAACGACGAATACTTGATCCTAACCGACAAGTCAAGCACTTATTCCAGAAGATCTTTATCTGGTTTTCTTATAACCAAGGCAAGCATAACCTCTTATCTGCTCATATATGGTTTCAACGTGTTTTGAATCTCGTACTTTGCATTCGGTTCCAAACTATTTGATGTCAGTAGATAGAATTCCCCTATATACTGCATAACCTAGATATCCTGTTCCACTACTCCTAGCAGCTATAGGTTTGCTTGTGCGCGCTCCGCTAAACCAGGTGAGTCTTGCTTAGCCATGCTTAGTTGTGATCTGATCCATCCGGTTGATGAATCTGGTCATATGCGTGAATCATTTATGTCAGGTTGTTGTGAATTGTATTATCTTTGATAACTTGACTAAATAACGGCATGGATGTGAGGCCACAATGGGTTGTGGCGTTTTGTCCTGTTCATGCCCCTAGGAGCGAGTTCTCGCCTTCGAAGCCAAGACTGAGCGTGCAACCACACGCGGGGCCTAACAGACCGCGCTCGACTAACTAACTTGTTTGGCCACGTCCATGAGTCACGTAGTTTGATCTTTCCATCTGCGTGTGAGTTCGAAAACGATTTGGAGAAAACTTAGGGCGTGACCGGGACAAGTGATGGACGTACACGGATCTTGTTCCCGACTCACAGAACAGGTGCCGTCAGGAGGTGGCCAACTCCCTGTTGACGGGGTGGCCCTGTTTGGGTTGACTCATGGATAGGGTCGAGCAAGGTAAAGGTCGTGGCCAGCCACCCTCTGCCGCGCTCCATGGACGAGCGTACATGTGGCGTTAAGAGTCGGATGGTACGTGTGGGTAAAGTGTACCCCCTGCAGGGATAAATCTCCTCGAGAAGCCGTGTCCACGGTTACGGACGACTTGGCAACGGATTCTGTGATCATAGATAACTTCAACGGAATGTCTAAAACTTGTTAACCATGATTGAAGGGTGCCTCCCCGGAGATGCCGGGAGGGGTGATCCTTGTAGCATGAGTTAGTGTGGGAATAAGAAGGACTTGGTGGAATACAAGAAGATGATGATCTCAGTAGTTGAGTACCTTTCTCATCTGTTTTGAAAAACATTCTATGAGACGTGCTATTCCTTCTCGATTTGGAAAATAAAGATTGCTTTACGCAAAACAGCCTCCATAAAACCTTTCTGAAGTTAGCAGATATATAACAGGTTAATTAAGTCTTGTTGAGTACCTCCCGTACTCAGGTTTGCTTAATTTTGGTTCAGGAGAAGAACTCCATCGGTGGTGATTCAACGTGGACATCGACGAGTAGTTTGGGGTTCCCAGGTAGCAGCCTGGAATCTATGGGTTGGGACGTCGCCTTATGTTGCGGCCTCTTAGGCCTTTTTGGTTCTTGTTGATTAGCAACATAATTTGCCTTCCGTTGTCTGATGTAATGTTGGGTCGTGTGACCTCTGCTTGTAAGCTATACTCTAGTATCATCTGTTAATAAAGCTTCATGTTTAGAGTACTGCTTTGATCGGTTGTTGGTTTCGAGCTCATTGTTATACAGTTTTGGCTATGCCTGCATAGTTGTCGCAGTCGAGGGGTTGTGGAGCCGATGATCCATGTCCGAGCCCGCCTGTCGATTTGATCGGCCTGGGGCGAGGTAACCCCAGTAACCCTCGATTGTTGTTGCACTTTCTGGACACATAGCATCTCTGTATAACTTTGGTCCCGTTTCCTTCAGTTTCTTTCGATTCGTGGACGCTTTGATATGCATAGTTGGTTATGACTAGCATGGATACAAGGAGTAGTAGACTGGGGATCCGGACTACGTGCCGATGAATCCGGTCTGCCTGCCGTTGTTTGTTGCGGCCGGGGCTGGTAACCCTGAAGCCCTTGTGAGTCCATGGCTAGGAGCACATAACAGTATGTATATCTCTGGGTCCGGGGTCGTGACAAGTCTTGGTATCAGAGCAGGACTGCCTGTAGGAAAACCTTACTGCTTGGTCGATGTCGAGTCTAGTGTTTGTGAAAACTATTTGAAAACTTCAAATGATTGTGAAAAACCTTCTTAGGATTCTTTTTACTCCTTACCTGGTATCGCTCTGACTCTGGGTCATCTTACCTGTTTTGATTTGAAAAGGTTTTGCTACCCTTCTAGTCATTCAAAACTCAGGTGTTTTTTTTTTTGGCAATGACGTTTTCACCCAAGTTGACCTAGTGTTAAAGTTTCTAGAGTCGTGTGTGTTTCTTACTCCGTTGTTTCTCTTAAACTGGGAGATTTCCTTTCCATCCACAATCTCTCAGAGTTGTGTGGGTTCCACATACTCCTGTTCTAAAGTCCCAAATCCTGAACCTCGAGATTTTCTTTTAATCTCGAATGTATCCGTTATCCTCTACTCAAGTACTTCCGGAGCTATCGTTGTCTTTTGCAAGATACTCCGTAATTGCTATTCGTAGTGTTCTCCAAGGCACTAAGATAGTAGTTACTCCTTTCTCTATGTTTATAACCTTGGACTTGAACCGAAGGTCCCGGAATGTGCTGAATTGCGGTGGGTTGAATCGGGTGGTTCCTCAGCTATCCGATGCTCACTCTATCAGTACAGGATGCTGACCTTTAACCCAAGTTCCGATTCTTTGGATGCCGAAGGATCCGTTCTACCTCAAGATGGCTAGGTAATCTCAGCTCTAATAGCCATAGGTTTTCTCTAGGAATCAAAAGGATCACGACAGGAGTGTTCTCTATGATTCCCATATCTTTGTTCTTGATTCAGCTATACCTCCCCCTTTAGCATGTGTTTTACAAATGAGTATTACCCCGTGCATCCAACGTGATCTCAGGACTTTCCAGAGCACGTTCTTACTCTTAGCTGCTTTCCGAACTCCATCCGTTGTTGGAAACCAAGTTACATATGAGTGTTGGATTTTTACAATGCATTTGCTCTTGTTTTCCGTCAGAATATTCCACCTTGGAATGTCAGGAGAAACAAACTCCAGAACCTCGTTCATCTCTAGGACTAGGTCAAAGTTTTGTAATCCACAGAATAAAGAAGTTTCGTTAGCTTCTGTTCTGTTCCACCTTCCAGTATCACACTCTTTATATCAAGAGGTCGTGTTAAGTTTCATGGCCTTTCTGATGAAGTGATGCTCTTACACATCTTTAACCACCTTCACTCCAAGCTGGAATGCTCAAGAACGTTGGGTGTGCATTGAGGTGTGCATCAGATGTTCCTAGCAACTTCCAGTGCTTCGAGAAGTTTAAGAAACATCTGTATCCTTCTTAGCACTACTGGTCACCCAGCCTCTGTTTGAAGTTGACTGAGTCACCAAGTCCGTTCAATCCGGTGCACAATCTTGGTCAGAGAGTTAGGTTCATACTAAAGCTCTCAAGACCATATCAGTTGCTTTGGAAAGCAAATCTCCCTTCCGAACTCCAAGACATACCGGTAGGTTGTGATATTCTGGTTGTCTTTCTAGAAGTATCACCAGGTTTTACCTGACCGTGATGTCTACACAAGGGGTATTCGAACTACTCCTTTCTCTAAGGAACTCTGCTGGATATTCCGGACTAGTTGGTTGAGCTTAAACAACAACTTGGAGAGTTGAAAGACAGGAGCTCCGCCTAACTGGATCCTTCGTTAAGGGATGCCTAGTTTCCTTTGTGTTGAAGCAGGATAGTATCCCCTTTGCGGAAATGCTATCACTGTACCCTTTATTTGATTTGGGCTATCGTCAAATCGAGAAAAGATCCAAGGACTATTTTTATGGTGTTTTCACTCATGGTGTTTTGCCCGAGTACACCTTCATGTCCTCTTGTCTGACCAATGTTTTGCCTCGTTCATATATCATATGAATCCCTCTTCTTGGAGTGTTTTGATAAGTGTGTTTTCGAGCCCATCGATGTCATTCCTATTTTCTCCGAGTTGCAAGAGGCTCATGCTGAACAAATGGCAACAACGTTGGAAATTTTCAAGAACCATCTTTGTGTCATCACGAAGTTGTGTTCTGGATGTTCGAAGTGGCTTACTCCAGTTCATGTGCTTAAGATGAAAGTTGTCGCCGTGGATTCGAGTAAAGTTTTCTTGTTCCTTCGGGAATAATCCCCAGTCGGTCATGCATGTGTGGAGTATTCTTGAGATGGTTGGTTTTTACCTCCATTCACTTAAAGAAGTTTGCATCCACGCTAAGCCACTGACCGATCGTTCGTAAGAGAGAGGAAGTTTAAGAACTTCGTCATCTTCGCAATCATCTTCCCAACAAGGACTCTGATGTGTTTCATCGCAATCAGTCCATGTAGGTGCAACCGTCTTCCACAAGTTGCTAATACATGAGTTCTGCGATCTCACTCATCCTCTTGTGTGTGGCATCATAGTCCATATCTTGAGAATCTAGTAAATGTATCTCGTTGATAACCGGTGCAATATTCCTGATCAAACATATCGAGTATGAGTTATCAATCCACTAACCAGAGCTGAATCTCAAGCAGCAACGATGGTTGGTGTTTTCCCTCAAGAGTATTGAATCAGGTCTTCTCAAAATCTAGCATGGTTGATGTTGTGGTTGACACAATTAGCCGGAAGACCTAATGTCATATCTCTTCGAATCCGTAAGAACAACCACTCTCCGTGAGAATTCTTGCGTGGCCCGTTCTCAACAAGTTTTTCTCCCCGTCCTTCCAAACCGGAGATCTACATTCACTTGATTACCTATAGAGGCTTGCATAAGTTTGATATTGGTATCAAGAACCTCCAGGAGAACCTGGAAGTTGATTCTTCCAATGTCTCCTTGTCAATCCTCCAAACCTTTCTTTCAATGGAAACAAGTTCCCAAGGAGAATCATCTCGTGGTGTTTTGTAACCGCCCTTGATCAGTTCCCTATTTCAACTTGTTTGTACCTGAAGTTCTGTTTTTCTCACACATTGTGTGAATTTGTCAGTCACTTCAGCCATGAGGTCTTAACCATGTGGTAAACGTATTGCTACGTACAATCCACAATAGGAAAGAGACTCCCTATTTCTTTCCGGTCTTTCAATCCCTGTTGGTTACTCATCCTAACGGTGTGACCAAAAATTCCTCGTCAAATACGGTATTTCCACATCTTTCGGTTACTCATATTCTGTCGGAAGTAACATCTCAATCTTTGACAAAGTTTTCGACAAATTTCTAACAGAATGAAAGGTCCGTTATCCTCCGTGTCCACTCCGACGAGTGAACATGATCATGTATCAATTTTTCTCCGACGCACGATTACAATGTTTTCTGTTTCCCCTCGTCTACGGATATTACGTTGTGATATCCAAGACAATTCTTCCTATCTTGGTATTCTACCTCGAAGAAACCTCGATATCACAGGTTGTCCAACCTTTCTTTTTCAAAAGGATTTAAAGTCTTGTGCAAAGCTCATATTCTAAATCCTTTCAAGACCAATCGTCCGAACACTTGAAACCATATTCTATTCCCTCCGTTATCTTGATGTGTTTCATGCCTGTTAACTCAAAAGTTCTTTACGAACATTCTGGTCATGAGTTAGCCATGAGATACTCGATCTTCGTGAAGATCATTTCCTAAAGAGTTTCCCTCTCACCTAAGGTGTAGCCGCTGAAGAATCTTCGCAAGTGCTACGGGTAAACCTCTTCGAGAAAAGAACCGTAAGGTTCAAGAAGATCGTTCAAAACCGGTGTTCCTTCTTTCTTCTCCTTCGGGAATCTCGGGACGAGATTCTTGTAAGGGGGGTAGATTTGTAACATCCCAACTTTTGCTACCAAAGGGGTGTGGTGTTGTGTCATCTCATACATGCATGGAAATAAAATTTTAAACCATGTTGAAACAATTTAAATTGTGAATTCAAATGGTTTGACAAAAATCTCACAAAAAGTGCTTAAAAGGGGTTCCAAAATTTTGTACTAAAAAGTATTTCATTTTCACCAAACAAAAATATGGTGTGGTTGGAAATTTGACAAGGTTTTCAAATCTTATTTTTGCCAAATTTTTCTCTTCCAAAAAGGCCCTCAAAATTTAGTTTTCTGTCCTGTTTTAAAAGAGAAAAGGACCTGTTGGTGTTTCTGAAAACTCCTAGGGGGTTTTCTGTAAAAACTCCTTTTCTTTTCCTTTCTTCCTCCCTTCCGGCCAGAAGGACGAGAACGGCGCCACGGTGGCCAGGCCACCTCATGCTTCCCGAGCGACCGAGGCGATGAGGACCACGGGTGCCGTCCAGATCGAGTTTCCCCTCGCAGAACCCCCCCTCTCGAACGCCTTCCTCTCTCTCTGTCCCCGAGCACGTCCGAAACCCTAGCATCACCGGCGATTCGCCGTCGCCGTCGTTCCACCGACTCCCCGGCCTCGCCAAGCGTCTCTACGGGACCACGCCGGTCTCCTCTCCCTCCTCGTCCTTTTGTGCGAGCCGGGATGGCCAGAATCGAAGCCGGGAGCCCCTTCTTCCCCGCGGCCGGTGAAGCTCCGCCGCCTCCGATTCGCCGCCACCGATGACTCTCCGGCCACCCCGACCACTCCACGACCTTCACCGCGCCCCGGTGAGCCTCCTAGTGGTCTCCGTTCGCTTCCTCCCCCTCTATTTCTCCATCTCACCGCAAACCACCGCCGGCCGCCGCAGTCCGTGCACGGCGCCGTCGCTCCGACGACCTTCAGCGGGTGGCGCCGCCACCATTGGGTCCGCCTCAGCGAGGCCTTTCGAACGCACCTACGTGCGCTTCCAGGGTCGCCGCGGTTCACCGGCGGCGACCACCACTGTCTCCGGCCAGCCATCCGCTGACATCACGCTGATGTCAGCGTGACCTCAGCCTGGCCACGCGTCAGCTAATAAATCGTTTATTTAAATTGAATTTTGAAATGACACGTGGGCCCCACCTTTATTTAAATTCCAGAAAAGAATAAAACTTGTAAAATTAATATCTTTATTTCTGTAACTCAGAAAATTATGAAAAATATATGGTTCTGTTCAGAAAATTATTCTCTACCCAACTATATCACTTTCACACATGTTTGAGAAAGTCCAAAAAATGGCTTTATTTAATGTTATTTAATCATTTAAAATAGAAAAATAAGTTTTTATTCACCAAAATTAGAAAAATAAAAGTTATATACCAAAATGCTCAAAATGACAAATGCAACATGTTTATGATGGTTTCAAACCCATTTGAGCAATTTAAATTGCACTCACTTTCAGAATCGCCCGAAACCCCCTCCGGGGTCCATTTAGGGCAAATTCCAGTAAAATTGCATAACTGACATACGAACCCTAGCAAACCAACGATCATGTCTAGGGCTTTATTTCAGTGCATTAATCTGCTCATGCATACATATTGTGCATTGCATCGATGCCATGGTTGATTGTTTTTCTCTTTCGGTGTTGTTTCCCCCTCCGGTAGAACGTGACTCCGAAGAGAAGGCCAACAATCCAACGACGAATACTTGATCCTAACCGACAAGTCAAGCACTTATTCCAGAAGATCTTTATCTGGTTTTCTTATAACCAAGGCAAGCATAACCTCTTATCTGCTCATATATGGTTTCAACGTGTTTTGAATCTCGTACTTTGCATTCGGTTCCAAACTATTTGATGTCAGTAGATAGAATTCCCCTATATACTGCATAACCTAGATATCCTGTTCCACTACTCCTAGCAGCTATAGGTTTGCTTGTGCGCGCTCCGCTAAACCAGGTGAGTCTTGCTTAGCCATGCTTAGTTGTGATCTGATCCATCCGGTTGATGAATCTGGTCATATGCGTGAATCATTTATGTCAGGTTGTTGTGAATTGTATTATCTTTGATAACTTGACTAAATAACGGCATGGATGTGAGGCCACAATGGGTTGTGGCGTTTTGTCCTGTTGATGCCCCTAGGAGCGAGTTCTCGCCTTCGAAGCCAAGACTGAGCGTGCAACCACACGCGGGGCCTAACAGACCGCGCTCGACTAACTAACTTGTTTGGCCACGTCCATGAGTCACGTAGTTTGATCTTTCCATCTGCGTGTGAGTTCGAAAACGATTTGGAGAAAACTTAGGGCGTGACCGGGACAAGTGATGGACGTACACGGATCTTGTTCCCGACTCACAGAACAGGTGCCGTCAGGAGGTGGCCAACTCCCTGTTGACGGGGTGGCCCTGTTTGGGTTGACTCATGGATAGGGTCGAGCAAGGTAAAGGTCGTGGCCAGCCACCCTCTGCCGCGCTCCATGGACGAGCGTACATGTGGCGTTAAGAGTCGGATGGTACGTGTGGGTAAAGTGTACCCCCTGCAGGGATAAATCTCCTCGAGAAGCCGTGTCCACGGTTACGGACGACTTGGCAACGGATTCTGTGATCATAGATAACTTCAACGGAATGTCTAAAACTTGTTAACCATGATTGAAGGGTGCCTCCCCGGAGATGCCGGGAGGGGTGATCCTTGTAGCATGAGTTAGTGTGGGAATAAGAAGGACTTGGTGGAATACAAGAAGATGATGATCTCAGTAGTTGAGTACCTTTCTCATCTGTTTTGAAAAACATTCTATGAGACGTGCTATTCCTTCTCGATTTGGAAAATAAAGATTGCTTTACGCAAAACAGCCTCCATAAAACCTTTCTGAAGTTAGCAGATATATAACAGGTTAATTAAGTCTTGTTGAGTACCTCCCGTACTCAGGTTTGCTTAATTTTGGTTCAGGAGAAGAACTCCATCGGTGGTGATTCAACGTGGACATCGACGAGTAGTTTGGGGTTCCCAGGTAGCAGCCTGGAATCTATGGGTTGGGACGTCGCCTTATGTTGCGGCCTCTTAGGCCTTTTTGGTTCTTGTTGATTAGCAACATAATTTGCCTTCCGTTGTCTGATGTAATGTTGGGTCGTGTGACCTCTGCTTGTAAGCTATACTCTAGTATCATCTGTTAATAAAGCTTCATGTTTAGAGTACTGCTTTGATCGGTTGTTGGTTTCGAGCTCATTGTTATACAGTTTTGGCTATGCCTGCATAGTTGTCGCAGTCGAGGGGTTGTGGAGCCGATGATCCATGTCCGAGCCCGCCTGTCGATTTGATCGGCCTGGGGCGAGGTAACCCCAGTAACCCTCGATTGTTGTTGCACTTTCTGGACACATAGCATCTCTGTATAACTTTGGTCCCGTTTCCTTCAGTTTCTTTCGATTCGTGGACGCTTTGATATGCATAGTTGGTTATGACTAGCATGGATACAAGGAGTAGTAGACTGGGGATCCGGACTACGTGCCGATGAATCCGGTCTGCCTGCCGTTGTTTGTTGCGGCCGGGGCTGGTAACCCTGAAGCCCTTGTGAGTCCATGGCTAGGAGCACATAACAGTATGTATATCTCTGGGTCCGGGGTCGTGACACACCATGGACGAAGGCGCAAAAACAAGATGGCGTGTGGCTATCAGCGCGCCTCAACCAGGTCTATATGTCTCGACGAGAGGATCAAGTTCAAGTGTGAGAGGGTGGTAAACCAGAGAAGGTGAGTCTCTTCAATGAGGCCATGACTCTACATGAGGCTGGAGTGGATGGTCTAATCCACGAGGTGTCGGCATGTATCACAGCTAGGTGGATGGAGTGATCCACGGGTGGTGTTACCAAAAGGTTTCTAGCGTGGCTGGGTAGTCCATATCATGTTTGAATTGGTCCGTAAAATTCGCCAAGTTGAAATTGGGGAGAGCCAATTAGACTTGTCGTGGTGCGGGAATTAGACAAAGACGCAGATCTGCAGGGAGTCAAGATCAGAGAAGCCCCAAAGACAAAGTGTCAAGATTAGGGAGAGATTGTTAGGAATAATCTTGAGTTTAAGTTAGGAGTCTAGTCTTTCCGGTTTGAGTTCCAAGTTAATTAGGCTATTAGGCTTGCATACCATACGTAGCTAGTTTGAGTCCGGGTGAAACCAGGAGAGTACTAGTCGTGTTGCTTTGTACGCTTTGTCAGTGTTTGAGTCTGTTTAGGAAAGTGATCATCGAGTCCTACAATAGTTAGGTATCCATGTACGAGTAGGTTTTGGTTACCATGGGTCTGGCTTGCGTGTATATATACGCACCAAGTCTAAGAAGAAGTTGTACCGTGGGATTTGACAGAAATAAAGAGAACAATAGAGGGCGTGATACGCGCCCTTGGCAAAGATTTTTTCGTGCGTGTTTGTTCATCTAATTTGATGTGATTCGATCCTGTGGGGAATCCCAACAAAGGTAGAACAGACTGTACTGCCACAACAAAACTAACAGGTAACACGGGGTAGGCTGGCGGCATATCCGAGCCCTCCTGGCTCAGATCTAGCAATCACAAGGGCGGGAGAGGTGCAACTAACAAGAGGGTCATGCCGCCTACATGTCCTTATAGATCGCACCCCACGGAGCGGCCCGCTAGATCGAGCCTTGTGTCCTAGATCCCTGCCGCCACCAGGGACGAACCGAGACACACTCCACCTCTGGGAGCTGCTAAAGGCGAGCACAAGTGGAAGGGACAGCACCACCCAGATCGGACCCAAATTGGCTCCTTGCAGCCCTGCTGCCGCCTCCCTGCAACTCCTTGCTGCCAGCAACTACCGCGTCAAACCTTCCACCGCCACTCCCCGCCATGGTCTCGACAGTTCATCCTCTGTTGTGTCGAGACGAACAGCCATGCCACTAGGCCGAAACGGCCCCAATCAGCTCTCCTAGCGCAAGAGGGGAGATCTTGCCTCCTCCGTCAACGCAAGGGCCATGCCCACCGCTATCTCTGGCGACAACAGTAGGGGATGGGTAGGAAAAAGACTGGGTGAGGGGGGTGGGGGGCGAAAGGCACGAAGCAGGTTTTTCGTTTTTACTCTTACTTCTTCAAGAAGAACAACAGAAGGAAGATAAGTCTACACCTATATCTATACGGACTCTTTGCTACATGTCCAGGAGTTTCATACAGGCAACGGATTCAGCAAAAGGTCACTCTCTAGACACCATGATGGGGCGGGTATGGGGGGTGCGGACCCGGCCTCGAACCCGGTGTGTGGCATCCGGACCCCATCAAGTTACTTTTTGCACCCTTGTTGCGGATCCCATTCCAACGTGACCCCTTCTTGGAGCTTTTGATCGGTTACCTACTCCCTTCCTGTGGCATCGACAGTACACCGTGCCACATGACCTGGGACTCCCAATGTATCTAATTCCAAATACTAAGATAGCTGATGTCATGTATTACCTCTCTCAGCTCTCCGGGTTCTTTCCTTGCCTTATCGCCTAGGTATATAACCAAATGCTCACATGCAGACCTTCTAGAGAAAAGACTCAAGGCCTGCTCCCTCAAGATAATGACGGAGCCAGCTTTGGGTGCGGATTGTATATAAAAGGGAACAATAAATTTTCACCTAACATTGTAAATGTATGGCATCACGAGGACAGTCAGGACTGTGATGAAGCGGACCCCATGACCCGTCCAGCCACGTTCTTGATATCATGGCATGCAACAATTCACAGTAACTTATGGCAAACTAATCTCGCGCGGACCCCATAAACCGTCCAGACACGTTCACCCGGCACAACCACGTGCGAGAACCTCTAGTCTCGGCTCGTAAATATGGACCGGCACTAGATGTCCTCTGTTCATATATAATCACCCCCCTTGTTCCCCTCTCCTCTGTTTATTCATTTATATCTTGAGTGGTGTTTGCCAGTTTGTTGTGAGCTACGTGAGCGATGTGTGATGTAGCACCCATACGCCATAGGACGCTTGCCACTGATATGTAGCCCCGATTAGGAACCGTTCCACCCAAAATAGCGGCTCACCAGTAAAGCGGTTCGT
Source organism: Alopecurus myosuroides (assembly GCA_028641055.1). NCBI lineage: Eukaryota > Viridiplantae > Streptophyta > Magnoliopsida > Poales > Poaceae > Alopecurus > Alopecurus myosuroides. The sequence continues at coordinate 28,133,656 of CM054063.1, forward strand.
TCATACCAGCAAGCCTGTAAAATTACCCGTGTTTCAAGCCGTGCTCCCTTTTTGCGTATGCAAGGACCTCGCCATCACGGGATGAAGGAGGTTGGTGTGGCCTTGTTGTGCACTAGATTACCTTTTGACAGACTCTCTTTTGATGCTACTCCTTCTGATTCATACAAAATGTCGCTCATTTTATATTAAGTTAGTACAAACTTTATACTAACTGAGTGGACGTTTTCATGGATCGGAGGGAGTAGATTATTGGGATTGGAAATGCATGAGGGATAATGCGGGGCATAAGCGGGCTGCCGCATTCAGTCCCACTTGCAGCCTTCTCAGGATATGGCAAACAATCATTGCAGAAAAACAAAAATAATGGCTCAGAGTCGGTGTTAGCAGTTTCTGCACCATCTCAAAGCTTCATGGATAATATTTTTGTGGAAAAGGTAGGGTTGATGTTATGGGGTAGAAATAACTTCCAAAATTGATGGAATAGTATTACCAAGTTCTAGACTATCACTACGGGAGAGCACATCTTTCCCGTGTGCTCGATTCTTTACCGTGTGCAATCCATCGGGCACACGGCATTGATTTTCTTAGCCATGTGTCGCACACGGTAAAGAAAAACGCACGTTTTAGTACACAAAAAGACACACGGTAAAGAAAGGCACACGGCAAAGATCAAGCAAAACACACGGTAAAGAAAACGCACGGTAAAGATAACTGCCACGTGGCAATTCCGTTGCGGACGGAACGGAAATTTTTCTTTAGTTCTTTGCCGTGTGCATGCACACGGTAAAGAATATTTTTTTATTTTTTCTTCCAAAATAGCTTGTTTAATTTATAATTACAATATTTAATTTTATTTATCAATTTATAATAAATCCCCTTGTTTATTATGGCCTACCCTAACACAAGCATGCAACTAGTTGGACATTTCTACCCCCTTTCGACGTCGTTACCGCGTGTTTCCGTATAAGTTCGGTATTTCTCCAGCGGAGGTAGAGTTTCACCGGAGGGGGCCTACGGAGCGTCTGGATCCCAACACAAGATAGGGGGTTCCATACCATGTTAGTATAGTTGTGTTGTGTGCTTTGGATGGAAAGATTGCACTCCGGTGTGTGGGCCGCTTCACCGGCATCCACTTCTCTCTCATGAGTTTACACGCGCTTATAGGGTGAAACTCCCGTATCGGACGAAACATCGTGAATCTTCCGAAGAGTTGTGTTCTACCAATGTGTATTAGGTTGATATGGACTACCCTAACACAATCGAGCAACTAGTTCCACATTGCTACCCCCTTTCGACGCGCGCCGTTACCGCGTGTTTTCGTATAAGTCCGGTATTTCTCTAGCGGAGGTAGGGTTTCACCGGAGAGGGGCTACGGAGCGTATGGATCCCAACAAAAGCTAGGGGGTGCCATAACATGTTAGTATAGTTGTATTGTGTGCTTTGGATGGCAGAGATTTCACTCCGGGGTGTGGGCCGCTTCACCGGCATCCACTTCTCTCTCGTGAGTTTACACGCGCTTATAGGGTGAAACTCTCGTATCGGACGAAACGTCGTGAATCTTCCGAAGAGTTGTGTTCTACCAATGTATATTAGGTTGCTATGGACTACCCTAACACAACCAAGCAACTAGTTCCACATTTCTACCCCCTTTCGACGCCGTTACCGCGTGTTTCCGTATAAGTCTGGTATTTCTCCAGCGGAGGTAGGGTTTCACCGGAGGGGGGCTACGGAGCGTATGGATCCCAACAAAAGCTAGGGGTGCCATAACATGTTAGTATAGTTGTATTGTGTGCTTTGGATGGAAAATATTGCACTCCGGGGTGTGGGCCGCTTCACCGGCATCCACTTCTCTCTCGTGAGTTTACACGCGCTTATAGGGTGAAACTCCCGTATCGGACGAAACATCGTGAATATTCCGAAGAGTTGTGTTCTACCAATGTCTATTAGGTTGCTATGGACTACCCTAACACAACCAAGCAACTAGTTCCACATTGATACCCCTTTCGACGCCGTTACCGCGGGTTTCCGTATAAATCCGGTATTTCTCCAGCGGGTCTAGGGTTTCACCGGGGGTGGGGCTACGGAGCGTCTGAATCCCAAAACAAGCTAGGGGGTGCCATACCATGTTAGTATAGTTGTGTTGTGTGCTTTTGATGGCAAATATTGCACTCCGGGGTGTGGGCCGCTTCACCGGCATCCACTTCTCTCTCGTCAGTTTACACGTGCTTATATGGTGAAACTCCCGTATCGGACGAAACATCGTGAATCTTCCGAAGAGTTGTGTTCTACCAATGTGTATTAGGTTGCTATGGACTACCCTAACACAACCAAGCAACTAGTTCCACATTGCTACCCACTTTTGACGCTGTTACCGCGTGTTTCCGTATAAGTCCGGTATTTCTCCAGTGGGTCTAGGGTTTCACCGGAGGGGGGGGCTACGGAGTGTATGGATCCCAACACAAGATAGGGGGTGCCATACCATGTTCGTATAGTTGTGTTATGTGCTTTTGATGGCAAATATTGCACTCCGGGGTGTGGGCCGCTTCACCGGCATCCACTTCTCTCTCGTGAGTTTACACGCGCTTATAGGGTGAAACTCCCGTATCGGACGAAACATCGTGAATCTTCCGAAGAGTTGTGTTATACCAATGTGTATTAGGTTCCTATAGACTACCCTAACACAGCAAGGAAACTAGTTACACATTTCTACCCCCTTTCGACGCCGTTACCGCGTGTTTCCGTATAAGTCCGGTATTTCTCCAGCGGAGGTAGGGTTTCACCGGAGAGGGGCTACAGAGCGTATGGATCCCAACAAAATCTAGGGGATGCCATAACATGTTAGTATAGTTGTATTGTGTGCTTTGGATGGCAGAGATTTTCACTCCGGGGTGTGGGCCGCTTCACCGGCATCCACTTCTCTCTCGTGAGTTTACACGCGCTTATAGTGTGAAACTCCCGTATCGGACGAAACGTCGTGAATCTTCCGCAGAGTTGTGTTCTACCAATGTATATTATGTTGCTATGGACTACCCTAACAGAACCAAGCAACTAGTTCCACATTGCTACCCCCTTTCGACGCCGTTACCGCGTGTTTCCGTATAAGTCCGCTATTTCTCCAGCGGAGGTAGGGTTTCACCGGAGGGGGGCTACGGAGCATATGGATCCCAACAAAAGATAGGGGGTGCCATAACATGTTATTATAGTTGTATTGTGTGCTTTGGATGGAAAATATTGCACTACGGGGTGTGGGCCGCTTCATCGGCATCCACTTTCTCTCTCTCGTGTGTTTACACGCGCTTATAGGGTGAAACTCCCGTATCGGACGAAACGTCGTGAATCTTCCGAAGAGTTGTGTTCTACCAATGTCTATTAGGTTGCTATGGACTACCCTAACACAACCAAGAAACTAGTTCCACATTGATACCCCCTTTCGACGAAGTTACCGCGGGTTTCCGTATTAATCCGGTATTTCTCCAGCGGGTCTAGGGTTTCACCGGAGGTGGGGCTACGGAGCGTCTGAATCCCCAAAAAGCTAGGGGTGCCATACCAAGTTAGTATAGTTGTGTTGTGTGCTTTTTGATGGCAAATATTGCACTCCGGGGTGTGGGCCGCTTCACCGGCATCCACTTCTCTCTCGTCAGTTTACACGCGCTTATATGGTGAAACTCCCGTATCGGACGAAACATCGTGAATCTTCCGAAGAGTTGTGTTGTACCAATGTGTATTAGGTTGCTATGGACTACCCTAACACAACCAATCAACTAGTTCGACATTGCTACCCCCTTTCGACGCCGTTACCCGCGTGTTTCCGTATAAGTCCGGTATTTCTCCTGCGGGGCTAGGGTTTCACCGGAGGGGGGGCTACGGAGCGTATGGATCCCAACACAAGATAGGGGGTGCCATACCATGTTCGTATAGTTGTGTTATGTGCTTTTGATGGCAAAGATTTCACTCCGGGGTGTGGGCCGCTTCACCGGCATCCAGTTCTCTCTCGTGAGTTTACACGCGCTTATAGGGTGAAACTCCCGTATCGGACGAAACATCATGAATCTTCCGAAGAGTTGTGTTAATGCAATGTGTATTAGGTTGCTATGGACTACCTTAACACAACAAAGAAACTAGTTCCACATTGCTACCCCCTTTCGACGTCGTTACCGCGTGTTTCCGTATAAGTCTGATATTTCTCCAGCGGAGGTAGGGTTTCACCGGAGAGGGGCTACAGAGCGTATGGATCCCAACAAAATCTAGGGGATGCCATAACATGTTAGTATAGTTGTATTGTGTGCTTTGGATGGCAGAGATTTCACTCCGGGGTGTGGGCCGCTTCACCGGCATCCACTTCTCTCTCGTGAGTTTACACGCGCTTATAGGGTGAAACTCCGGTATCGGACGAAACGTCGTGAATCTTCCGAAGAGTTGTGTTCTACCAATGTCTATTAGGTTTCTATGGACTACCCTAACACAACCAAGCAACTAGTTCCACATTGATACCCCCTTTCGACGCCGTTACCGCGGGTTTCCGTATTAATCCGGTATTTCTCCAGCGGGTCTAGGGTTTCACCGGAGGTGGGGCTACGGAGCGTCTGAATCCCCAAAAAGCTAGGGGTGCCATACCATGTTAGTATAGTTGTTTTGTGTGCTTTTGATGGCAAATATTGCACTCCGGGGTGTGGGCCGCTTCACCGGCATCCACTTCTCTCTCGTCAGTTTACACGCGCTTATATGGTGAAACTCCCGTATCGGACGAAACATCGTGAATCTTCCGAAGAGTTGTGTTGTACCAATGTGTATTAGGTTGCTATGGACTACCCTAACACAACCAAGCAACTAGTTCGACATTGCTACCCCCTTTCGACGCCGTTACCCGCGTGTTTCCGTATAAGTCCGGTATTTCTCTTGCGGGTCTAGGGTTTCACCGGAGGGGGGGCTTCGGAGCGTATGAATCCCAACACAAGATAGGGGGTGCCATACAATGTTCGTATAGTTGTGTTATGTGCTTTTGATGGCAAAGATTTCACTCCGGGGTGTGGGCCGCTTCACCGGCATCCAGTTCTCTCTCGTGAGTTTACACGCGCTTATAGGGTGAAACTCCCGTATCGGACGAAACATCGTGAATCTTCCGAAGAGTTGTGTTAATGCAATGTGTATTAGGTTGCTATGGACTACCCTAACACAACAAAGAAACTAGTTCCACATTGCTACCCCCTTTCGACGTCGTTACCGCGTGTTTCCGTATAAGTCCGATATTTCTCCAGCGGAGGTAGGGTTTCACCGGAGAGGGGCTACAGAGCGTATGGATCCCAACAAAATCTAGGGGATGCCACAACATGTTAGTATAGGTGTATTGTGTGCTTTGGATGGCAGAGATTTCACTCCGGGGTGTGGGTCGCTTCACCGGCATCCACTTCTCTCTCGTGAGTTTACACGCACTTATAGGGTGAAACTCCCGTATCGGACGAAACGTCGTGAATGTTCCGAAGAGTTGTGTTCTACCAATGTATATTAGGTTGCTATGGACTACCCTAACACAACCAAGAAACTAGTTCCACATTGCTACCCCATTTCGACGTCGTTATCGCGTGTTTTCGTATAAGCCCGGTATTTCTCCAGCGGAGGTACGGTTTCACCGGAGGGGGGTACAGAGCGTATGGATCCCAACAAAATCTAGGGGGTTCCATAACATGTTAGTGTAGTTGTATTGTGTGATTTGGATGGCAAATATTGCACTCCGGGGTGTGGGCCGCTTCACCGCATCCAGTTCTCTCTCGTGAGTTTACACGCGCTTATTGGGTGAAACTCCCGTATCGGACGAAACATCGTGAATCTTCCGAAGAGTTGTGTTATACCAATGTGTATTAGGTTTCTATGGACTACCCTAACACAACAAAGAAACTAGTTCCACATTGCTACCCCCTTTCGACGTCGTTACCGCGTGTTTCCGTATAAGTCCGATATTTCTCCAGCGGAGGTAGGGTTTCACCGGAGAGGGGCTACATAGCGTATGGATCCCAACAAAATCTAGGGGATGCCATAACATGTTAGTATAGTTGTATTGTGTGCTTTGGATGGCAGAGATTTTCACTCCGGGGTGTGGGCCGCTTCACCGGCATCCACTTCTCTCTCGTGAGTTTACACGCGCTTATAGGGTGAACCTCCCGTATCGGACGAAACGTCGTGAATCTTCCGAAGAGTTGTGTTATACCAATGTCTATTAGGTTTCTATGGACTACCCTTACACAACCAAGCAACTAGTTCCACATTGATACCCCCTTTCGACGCCGTTACCGCGGGTTTCCGTATAAATCCGGTATTTCTCCAGCGGGTCTAGGGTTTCACCGGAGGTGGGGCTACGGAGCGTCTGAATCCCCAAAAAAGCTAGGGGTGCCATACCATGTTAGTATAGTTGTGTTGTGTGCTTTTGATGGCAAATATTGCACTCCGGGGTGTGGGCCGCTTCACCGGCATCCACTTCTCTCTCGTCAGATTACACGCGCTTATATGGTGAAACTCCCGTATCGGACGAAACATCGTGAATCTTCCGAAGAGTTGTGTTCTACCAATGTGTATTAGGTTGCTATGGACTACCCTAACACAAACAAGCAACTAGTTCGACATTGCTACCCCCTTTCGACGCCGTTACCCGCGTGTTTCCGTATAAGTCCGGTATTTCTCCTGCGGGTCTAGGGTTTCACCGGAGGGGGGGCTACGGAGCGTATGGATCCCAAAAATAGCTAGGGGGTGCCATAACATGTTAGTATAGTTGTATCGTGTGCTTTTGATGGCAAATATTGCACTCCGGGGTGTGGGCCGCTTCACCGGCATCCACTTCTCTCTCGTGAGTTTACACACGCTTATAGGGTGAAACTCCCGTATCGGACGAAACATCGTGAATCTTCCGAAGAGTTGTGTTCTACCAATGTATATTAGGTTGCTATGGACTACCCTAACACAACCAAGAAACTAGTTCCACATTGCTACCCCCTTTGGACGCCGTTACCGCGGGTTTACGTATAAATCCGGTATTTCTCCAACGGGTCTAGGGTTTCACCGGAGGTGGGGCTACGGAGCGTCTGCATCCCAAAACAAGCTAGGGGGTGCCATACCATGTTAGTATAGTTGTTTTGTGTTATTTTGATGGCAAAGATTGCACTTCGGGGTGTGGGCCGCTTCACCGGCATCCACTTCTCTCTCGTCAGTTTACACGCGCTTATATGGTGAAATTCCCGTATCGGACGAAACATCGTGAATCTTACGAAGAGTTGTGTTCTACCAATGTGTATTAGGTTTCTATGGACTACCCTAACACAACCAAGCAACTAGTTCCACATTTCTACCCCCTTTCGACGCCGTTACCGCGGGTTTCCGTATTAATACGGTATTTCTCCAGCGGGTCTAGGGTTTCACCGGAGGTGGGGCTACGGAGCGTCTGAATCCCCAAAAAGCTAGGGGTGCCATACCATGTTAGTATAGTTGTGTTGTGCGCTTTTGATGGAAAATATTGCACTCCGGGGTGTGGGCCGCTTCACCGGCATCCACTTCTCTCTCGTCAGATTACACGCGCTTATATGGTGAAACTCCCGTATCGGACGAAACATCGTGAATCTTCCGAAGAGTTGTGTTCTACCAATGTGTATTAGGTTGCTATGGACTACCCTAACACAACCAAGCAACTAGTTTGACATTGCTACCCCCTTTCGACGCCGTTACCCGCGTGTTTCCGTATAAGTCCGGTATTTCTCCTGCGGGTCTAGGGTTTCACCGGAGGGGGGGCTACGGAGCGTATGGATCCCAACACAAGATAGGGGGTGCCATACCATGTTCGTATAGTTGTTATCTGTGCTTTTGATGGCAAAGATTTCACTCCGGGGTGTGGGCCGCTTCACCGCATCCAGTTCTCTCTCGTGAGTTTACACGCGCTTATAGGGTGAAACTCCCGTATCGGACGAAACATCGTGAATCTTCCGAAGAGTTGTGTTATACCAATGTGTATTAGGTTGCTATGGACTAACCTAACACAACAAATAAACTAGTTCCACATTGCTACCCCCTTTCGACGTCGTTACCGCGTGTTTCCGTATAAGTCCGATATTTCTCCAGCGGAGGTAGGGTTTCACCGGAGAGGGGCTACATACCGTATGGATCCCAAAAAAATCTAGGGGATGCCATAACATGTTAGTATAGTTGTATTGTGTGCTTTGGATGGCAGAGATTTTCACTCCGGGGTGTGGGCCGCTTCACCGGCATCCACTTCTCTCTCGTGAGTTTACACGCGCTTATAGGGTGAAACTCCCGTATCGGACGAAACGTTGTGAATCTTCCAAAGAGTTGTGTTCTACCAATGTCTATTAGGTTTCTATGGACTACCCTTACACAACCAAGCAACTAGTTACACATTGATACCCCCTTTCGACGTCGTTACCGCGGGTTTCCGTATAAATCCGGTATTTCTCCATCGGGTCTAGGGTTTCACCGGAGGTGGGGCTACGGAGCGTCTGAATCCCAAAACAAGCTAGGGGTGCCATACCATGTTAGTATAGTTGTGTTGTGTGCTTTTGATGGCAAATATTGCACTCCGGGGTGTGGGCCGCTTCACCGGCATCCACTTCTCTCTCGTCAGTTTACACGCGCTTATATGGTAAAACTCCCGTATCGGACGAAACATTGTGAATCTTCCGAAGAGTTGTGTTCTACCAATGTGTATTAGTTTTCTATGGACTACCCTAACACAACCAAGCAACTAGTTCGACATTGCTACCCCCTTTCGACGCCGTTACCGCGTGTTTCCGTATAAGTCCGGTATTTCTCCAGCGGGTCTAGGGTTTCACCGGAGGGGGGGCTACGGAGCGTATGGATCTCAACACAAGATAGGGGGTGCCATACCATGTTCGTATAGTTGTGTTCTGTGCTTTTGATGGCAAAGATTGCACTCTGGGGTGTGGGCCGCTTCACCGGCATCCACTTCTCTCTCGTGAGTTTGCACGCGCTTATAGGGTGAAACTCCCGTATCGGACGAAACATCGTGAATCTTCCGAAGAGTTGTGTTATACCAATGTGTATTAGGTTGCTATGGTCTACCCTAACACAACAAAGAAACTAGTTCCACATTGATACCCCCTTTCGACACCGTTACCGCGTGTTTCCGTATAAGTCCGATATTTCTCCAGCGGAGGTAGGGTTTCACCGGAGAGGGGCTACAGAGCGTATGGATCCCAACAAAATCTAGGGGATGGCATAACATGTTAGTATAGTTGTATTGTGTGCTTTCGATGGCAGAGATTTTCACTCCGTGGTGTGGGCCGCTTCACCGGCATCCACTTCTCTCTCGCGAGTTTACACGCGCTTATAGGGTGAAACTCCCGTATCGGACGAAACGTCGTGAATCTTCCGAAGAATTGTGTTCTACCAATGTCTATTAGGTTGCTATGGACTACCCTAACACAACCAAGCAACTAGTTCCACATTGCTACCCCCTTTCGACGCCGTTACCGCGTGTTTCCGTATAAGTCCGCTATTTCTCCAACGGAGGTAGGGTTTCACCGGAGGGGGGCTACGGAGCGTATGGATCCCAAAAAAAGCTAGGGGGTGCCATAACATGTTAGTATAGTTGTATCGTGTGCTTTGGATGGCAAATATTGCACTCCGGGGTGTGGGCCGCTTCACCGGCATCCACTTCTCTCTCGTGAGTTTACACACGCTTATTGGGTGAAACTCCCGTATCGGACGAAACATCGTGAATCTTCCGAAGAGTTGTGTTCTACCAATGTATATTAGGTTTCTATGGACTACCCTAACACAACCAAGAAACTAGTTCCACATTGCTACCCCCTTTGGACGCCGTTACCGCGGGTTTCCGTATAAATCCGGTATTTCTCCAACGGGTCTAGGGTTTCACCGGAGGTGGGGCTACGGAGCGTCTGCATCCCAAAACAAGCTAGGGGGTGCCATACAATGTTAGTATAGTTTTTTTGTGTTATTTTGATGGCAAAGATTGCACTTCGGGGTGTGGGCCGCTTCACCGGCATCCACTTCTCTCTCGTCAGTTTACACGCGCTTATATGGTGAAATTCCCGTATCGGACGAAACATCGTGAATCTTCCGAAGAGTTGTGTTCTAACAATGTGTATTAGGTTTATATGGACTACCCTAACACAACCAAGCAACTATTTCCACATTTCTACCCCCTTTCGACGCCGTTACCGCGGGTTTCCGTATTAATCCGGTATTTCTCCAGCGGGTCTAGGGTTTCACCGGAGGTGGGGCTACGGAGCGTCTGAATCCCCAAAAAGCTAGGGGTGCCATACCATGTTAGTATAGTTGTGTTGTGTGCTTTTGATGGCAAATATTGCACTCCGGGGTGTGGGCCGCTTCACCGGCATCCACTTCTCTCTCGTCTGTTTACACGCGCTTATATGGTGAAACTCCCGTATCGGACGAAACATCGTGAATCTTCCGAAGAGTTGTGTTCTACCAATGTGTATTAGGTTGCTATGGACTACCCTAACACAACCAAGCAACTAGTTCGACATTGCTACCCCCTTTCGACGCCGTTACCCGCGTGTTTCCGTATAAGTCCGGTATTTCTCCTGCGGGTCTAGGGTTTCACCGGAGGGGGGGCTACGGAGCGTATGGATCCCAACACAAAATAGGGGGTGCCATACCATGTTCTTATAGTTGTGTTATGTGCTTTTTATGGCAAAGATTTCACTCCGGGGTGTGGGCCGCTTCACCGGCATCCAGTTCTCTCTCGTGAGTTTACACGCGCTTATAGGGTGAAACTCCCGTATCGGACGAAACATCGTGAATCTTCCGAAGAGTTGTGTTAATGCAATGTGTATTAGGTTTCTATGGACTACCCTAAAACAACAAAGAAACTAGTTCCACATTGCTACCCCCTTTCGACGTCGTTACCGCGTGTTTCCGTATAAGTCCGATATTTCTGCAGCGGAGGTAGGGTTTCACCGGAGAGGGGCTACATAGCGTATGGATCCCAACAAAATCTAGGGGATGCCATAACATGTTAGTATAGTTGTATTGTGTGCTTTGGATGGCAGATATTTTCACTCAGGGGTGTGGGCCGCTTCACCGGCATCCACTTCTCTCTCGTGAGTTTACACGCGCTTATAGGGTGAAACTCCTGTATCGGACGAAACGTCGTGAATCTTCCAAAGAGTTGTGTTCTAACAATGTCTATTAGGTTGCTATGGACTACCCTAACACAACCAAGCAACTAGTTCCACATTGATACCCCCTTTCGACGCTGTTACCGCGGGTTTCCGTATAAATCTGGTATTTCTCCAGCGGGTCTAGGGTTTCACCGGAGGTGGGGCTACGGAGCGTCTGAATCCCAAAACAAGCTAGGGGTGCCATACCATGTTAGTATAGTTGTGTTGTGTGCTTTTGATGGCAAATATTGCACTCCTGGGTGTGGGCCGCTTCACCGGCATCCACTTCTCTCTCGTCAGTTTACACGCGCTTATATGGTAAAACACCCGTATCGGACGAAACATTGTGAATCTTCCGAAGAGTTGTGTTCTACCAATGTGTATTAGTTTTCTATGGACTACCCTAACACAACCAAGCAACTAGTTCGACATTGCTACCCCCTTTCGACGCCGTTACCGCGTGTTTCCGTATAAGTCCGGTATTTCTCCCGCGGGTCTAGGGTTTCACCGGAGGGGGGGCTACGGAGCGTATGGATCTCAACACAAGATAGGGGGTGCCATACCATGTTCGTATAGTTGTGTTATGTTCTTTTGATGGCAAAGATTGCACTCCGGGGTGTGGGCCGCTTCACCGGCATCCACTTCTCTCTCGTGAGTTTACACACGCTTATAGGGTGAAACTCCCGTATCGGATGAAACATCGTGAATCTTCCGAAGAGTTGTGTTTTACCAATGTGTATTAGGTTGCTATGGACTACCCTAACACAACAAAGAAACTAGTTCCACATTGCTACCCCCTTTCGACGCCGTTACCGCGTGTTTCCGTATAAGTCCGATATTTCTCCAGCGGAGGTAGGGTTTCACCGGAGAGGGGCTACAGAGCGTATGGATCCCAACAAAATCTAGGGGATGGCATAACATGTTACTATAGTTGTATTGTGTGCTTTGGATGGTAGATATTTTAACTCCGGGGTGTGGGCCGCTTCACCGGCATCCACTTCTCTCTCGTGAGTTTACACGCGCTTATAGGGTGAAACTCCCGTATCGGACGAAACGTCGTGAATCTTCCGAAGAGTTGTGTTCTACCAATGTCTATTAGGTTGCTATGGACTACCCTAACACAACCAAGCAAATAGTTCCACATTGCTACCCCCTTTCGACGCCGTTACCGCGTGTTTCCGTATAAGTCCGCTATTTCTCCAGCGGAGGTAGGGTTTCACCGGAGGGGGGCTACGGAGCGTATGGATCCCAACAAAATCTAGGGGGTGCCATAACATGTTATTGTAGTTGTATTGTGTGATTTGGATGGCAAATATTGCACTCCTGGGTGTGGGCCGCTTCACCGGCATCCACTTCTCTCTCGTGAGTTTACACGCGCTTATAGGGTGAAACTCCCGTATCGGACGAAACGTCGTGAATCTTCCGAAGAGTTGTGTTCTACCAATGTCTATTAGGTTGCTATGAACTACCCTAACACAACCAAGCAACTAGTTACACATTGATACCCCCTTTCGACGCCGTTACCGCGTGTTTACGTATTAATCCGGTATTTCTCCAGCGGGTCTAGGGTTTCACCGGAGGTGGGGCTACGGAGCGTCTGAATCCCCAAAAAAGCTAGGGGTGCCATACCATGTTAGTATAGTTGTGTTGTGTGCTTTTGATGGCAAATATTGCACTCCGGGGTGTGGGCCGCTTCACCGGCATCCACTTCTCTCTCGTCAGATTACACGCGCTTATATAGTGAAACTCCCGTATCGGACGAAACATCGTGAATCTTCCGAAGAGTTGTGTTCTACCAATGTGTATTAGGTTGCTATGGACTACCCTAACACAACCAAGCAACTAGTTCGACATTGCTACCCCCTTTCGACGCCGCTACCCGCGTGTTTCCGTATAAGTCCGATATTTCTCCTGCGGGTCTAGGGTTTCACCGGAGGGGGGGCTACGGAGCGTATGGATCCCAACACAAGATAGGGGCTGGCCATACCATGTTCGTATAGTTGTGTTCTGTGCTTTTGATGGCAAAGATTTCACTCCGGGGTGTGGGCCGCTTCACCGCATCCAGTTCTCTCTCGTGAGTTTACACGCGCTTATAGGGTGAAACTCCCATATCGGACGAAACATCGTGAATCTTCCGAAGAGTTGTGTTATACCAATGTGTATTAGGTTGCTATGGACTACCCTAACACAACAAAGAAACTAGTTCCACATTGCTACCCCCTTTCGACGTCGTTACCGCGTGTTTCCGTATAAGTCCGATATTTCTGCAGCGGAGGTAGGGTTTCACCGGAGAGGGGCTACATAGCGTATGGATCCCAACAAAATCTAGGGGATGCCATAACATGTTAGTATAGTTGTATTGTGTGCTTTGGATGGCAGATATTTTCACTCCGGGGTGTGGGCCGCTTCACCGGCATCCACTTCTCTCTCGTGAGTTTACACGCGCTTATAGGGTGAAACTCCCGTATCGGATGAAACATCGTGAATCTTCCGAAGAGTTGTGTTATACCAATGTGTATTAGGTTGCTATGGACTACCCTAACACAACAAAGAAACTAGTTCCACATTGCTACCCCCTTTCGACGCCGTTACCGCGTGTTTCCGTATAAGTCCGATATTTCTCCAGCGGAGGTAGGGTTTCACCGGAGAGGGGCTACAGAGCGTATGGATCCCAACAAAATCTAGGGGATGGCATAACATGTTACTATAGTTGTATTGTGTGCTTTGGATGGCAGATATTTTAACTCTGGGGTGTGGGCCGCTTCACCGGCATCCACTTCTCTCTCATGAGTTTACACGCGCTTATAGGGTGAAACTCCCGTATCGGACGAAACGTCGTGAATCTTCCGAAGAGTTGTGTTCTACCAATGTCTATTAGGTTGCTATGGACTACCCTAACACAACCAAGCAAATAGTTCCACATTGCTACCCCCTTTCGACACCGTTACAGCGTGTTTCCGTATAAGTCCGCTATTTCTCCAGCGGAGGTAGGGTTTCACCGGAGGGGGGCTACGGAGCGTATGGATCCCAAAAAAAGCTACGGGGTGCCATAACATGTTAGTATAGTTGTATAGTGTGCTTTGGATGGCAAATATTGCACTCTGGGGTGTGGGCCGCTTCACCGGCATCCACTTCTCTCTCGTGAGTTTACACACGCTTATAGGGTGAAACTCCCGTATCGGACGAAACATCGTGAATCATCCGAAGAGTTGTGTTATAACAATGTATATTAGGTTGCTATGGACTACCCTAACACAACCAAGAAAATAGTTCCACATTGCTACCCCCTTTGGACGCCGTTACCGCGGGTTTTCGTATAAATGCGGTATTTCTCCAACGGGTCTAGGGTTTCACCGGAGGTGGGGCTACGGAGCGTCTGCATCCCAAAACAAGCTAGGGGGTGCCATACCATGTTAGTATAGTTGTTTTGTGTTCTTTTGATGGCAAATATTGCACTTCGGGGTGTGGGCCGCTTCACCGGCATCCACTTCTCTCTCGTCAGTTTACACGCGCTTATATGGTGAAATTCCCGTATCGGACGAAACATCGTGAATCTTCCGAAGAGTTGTGTTCTACCAATGTGTATTAGGTTTCTATGGACTACCCTAACACAACAAAGCAACTAGTTCCACATTTCTACCCCCTTTCGATGCCGTTACCGAATGTTTCCATATAAGTCCGGTATTTCTCCAGCGGGTCTAGGGTTTCACCGGAGGGGGGCTACGGAGCGTATGGATCCCAACACAAGATAGGGGGTGCCATACCATGTTCGTATAGTTGTGTTCTCTGCTTTTGATGGCAAAGATTTCACTCCGGGGTGTGGGCCGCTTCACCGCATCCAGTTCTCTCTCGTGAGTTTACACGCGCTTATAGGGTGAAACTCCCGTATCGGACGAAACATCGTGAATCTTCCGAAGAGTTGTGTTATACCAATGTGTATTAGGTTGCTATGGACTACCCTAACACAACAAAGAAACTAGTTCCACATTGCTACCCCCTTTCGTCGTCGTTACCGCGTGTTTCCGTATAAGTCCGATATTTCTCCAGCGGAGGTAGGGTTTCACCGGAGAGGGGCTACAAAATCTAGGGGATGCCATAACATGTTAGTATAGTTGTATTGTGTGCTTTGGATGGCAGAGATTTTCACTCCGGGGTGTGGGCCGCTTCACCGGCATCCACTTCTCTCTCGTGAGTTTACACGCGCTTATAGGGTGAAACTCCCGTATCGGACGAAACGTCGTGAATCTTCCAAAGAGTTGTGTTCTACCAATGTCTATTAGGTTTCTATGGACTACCCTAACACAACCAAGCAACTAGTTCCACATTGATACCCCCTTTCGACGCCGTTACCGCGGGTTTCCGTATAAATCCGGTATTTCTCCAGCGGGTCTAGGGTTTCACCGGAGGTGGGGCTACGGAGCGTCTGAATCCCAAAACAAGCTAGGGGTGCCATACCATGTTAGTATAGTTGTGTTGTGTGCTTTTGATGGCAAATATTTCACTCCGGGGTGTGGGCCGCTTCACCGGCATCCAGTTCTCTCTCGTGAGTTTACACGCGCTTATAGGGTGAAACTCCCGTATCGGACGAAACATCGTGAATCTTCCGAAGAGTTGTGTTAATGCAATGTGTATTAGGTTGCTATGGACTACCCTAACACAACAAAGAAACTAGTTCCACATTGCTACCCCCTTTCGACGTCGTTACCGCGTGTTTCCGTATAAGTCCGATATTTCTCCAGCGGAGGTAGGGTTTCACCGGAGAGGGGCTACAGAGCGTATGGATCCCAACAAAATCTAGGGGATGCCACAACATGTTAGTATAGGTGTATTGTGTGCTTTGGATGGCAGAGATTTCACTCCGGGGTGTGGGTCGCTTCACCGGCATCCACTTCTCTCTCGTGAGTTTACACGCACTTATAGGGTGAAACTCCCGTATCGGACGAAACGTCGTGAATGTTCCGAAGAGTTGTGTTCTACCAATGTATATTAGGTTGCTATGGACTACCCTAACACAACCAAGAAACTAGTTCCACATTGCTACCCCATTTCGACGTCGTTATCGCGTGTTTTCGTATAAGCCCGGTATTTCTCCAGCGGAGGTACGGTTTCACCGGAGGGGGGTACAGAGCGTATGGATCCCAACAAAATCTAGGGGGTTCCATAACATGTTAGTGTAGTTGTATTGTGTGATTTGGATGGCAAATATTGCACTCCGGGGTGTGGGCCGCTTCACCGCATCCAGTTCTCTCTCGTGAGTTTACACGCGCTTATTGGGTGAAACTCCCGTATCGGACGAAACATCGTGAATCTTCCGAAGAGTTGTGTTATACCAATGTGTATTAGGTTTCTATGGACTACCCTAACACAACAAAGAAACTAGTTCCACATTGCTACCCCCTTTCGACGTCGTTACCGCGTGTTTCCGTATAAGTCCGATATTTCTCCAGCGGAGGTAGGGTTTCACCGGAGAGGGGATACATAGCGTATGGATCCCAACAAAATCTAGGGGATGCCATAACATGTTAGTATAGTTGTATTGTGTGCTTTGGATGGCAGAGATTTTCACTCCGGGGTGTGGGCCGCTTCACCGGCATCCACTTCTCTCTCGTGAGTTTACACGCGCTTATAGGGTGAACCTCCCGTATCGGACGAAACGTCGTGAATCTTCCGAAGAGTTGTGTTATACCAATGTCTATTAGGTTTCTATGGACTATCCTTACACAACCAAGCAACTAGTTCCACATTGATACCCCCTTTCGACGCCGTTACCGCGGGTTTCCGTATAAATCCGGTATTTCTCCAGCGGGTCTAGGGTTTCACCGGAGGTGGGGCTACGGAGCGTCTGAATCCCCAAAAAAGCTAGGGGTGCCATACCATGTTAGTATAGTTGTGTTGTGTGCTTTTGATGGCAAATATTGCACTCCGGGGTGTGGGCCGCTTCACCGGCATCCACTTCTCTCTCGTCAGATTACACGCGCTTATATGGTGAAACTCCCGTATCGGACGAAACATCGTGAATCTTCCGAAGAGTTGTGTTCTACCAATGTGTATTAGGTTGCTATGGACTACCCTAACACAAACAAGCAACTAGTTCGACATTGCTACCCCCTTTCGACGCCGTTACCCGCGTGTTTCCGTATAAGTCCGGTATTTCTCCTGCGGGTCTAGGGTTTCACCGGAGGGAGGGCTACGGAGCGTATGGATCCCAAAAATAGCTAGGGGGTGCCATAACATGTTAGTATAGTTGTATCGTGTGCTTTTGATGGCAAATATTGCACTCCGGGGTGTGGGCCGCTTCACCGGCATCCACTTCTCTCTCGTGAGTTTACACACGCTTATAGGGTGAAACTCCCGTATCGGACGAAACATCGTGAATCTTCCGAAGAGTTGTGTTCTACCAATGTATATTAGGTTGCTATGGACTACCCTAACACAACCAAGAAACTAGTTCCACATTGCTACCCCCTTTGGACGCCGTTACCGCGGGTTTCCGTATAAATCCGGTATTTCTCCAACGGGTCTAGGGTTTCACCGGAGGTGGGGCTACGGAGCGTCTGCATCCCAAAACAAGCTAGGGGGTGCCATACCATGTTAGTATAGTTGTTTTGTGTTATTTTGATGGCAAAGATTGCACTTCGGGGTGTGGGCCGCTTCACCGGCATCCACTTCTCTCTCGTCAGTTTACACGCGCTTATATGGTGAAATTCCCGTATCGGACGAAACATCGTGAATCATCCGAAGAGTTGTGTTCTACCAATGTGTATTAGGTTTCTATGGACTACCCTAACACAACCAAGCAACTAGTTCCACATTTCTACCCCCTTTCGACGCCGTTACCGCGGGTTTCCGTATTAATACGGTATTTCTCCAGCGGGTCTAGGGTTTCACCGGAGGTGGGGCTACGGAGCGTCTGAATCCCCAAAAAGCTAGGGGTGCCATACCATGTTAGTATAGTTGTGTTGTGCGCTTTTGATGGAAAATATTGCACTCCGGGGTGTGGGCCGCTTCACCGGCATCCACTTCTCTCTCGTCAGATTACACGCGCTTATATGGTGAAACTCCCGTATCGGACGAAACATCGTGAATCTTCCGAAGAGTTGTGTTCTACCAATGTGTATTAGGTTGCTATGGACTACCCTAACACAACAAATAAACTAGTTCCACATTGCTACCCCCTTTCGACGCCGTTACCCGCGTGTTTCCGTATAAGTCCGGTATTTCTCCTGCGGGTCTAGGGTTTCACCGGAGGAGGGGCTACGGAGCGTATGGATCCCAACACAAGATAGGGGGTGCCATAACATGTTCGTATAGTTGTTATCTGTGCTTTTGATGGCAAAGATTTCACTCCGGGGTGTGGGCCGCTTCACCGCATCCAGTTCTCTCTCGTGAGTTTACACGCGCTTATAGGGTGAAACTCCCGTATCGGACGAAACATCGTGAATCTTCCGAAGAGTTGTGTTATACCAATGTGTATTAGGTTGCTATGGACTAACCTAACACAACAAATAAACTAGTTCCACATTGCTACCCCCTTTCGACGTCGTTACCGCGTGTTTCCGTATAAGTCCGATATTTCTCCAGCGGAGGTAGGGTTTCACCGGAGAGGGGCTACATACCGTATGGATCCCAACAAAATCTAGGGGATGCCATAACATGTTAGTATAGTTGTATTGTGTGCTTTGGATGGCAGAGATTTTCACTCCGGGGTGTGGGCCGCTTCACCGGCATCCACTTCTCTCTCGTGAGTTTACACGCGCTTATAGGGTGAAACTCCCGTATCGGACGAAACGTTGTGAATCTTCCAAAGAGTTGTGTTCTACCAATGTCTATTAGGTTTCTATGGACTACCCTTACACAACCAAGCAACTAGTTACACATTGATACCCCCTTTCGACGTCGTTACCGCGGGTTTCCGTATAAATCCGGTATTTCTCCATCGGGTCTAGGGTTTCACCGGAGGTGGGGCTACGGAGCGTCTGAATCCCAAAACAAGCTAGGGGTGCCATACCATGTTAGTATAGTTGTGTTGTGTGCTTTTGATGGCAAATATTGCACTCCGGGGTGTGGGCCGCTTCACCGGCATCCACTTCTCTCTCGTCAGTTTACACGCGCTTATATGGTAAAACTCCCGTATCGGACGAAACATTGTGAATCTTCCGAAGAGTTGTGTTCTACCAATGTGTATTAGTTTTCTATGGACTAACCTAACACAACCAAGCAACTAGTTCGACATTGCTACCCCCTTTCGACGCCGTTACCGCGTGTTTCCGTATAAGTCCGGTATTTCTCCAGCGGGTCTAGGGTTTCACCGGAGGGGGGGCTACGGAGCGTATGGATCTCAACACAAGATAGGGGGTGCCATACCATGTTCGTATAGTTGTGTTCTGTGCTTTTGATGGCAAAGATTGCACTCTGGGGTGTGGGCCGCTTCACCGGCATCCACTTCTCTCTCGTGAGTTTGCACGCGCTTATAGGGTGAAACTCCCGTATCGGACGAAACATCGTGAATCTTCCGAAGAGTTGTGTTATACCAATGTGTATTAGGTTGCTATGGTCTACCCTAACACAACAAAGAAACTAGTTCCACATTGCTACCCCCTTTCGACGCCGTTACCGCGTGTTTCCGTATAAGTCCGATATTTCTCCAGCGGAGGTAGGGTTTCACCGGAGAGGGGCTACAGAGCGTATGGATCCCAACAAAATCTAGGGGATGGCATAACATGTTAGTATAGTTGTATTGTGTGCTTTCGATGGCAGAGATTTTCACTCCGTGGTGTGGGCCGCTTCACCGGCATCCACTTCTCTCTCGCGAGTTTACACGCGCTTATAGGGTGAAACTCCCGTATCGGACGAAACGTCGTGAATCTTCCGAAGAGTTGTGTTCTACCAATGTCTATTAGGTTGCTATGGACTACCCTAACACAACCAAGCAACTAGTTCCACATTGCTACCCCCTTTCGACGCCGTTACCGCGTGTTTCCGTATAAGTCCGCTATTTCTCCAACGGAGGTAGGGTTTCACCGGAGGGGGGCTACGGAGCGTATGGATCCCAAAAAAAGCTAGGGGGTGCCATAACATGTTAGTATAGTTGTATCGTGTGCTTTGGATGGCAAATATTGCACTCCGGGGTGTGGGCCGCTTCACCGGCATCCACTTCTCTCTCGTGAGTTTACACACGCTTATTGGGTGAAACTCCCGTATCGGACGAAACATCGTGAATCTTCCGAAGAGTTGTGTTCTACCAATGTATATTAGGTTTCTATGGACTACCCTAACACAACCAAGAAACTAGTTCCACATTGCTACCCCCTTTGGACGCCGTTACCGCGGGTTTCCGTATAAATCCGGTATTTCTCCAACGGGTCTAGGGTTTCACCGGAGGTGGGGCTACGGAGCGTCTGCATCCCAAAACAAGCTAGGGGGTGCCATACAATGTTAGTATAGTTGTTTTGTGTTATTTTGATGGCAAAGATTGCACTTCGGGGTGTGGGCCGCTTCACCGGCATCCACTTCTCTCTCGTCAGTTTACACGCGCTTATATGGTGAAATTCCCGTATCGGACGAAACATCGTGAATCTTCCGAAGAGTTGTGTTCTAACAATGTGTATTAGGTTTATATGGACTACCCTAACACAACCAAGCAACTATTTCCACATTTCTACCCCCTTTCGACGCCGTTACCGCGGGTTTCCGTATTAATCCGGTATTTCTCCAGCGGGTCTAGGGTTTCACCGGAGGTGGGGCTACGTAGCGTCTGAATCCCCAAAAAGCTAGGGGTGCCATACCATGTTAGTATAGTTGTGTTGTGTGCTTTTGATGGCAAATATTGCACTCCGGGGTGTGGGCCGCTTCACCGGCATCCACTTCTCTCTCGTCTGTTTACACGCGCTTATATGGTGAAACTCCCGTATCGGACGAAACATCGTGAATCTTCCGAAGAGTTGTGTTCTACCAATGTGTATTAGGTTGCTATGGACTACCCTAACACAACCAAGCAACTAGTTCGACATTGCTACCCCCTTTCGACGCCGTTACCCGCGTGTTTCCGTATAAGTCCGGTATTTCTCCTGCGGGTCTAGGGTTTCACCGGAGGGGGGGCTACGGAGCGTATGGATCCCAACACAAAATAGGGGGTGCCATACCATGTTCTTATAGTTGTGTTATGTGCTTTTGATGGCAAAGATTTCACTCCGGGGTGTGGGCCGCTTCACCGGCATCCAGTTCTCTCTCGTGAGTTTACACGCGCTTATAGGGTGAAACTCCCGTATCGGACGAAACATCGTGAATCTTCCGAAGAGTTGTGTTAATGCAATGTGTATTAGGTTTCTATGGACTACCCTAAAACAACAAAGAAACTAGTTCCACATTGCTACCCCCTTTCGACGTCGTTACCGCGTGTTTCCGTATAAGTCCGATATTTCTCCAGCGGAGGTAGGGTTTCACCGGAGAGGGGCTACAGAGCGTATGGATCCCAACAAAATCTAGGGGATGCCATAACATGTTAGTATAGTTGTATTGTGTGCTTTGGATGGCAGAGATTTCACTCCGGGGTGTGGGCCGCTTCACCGGCATCCACTTCTCTCTCGTGAGTTTACACGCACTTATAGGGTGAAACTCCCGTATCGGACGAAACGTCGTGAATGTTCCGAAGAGTTGTGTTCTACCAATGTATATTAGGTTGCTATGGACTACCCTAACACAACCAAGAAACTAGTTCCACATTTCTAGCCCCTTTCGACGTTGTTATCGCGTGTTTTCGTATAAGGCTGGTATTTCTCCAGCGGAGGTAGGGTTTCACCGAAGGGGGGTACAGAGCGTATGGATCCCAACAAAATCTAGGGGGTGCCATAACATGTTATTGTAGTTGTATTGTGTGATTTGGATGGCAAATATTGCACTCCTGGGTGTGGGCCGCTTCACCGGCATCCACTTCTCTCTCGTGAGTTTACACGCGCTTATAGGGTGAAACTCCCGTATTGGACGAAACGTCGTGAATCTTCCGAAAAGTTGTGTTCTACCAATGTCTATTAGGTTGCTATGGACTGCCCTAACACAACCAAGCAACTAGTTCCACATTGATACCCCCTTTCGACGCCGTTACCGCGTGTTTACGTATTAATCCGGTATTTCTCCAGCGGGTCTAGGGTTTCACCGGAGGTGGGGCTACGGAGCGTCTGAATCCCCAAAAAAGCTAGGGGTGCCATAACATGTTAGTATAGTTGTGTTGTGTGCTTTTGATGGCAAATATTGCACTCCGGGGTGTGGGCCGCTTCACCGGCATCCACTTCTCTCTCGTCAGATTACACGCGCTTATATGGTGAAACTCCCGTATCGGACGAAACATCGTGAATCTTCCGAAGAGTTGTGTTCTACCAATGTGTATTAGGTTGCTATGGACTACCCTAACACAACCAAGCAACTAGTTCGACATTGCTACCCCCTTTCGACGCTGTTACCCGCGTGTTTCCGTATAAGTCCGGTATTTCTCCTGCGGGTCTAGGGTTTCACCGGAGGGGGGGCTACGGAGCGTATGGATCCCAACACAAGATAGGGGCTGGCCATACCATGTTCGTATAGTTGTGTTCTGTGCTTTTGATGGCAAAGATTTCACTCCGGGGTGTGGGCCGCTTCACCGCATCCAGTTCTCTCTCGTGAGTTTACACGCGCTTATAGGGTGAAACTCCCGTATCGGACGAAACATCGTGAATCTTCCGAAGAGTTGTGTTATACCAATGTGTATTAGGTTGCTATGGACTACCCTAAAACAACAAAGAAACTAGTTCCACATTGCTACCCCCTTTCGACGTCGTTACCGCGTGTTTCCGTATAAGTCCGATATTTCTGCAGCGGAGGTAGGGTTTCACCGGAGAGGGGCTACATAGCGTATGGATCCCAACAAAATCTAGGGGATGCCATAACATGTTAGTATAGTTGTATTGTGTGCTTTGGATGGCAGATATTTTCACTCAGGGGTGTGGGCCGCTTCACCGGCATCCACTTCTCTCTCGTGAGTTTACACGCGCTTATAGGGTGAAACTCCTGTATCGGACGAAACGTCGTGAATCTTCCAAAGAGTTGTGTTCTACCAATGTCTATTAGGTTTCTATGGACTACCCTAACACAACCAAGCAACTAGTTCCACATTGATACCCCCTTTCGACGCTGTTACCGCGGGTTTCCGTATAAATCCGGTATTTCTCCAGCGGGTCTAGGGTTTCACCGGAGGTGGGGCTACGGAGCGTCTGAATCCCAAAACAAGCTAGGGGTGCCATACCATGTTAGTATAGTTGTGTTGTGTGCTTTTGATGGCAAATATTGCACTCCTGGGTGTGGGCCGCTTCACCGGCATCCACTTCTCTCTCGTCAGTTTACACGCGCTTATATGGTAAAACACCCGTATCGGACGAAACATTGTGAATCTTCCGAAGAGTTGTGTTCTACCAATGTGTATTAGTTTTCTATGGACTACCCTAACACAACCAAGCAACTAGTTCGACATTGCTACCCCCTTTCGACGCCGTTACCGCGTGTTTCCGTATAAGTCCGGTATTTCTCCAGCGGGTCTAGGGTTTCACCGGAGGGGGGGCTACGGAGCGTATGGATCTCAACACAAGATAGGGGGTGCCATACCATGTTCGTATAGTTGTGTTATGTTCTTTTGATGGCAAAGATTGCACTCCGGGGTGTGGGCCGCTTCACCGGCATCCACTTCTCTCTTGTGAGTTTACACACGCTTATAGGGTGAAACTCCCGTATCGGATGAAACATCGTGAATCTTCCGAAGAGTTGTGTTTTACCAATGTGTATTAGGTTGCTATGGACTACCCTAACACAACAAAGAAACTAGTTCCACATTGATACCCCCTTTCGACGCCGTTACCGCGTGTTTCCGTATAAGTCCGATATTTCTCCAGCGGAGGTAGGGTTTCACCGGAGAGGGGCTACAGAGCGTATGGATCCCAACAAAATCTAGGGGATGGCATAACATGTTACTATAGTTGTATTGTGTGCTTTGGATGGTAGATATTTTAACTCCGGGGTGTGGGCCGCTTCACCGGCATCCACTTCTCTCTCGTGAGTTTACACGCGCTTATAGGGTGAAACTCCCGTATCGGACGAAACGTCGTGAATCTTCCGAAGAGTTGTGTTCTACCAATGTCTATTAGGTTGCTATGGACTACCCTAACACAACCAAGCAAATAGTTCCACATTGCTACCCCCTTTCGACGCCGTTACCGCGTGTTTCCGTATAAGTCCGCTATTTCTCCAGCGGAGGTAGGGTTTCACCGGAGGGGGGCTACGGAGCGTATGGATCCCAACAAAATCTAGGGGGTGCCATAACATGTTATTGTAGTTGTATTGTGTGATTTGGATGGCAAATATTGCACTCCTGGGTGTGGGCCGCTTCACCGGCATCCACTTCTCTCTCGTGAGTTTACACGCGCTTATAGGGTGAAACTCCCGTATCGGACGAAACGTCGTGAATCTTCCGAAGAGTTGTGTTCTACCAATGTCTATTAGGTTGCTATGGACTACCCTAACACAACCAAGCAACTAGTTACACATTGATACCCCCTTTCGACGCCGTTACCGCGTGTTTACGTATTAATCCGGTATTTCTCCAGCGGGTCTAGGGTTTCACCGGAGGTGGGGCTACGGAGCGTCTGAATCCCCAAAAAAGATAGGGGTGCCATACCATGTTAGTATAGTTGTGTTGTGTGCTTTTGATGGCAAATATTGCACTCCGGGGTGTGGGCCGCTTCACCGGCATCCACTTCTCTCTCGTCAGATTACACGCGCTTATATGGTGAAACTCCCGTATCGGACGAAACATCGTGAATCTTCCGAAGAGTTGTGTTCTACCAATGTGTATTAGGTTGCTATGGACTACCCTAACACAACCAAGCAACTAGTTCGACATTGCTACCCCCTTTCGACGCCGCTACCCGCGTGTTTCCGTATAAGTCCGGTATTTCTCCTGCGGGTCTAGGGTTTCACCGGAGGGGGGGCTACGGAGCGTATGGATCCCAACACAAGATAGGGGCTGGCCATACCATGTTCGTATAGTTGTGTTCTGTGCTTTTGATGGCAAAGATTTCACTCCGGGGTGTGGGCCGCTTCACCGCATCCAGTTCTCTCTCGTGAGTTTACACGCGCTTATAGGGTGAAACTCCCATATCGGACGAAACATCGTGAATCTTCCGAAGAGTTGTGTTATACCAATGTGTATTAGGTTGCTATGGACTACCCTAACACAACAAAGAAACTAGTTCCACATTGCTACCCCCTTTCGACGTCGTTACCGCGTGTTTCCGTATAAGTCCGATATTTCTGCAGCGGAGGTAGGGTTTCACCGGAGAGGGGCTACATAGCGTATGGATCCCAACAAAATCTAGGGGATGCCATAACATGTTAGTATAGTTGTATTGTGTGCTTTGGATGGCAGATATTTTCACTCCGGGGTGTGGGCCGCTTCACCGGCATCCACTTCTCTCTCGTGAGTTTACACGCGCTTATAGGGTGAAACTCCCGTATCGGATGAAACATCGTGAATCTTCCGAAGAGTTGTGTTATACCAATGTGTATTAGGTTGCTATGGACTACCCTAACACAACAAAGAAACTAGTTCCACATTGCTACCCCCTTTCGACGCCGTTACCGCGTGTTTCCGTATAAGTCCGATATTTCTCCAGCGGAGGTAGGGTTTCACCGGAGAGGGGCTACAGAGCGTATGGATCCCAACAAAATCTAGGGGATGGCATAACATGTTACTATAGTTGTATTGTGTGCTTTGGATGGCAGATATTTTAACTCCGGGGTGTGGGCCGCTTCACCGGCATCCACTTCTCTCTCATGAGTTTACACGCGCTTATAGGGTGAAACTCCCGTATCGGACGAAACGTCGTGAATCTTCCGAAGAGTTGTGTTCTACCAATGTCTATTAGGTTGCTATGGACTACCCTAACACAACCAAGCAAATAGTTCCACATTTCTACCCCCTTTCGACGCCGTTACCGCGTGTTTCCGTATAAGTCCGCTATTTCTCCAGCGGAGGTAGGGTTTCACCGGAGGGGGGCTACGGAGCGTATGGATCCCAAAAAAAGATACGGGGTGCCATAACATGTTAGTATAGTTGTATAGTGTGCTTTGGATGGCAAATATTGCACTCTGGGGTGTGGGCCGCTTCACCGGCATCCACTTCTCTCTCGTGAATTTACACACGCTTATAGGGTGAAACTCCCGTATCGGACGAAACATCGTGAATCATCCGAAGAGTTGTGTTATAACAATGTATATTAGGTTGCTATGGACTACCCTAACACAACCAAGAAAATAGTTCCACATTGCTACCCCCTTTGGACGCCGTTACCGCGGGTTTTCGTATAAATGCGGTATTTCTCCAACGGGTCTAGGGTTTCACCGGAGGTGGGGCTACGGAGCGTCTGCATCCCAAAACAAGCTAGGGGGTGCCATACCATGTTAGTATAGTTGTTTTGTGTTCTTTTGATGGCAAATATTGCACTTCGGGGTGTGGGCCGCTTCACCGGCATCCACTTCTCTCTCGTCAGTTTACACGCGCTTATATGGTGAAATTCCCGTATCGGACGAAACATCGTGAATCTTCCGAAGAGTTGTGTTCTACCAATGTGTATTAGGTTTCTATGGACTACCCTAACACAACAAAGCAACTAGTTCCACATTTCTACCCCCTTTCGATGCCGTTACCGAATGTTTCCATATAAGTCCGGTATTTCTCCAGCGGGTCTAGGGTTTCACCGGAGGGGGGCTACGGAGCGTATGGATCCCAACACAAGATAGGGGGTGCCATACCATGTTCGTATAGTTGTGTTCTATGCTTTTGATGGCAAAGATTTCACTCCGGGGTGTGGGCCGCTTCACCGCATCCAGTTCTCTCTCGTGAGTTTACACGCGCTTATAGGGTGAAACTCCCGTATCGGACGAAACATCGTGAATCTTCCGAAGAGTTGTGTTATACCAATGTGTATTAGGTTGCTATGGACTACCCTAAAACAACAAAGAAACTAGTTCCACATTGCTACCCCCTTTCGACGTCGTTACCGCGTGTTTCCGTATAAGTCCGATATTTCTCCAGCGGAGGTAGGGTTTCACCGGAGAGGGGCTACAAAATCTAGGGGATGCCATAACATGTTAGTATAGTTGTATTGTGTGCTTTGGATGGCAGAGATTTTCACTCCGGGGTGTGGGCCGCTTCACCGGCATCCACTTCTCTCTCGTGAGTTTACACGCGCTTATAGGGTGAAACTCCCGTATCGGACGAAACGTCGTGAATCTTCCAAAGAGTTGTGTTCTACCAATGTCTATTAGGTTTCTATGGACTACCCTAACACAACCAAGCAACTAGTTCCACATTGATACCCCCTTTCGACGCCGTTACCGCGGGTTTCCGTATAAATCCGGTATTTCTCCAGCGGGTCTAGGGTTTCACCGGAGGTGGGGCTACGGAGCGTCTGAATCCCAAAACAAGCTAGGTGTGCCATACCATGTTAGTATAGTTGTGTTGTGTGCTTTTGATGGCAAATATTGCACTCCGGGGTGTGGGCCGCTTCACCGGCATCCACTTCTCTCTCGTCAGTTTACACGCGCTTATATGGTAAAACTCCCGTATCGGACGAAACATCGTGAATCCTCCGAAGAGTTGTGTTCTACCAATGTGTATTAGTTTTCTATGGACTACCCTAACACAACCAAGCAACTAGTTCGACATTGCTACCCCCTTTCGACGCCGTTACCGCGTGTTTTCGTATAAGTCCGGTATTTCTCCAGCGGGTCTAGGGTTTCACCGTAGGGGGGGCTACGGAGCGTATGGATCCCAACACAAGATAGGGGGTGCCATACCATGTTCGTATATTTGTGTTCTGTGCTTTTGATGGCAAAGATTGCACTCCGGGGTGTGGGCCGCTTCAGCGGCATCCACTTCTCTCTCGTGAGTTTACACGCGCTTATAGGGTGAAACTCCCGTATCGGACGAAACATCGTGAATCTTCCGAAGAGTTGTGTTATACCAATGTGTATTAGGTTGCTATGGACTACCCTAACACAACAAAGAAACTAGTTCCACATTGCTACCCCCTTTCGACGCCGTTACCGCGTGTTTCCGTATAAGTCCGATATTTCTCCAGCGGAGGTAGGGTTTCACCAGAGAGGGGCTACAGAGCGTATGGATCCCAACAAAATCTAGGGGATGGCATAACATGTTAGTATAGTTGTATTGTGTGCTTTGGATGGCAGAGATTTTCACTCCGGGGTGTGGGCCGCTTCACCGGCATCCACTTCTCTCTCGTGAGTTTACACGCGCTTATAGGGTGAAACTCCCGTATCGGACGAAACGTCGTGAATCTTCCGAAGAGTTGTGTTCTAACAATGTCTATTAGGTTGCTATGGACTACCCTAACACAACCAAGCAACTAGTTCCACATTGCTACCCCCTTTCGACGCCGTTACCGCGTGTTTCCGTATAAGTCCGCTATTTCTCCAGCGGAGGTAGGGTTTCACCGGAGGGGGGCTACAGAGCGTATGGATCCCAAAAAAAGCTAGGGGGTGCCATAACATGTTAGTATAGTTGTATCGTGTGCTTTGGATGGCAAATATTGCACTCCGGGGTGTGGGCCGCTTCACCGGCATCCACTTCTCTCTCGTGAGTTTACACACGCTTATAGGGTGAAACTCCCGTATCGGACGAAACATCGTGAATCTTCCGAAGAGTTGTGTTCTAGCAATGTATATTAGGTTTCTATGGACTACCCTAACACAACCAAGAAACTAGTTCCACATTGCTACCCCCTTTGGACGCCGTTACCGCGGGTTTCCATATAAATCCGGTATTTCTCCAACGGGTCTAGGGTTTCACCGGAGGTGGGGCTACGGAGCGTCTGCATCCCAAAACAAGCTAGGGGGTGCCATACCATGTTAGTATAGTTGTTTTGTGTTCTTTTGATGGCAAAGATTGCACTTCGGGGTGTGGGCCGCTTCACCGGCATCCACTTCTCTCTCGTCAGTTTACACGCGCTTATATGGTGAAATTCCCGTATCGGACGAAACATCGTGAATCTTCCGAAGAGTTTTATTCTACCAATGTGTATTAGGTTTCTATGGACTACCCTAACACAACAAAGCAACTAGTTCCACATTTCTACCCCCTTTCGATGCCGTTACCGAATGTTTCCATATAAGTCCAGTATTTCTCCAGCGGGTCTAGGGTTTCACCGGAGGGGGGCTACGGAGCGTATGGATCCCAACACAAGATAGGGGGTGCCATACCATGTTCGTATAGTTGTGTTGTGTGCTTTTGATGGCAAAGATTGCACTCCGGGGTGTGGGCCGCTTCACCGGCATCCACTTCTCTCTCGTGAGTTTACACGCGCTTATAGGGTGAAACTCCCGTATCGGACGAAACGTCGTGAATCTTCCGAAGAGTTGTGTTCTACCAATGTATATTAGGTTGCTATGGACTACCCTAACACAACCAAGAAACTAGTTCCACATATGGGGGATGATAACCCGGTAGGCCAAACTCCAAGGAGTAAACCTGGCCCAAAGGACGCTGTGCAAGATCCGGCTAAGGATAAGGAAACCTGTAAAAGCCCAAGCTTGTAGGCCCAGTAACCCGGATTGTGGGTTATGGTAGAAGAAAGTTAGGGTTTGTGCGCCGTGTCCGGGTAGGATCCAGGATGCGCCTTGGAGAATAAGCCAGGGGGTACGGGTGCTTTATAAACCGACCCCCAGGTCTAGTTTAGGCAGAGATCTAAGAACCCTAGCAATATCGCTTAATATCGAGCATCCAGTGTAATCCCAGAGTTGAGTTATTATATCAAGATCGGAGACTCGGCGACTTTGATTGCTGGCTACCAGATCGAATTGCACCATGTTTTCCTCTGAGCTAAACCCTCTCCCAAGATCAGTTACCATGTGTCGTCTTGCCCCAAGATCAGTTACCCCCGGTAACGTCTGCCGTGATTATCCCACGACAGTTGGCGCCCACCGTGGGGCCTGCGTCCAAAGGTGTTTACATCACGGGAGAAGCTCGGAAGAGCATGGAGAATCTTGTCGTCGGCAAAATCTACATCGACCACAAAGGAGAAAAGATGGTGGACGTTTCCGGCTGGGGGCCAGAGTCGGATCATCTCGAGTCCGGATCTATGGTGACGGTCGGCCGGATCAACATCTTCGTCGGTATGGTACGAACGCCTAATTTAAAAGTACAGTATCATGTGCATACTACAGGAACTTCTAGCAGGGACAAAGAGACATTAAAGCAAGCGGCAAACTCGGTTTCGTCGGCCGCGCCGGGATACCTTAGATGGGCAGAACAAGAGGTAACGTGGAGTAGAAGAGATCATCCGGAAAAAGTAGAGCGTCCAGGAGTCTTGGCGTTGGTGGTCGCTCCACAGGTTAATGGTTACGAACTGAAGAGGGTCCTGATGGACGGTGGAAGTAGCATCAACATCCTTTATTGGGAAACCTTCTTACGGATGAGTCTCAAAGAGTCCCAGTTACAGAAAAGTTCGACAATCTTTCATGGGATCGTGCCAGGTCACTCGGCGAGCCCCGAGGGAAAGATCACTTTGGAGGTTGCTTTTGGAGAATCGACGGATAATTATCGAGTTGAGTGGCTCACGTTCGAGGTGGTCAAATTGCGCAGTCCTTATCACGCGCTGTTCGGAAGACCGGCTTACGCCAAATTCATGGCTAGGCGGTGCTACGTGTATTTGCAGTTGAAGATCCTGGGTCCTAAACGGACCATCACCATATATGGGAACCGGGATATAGCGGCCGAGTGTGACGAAGGAGATTCGGTTATGGCTGAGCAAGCATGCAGAAAGGAAGAGCTCGAATATTACCGGTCTCAAGTAAATCCGGATGATAGAACAGCCTTGAAAAAGCCGAGTACCGAGGATGAGAGAGCAAAATTCAAGGTAGCACAAGACACCAAGAAGATAGATTTTGTCGAAGGTGATTCCACTAAGCAGTTTACCATAGGGTCTAACTTGGGAAAAGAGCAGGAGGAAGCGCTTGTGGAGTTTATTCGTTCAAATGCGGATGTGTTCGCCTGGACGCCTAGCGACATGCCGGGTATCCCTACAGAGCTGGCCGAGCACAGTTTGCATGTGGATCCCAAGTCCAGGCCCGTGAAGCAGGGTTTGAGGAAAATGAATGAGGAAAGAAGGAAGGCTATAGGCGAAGAGATCGCTCGGCTATTGGCAGCCGGCTTTATCATGGAAGTATTTCACCCGGATTGGTTGGCGAACCCGGTTCTAGTGATGAAAAAGACCAACGAGTGGAGGATGTGCATTGATTTTACGAGTCTCAACAAACATTGCCCAAAGGATCCATTCGCGCTACCAAGGATAGATCAGATCATAGATGCAGTAGCTGGAAGCGATCTATTATGCTTCCTGGACGCATATTCCGGGTATCATCAGATTAAGCTCAAGAGGGAGGATTGGGAGAAAACATCATTCATAACCCCTTTTGGGGCCTTCTGTTATAAAACTATGACGTTTGGATTGAAGAACGCCGGTGCAACTTACCAACGGTGTATTCAAAAGTGCTTCGAGGACCAAATCGGACGCAACGTCCATGCCTATGTGGATGATGTGGTCATCAAGACCAGGAAGGCGGAGACATTTATCGATGATCTAAAGGAGACGTTCAAAAACTTGAGGAGGTACCAGATGAAGCTTAACCCGACAAAGTGCGTGTTCGGAGTTCCAGCTGGGAAATTACTCGGCTTTATAGTTTCCGAGAGAGGAATCGAGGCAAACCCGGATAAAATCAAGGCCATCCAGAGTCTGAAAAAACCGGAAAATTTGAAGCATGTTCAAAAGCTCACGGGCTGCGTAGCAGCCTTGAGCCGATTCATATCCAGACTCGGAGAAAAGGCAATACCCTTGTACCGGCTCTTGCGGAAATCAGATAAATTCGTGTGGGATCAAGAGGCGGATGAGGCGTTTGAGGCACTAAAGAAGCAGTTATCTGAAGCACCAGTACTAGCGGCGCCGGGTCCTAAAGAGCCTATGTTGCTATATGTGGCAGCTGGCCCCCGAGCCGTCAGCGCAGTAGTTGTTGTGGAGCGCAAAGAGGATAGGAAAGGTTACCCGGTTCAGAGGCCGGTTTATTACGTCAGCGAGGTATTATCAGAAGCAAAGCAGCGCTATCCACATTGGCAAAAGTTGGTGTTCGGGGTCTTTATGGCCAGCCGGAAGTTGAAGCCGTATTTCCAAGAACATCCCATAACAGTGGTTAGTTCAATACCAATGTCGGATATCATCAGAAACTCGGACGCGACGGGAAGAATAGCCAAGTGGGCAATAGAGATGGGGGATTATCACATCAACTACGAACCCAGGTCAGCAATCAAGTCCCAAGCTTTAATTGATTTCGTTAACGACTGGAGACATACAGGCATGACTACGACGGTTCCAAATTCCGAGTCATGGATCATGCACTTCGATGGATCTAAGAAATACGAGGGATCAGGAGCTGGGGTGGTGCTAACGTCACCCAAAGGAGATAAATTAAGTTACGTACTACAAATTCACTTCGACTATTCCAACAACGTGGCCGAGTATGAGGCCCTATTGCACGGCCTAAGGGCAGCTAAGGATATGAACGTCAAGAGGATACGGTGTTTCGGAGATTCGGACCTTGTGGTACAGCAGGTATCAGGAACTTGGGATAGAAAGAACGCAACTATGGCAGCATACCGCAGGGAAGTTGATAGGGTTGCAGGATGTTTTTCCGGGTATGAGGTGGAACATATAGACAGAAGAAAGAATAAGGCAGCCGACGCGCTCGCTAGACTTGGCTCGCGCAGAGAGCCAGTTCCACCTAACGTTTTCCTGGACGAATTATGGCGACCATCAGTTAAAACCGAGTCAGAGGAGGAATTGGCAAATCAAGACCCGGATTCAGGACTTGTGGCTACTGTACGCATCGTTCCCGAATGGACAGAACCGTTTTTGGCCTACCTATCGCGAGGCGAGTTACCACAGCAGGAGGTATTAGCAAGGCAAATTTTGAGGCGAGCAAAGGGATATTCTATCGTCAACGAGGAACTATATAAGAGAAGCGCAGCAGGGGTCTTTTTGCGCTGCGTAGCGCCAGAAGAAGGCCGACAGGTTCTCAAGGAAATACATGAAGGCGACTGTGGACATCACGCATCCACAAGATCTCTCGTGGCTAAAGCTTATCGACACGGATTTTTCTGGCTCACGGCTCTAGCAGATGCGGAGCGATTGGTAGCAAGGTGTGACGGATGTCAAAGGTACGCTCGCCAAACCCATGTGCCAGCTATGGAGTTACGGACCATTCCGTTAACTTGGCCGTTTGTTGTCTGGGGTATGGACATGGTTGGCCCCTTTCATATGTCACCATGCAAGAAGACACATCTTTTGGTGGCTATTGATAAGTTTACCAAGTGGGTTGAGGTTATGCCAGTTACTAATTGCCAATCAGCCACATCAGTCAAATTCCTGAAGAGGATTATCTACCGGTTCGGGTATCCCCACAGCATAATTACCGACAATGGAACCAACATGTCCCTTGGTGAGATGGAGAAGTTCTGTGGCAACAATGGAATTCGACTTGACGTCGCGTCAGTGGCTCATCCGCAGGCCAACGGACAAGTGGAGAGGGCAAATCAAGAATTGCTACGCGGGTTAAAACCAAGACTACGAGTCCCCTGTATCAGGGCAGCTGGCGCATGGGTCGAAGAACTCCCTTCTGTGGTTTGGGGCATCAATACTACGCCTAATAGATCTACTCAGATGACACCCTTCTTCATGGTCTATGGCGCGGAGGCAGTACTACCGAGTGATATTATCCATGATTCACCACGAGTGTCAGCATACGTCGAAGTGGAGAATGAAAAAACCCGGCAAGACGCCGTGGATATGTTAGAAGAGCAAAGGGAACAAGCCCTGGAAAGATCAGCCATATATCAGCAGGATTTACGAAGGTATCATAGCCGGCACGTGAAAACCCGGGTCTTCCAGGAAGGAGACCTGGTTTTGCGCCTGGTACAGTCAAACGAAGGAAAGCACAAGTTATCACCACCCTGGGAAGGACCGTTTATCATAAGCCGGAATTTGCATAATGGGTCATACTACTTGATAGATGCAAGGGAAGAGTCGACCACAGTTAATGACACTGCTCACACCACTTCATCTATGCAAGAAAGAGACAGACCGTGGAACGTGGCTCAGCTACGTCCGTATTATACTTAGCAAAAACTGTATTGGCATATGGAATTGAACGATGTAATAGGCAGCAGGTTTTCAGATGCACTGTTTTCCTATCCAGGGTACCTTTGGGGACTGGACGGGTTTTTAATGAGGCGGCTTGCTGACCTAGATTTTTCATATCAAGTAAAGAAGCGATTATCAAGAAAAGAGATGGTTCTAATCAGGTTATGTACTCTCAGTATGGTGCGTATATCTAGGTCTTGGGGGCTGGTCGCTTGAATAGCACAGTTACAAACTCAAAGACCCGGCCATGATGCCTATGAGTTATAAGGGCCGATTACTTGCAAACAAGTACGGCTACAATCTTATAACCGGACAAAGAAGTCCAAATTCCTTGGCTATTCTTACTTAAGCTCGATGTGACTCGCATTAAAGTGGCATGATTTGTTCGCTTACGATTACAGTCAGTCACGAAGCCCGACGGGGCTTGATTGGCTACGTTTTCGTATGGATGTAACAACATGGTATCCACGCGAAAGCCGGCTTACAGTACAAGATAGTCAAAAGGGTCATCTAAACCACAAGTTATGCAGAGTACAAGGCTAAACAGCTGGAAACTCAACGATTATTAAGCATAACTTCAAATCCTATGTGAAACAACTTAGGGATCTTTGTGAATTTAGCAGTAGGCAGTTCTTTCCCCTTTCAAGATCAAGTGTCCTAGACTTGGAGATCCCGGTCCGGATGACTTGAAATCTTGAAAAGAGAAAAAATTGCTTACTTGTAGAATTCCAAAAACCCAAATATCCGAGTCTTGGGGACTTGGGGACTTAGAAGCAAATCCGCTTGTCAATACCCATGAGACCCGGAAATCGGGTTTTCACAAAAGGAACAATAAAGAAAGCCGGGTATCGAGAACAGATGAGCTCAATAATGGACAAATTTAAAAAGGCCGGCAGAGGCATAAAGTATATCAAGACCTTAGCGTGCATTACAAAATCCCGGTGAAAAGATATCAAAGGTGCACAGGCGCACCACCCAAAATATAACTGTTTAAGCAGCATGTTGGCCAACCAGTGCATAAGAAGAGGCATTAGAGATCAGATGTCACTCGGCGTTCATCTTGGCCTTGCCCTTGCCATCATTGGTGGTAGCAGCAGCACCCGGATCAGCGGTACCAGCCCGTGCAGGAGGGGGAACGACTGGTGTTGAGGTAGCGGGGGCAGAGCCGGCTTCAGCTTGCTTCTTGGCAGCCTCCGCCCTCAATGCAGCAGCTTCCTCCTTCCACCGAGCCAGCATATCATACGGCTCGGGAAGATCCGACTTAATTGCTACACCAGCAGCATCATATGCTGGAACAAGGATATTAACGTCCAGTTCATCAGCGATCACGCTGGCCGGGTAACGGACCTCCTTCTGGACGGCCTGAAAATCCTTCACCGAGAACTTGGATCCATCGAGCTTGAACTCTGGGAAGCCGCCCATGAGCTTCGCTAGTTCGAGCTTGGGGAAATAAGCCTTGGCGAGTGCAAGCCCCCGGGTCATTCCAACCCGGCAAGACGAGCGTTTCCAGTGCCAAATCCACTCAGGAATAGTGGAGAAGGCATCCAGCATCCTCTTCAGATCAACATGTCCTCTACCCGGCCACCGTAACTCCTCCAGGATCCATTTGGTTCCGGCACATAGCTGCCGGATAACGCTCTTCATGGTTTTCAGCTTGGCAATGTCATCTTCTTCCGGCATGGTTTCGTCCGGGCCTAAAAAAAAATGGAAACGTAAGTCGGGAAAACTCTTGCTATCTATCAAAAGGATAAACCCGGAGGAGGAAACGTACCAAGTAAAGCGCGATATGTGTCTGATATTTGGACAGAAAGGCTTGT
This sequence comes from Alopecurus myosuroides, assembly GCA_028641055.1. Lineage (NCBI taxonomy): Eukaryota > Viridiplantae > Streptophyta > Magnoliopsida > Poales > Poaceae > Alopecurus > Alopecurus myosuroides. The sequence continues at coordinate 28,169,923 of CM054063.1, forward strand.
TAGATCATCTTCTGCTTTGTGAGCCCTTTTCCTATATTTCCTCATTATCAGCCTATTCCTCCTGGCCTCAGCTTCGGCTGCTTCACGCAAAGCTACCTCCTTTTCGATGAGCTTGGTGGCGTCTGCCAGTTTCTCCTCAGATTGAGTCACGAAAGACTGCATGCATGCAAACAAGGATCAGTCGGGTAGAGGAGCAAGTTATCAGTCGCTTGTATAATAAAGGTTCCAAGCAAATTATGAATCAATTCACTCGGAACTTGGGGACTGGACAAAGGCACAAGCAACATTAATCGGATTTACCTCATGTTTGGCTATTAAAGCCCCCAAGATGTTTTCTTCATTAGCCCTTAAAGTGCGTAGGGTTTCCAGCATCTGGGCATACGTCAGTTCCTCGGATCGAGTACCGGAAGAGCCGGCAGCTTGGTCGCCTGGTGGGGGGGCTCTCCCCGCCCTTGGAGTTGAGACCCGGACAGTTTGAGTACCCGGGTTGGGAGAACCCATCCTTGTATCCAGAACCTCGATCTCCTCGTCTACCGGTTCCGATGAGGAAGGAGATCCGGCGGCTCGGGGAAGCGGATTGTTCAGAGGGCCTTGTTCCTGGTTATTCGCCGCATCACCGCCAGTCGCGGTGCCTGCGTTATCAGTCGGCTTCTCCACCCGACGGTTATCTGTTTCCACGTTTTCCGGGTCACTGACGGTGACTTGAGTGCTGAAAGAAAAATGAGAAAAGGCAGTTATTAGTAATGACGGTGGCTTGAGTGAAAATTTGTCAGGCGTAAAAGGAAATCATGTAGCAAAAACTTACCCGACATTTACGGTGTAGTCCGGCGGTAGCTCGCCGCTAGAAGCAGATGAGGTCGTCACAGGGACCACTAATGGAACCCGGAATTGCCCGGCACGTGGATGGTTAGGAGAAGGGTGGCGTTGAGGAGAGTCGGAAGGACGAGACGGAGGGGCGCTGGCACGAGGGACCGAGGGGGTAGAGATGCCCGGGTTAAGGGGATCTTCACACGGGGAGCTCCGAGTTACTCTGCGTTTGGCTGGGAAAGAATCCTTCAAGCACGACGAATTTGATAATTGATGGTTAAGTCGTCGCATGGCGTCAAAGGAGTAAGGTTCAGAGGATAATGAAGAAAAAGGAACCTTGGACACTGTCCCCCTGGCCTTCCTCTTGCCTCCAACTGTTGCCTCTGGGTCAGACTCGGTTGCTTCCGGGTCATCCTCGTTGGTCTCGCCTTCGTCCTCCAGCCCTGCGAACCGGATGTGTGCTCGTTGGAAAAAAGGTAAATGGGAGGAAAATAATACAAGTAAAGGTATAAAAATTCTGTGCAAATACCTTCACTGTCGTCAGCCGGCTCGTCCTCTTCTTCCGGGTCTCTGGAAGGGGGGAAGGGTTCAACTCTCCAGAAAGGGTCATCAGCCTAAGACAAAGGAATGAGGCTAAGGGTTAGAAGTTGTATCAAGTCAAAACGAGGAAATAAGTTATGAATATCGGGTATTACCGCTGGAGCCGGGTTTTCCCGAGTAAACGGGGGTAACCCGGTGATGCCCTTTATCACCTCCAGTTTCTCTGTTAAGAAGCCCTTGATGGTCTTGTTAGTATCGCCGGTCGCAAAGCTCTTGGTGGAGTAGCGGAGTGCATCTGTGGTGTGCCCCGAATACTCGCACATCAATTTGGTGCGGATGGAGTTGGGTTGGATCCGAAAATCGACCCATGTTTTTACTAAATTTAGCCCGAGGAGGCCTTGGGCTGAAAGGATGGCTATCTTGGCTAATGAGGGAAGGATCGCCTCCCTGTCTGAGTCTGGCGCAAAGGCATTGAAAGACTCGGAAGGTTCGAGGAGGTTTTCCGAGAAACCCGGCAGTTTCTTTTCGCCGTCTGGGGAGGTATCGTGGTAGTAAAAGAAAGACAGCTGCCAATGTTTGACGTGGGAGTTTAAATTGAGAGTGGGCATCGGTGAATTCTTGCGGCGTTGGATGGATACCCCGCCGCAAGTAAGAAATGCTCCGTCACCACTTTCGCGGCACGGTTTACACTGGAATAGTTCGATGAAGAGAGTCAGACTTGGCGGTATGCACAAGTACGACTCGGATAGAACGATGAAGTGGGTAATATTCAACATAGAGTTAGGCCCTATGTCAAATACCCGGAGGCCATAATGGCTTAAGACCTCCCGGAAGAAAGGGTGACCCGGAGGACGGAATCCCCGGGTCACGTGTTCTACGAAGCAAATTACCTCGTTATCAGCGGGTGTGGGCCGGGTCTCGCTGCCCGGCGCCCTCCAGTGAATGTCCTTCTGAGAAGGGAGAATTCCTAATTCGGCTAGCTCGTCCAACTTGGCCTTCGTAGCTGTGGAACGCCCCCAGTTGGCAGATATGGTTTGGGTAGTCCTTGCCTGAGTCGGCTGTTTTCCTTGTCGTTTGGGAGCCATGGGATGAACCTGCAAAGCACAAGAAAAAGAGGCATATGAAATAAGACCCGGGAGTGTTGGATTATCCGAGTATAAGGTATCAAGAAAGTATGAAGCTAAAAATTATCCGGGTATCACGCTATGAGGTGGAGATTACAAGGTATCCGGGTGTTGAGTACAATTGTGGAAATTATTGGTCACTTACGTATGGAAAAGCATTTGGGGAAGATGGATGGTTGCCCATGTGTATACTGCAAGCAAAATAGCTGGAAAAGGAGGGTTTTCCGGGTGTTAACGCGATGAGCGGAAAATTAAGGAGGAATGGATCTAGATGGGAAAGTTTGCGAGCGATTTTACAGGAGATTTGGTGATTAGTAATGGTAGGAGGATGAGTTGTAACTATCTAGCAGGTGGTTAAAGGAGTTGGCAAGCATCGAATCGATCTAATTTGATGCAATCGGAAAAATGATTCACGGGTTGACCTAGATCCGATCCTGGATGAATTGAAAAATTGCGGGGCCAAATTAAAACGGCTGCAAGAGGCTTACCGGAGAGATTGGAGTCTAGCGCGACGGCGGCGAGAAGCGTGGCTTGAATGCCCCTTTGCGGCTCTTGGCGCGGAGAACGAAGGTGTGGCAGTCTAGCGCGACGGCGGCGCGAGATGGTTCGAGGGCGAGCGCGGCCGGCGGCGACTTGGCTTCGATGGCGAGCGCAAGCTCCTTGCGGTGGCGCTGCGAGGGTGTACGGAGCAATGAAGGAAAGGGGAAGCTGAGGCGTAGTGATGGGTTTGAGGTTACCCTCTGAGTACTATTTATAAGGCGAGGGTGGTTCTATCTCAACGGCCAGAAGCCGGAAATCGTGGGGTGATGGTTATCCACGTGGATTCTGCAAGATATGCGCCAAGTATTGGGCCAAGCATCTGGACAAGAGAAAGAAGGAAATCCACTCCGTGATATCAGGGTTGGTTATCGAGTATGGGATTTTTGCATTTTTATTAGGGTTTGGACCTGGAAAATTAAACCAAAGAGTTTGGGGAAAGCCCGGGTTACTATATGGCCACCATGGAGTTAGGCCTAGCCACTTGTCAAAGCATCTTAACCCGGCCTCCACATGCCTATGTGTTTGATATATTTGCAGGGAATAGCAAGCGCTTCAAGGAGGACCCGTGAAGCCCAGGCTATTCTGGGGACTACTGATGGGGGGATGATAACCCGGTAGGCCAAACTCCAAGGAGTAACCTGGCCCAAAGGACGCTGTGCAAGATCCGGCTAAGGATAAGGAAACCTGTAAAAGCCCAAGCTTGTAGGCCCAGTAACCCGGATTGTGGGTTATGGTAGAAGAAAGTTAGGGTTTGTGCGCCGTGTCCGGGTAGGATCCAGGATGCGCCTTGGAGAATAAGCCAGGGGGTACGGGTGCTTTATAAACCGACCCCCAGGTCTAGTTTAGGCAGAGATCTAAGAACCCAAGCAATATCGCTTAATATCGAGCATCCAGTGTAATCCCAGAGTTGAGTTATTATATCAAGATCGGAGACTCGGCGACTTTCATTGCCGGCTACCAGATCGAATTGCACCATGTTTTCCTCTGAGCTAAACCCTCTCCCAAACGCCCGTGTCGTCTTGCCCCAAGATCAGTTACCCCCGGTAACGTCTGCCGTGATTATCCCACGACAACAAGATAGGGGGTGCCATACCATGTTCGTATAGTTGTGTTGTGTGCTTTTGATGGCAAAGATTGCACTCTGGGGTGTGGGCCGCTTCACCGGCATCCACTTCTCTCTCGTGAGTTTACACGCGATTATAGGGTGAAACTCCCGTATCGGACGAAACATCGTGAATCTTCCGAAGAGTTGTGTTCTACCAATGTATATTAGGTTGCTATGGACTACCCTAACACAACCAAGAAACTAGTTCCACATTGCTACCCCCTTTCGACGTCGTTATCGCGTGTTTTCGTATAAGCCCGGTATTTCTCCACCGGAGGTAGGGTTTCACCGGAGGGGGGGTTCAGAGCGTATGGATCCCAACAAAATCTAGGGGGTGCCATAACATGTTATTGTAGTTGTATTGTGTGATTTGGATGGCAAATATTGCACTCCGGGGTGTGGGCCTCTTCACCGGCATCCACTTCTCTCTCGTGAGTTTACACGCGCTTATAGGATGAAACTCCCGTATCGGACGAAACGTCGTGAATCTTCGGAAGAGTTGTGTTATACCAATGTCTATTAGGTTGATATGGACTACCCTAACACAACCAAGAAACTAGTTCCACATTGATACCCCCTTTAGACGCCGTTACCGCGGGTTTCCGTATTAATCCGGTATTTCTCCAGCGGGTCTAGGGTTTCACCGGAGGTGGGGCTACGGAGCGTCTGAATCCCCAAAAAAGCTAGGGGTGCCATACCATGTTAGTATAGTTGTGTTGTGTGCTTTTGATGGCAAATATTGCACTCCGGGGTGTGGGCCGCTTCACCGGCATCCACTTCTCTCTCGTCAGTTTACACGCGCTTATATGGTGAAACTCCCGTATCGGACGAAACATCGTGAATCTTCCAAAGAGTTGTGTTCTACCAATGTGTATTAGGTTGCTATGGACTACCCTAACACAACCAAGCAACTAGTTCGACATTGCTACCCCCTTTCGACGCCGTTACCCGCGTGTTTCCGTATAAGTCCGGTATTTCTCCTGCGGTCTAGGGTTTCACCGGAGGGGGGGGCTATGGAGCGTATGGATCCGAACACAAGATAGGGGGTGCCATAACATGTTCGTATAGTTGTGTTCTGTGCTTTTGATGGCAAATATTTCACTCCGGGGTGTGGGCCGCTTCACCGGCATCCAGTTCTCTCTCGTGAGTTTACACGCGCTTATAGGGTGAAACTCCCGTATCGGACGAAACATCGTGAATCTTCCGAAGAGTTGTGTTATACCAATGTGTATTAGGTTGCTATGGACTACCCTAACACAACAAAGAAACTAGTTTCACATTGCTACCCCCTTTCGACGTCGTTACCGCGTGTTTCCGTATAAGTCCGATATTTCTCCAGCGGAGGTAGGGTTTCACCGGAGAGGGGCTACAGAGCGTATGGATCCCAACAAAATCTAGGGGATGCCATAACATGTTAGTATAGTTGTATTGTGTGCTTTGGATGGCAGAGATTTTCACTCTGGGGTGTGGGCCGCTTCACCGGCATCCACTTCTCTCTCGTGAGTTTACACGCGCTTATAGGGTGAAACTCCCGTATCGGACGAAACGTCGTGAATCTTCCAAAGAGTTGTGTTCTACCAATGTCTATTAGGTTTCTATGGACTACCCTAACACAACCAAGCAACTAGTTCCACATTGATACCCCCTTTCGACGTCGTTACCGCGGGTTTTCGTATAAATCTGGTATTTCTCCAGCGGGTCTAGGGTTTCACCGGAGGTGGGGCTACGGAGCGTCTGAATCCCAAAACAAGCTAGGGGTGCCATACCATGTTAGTATAGTTGTGTTGTGTGCTTTTGATGGCAAATATTGCACTCCGGGGTGTGGGCCGCTTCATCGGCATCCACTTCTCTCTCGTCAGTTTACACGCGCTTATATGGTAAAACTCCCGTATCGGACGAAACATCGTGAATCTTCCGAAGAGTTGTGTTATACCAATGTGTATTAGTTTTCTATGGACTACCCTAACACAACCAAGCAACTAGTTCGACATTGCTACCCCCTTTCGACGCCGTTACCGCGTGTTTCCGTATAAGTCCGGTATTTCTCCAGCGGGTCTAGGGTTTCACCGTAGGGGGGGCTACGGAGCGTATGGATCCCAACACAAGATAGGGGGTGCCATACCATGTTCGTATAGTTGTGTTCTGTTCTTTTGATGGCAAAGATTGCACTCCGGGGTGTGGGCCGCTTCAGCGGCATCCACTTCTCTCTCGTGAGTTTACACGCGCTTATAGGGTGAAACTCCCGTATCGGACGAAACATCGTGAATCTTCCAAAGAGTTGTGTTATACCAATGTGTATTAGGTTGCTATGGACTACCCTAACACAACAAAGAAACTAGTTCCACATTGCTACCCCCTTTCGACACCGTTACCGCGTGTTTCCGTATAAGTCCGATATTTCTCCAGCGGAGGTAGGGTTTCACCGGAGAGGGGCTACAGAGCGTATGGATCCCAACAAAATCTATGGGGTGGCATAACATGTTAGTATAGTTCTATTGTGTGCTTTGGATGGCAGAGATTTTCACTCCGGGGTGTGGGCCGCTTCACCGGCATCCACTTCTCTCTCGTGAGTTTACACGCGCTTATAGGGTGAAACTCCCGTATCGGACGAAACGTCGTGAATCTTCCGAAGAGTTGTGTTCTACCAATGTCTATTAGGTTGCTATGGACTACCATAACACAACCAAGCAACTAGTTCTGTCGTGGGATAATCACGGCAGATGTTACCAGGGGTAACTGATCTTGGGGCAAGTCGACACAGGCGTTCGGAAGAGGGTTTAGCTCAAGGGAAGACATGGTATAACTTGATCTGACAGCCGGCAATCGAAGTCGCCGGATCTCTATTCTCGATACAATAACTCGATTAGGGTTTACACTGGATACTCGGTACCACACGATATTGCTAGGGTTCTTAGATCTCTGGCTCAATCTATACCCGGGGGTCGGTTTATATAGCTCCCGTACCCCCTAACTTACTTTACAAGGCACACCCGGGTCCTACCCAGACACGGCGTGCTAACCCTAACTTTCCTTTACAACACCCACAATCCGGGTCACTAGGCCCACGAGCTTGGGCCTCCACAAACATCTTTATCCCTAGCCGTATCCTGCTCACTGTCTCTGGGCCGGGTTATTCCTCGGATCTTGACATACTGGGTTAGCATCCCCCCATCAGTAGTCCCCAGAATAGCCTGGGCTTCACGGACCTCCTTGAAGCGCTTGCTATTCCCTGAGAAGATATCGATCATGCGGGCACATGGAAACCGAGTTAAGATGTTTTGATGTTCTGCTAGGCCTTACTCCATGGAGGCCATGTAATAACCCGGACCTTTCTTCCAAACACTTAAGTTCAAATCCCCAGGCCCAGACCGCAATAAGAAATGCCAAGATCTCACACTTGACAACCAGTCCTGTCATCACGGGCGAACCCCTTCCTTCTTCTAACCCAATGCTTTGCCCAATGTTCTACACATATCTTGCGAAATCTTTGTAGATAACCATTACCCCGCGATTTCCGGTTTCGGGCCGTTGAGATAAGCTCACCCTTGCCTTATAAATAGCGCTTAGAGGGCAACCCTAAGCCCATCACCACGCCACAACTCCCCCTTTTCTTCCTTGCTCCTAACACCTTCACAGCACCACCGTGAGGAACTCGCGCCTGCTACCAACGCAGGATCAACAGCGGCCGCGCTCATCCTCGAATCGTTTCGTGCCGCCGCCAAGCGCCACCTTTATACCTCTATTCCTCCCATTCGTGCCACGCCGCTCGTCGCCATCACACTTGGCCCCAATCTCCTCGGTAAGCTCTTCGCAACCAATTAATTCAGCTTCGCAATTTTCAGTTCATCCAAGATCAGATCTAGGTCAACCCGCAAGCTATTTGTCCGATTGCCTCGAATTAGATTGATTCGGTGCTTGCCAAACACTTTAATCACCTGCCTGATAGTCACAAATGATCCTCCAATCATTATTGATCACCAATTTTGCTTAAAAATTATCCGCGAACTTTTCCATCTAGATCCGTTCCTCCGCCGTTTTCCGCTTATTGCATTAACACCCGGAAAAACCCTCCTTTTCCAGCTATTTCATTTGCGATATAAATATGGGCAACCATCCGTCGTCCCCAAATACCTTTTCCTACGTAAGTGAGCAACAATTTCCATAAGTGTGCTCAATACCCGGACAGCTCTCAACTTCGTACCTTCTTGGTACCTTATACTCGGATATTCCAACATTCCCGGGTCTTATTTCATACATCTTTTTCTTTTTGTGTTTCGCAGGCTGACCCCATGGCTCCCAAGCGACAAGGAAAACATCCGGCTCAAGCAAGGACCACCCAAGCCATATCCGCCAATTGGGGGCGCTCCACAACCACTAAGGCCAAGTTGGACGAACTAACCGAGTTAGGCACCCTCCCCTCTCAGAAAGACATCCACTGGAGGGTGCCGGGTAACGAAACTCATCCCACTCCCGCAGAAGACGAGGTAATCTGCTTTGTAGAGCACGTGACCCGAGGATTTCGCCCTCCGGGTCACCCTTTCTTTAGGGAGGTCTTAGATCACTACGGACTCCGGGTGTTCGACATAGGGCCTAACTCTATGTTGAACATCACCCACTTCATAGTTCTATCTGAGTCGTATTTGTGCATGCCACCAAACCTGACTCTTTTCACTGAGTTATTCCAATGCAAACCGTGCCGCGAAAGCGGCGACGGGGCGCTTCTCACTTGCGGCGGGGTATCCATCCAACGCCGTAGGAATTCTTTAATGCCAACCCTCAACCTGCAATCCTGTGCCAAGCATTGGCAGTTATCCTTTTTTTATTGCCGCGATACCTCCTCCGACAGCGAAAAGAAGCTGCCGGGTTACTCAGAGACCCCCCTCAAACCCTCCGAGTCTTTCAGTGCCTTCGCACCAGACTCGGACAGGGAAGCAATCCTTCCTGCACTAGCCAAAATAGCCATTCTCTCGGCCCAAGGCCTCCTAGGGCTCAATTTGATAAAGACATGGGTCGACTTCCGAATCCAACCTAATTCCATCCGCACCAAATTGATGTGCGAGTATTCGGGTCACACTACAGATGCACTTCGCTATTCCTCCAAAAGCTTTGCGACCGGTGACACTATCAAGACCATCAAGAGCCTCTTGGCAGAGAAGCTGGAGGTGATAAAGGGCATCTCCGGGTTACCTCCGTTCACTCGGGAAAATCCAGCTCCAACGGTAATACCCGGCACTCATAACTTGTTTCCACATTTCAACTCGATACTGCTTCTAAACCTTAACTTTATCTTTTTACTTTAGGCTGATGACCCCTTCTGGAGAGTGGACCCACTCCCCCCCTCCAGAGACCCGGAAGAGGAGGACGAGACGACTGACGACAGCGAAGGTACTCACCCAGGATCTGCATACTTTTGCTTGTATTACTTTCCTTTCGTCTGTCTTTTTCCCAATGAATACACATCTGGTTCGCAGGGCTGGAGGACGAAGGTGGAAACAACGAGGATGACCCGGAGAGAACCGAGTCTGACCCAGAGGCAACAGCCGGGGCCAAGAGGAAAAGCAGGGGGACAGTATCCAAGGTTCCTTTTTCCTCACTATCTTCTGAATCTTACTCCTTTGACGCCATGCGAAGACTTAACCATCAATTATCAAATTCGCCGTGCTTGAAGGAATCTTTCCCCGCCAAACGCAGGGTAACTCGGAGCTCCCCGGGTGAAGATCCCCTTAACCCGGGCATCTCCCCCCCTTTAGTCCCTCGTGGCAGTGCTCCTCCATCTCGTTCTTCCAACTCTCCCCGGCGCCACCCTTCTCCTGGCCACCCACGCGCCGGGCAATTCCGGGTTCCACTAGTGGTTCCTGAAAAGACCTCATCTGCCTCCAGCGGGGAGCTCCCGCCGGATTATACCGTAAATGCTGGGTAAGACTTTGCTACATTATTTCTTTTTGCATCTGACGCACTTTTATTCAAACCGCCATCATCATTAACAACTGCCTTTTCTCATCTTTCCTTCAGCGCTCAAGTCACCGTCAGTGACCCGGAAAATACAGAAACGGGTAACCTCCAGGGGAAGCCGACTGACGATGCAGACGCCGCAACTGGTGGTGATACGGCACCTAATCAAGAGCAGGGCCCTCTGGGCAATCCAGATCCCCGAACCATCGGATCCCCTTCCTTATCAGAACCAGTAGACGAGGAGATAGAAATCCTAGATACAAGGATGAGTTCTCCCAACCCGGATACTCAAACTGTCCGGGTCTCCACCCCGACTGCGAGGAAAACCCCCTGTCAGATGACCAAGCTGCCGGCTCTTCCCGGACTCATTCCGATGAGTTAACGTTTGCCCAGATGCTGGAAACCCTGCGCACCTTACGAGCTAACGAGGAAAACATCCTGGGAGCCTTAATAACCAAACATGAGGTAAGTTGAACTAATGTTGCTTGTACCTTTGTCCAGTCCCCAAGTTCCGAGTGAGTTCATTCATGACTTGCTCGGGACTTTATTATACCAATGACTGATAACCGTGCTCTTCTATCCGACTAACACTTTTTAACATCCATGCAGTCTTTCGTGACTCAATATGAGGAGAAACTTGCAGACACCGCCAAGCTCATTGAAAAAGAGATATCTTTACGCGAAGCGGCCGAGACTGAAGCCAGAAGGAATAGGCAATTAATGAAGAAGTACCGAAGAAGGGCTCACCGAGCCGAAGACGACCTGACAAGCCTTTCTGTCGAAATTTCTGATACCTATCGTTCTTTGCTTGGTATGCTTCCTTCTCCGGGTTTATCCTTTTGACCAACATCAAAAAATGCTTAGCTTATATATTCATTTTACTCCAGGCCCGGATGAAGCCATGCCGGATGAGGATGATATTGCCAAGCTGAAGACCATGAAGAATGTTATCCGGCAGCTGTGTGCCGGAACCAGATGGATCTTGGAAGAGTTACGGTGGCCAGGTAGAGGACATGTTGACCTGAAGAGGATGCTGGACGCCTTTTCCACGATTCCTGAGTGGATTTGGCACTGGAAGCGCTCGTCCTGCCGGGTTGGAATGACCCGGGGGCTATCACTCGCGAAGGCTTACTTCCCCAAGCTCGATCTGGCAAAGCTCATGGGCGGCTTCCCCGAATTCAAGCTTGATGGTTCAAAATTCTCGCGGGAGGATTTTCAGGCTGTGCAGAAAGAGGTCCGTTACCCGGCTAGCGTGATCGCTGATGAACTGGACGTCAATACTCTCGTCCCTGCTTATGATGCTGCTGGTGTGGCAACTAAGTCGGATCTTCCTGAGCCTTATGACATGCTGGCCCGGTGGAAGGAGGAAGCTGCTGCGATAAGGGCGGAGGCTGCCAAGAAACAAGCTGAAGCCGGCTCTGCTCCTGCTGCCTCAACATCAGTCGTTCCGCCCCCTGCAGGGGCTGGCGCCGCCGATCCGGGTGTTGCTGCTACCACCAATGATGGCAAGGGTAAGGCCAAGATGGGCGCCGAGTGATATATGGTTTCCGATGCCTCTTCTTAAGCGTCAGTCGGTCGACATACTTTTTGAAACAGTCATTTTTTAAGCGGTGCGCCTGTGCACCTTTGATATTTTTTCACCAGTATTTTGTAATGCACACTAAGGCCTTGATATACTCGATGCCTGTTCCGACCTTTGTAAGTTTAAGCTCATCTGTTCTCGATATCTGGTTTTATTTATTGCTCCTTTTGTGAAAACTCAATTTCCGGGTCTCATGGGTATTGACAAGCGGATTTTGCTTCGAAGTCCCCAAGTCCCCAAGACTCGGATATTTGAATTTTTGCAACTATACAAGTAAGCCAGTTCTTTTCAAGATTTCAAGCTACCGGGCCCGGATTGCCGAGCCTAGGACACCTGATCTTGAAAAGGCCACAAAATGCTTATTGCTATTTTCACAAAGATCCATGAGTTGTTTCACATCGGTTTTGAAGTTATGCTTAATAGTCATTGAGTTTCCAGCTATTCAGCCTTGTACTCTGCATAACTTGTGGTTTAGATGACCCTTTTGACTGTCTTGTACTGTAAGCCGGCTTTCGCGTGGATACCATGTTGTTACATCAATACGAAGACGTAGCCAGCCAATTCCCGTCGGGTTTCATGACTAACTGCCATCGTAAGCGAACAAATCATGCCACTTTAATGCGAGTCACATCTAGCTTAAGTAAGAGTAGCCAAGAAATTTGGACTTCTTTGTCCGGTTATAAGATTGTAGCCGTACTCGTTTGCGAGTAATCGGCCCTTATAACTCATAGGCATCATGGCCGGGTCTTTGAGTTTGTAACTGTGCTATTTAAGCGATCAGCCCCCAAGACCTAGATATACGCATCGTACTGAGAATACATAACCTGATAACAACCATCTCTTTTCTTGATAACCATCTCTTTACTTGATATGAAAAACTGATAACAACCATCTCTTTTCTTGATAACCATCTCTTTACTTGATATGAAAAATGTAGGTCAGCAAGCCGCCTCATTAAAAACCCGTCCAGTCCCCAAAGGTGCCCTGGATAGGAAAAGAGTACGTCAGAAAACCTGCTGCCTATTACATCGTGCAATTCCACTTGCCAATATAGTCTTTACTAAGTATAATACGGACGCAGCTGAGCCACGTTCCATGGTCTATCTCTTTCTTGCATAGATGAAGTGGTGTGTGCGGTGTCATTGACTGTAGCCGACTCTTCCCTTGCATCTATCAAATAATATGATCCGTTATGTAGGCTCCGGCTTATGATAAATGGTCCTTCCCATGGTGGTGATAATTTGTGTTTTCCTTCGTTTGACTGTACCAGACGCAGAACCAAATCTCCTTCCTGGAATACCCGGGTCTTCACACGCCGGCTATGATACCTCCGTAGATCTTGCTGATATATGGCTGATCTTTCCAGGGCTTGTTCTCTTTGTTCTTCTAACATATCTACGGCGTCCTGCCGGGTTTTTTCGTTCTCTACTTCGACGTAAGCTGATACTCTGGGCGAATCGTGAATAATATCACTTGGTAACACTGCTTCCGCACCATAGACCATGAAGAAGGGTGTCATCTGAGTGGATCTGTTAGGTGTAGTGTTGATACCCCAAACCACAGACGGAAGTTCTTCGACCCATGCGCCAGCAGCCCTAACACAGGGGACTCGCAACCGTGGTTTTAACCCACGAAGCAATTCTTGGTTTGCTCTCTCCACTTGCCCATTGGCCTGGGGGTGAGCCACTGATGCAACATCAAGCCGGATGCCATTGTTGCCACAGAATTTCTCCATCTCGCCAAGAGACATGTTAGTTCCGTTGTCGGTGATTATGCTGTGGGGATACCCAAACCGGTAGATAATCCTTTTCAGGAACTTGACTGCTGTAGCCGCTTCGCAATTAGTAACTGGCATAACCTCAACCCACTTGGTAAACTTGTCAATAGCCACCAAAAGATGTGTCTTCTTGCATGGTGACATATGGAAGGGACCAACCATGTCCATACCCCAGACGGCGAACGGCCAAGTTAATGGGATGGTCCGTAATTCCATAGCCGGTACGTGTGTTTGGCGAGCGTACCTTTGACATCCGTCACATCTTGCTACCAAACGTTCTGCATCCGCTAGGGCCGTAAGCCAGAAAAATCCGTGTCGATAAGCTTTGGCCACCAGAGACCTTGTAGATGCATGATGCCCACAGTCGCCTTCGTGTATTTCCTTGAGAATCTGTCGGCCTTCTTCTGGCGCTACGCAGCGCAAGAAGACTCCTGTTGCGCTTCTCTTGTATAATTCTCCATTGATGACAGAATACCCCTTTGCTCGCCTCAGAATTTGTCTTGCTAATACCTCCTGTTCTGGTAACTCGCCCCGTGATAGGTAGGCCAGGTATGGCTCTGTCCACTCGGGGATGGCATGTACTGTGGCCACGTACTCCAAATCCGGGTCCTGATTTGCCAGTTCTTCCTCAGACTCGGTTTTAACTGATGGTCTCCACAACTCGTCCAGGAACACATTAGGTGGAACCGGCTCTCTACGCGAGCCGAGTCTGGCGAGTGCGTCTGCTGCCTCGTTTTTTCTTCTGTCTATGTGCTCCACCTCATACCCGGAAAAGCACCCGGCAACCCTGTCGACCTCCCTGCGATATGCTGCCATAGTTGCATCCTTTCTGTCCCAAGTTCCCGATACCTGTTGTACCACAAGATCCGAATCTCCGAAGCATCGTATCCTTTTAATGTTCATTTCCTTGGCTACCTTTAAACCATGCAACAGGGCCTCATACTCGGCCACGTTGTTTGAGCAATCAAAGTGAATTTGCAGTACGTAACTCAATTTGTCTCCCTTGGGCGATGTCAGCACTACTCCAGCTCCTGATCCCTCATATTGCTTTGACCCATCGAAGTGCATGGTCCATGACTCGGATTTTGGAACTGTGGTAGCCATACCTGTATGTGTCCAGTCGTTAACGAAATCAATTAAAGCTTGGGACTTGATTGCTGACCTGGGTTCGTAGTTTATGTGATAATCTCACATCTCTATTGCCCACTTGGCTATTCTTCCCGTCGCGTCCGAGTTTCTGATGATATCCGACATTGGTATTGAACTAACCACTGTTATCGGATGCTCTTGGAAATACGGCTTCAACTTCCGGCTAGCCATAAAGACCCCGAACACCAGCTTTTGCCAATGGGGATAGCGCTGCTTTGCTTCTGATAACACCTCACTGACGTAACAAACCGGCCTCTGAACCGGGTAACCTTTCCCGTCCTCTTTGCGTTCCACGACAACCACTGCGCTAACGGCTTGGGGGCTAGCTGCCACGTATAGCAACATAGGCTCTTTAGGACCCGGCGCCGCTAGTACTGGTGCTTCAGATAATTGCTTCTTTAGTGCTTCAAACGCTTCATCTGCCTCTTCGTCCCATACGAATTTATCCGATTTTCGCAAGAGCCGATACAAGGGTATTGCTTTTTCTCCGAGTCTAGATATGAACCGGCTCAAGGCTGCTACACAGCCCGTGAGCTTTTGAACATGCTTCAAGTTCTCCGGCTTTTTCAAACTCTGGATTGCCTTGATTTTATCTGGATTTGCCTCAATTCCTCTCTCGGAAACTATGAAGCCGAGTAATTTCCCAGCCGGAACTCCGAACACGCACTTCGTTGGATTAAGCTTCATCTGGTACCTCCTCAGGTTTTTGAATGTCTCCTTTAGATCATCGATAAATGTCTCCGCCTTCCTGGTCTTGATGACCACGTCATCCACATAAGCATGGACGTTACGTCCGATTTGGTCCTCAAAGCACTTTTGAATACACCGTTGGTAAGTTGCGCCAGCGTTCTTCAACCCAAATGTCATAGTTTTATAACAAAAGGCCCCAAACGGGGTTATGAATGATGTTTTCTCCCAATCCTCCCTTTTGAGCTTAATCTGATGATACCCGGAATATGCATCCAGGAAGCATAACAGATCGCTTCCAGCTACTGCGTCTATAATCTGATCTATCCTTGGGAGCGCGAACGGATCCTTTGGGCAATGCTTGTTAAGACTAGTGAAGTCAATGCACATCCTCCACTCGTTGGTCTTTTTCATCACCAGAACCGGGTTAGCCAACCAATCCGGGTGAAATACTTCCATGATAAAGCCGGCTGCCAGTAGCCGAGCGATCTCTTCGCCTATAGCTTTCCTTCTTTCCTCATTCATTTTCCTCAAACCTTGTTTCACGGGCCTGGACTTGGGATCCACATGCAAACTGTGCTCAGCCAATTCTGTAGGGATACCCGGCATGTCGCTGGGTGTCCAGGCAAACACATCTGCATTCGAGCGAATGAACTCCACGAGCGCTCCCTCCTGCTCTTTTCCCAGGTTAGACCCTATGGTAAACTGCTTAGTAGAATCCCCTTCGACAAAATCTATCTTCTTGGTGTCTTGTGCTGCCTTGAATTTTGCTCTCTCATCCTCAGTATTCGGCTTTTTCAAGGCTGTTCTATCGTCCGGGTTTACTTGAGACCGGTAATATTCGAGCTCTTCCTTCCTGCATGCCTGCTCGGCCATAACTGAATCTCCTTCGTCGCACTCGGCCGCTATATCCCGGTTCCCATGTATAGTGATGGTCCGTTTAGGACCCGGGATTTTCAGCTGCAAATACACGTAGCACGGCCTAGCCATGAATTGGGCGTAAGCCGGCCTCCCCAACAGCGCGTGGTAAGGACTGCGCAACTTGACCACCTCGAACGTGAGCCACTCCACTCGATAATTATCCGTCGATTCCCCAAAAGCAACTTCCAAGGTGATCCTTCCCTCGGGGCTCGCCGAGTGACCCGGTACGATCCCGTGAAAGATTGTTGAACTTTTCTGCAGCTGGGACTCTTTGAGACTCATCCGTAAGAAGGTCTCCCAATAAAGGATGTTGATGCTACTTCCACCGTCCATCAGGACCTTCTTCAGCTCGTAACCATTAACCTGTGGAGCGACCACCAACGCCAAGACTCCTGGACGCTCCACCTTTTCCGGATGATCTCTTCTACTCCACGTTATCTCTTGTTCTGCCCATCTAAGATATCCCGGCGCGGCTAATGAAACCGAATTTGCCGCTTGCTTTGATGTCTCTTTGTTCCTGCTAGAAGTTCCTGTAGTATGCACATGATATTGTCCTTTTAAGTTAGTCGTTCGTACCATGTCGACGAAGATATTGATCCGGCCGATCGTCAATATAAATCCGGACTCGAGGTGATCCGATTCTGGCCCCCAGCCGGGATCGTCCACCAACTTTTCTTCTTCGTGGTCGATGTAGATTTCGCCAATGACAAGATCCTCCATGCCCTTCCGAGCTTCTCCCGTGATGTAAACACCTTTGGACGCAGGCCCCACGGTGGGCGCCAACTGTCGTGGGATAATCACGGCAGATGTTACCAGGGGTAACTGATCTTGGGGCAAGTCGACACAGGCGTTCGGAAGAGGGTTTAGCTCAAGGGAAGACATGGTATAACTTGATCTGACAGCCGGCAATCGGAGTCGCCAGATCTCTATTCTCGATACAATAACTCGATTAGGGTTTACACTGGATACTCGGTACCACACGATATTGCTAGGGTTCTTAGATCTCTGGCTCAATCTATACCCGGGGGTCGGTTTATATAGCTCCCGTACCCCCTAACTTACTTTACAAGGCACACCCGGGTCCTACCCAGACACGGCGTGCTAACCCTAACTTTCCTTTACAACACCCACAATCCGGGTCACTAGGCCCACGAGCTTGGGCCTCCACAAACATCTTTATCCCTAGCCGTATCCTGCTCACTGTCTCTGGGCCGGGTTATTCCTGGATCTTGACATACCGGGTTAGCATCCCCCCATCAAGTTCCACATTGCTACCCCCTTTCGACGCCGTTACCGCGTGTTTCCGTATAAGTCCGCTATTTCTCCAGCGGAGGTAGGGTTTCACCGGAGGGGGGGCTAAGGAGCGATTGCATCCCAAAACAAGCTAGGGGGTGCCATACCATGTTAGTATAGTTGTTTTGTGTTCTTTTGATGGCAAAGATTGCACTTCGGGGTGTGGGCCGCTTCACCGGCATCCACTTCTCTCTCGTCAGTTTACACGCGCTTATATGGTGAAACTCCCGTATCGGACGAAACATCGTGAATCTTCCGAAGAGTTGTGTTCTACCAATGTGTATTAGGTTTCTATGGACTACCCTAGCACAACCAAGCAACTGGTTCCACATTTCTACCCCCTTTCGATGCCGTTACCGAATGTTTCCATATAAGTCCGGTATTTCTCCAGCGGGTCTAGGGTTTCACCGGAGGGGGGCTACGGAGCGTATGGATCCCAACACAAGATAGGGGGTGCCATACCATGTTCGTATAGTTGTGTTGTGTGCTTTTGATGGCAAAGATTGCACTCCGGGGTGTGGGTCGCTTCACCGGCATCCACTTCTCTCTCGTGAGTTTACACGCGCTTATAGGGTGAAACTCCTGTATCGGACGGAACATCGTGAATCTTCCGAAGAGTTGTGTTATACCAATGTGTATTAGGTTGCTATGGACTACCCTAACACAAAAAATCAACTAGTTCAACATTGCTACCCCCTTTCGACGCCGTTACCGCGTGTTTCCGTATAAGTCCGGTATTTCTCCAGCGGAGGTAGGGTTTCACCGGAGAGGGACTACGGAGCGTATGGATCCCAAAAAAAGCTAGGGGGTGCCATAACATGTTAGTATAGTTGTATTGTGTGCTTTGGATGGCAGAGATTTCACTCCGGGGTGTGGGCCGCTTCACCGGCATCCACTTCTCTCTCGTGAGTTTACACGCACTTATAGGGTGAAACTCCCGTATCGGACGAAACGTCGTGAATCTTCCGAAGAGTTGTGTTCTACCAATTTATATTAGGTTGCTATGGACTACCCTAACACAACCAAGAAACTAATTCCACATTGCTACCCCCTTTCGACGTCGTTATCGCGTGTTTTCGTATAAGTCCGGTATTTCTCCAGCGGAGGAAGGGTTTCACCGGAGGGGGGTACAGAGCGTATGGATCCCAACAAAATCTAGGGGGTGCCATAACATGTTAGTGTAGTTGTATTGTGTGATTTGGAGGGCAAATATTGCACTCCGGGGTGTGGGCCGCTTCACCGGCATCCACTTCTCTCTCGTGAGTTTACACGCGCTTATAGGGTGAAACTCCCGTATCGGACGAAACGTCGTGAATCTTCCGAAGAGTTGTGTTCTACCAATGTATATTAGGTTGCTATGGACTACCTTAACACAACCAAGAAACTAGTTCCACATTGCTACCCCCTTAGGACGCCGTTACCGCGGGTTTCCGTATAAATCCGGTATTTCTCCAACGGGTCTAGGGTTTCACCGGAGGTGGGGCTACGGAGCGTCTGGATCCCAAAACAAGATAGGGGGTGCCATACCATGTTAGTATAGTTGTGTTGTGTTCTTTTGATGGCAAATATTGCACTTTGGGGTGTGCGCCGCTTCACCGGCATCCACTTCTCTCTCGTGAGTTTACACGCGCTTATATGGTGAAACTCCCGTATCTGACGATACATCGTGAATGTTCCGAAGAGTTGTGTTCTACAAATGTGTATTAGGTTGCTGTGGACTACCCTAACAAAACCAAGCAACTAGTTCCACATTGCTACCCCCTTTCGACGCCGTTACCTCGTGTTTCCGTATAAGTCTGGTATTTCTCCAGCGGGTCTAGGGTTTCACCGGAGGGGGGCTACGGAGCGTATGGATCCCAAAACAAGATAGGGGTTGCCATACCATGTTAGTATAGTTGTGTTGTGTGCTTTTGATGGCAGATATTTCACTCCAGGGTGTGGGACGCTTTACCGGCATCCACTTCTCTCTCGTCAGTTTACACGCGCTTATATGGTGAAACTCCCGTATCGGACGGAACATCATGAATCTTCCGCAGAGTTGTGTTCTACCAATGTGTATTAGGTTTCTATGTACTATCCTAACACAACCAAGCAACTAGTTCCACATTGCTACCCCCTTTCGACGCCGTTATCGCGTGTTTCGGTATAAGTCCGGTATTTCTCCAGCGGAGGTAGGGTTTCACCGGCGGGGGGCTACGGAGCGTATGGATCCCAACAAAAGCTAGGGGGTGCCATAACATGTTATTATAGTTGTATTGTGTTCTTTGGATGGAAAATATTGCACACCGGGGTGTGGGCCGCTTCACCGGCATCCACTTCTCTCTCGTGAGTTTACACGCGCTTATAGGGTGAAACTCCCGTATCGGACGAAACGTCGTGAATCTTCCGAAGAGTTGTGTTCTACAATGTCTATTAGATTGCTATGGACTACCCTAACACAACCAAGCAACTAGTTCCACATTGCTACCCCCTTTCGACGCCGTTACCGCGGGTTTCCGTATAAATCCGGTATTTCTCCAGTGGGTCTAGGGTTTCACCGGAGATGGGGCTACGGAGCGTCTGGATCCCAAAACAAGCTAGGGGGTGCCATACAATGTTAGTATAGTTGTGTTGTGTGATTTTGATGGCAAATATTGCACTCCGGGGTGTGGGCCGCTTCACCGGCATCCACTTCTCTCTCGTCAGTTTACACGCGCTTATATGTTAAAACTCCCGTATCGGACGAAACATCGTGAATCTTCCGAAGAGTTGTGTTCTACCAATGTGTATTAGGTTGCTATGGACTACCCTAACACAACCAAGCAACTAGTTCCACATTGCTACCCCCTTTCGACGCCGTTACCGCGTGTTTCCGTATAAGTTCGGTATTTCTCCAGCGGGTCTAGGGTTTCGCCGGAGGGGGGGTGGCTACGGAGCGTATGGATCCCAACACAAGATAGGGGGTGCCATACCATGTTCATATAGTTGTGTTGTGTGCTTTTGATGGCAAAGATTGCACTCCGGGGTGTGGGCCGCTTCACCGGCATCCACTTCTCTCTCGTGAGTTTACACGCGCTTATAGGGTGAAACTCCCGTATCGGACGAAACATCGTGAATCTTCCGAAGAGTTGTGTTATACCAATGTGTATTAGGTTCTATGGACTACCCTAACTCAACAAAGCAACTATTTCCACATTTCTACCCCCCTTTCGACGCCGTTACCGCGTGTTTCCGTATAAGTCCGGTATTTCTCCAGCCTGGTGTGAAAGTGATGGCGCAGCTTGGCCTGTGAATAGTAGAGGTAGGTTGTATGTAGACTTCGTGCTAGTTGTCGTCGCTATGGCGTCTCCCCTCTTCCTTGACTGGCTCCTCGCGACTAGCAGCAATGTGGGGGCTAGTCCTCTTCTTTCTTGCAGGAAGAATCCATGGAGGATTCCCCAAGGGGCTGAGGATGGACAAGGTCGGTTCAATAATTTCGCATGCCGTATCAACCTCTCTTCTTTTCTTGCGAAGGGATGGCGCAGCTCTCCCCTGGCCGGCCGTGGTGGCGAGGAGGGGAGGAGGCACTACTTCTCTTCCGCGAGTTTGGTGGAGAGGCTCCAACTGGATCTTCGAGCTCCTCACGCGGTGATGACTTGGTTCATGGCCGCGATTAATGGCCATAGGGGTGGCCAATCTTACACCTCCATGGCAGGGGCTTGCCTGGTCCGACGCTGGAGCTCGACTTCGAGAGGTTTCCAAGTGGTTCGTCCCCGGAGACTTCAAGATTGCCGGCGTCAGAGGTCATTCGCCGGATGGGAGAGTCTGAGTGACCCAAGGTGCTCCGTTCTCGGCGCCTGCTGCACTTGGAGAACGCCGGCGACGAGTGGTAGAGAAGCTCTAGGACTACATTGCTTTCTACTTTTTTGTTCTAGGGTGTTCTTTGTAATTTTGCGGACCCTTTCTTCGAATTTTAGGTCTTTTAGGGCAATAGGCGAAAGGGGCTTGCCTGAAATTTGTACCCGCCACATGTTGATCTAAATGCAGTTCCGGGGTCTTTGACCCCACCCTTTGTTAAAAAAAAAGACTGGTGTTATGGCCGAATCCATGGCATAGTTTGTGAAGCTACTACAATAAATATGGTGCAAAATGGGACCATTCAAAGTACCACACAAAATAGTCCATATTTCAAGGATAATCTAAAAGTATTAGTATTTTTATCTCTTTCTAGCTATTTTCTCCAATTTAAATGACTTTATGTCGATTTTTCGAAATTAATACAAATTTGAACTAAAGCTATGCGATACTTTGCTCTAAAAAAATTCGAAAAATGATTTTAAGATACACAAGTTGTGGTTATATCACATAATCATCGATAGTTTTGAAAAATTCGACCCATTTCGATGAATAGCCTTGGTGGACATTTTGACCATTTTTAAGAAGAAACAAAGAAAGTGACAAAAACCTCAAATAAAGTATGATGAAATTCGTATTTAACATTTTTATTTACAAATGTTAAACAAATAAAGACCCAAGGTGAAAGGTTCACATTGTTTAAACTTTTCTATATTTAGTTACATGGTTGTTTTAAATGGCAAAGAAACACAAATACATGTACTCTCTCCTGATTGGCTGGGAGGAGCAGGGTGTGGATCGATGACATGGCATCATGTGATTGGCCCCTTACCTAAAGATTCCCCTCTCTTTCCTCTGTCTCCTCTTTAGACCGGCCACATGCATGCATACGATGCACACATTAAAAAAATTCTCTTCCCAGCTTAGCAAACAACGCGCAACCGTGAGGCCGGGCATGAACGCCGCGCACGTCGCGCATGTCGCGAGCCTCCCTCCTCCTCTGGGCAGCCGATGCTCGGTTCTGTGAGGCCCCGCACGTCACCAACTCGGCGGGCGCGCCGCGGTGCCCTCCTCTGGCGCCTTCCTCCGGCGCGGACGCGGCGCGGTGCCCTCCTCCGGCGCGGACGCGGCGTGCTCGCCCAACGCGGCCGTGCACGTGGCCATGACGCAGCTGGACGCATCCTACCTGCGGGGCACCATGGCCGCGGTGCTCTCCGTCCCGCGCCACGCCTCCTATCTGAGTCGGGCTACTTCCGCTTCCTCGACGCCGATGCGGGTCGTTGTGCGGGACGGCCGAGCTCGCGGGCGCCGTCGGGGCTCCTTCCCGTCGCTGGCATTCCGGGTATACCCGTTCGACGAGTCCTGCGTGGCGGGGCGCATCTCCGCCTCCATCCGCGCGTGGCGCACTCGACCGCCCGCTCTACTATACGCGCTCCTACATCGCCTCCACGCTCCACATGAGCTCCTGCTACGATGGTTCTTGCAGAGGACGACGGGCAAGGGCGCCACAGACGGATACAGGTTCGAGCTTGCCACAGACGAGCTCCTGCCACGATGGTTCCTGCCGACGTGGGCGCCACAGACGGATACGGGTTTGAGCTCGCCGCGCCTCTCCTCTGCATCCTCCGCGGTGGACGGCGCATCGCCGCTGGAGGATCGTCCTGGACGTTTTTTTTTTTTTTGGGTTAATTAGATAGATACCACTGCAATTTTGGGCTATTTGAGAAACGCCACTACAATTTTAGCCTTTCGAAAAACGCCACCGCAATTCTTTGTACATTTTATAGATGCCATTATGTCCCTTTATACACTCATAAAGGTCAATATACTCGAGTATTCCTGTCATATACAAGTATACTCTATGGGCCCCACTTGAATTAGATTTTTCTAGAGGCAACAGAAAAATTTGACCGAATAAAATTTGTGACAGAGTTACCACCGGTGGGCAATACCACCCCTTATATTGTCGTCGGCTCAGTCATGGAGATTCGCACATGCCTTAAGTTAGCTAATCCTAAATTAACTCATTCTCTGTAAACTAGCCGACAAACACAAAACCTAAATACGATTCCTGATTTTTCGGATGAGATAGTATACTGAGCCAGGTTATGGCAGTATCGAGAAACAAGGTGGAGCCACAGTCAAAGCAAAGAGGCTGACCAAAACATACAAAATGATTGTGAAGTTGCCCCTCCGTCTAGGCTTAACATACAATATGATTGTGAAGTTGCCCCTCCGTCTAGGCGTCACCGGCGAATGGGCAAAGAAAATACTAATCCAGTGTAGTTTGGTAAACTCGTGTGCTCACAGTAGTTGGTTTGCTGGTGTCGCTTCTAGCTTCTAAAAGAGTACATTAAATTTTACCCAATTGTTTTGTCTAATATTACTATGTCACAATTTTCTCATATGCTTTTTTTTTCAATTTATTAGGTCATAATTTTTTGGTTGTCTCTAGAAAGGCTGAATCGGGTGGGGCCACCTTGTATACGTAAATACAACTTGAATACTTGAGTATAATGATCGGTATGAGTTTGTAAATTGGCATAATGGCATATATAGAATGTATACATAATTGTGGTGGCGTTTTTCAAAAGACCAAAATTGCAGTGGTGTTTCTCAAATAGCCAGAAATTGCAATGGCATATATCTAATTAACCCTTTTTTTTTAATGACTGTCACCGCCTTCACCGTGTGTATACACACGGGAATGAGAATGGCTTTGCCGTGTGCAAAATGGTGGGCCCAACTACCAGATCACATCGTCAGTGTCCATGTCAGCTGGTGGGACCCACATACTATCTTTGCATGCACACGGCAAAGACTCTGCACACGGCAAAGACTGACATGGGTGGCCCACGGTGCGCAAAAAAAAGTGGGTTCCACATGTCAGTCTTTGCCGTGTGCAGGCACATGGTAAAGACTGACATGTGGAACCCACTTTTTTCCGTTCCCGTTTCGTGCGTGACCATGTGGTGGTGGGACCCACCTTGTTTCTTTGCCGTGTGCCACGAAAAAATGCACACGGCAAAGAGTTTGTTACCGTGCAATTTTCTACCGTGTACTCTTTGCCGTGTGCCACGATGAAAAGCACACGGCAAAGACGTTGCCGTGTGTGTTTTTACCTTTGCCGTGTGCTTTTGGCACACGGCAAAGAGATTTTCTCCCGTAGTGTATATATACACCATCTTTCTTCAAAACTAGTAGGGTGGCCCTTGCGGCGGGAAATCTTAGCATAAATGATCGATTTGTCAAAGAGGATGTACAATGTATACTGAATTCTCTAACACGAGACACATGCCTCTACTATTGCTTGTGCTGTTACTCATTGCTAGGTGCAAGATGAAGCTGACTGTACATATAGTCTGTACCCACAGTCAAAATCCGAACTAATCCAAGGTAATTATCTCAAAAGGTCTGGATAATATTCTAAACATGAATGAAAAAAATACATATATATTCCTCCCTGCAAACTTGTTTAATTTTTTGAATCGTGAGACATCCCTATCACATATGACACTTCTTCGAGCATCTACCCGGCAAGCAGTATTAAAACATCTCAGTTATGCCCCATCGCTGGTTCTGAATATAATTTTGGACAGAATACATCATTTACCTGGTCAATGAAAAGAATACTCCCTCCATCCCAAATTAATTATCTCAAATTTAGACAAAAGTGGATGTATCTAAACATGTCTTAGTGTTAGATACATCTACTTTTTTACTTTGAGACAATTAATTTGTACGGAGGGGGTACATCATTTTATACATGGAACAGTACAAAAATTGTCACTTATTATCCATAATAAAACTGATCGAGCACAAAACTGTATGTAACATGCACACAAAAACTGGAACAAATGTAAAATCAGCTCATCAAAAGATAAAGGCCATGTGCATAAGAATGCAAAATAAAGGTAGTAGGATAATCAGGGAGATCCACATACGTTGCTAGAGAGACAAATGAACATATGGAAATGGATGCCCATCCGCATTGGAGGAAGGTACAGAGTACAGAGAGAGTTGTGCTCAGCTTTTTCATGGCAGAAGAGCGAACCGACGCCACATGCGAGCAGCAATAGTCGGAGAGATGGTCCCATGGCGACGGCGTCTCTCCCACAAAAGAAAGAGGCGATGAATCGGGAAGGGAGGGGCACATAGCAGGTGTAGGTTCGGCCATTTTTTAAGGGCAAGAGGTGGAGGCGTGGAACTACTCCCTCCGTCTAAAATCAAGTGTCACAAAGTTTGACAAAAGTGGATGTATCTAGATAGATACATCCACTTTTGTCAAACTTTGTGACACTTAATTTGAGACGGAGGGAGTATGATAACTGAGAAAATCAAAAGCCCCTTAGTGCTCCACGTTTGGTATCTCGGAGGAATTCCTAAGAGTGGAACCGGGAGCATACGGGAGTGTTTTTCTTTAACATAATTATGCACGGGACCATCTTTCTACCGGGGCATTGTCACAATCAGCACAATACAATGGATGGGTGGAGATGAGAATTGTATGGTTGTGATTAGTTGATGATGTGGACATGCTGCATGTGAAGATAGACAACATAAATGACCCTCTAGTGGGGTTTTGCTTTATAAGAGATATAGATAGATAGATTTTACGTACTTATTAAAAAAAGCAAAGCTAAGCGGTCTAATGAATCTTACAATCACTAGCGGAAACACCCCCTTTCATTTTTCGACAGAAATGGCATTAGTCCCGGTTGCACCAAAAACCTGGACCAATGCTTAGCATTGGTCTCGGTTTTTGCGGCCGGGGCAGCAGAAATCGCCTAAGGGGCATTGGTCCCGGTTTTTTAGTGGGCATTCGTCCCGGTTTGTGGCATGAACCGGGACCAATGCCTCGCCACATGCCACGTGGCACGCGCAAGGGCATTGGTCCCGGTTCATGCCACAAACCGGGACGAATGCCCCCCTTGCCTACATATACTGCCTCCCAGCCCCCTTCCCTCTGTTTTTTTTCCTGGAGGAGTGAGAGAGGTGGGTGGCTAGTGTGTGTTCTTTTACTATGCACTCGAGGTGTTCGACGAAATACCCGAGCCACACTTAAGTTCACATATAATGGTATCATCGACCGCGGTTAGCAAACTTGTCCTTTTCATCTTAATGTGATACAAATAAAGTTATATTTGTCGATGTACTGTGGTCATTTCGCTATTGAAGATGTTATTATAATATTTTTTTGATAAACTTAATTATACGATGCAGATGGATGCACATCAGCAATGGATGTACGGTGACCGACGCACTTTCGAGTATAGGGCAGGCATGGATGAATTTCTTGGTGTAGCTCAGGCTCACAAAGAGAATGGCTTTATGTGTTGCCCATGTGTTGATTGTCGGAACGTCAGTGAGCACTCTTCCTTGAGAGTCCTTCACAACCACCTGCTTTGGAGAGGTTTCATGCCCAGCTATAATTGTTGGACCAAGCATGGAGAAAAAGGGGTTGTGATGGAAGACAATCAAGAAGAAGAAGAGGATCCTATGTTCCCTGAATACGGTAATACTGCAATGAAATACAATGCAGACGAAAGAGGTGGTCAAGAACGGGCATCAGATGAGCCCGATGATGATCTTGGTCGAGTTATTGCTGATGCAAGTGGAAGACAATGCAGAAGAAGGAGGTGGTCAAAAACGCGCATCAGATGAGCCCAATGATGATCTTTGTCGAGTTATTGCTGATGCAAGGGAAGACTGCGAAGGTGAATTGGAGAGGTTGAAATTGTACGACATGTTACAGGATCACAAAAAGTTGTTGTACGAAAATTGCGAAGATGGCAGCACAAAGCTTGGTACCACACTGGAGTTGCTGAAATAGAAGGCACAGAACGGTGTGACTGACAAGGCATTTGAGAGTTTACTTCAAATAATGAATCCGAAGCTTCCAAAGGATAACGAATTGCCTGACTGTACGTACGAAGCAAAGAAGGCTCTCTGTCCTCTAGGATTAGATGTGCAGAAGATACATGCATGCATTAATGACTGCATCCTCTACCGCGGTGAGAAGTACGAGAATTTGGATAAATGTCCGGTATGCATTGCACTGCGGTATAAGATCACGCCAAATGACCCTGGCGATGTTGACGGCGAGCCACCCCATAAGAGGGTTCCTGCAAAGGTGATGTGGTATGCTCCTATAATACCATGGTTGAAACGACTGTTTAGAAACAAAGAGCATGCCAGGTTGTTGCGATGGCACAAAGAAGACCGTAATAAAGAAAGAAAGTTGAGACACCCCGCTGATTGGTTGTAGTGGAGAAAAATTGAGAGAGACTTCCCAGACTTTACAGGAGAGGCAAGAAACTTATGGTTTGGTCTAAGTACAGATGACTTTAATCCTTTCGGGGAGCAGAGCTCCGGTCATAGCACCTGACCCATGACTCTATGTATCTACAACCTTCCTCCTTGGTTGTGCATGAAGAGCAAGTTCATTATGATGCCAGTGCTCATCCAGGGTCCGAGGCAACTCGGCAACAACATTGATGTGTATCTAAAACCATTAGTGGAAGAACTCTTACAGTTGTGGGGAAAACCAGGTGTACGTGTGTGGAATGAGAACGTACAAAAGCCATTTGACATACGGGCATTGTTTTTCGTAAACATCAATGATTGTCCTGCTCTTAGTAACATTTTCGGACATACAAACAAGGGATACAATGCATGCACACACTGTTGAAATGACGGGTGTTATGGCAAAATACATGGCATAGTTTGTTATAATGAGCCCATATTGCACACAAACACGCATCTTGGAAGCACGAACAATATCGACGAAGGAAAAAAAATTAACTGAATAAAAAAAACCATTTTCCATTTTTGGAGTGTCGAAAATGGTTTTTTGTGAAGGAACTACCACAAACATGTTGCAAAACTTGGGGGGTTAATTTTTTAAACATGCTAGCACATGTGATATGCACAAATAAACTATTTGTTTTCTAATAAAAGATTCCCATCCACCTCTTTTGAAAATAACAAGTTTCTGCCGATTCAGCTGGAAACGGGAAAATTTTGAACTACAGGTGCCTCGTAATTTGCTCATGAATTTTGGAAAAAACCATTTTTAGGTACTCAACTACCTATTTAAATAGAGATCCACAATGAGTTGATGAATATACAACCCCTAGGTACGAACGGTCATGCCCTCCGTCTTGACTTTCTCCTAAAACGGGCAAAGAAAATTTAAGAAAATTCAAAAAAACCCTAAATAACGCGAGACCTTTGCGTGGTGTCATTACATATATCCTAGTATCCATAAAAAATAATAAATTTGGAATACGACAGTTCTGTCGAAAAAGTGTTCACAAAAAAGAGCTATCTCCTCCTAACATTCTAGGATTTCGGTTGAAATGACGGGTGTTATGGCCAAATACATGGCATAGTTTGTTATAATCAGCCCGTATTGCACAGAAACATGCATCTTGGAAGCACAGACAATGTTGACGAAGGAAGTTTTTTTTAACTGAATAAAAAAAACCATTTTCCATTTTCGGAGTGTCAGAAATGGATTTTTTTGTGAAGGAACTACCATAAACATGTTGCAAAACTTGGGGGATTACTTTTTAAAACATGCTAGGACATGTGATATGCACAAATGAACAACTTTTTTTCTAATAAAACAGACTATCCTACGGAGCTGCAGAGGTACTGCCACTCGCAGCAGGCTGCCCCTTGCGACCAGCGCGGGCAAGAAACTCCGAGAGCTTCTTAGCAAGAGCTTCAGCCGGAGCGCCAAAAGGACGAAGCGCTACCTTTCTGCTTGTGGCGGCATCGTAGGGAAGGCTCGAGTACGCCTTATCCAGGCCCGCGACTTCGTGCGCCAACGCAAACTGGATAGCAGTCCTAGCCCCGCACTCAGACTGGGCGACTGAATAGGCCTGAAGAAGATTTTCATCCTCCAGGAAAACTTTCTGAAGGCCGCCCAACTTAGACGGAACCACGTCATCCACCAGAAGGCGCTCGTGGAATTGCGTCAACACTCAAATGGCTTCAACAACGAGGGAGCAGATCCCACTCGCATGCTTCTGGAGCTGGATGCAGGAATAAGTCAAGGCATCCAATCGCCGGCTCCCAGGTAGCTCCAATGCAACGCCAAGGACATCTGCAAAAGGACAGTGTAAATTCCCGTGATAGCCAATTAAATTGCGTCACAACAGAAGTCAAGGGCAACTTACCCGCAAATTGCTGAGCCAGAGGACAGATAATGCTAACAAGATCGTTATCATGTTTAGCACCAACCTCTTCCAATTGCTTCAACGCCTCCTAGGCCTCGGCGAGCTTCCCCTCAAAATCAGCCAAATACTTGCGAGTGGACTCCAGCTCCTTTCGGGTGGACTCCAACTCGGCCTCAAGGGTTTTCACCCGAGTAACAGCTTCAGTTTTCTCGGCCTTCAGAAGATCGACTTGAGCTACAGAGCAGTGAATTCAGCCTAAGAAAACCTATATGATCAAAGGAAACAGCAAAAAAAAGATGGAGCGGATTAACCTACCTTGGAGAGCTTGGCCGTCCTCGACGAGTCGATCACGATCCACCCGAAGGGAAACGCAATCTGCATCAGCCGAGAGCACGCGGCGACCAATGGCGGCAAGGGAGTAAAGAAGAGACTGCAAAAGCACAAGACAAAGTTCAAGTTAAAGGAAAAATCTCTTGAGCCTATTCACGACTGTACACAGTTAAGTATAGCCTCGGGGGCTACTCCCATTGGGAGCACTACCGTGCACCCGATAAAATCAAGGAAAGAAAAAAGCTTAAACTTGAGTTCGTGGCCAATCGCAAGCAATTAACCATGGCCTCGGGGGCTACTTCCATCGGGAGCACTGTCGTGCACCCGATAAAAACATACATAGACGAAGCAGAAGAGGTGACAAGATTTACCTGGCCCTGGGCGGTGCACAGAGGGTCCGCCGAGCTACCCGAAACTTCTTTGCTCGCCGAAGCTCCACCCGCGAAGCTAGGCAACCTGCGAAGCCGCAGCTGCCGGTGCTGGGCTCGGAGACTTCTGGGTGGCCTTGACGACTGGATTTTTACCCGCAGTTGCTTCTTTTCTCTTCACAGAAGGAATAGAAGAAGCAAACTGACCAGGGCTGATGGTTTGAAGCCTGTCATGAAAGAAAATCGAACAAAGGCATAAGGGAAACAGGAGAAAACTTTCGACTAAAGTATAATGCGAAAGAAAAAACTCACTCATCGTCATCGTCATCATCCAGCATATCCGCGTTCCAGGTGGTGGTGACCTTCGACTTGGGGGCTGGAGGAGGAAGCACGTTCAGAGGCGTCACCACGAGAGGCTATGTCGTCTTGCCAGATCCGCCACCCAAAGAACTATCTTTGGAAGTGGCTTCATCGTCCACCTGCCTGCGGCGCTTGCGGTGATGGAGATCGCTACCCGACTCTTCCACGTAGTCTAAAGAGCCGTGCTCGGAGCTCGAGTCGGCCTCAGCAACACTGGTGTCGAGAGAAGCCTCAACATTGCTCGCCAGGAGGTCCGAGGCATCCTCAGCCGAGACTGGCGGGTAGCACGTTGCTATTTCCAAACTCTACAAGAGAAGAAGAAGAAAAGAGAAAACTCAGTCGACAGACTCTCGAATGACAAAAAGGTTAAAGCAGAGAAGAGAAGAAAACTTACATCGGATGGAGGAGGCTTTGAAGCCTCGAATGGTTCAAGAGGCCAAGCCGCAAAGGGCTCGCCTACCTTCAGCTTGGTGATAGCCGCAATTTTCTTCTCGAATTCGGCATTCGAGAGGATATCTTGGCACACACGGCAAGGGTTTTGGATGCCCTGGTACTCCCACATAGTCGATGGCCTCTCGTGAAGAGGCTGGATCCTACGCCGGAGGAAGACGCTCGCCAGGTGCAAACCATTCAGCGCGACCCCCGTTGTCTGGTCGCGAAGAACTGCCACCTTTGCGAGTAGCGGAGCGACGGTCCTGTTTTCTTCGGCTGAGAGCTTATGCGTCCAGGACTTCCGTCGCCGAACGGGTGGAATTCATGAGCTCCACCCGCGCTGTTGTCGACGACATAAAACCACTTCCTCAGCCATCCTTGCGCGGAGTCGATGAAATGCATCTCCAAGTAGGAGCTAT
Organism: Alopecurus myosuroides; assembly: GCA_028641055.1. NCBI lineage: Eukaryota > Viridiplantae > Streptophyta > Magnoliopsida > Poales > Poaceae > Alopecurus > Alopecurus myosuroides. The sequence continues at coordinate 28,201,308 of CM054063.1, forward strand.
CCGTCTTCTCCTGGATTCCGAAGCCGCCGGTGCCCAGCGTCTCTCCAAGCTGGTTCTCCATCCGCGATTTCTCGCGGAAGACCCGCACTTTGAATAGGGCCTTCCAAAGGCCCCAGTGCGGGCGAATGCCTAAGAGGCACTCACAAAGTACGATAAAGCACGAAATGTGCTGAATCACATTTGGAGGCAGATCGTGGAGCTGTATGCCATAGACATACAACAATCCAAGGAGGAAGGGATGAAGAGTAAGGGAGAGGCCGCGCGAGACGTGATCCGCGAAGATCACGCGCTCGTTCGCGTGAGGATTCGGTACTTCTTCCTTCTTGCCTAAGCGAACGCGCTTGTCGCCATCGGGGGGCAGCAGCCACTCCCTCTGCATCTCCTTGATGCTTTTGTTGGTGGTGTTGGCGGAACGCCAGTTGTCCGTCCTCGCGGCGGGTAGCACAGGGACATCCTCGGTCGATCTCGACGACGAAGGAGCACCGCCAGGCTTCTTGCCTCCCGCCATGAGAGCTCGCGAGTACTTGCAGAGGAGGAGATGCGCGCGAGGAAGAAGAAAGGGAAGAAAATGACCGGGAAGTTTTTACTTTCCGCCTAAGGGTGGATATAAATACACAAGCCAAGCCAATCTGGACCGCGGATCAAGCAACGTGGCACCCATCGCGGCTGCCACGCGTGAAGTGGAAATGAAGCAGCGATGAAAAGCTATTTTATGCCACGATCTTAACAGCGGATCGTGTGCATTTACTGCGCGTGGCTCGCGGAAAAATAGGAAACGGCGTCTCGTTTCCGGTCAAAAAGCTTACAAGGTGGGCCAGCGTGCCCTGTTTACACTTCTTCACGTCCCTTCGGGAGGAGTCAGAACGAACAAAGTGCGCAATGACATCATTGCGTACCTCATCAAAACCGAGAATTCCTCGGGTAGGATCCCAGACACGAAATTTTCTTTTGTACGGGCAGAGCAAAGTCCCAGACATGAAATTTTCTTTCGTATGGGCACAACAAAGCCCTAGACACGAAATTTTCTTTCGTATGGGCACAACAAAGCTTCCGGTCACGAAAAATCTTTCGTATGGACAAAAAACTACAAAATGCAAAAGTCCCTATGCATAAAAACAAGGGAAATTTCTTTACTCGAAATATCTCAAGACAAAACTCACGAGTACGCAGCTCCTGCCACTCGGTCACACGATGTACACACATCCCTCCCCTGGATCGTTCGGCCGACTAGGAACATCCAGATGCCGTATTCTCTCGAGTACGAAGGTAAGACCCAAAAGATCTCTCTTGAGGACATGGAATCGCACTCAAGTTGCGTCTTCTAGCAAATTTCCGTGTCAACAACACGAAGAAAAATCCTAGCGGACGCGCCGGGTACCCTTATAGGTTAAATTCGACTCGGTAAGACCTCCACGGCCCAGTCGCAATGATCACCTCGCCGGATTCGAGTCGGAGGTCTCGCGTCTGCGTAGGGCAGAGCTGTTTTTGCCCTAGATGCAAGCCTTGAGGCTTTCGGGAGAGCCAAGCAACTGAGCCACATCCTTCTGCGAAAACATCCAACACACAGACACTTTTGTTTTCTCGATACTTGAGTACAAGAAATTCACCGCACACAGGATACACACCCTCTTCAAACGATTTAAGCCTTCAGTCGAAAAGAAATCAAGACGAACTTTGAGCGTCTACCCGACAGATTCTCAGCCGAGTAAACGCTCGGGGGATACTGACGAAGGGATGGATCCTAGACCTATCGGGTGAGCCTACCCGGTCCAAGGCCCAAGACCCAAGCTCCAAGGGAGAAGCTGTGGACTGTTCTAGAAGCCCCAACCAAGGCCCACCCGCAAGGCCTTGCGGGTTAAGAAAGGAAACCTGTAACCGACTTTAGCTTAGGGTTTGTATCCCCCCGAGGACGGTTTGAGACCTGGCTACCTATATAAAGCCAGGAGAACCACCGGGAGGAGGACCAAGCAATACCGCACCACCTTAGCCTCGAGATTGAGATCTACTCTTGACTTGAGCACCCCCACTGTAACCAATCTATTGAGCTAATACAGATCGACAGAAGCAGAAGTAAGGGTTTTACCTCTACGAGGGCCCCGAACCTGAGTAAATCTTGCCCCCTGTTAGCCGACGATTGTCACCAGCGCCTACTCGTTCTCTTACTCGAAACCCCATCGGTTCATCCGAGGGACTTGTTGATATGCATATTCGACACCGACCACCGCCACCTCCGCCACCGCGCGTTTTAGGGCCTAGTCGACGCCAGGGACGACCTCGTGGTCCGCGAGTATTACCGGAACAATCCGGGGGAGGAGAGCACCCACGAGGAGCTCTTACAAACCCGCGCGGCTGAGCGGGCGGAGTGCCGCCTCGAACGCCACCTCGCGTTAGATGCCGCTCGGGAGGCGAGGACGAAGGCGCTGCAAGAGCTCCGCCGGGCCGACCACGCCGGCGAAGTCTGGGCCTTCGACGATCCGAGGTGGGGGCCTCTCTCGGACATACCATCATGCACCTCCTAAGACGACGAGGAGGTCACCGACGAGTTCGCCGACGACGACGACCAGGAGGAGGTCACAGACGAGTTCCCCGACGACGACGAGGAGTAGTATTCGTCTGTTTTCTATTTTTAATAAAAGAATTTGTATTCCGGCAAACTGCGGCACGCTAGCGCGTCTATTTTCTGTTTTCCATGTGATTCTTCCTGATTGGTGGGATTCAGACGCCAGAAAGAAACACACCCCTCATCCAACGACTCACAAGTGCTAACATTAGGGAGAAGGCTGGTACATTTGGATAGATAAAAAAGGCACAGTACATAATGGCAAGAGTGGATCAAAACCTAAACGGAGAGCATAGATCTAGATAAACAAGGCAGTACATAATGGCAAGAGTGAATCTGATCTGCTAGTCATAATTCTGCCTAGGCCTATAGTACTCCGACTCGTAGTCTTCGTAGTCGCCGCCGTCGTCGTCACTATCGTCGGACGGTGCTCTAGACTCCCTCGGGGGATCACGACCCCAGGAGTGGGCATGAGGCTAGCGCATGTGGGGGTTATCGCCGTCCTTGATGTAGTTCATGACGCTCTGAAGAGTCCGTCCGGCGCCCCACCAGAGCTGACGATCGGCCTCGTTGAAGTTCGAAGGAGGCGGGGCGTTCTCCTCGTACCTGGCGAGTGCACTCTCACGCCGATTAATGAAGAAGGTGTCCCAAGTAGGGCGGTAGTCGGGATTCCAACTGGGATTTCTCTGCTGCTCCGGCGTGAGCTCGTGGTAGTAGTGTTTCGTGATGGCTGTCCGGCGTGCCACACCTTGAGGAACAGCAGGGACCGGCACTCCTCCGACGTTCGGCATCCAGCCGGCGGGGACGCTGTAGCCGGGCGGGCAGGGGTAGTTCGAGGCGGAAAGTGCCTCCGCCTGCAGGAAGGTTAGGGTGGGTACGGTAGAAGTCATGGGAGAGTGGTGAGTTTATATGTGTTTATGCCAATGGTGGCAATGCATACATATATATAGTAAGAAGAAACAGACCCCGTTAGTTCCGGCCTGCTTTACCAACCGGGACTGAAGGGTTACGGTTTCGTTGGGACCAATCACAAAGAATCACACGGATCGTATGCTTCTTTCAAGCGCTTGTGAGTCTGGATCAGGGGTGTGTTTCTTTCTAGCTCTTGTGAGCCGTTCGATCAGGGGTACGGTGTGTTTGTTTCGAGCGCTTGTTAGCCGTTGGATCAAGGGTGTTTCTTTCGAGCGCTTCTTAACCGTTAGATCGAAAACCTACCAGAACACTTTGTGAGCCAGAGGACCCTATATATATAGCCAACCTCTTGAAGTCCCTTCATACACCATTCAGTTCATCCACCGAATACAAATCATTCATATTCGCCAGCATACGTCCTACCGTGCATTTGATATTCATATATGCAATCAGGAGCCACGGTGGGGCTGTATGCTGGCGATACCGATTGTTTTGTTCTACATCCCCCATTCAAGGTTTGACAAAAGGTTTGATACATCATTCAGTTCATCGACCGACTACAAATCATCCGGATTCGTCAGCATACGTCCGACTGTGTATTTGATATGCATTTATATATGCACTCAGGAGCCACACTCGGGCTGTATGCTGGTGACAACGTTTGTTTTATTCTATATATCTACAAATCCTCCAGTTCACACGCCCGACAGTCATGTTGATACAAAACATGTCGAAAGCAAAGGTAGACTAATCCAAATACATGAACCATACAGGTTTGATATATTATTACACAATAGTCTAGCAATATTACATGTTTGTTTTCTGCGAGCTCAGATGGAATTATGCTCTCGAACATTTCATCGAACACCTCTTGTGCATATCAGGGAAAAACAAGTGAGCACACCACACCAAAAAGTGAAAGACATGAGGATTGGAGAGGGATGGCATGGCAGTGTTTATAAAAAAAGAGAATTTTTTTTATTTGAAAAAATAAAGAATTCTATTAATTTTCATTTTCCATCTATTTGCTCAGCTTTTCTTAATGAAATTGAAATTATTAACTAAACGGCAATATAGAAATAAATATACAACTTTCCATCTAGTGGGGGTCTTTTGCCCCGGTTGGTGGTTCCAACCGGGGCCAAAGACCACCACACGACGCGCTCTGCTTGTGCGGGCCTTTAGCCCCGGTTCGTGGCTCCAACCGGGGCAAAAGACCCCCCGACCACGCGCCCTGCTCGCCCCGGCCCCACCGCTGCAGGCTTTTGCACCGGTTGGTGGCCGAGCCGGGGCGAAAGGGGTGCTCGTCATCGAGCAAAAGCCCAGTTCTCCACTAGTGGGACGAGGGATTCAGACATGGCACTCTTGAGTTCAGAAGTGGGACTATCGTTGCTTCCACCACAATGCCAATGCCTCGTTCTATATTAGATTAGATGGTGTTCCCAATGTTTCTGATTCCTAACATTGTCAACTAGTCGACTACGATTATACTCCATTTCTCTTAACTCTTTGAGTTCTGCCATTGCCTAGAAAACAAAGTGTCTCTCTGCAGCTCTACTGAAGAAAGGCTAGATGTCCTACCGCGTCAAAACCATAGCGTTAGCAAGCTTGGGGTGTTGGTTTATATATAGTATATAGTGAGGTGCAGGAGACCGGGTCAGGGCAGCTAGTGGGACACTAAAAGCAGTGACAGCGACAACAATAAATCAGTCGGTAGAGAAACTAGTCTACCGATGCTAACAATCGACCCATGTCGATTGATTGCTTGATGCCTGATCGCACAGCTGAAAGGCTGAAACAACGTTGAGGACTTAGGGGATGCGGGAAGGCTGAGAGCATCTCTAATAGAGCCTGTAAAAAGCTTAAACCCGTAATTCTGGCGTGTTTACGATTTGGGTCCGGTTTCGAGACCCTACCAGCATCCGTAAATGCGGCCCAGCCTGAAAACATGACTCGGACGTCCGAGAATTCCCCCCTCGAGTCGATATATATACGGGCTCCCGAGTCGTTCTCAGTGAAGGCTCTTTTGAACCCTCGCCGCCTCCGATGCAATCCCTTACCGTCTCGCGTAGCTCCGGCACGCGATTGAGTAGCCCCCCCCCCCCCCCCCCCCGCCACCGCCCTCTTCCCACAATGGAGCCCCATGGAAACCCGTTCGCCGAAGCCAACGGCTGGATCGCGGCCTCTCCCCCTTCCCTCCCCACACCACCGCCATCGCCGATGGTGCCTCGCATCTACCAGCACGGCCTCATCCGCGTGGCCCCTCCACCTCTTTGGCAGGATCCTGGACCCGGTCGTGGCTGGAGTAGTCCCCCCGCAGTCACCGGCGGCGGTGTTGGGGGTCCTCGCAGACAACAGATCTGGTGACGAGGCTTCGGAGGAGCAGGGCCCCATGGAGACCGAGTAGGACCTCCTCCAGTTCGGGATCAAGAGGAGCCTTCACCACGAGCGGAGGCACGCGACTCGGCGCCGCCACTACCAGCGCCACGTCGACGACTTCAACGAGGGGCCGCAGCAGCAGGCCCTCCGTTCGAACGAGGAGCTGCAGAAGCAGGTGGCGTTCCAGTTGGTGTAAAAGGCCCCCTCCTCCAGCTGCTCCTCCTCTTTCGACGACGACGACTCCAGCTCCGACTGAAGACGGCGCGGTGGAGGGAGAAGAACAAGCCTTGGCAAAGAAGAAGTCGCTGGGCATTTTGGCCCTAGTAGTGTTGGGTGCGGCAATGAATTACATTTTTAATTTGCAAAATCGGCGAGGAGCAATGAGTTCATCCATCTGTACACCCGCCTAAATCAATGAAAATATCCATTTTCAGTTCATGTTAAGCGTTCTGCTATGAACTCTACCTCTACGACCCATAGAATCAAGCAAAACGCGAACCGAAATACATGTTTACAGGTTTCAGTTTTGGGGGGCTCTGCTAGAGTTGCTGGATGCAACCAAGAAGCGCCAGAACAATTTGAAGGGTATTTCGACTATCTTGTGGATCAGGCAGCGCTCACGGCACCACATAAATCGTCCCACTAGCACCCTTTGGATTCCTGTTTTTAGTTAAAACGACCGGATATTTTTGCGGCGCGGGTTAGCTGCTGCTCAAAATACCGAGCATGGTGTGTGCGAAAATACGGACAAGCTTAGATTCCAACAATCGAAGTGGGCTCTAATCTTAGGGTTCTAAAAAAGAACATTATAGAAATTTTACGAATACTGCACAAAATAAATAATTTTGAAAAATACTGCGCATGCGAGAAAGTATGAAAACTTCGCTAGAACTAACCGCCGATGTGCCTACATATCCTCTGCCGTGGAGACGTGTATGCCATGCACGACAAGTACGGCCTTGGCAAGACCTTGGCGACCGGTCGAAGAACATGAGGCTGGTGCAGTTCGACTCCAAGGTTCTGCACCGCAACCGCCAATCTCCAGGATGACAGCTACGTCAGGGTGATTTGTGTGTGATGTAGCACCCCTACGCCATGGGACACTTGCCATGGATATGGGAAGAAAATCCTATGCGGCCCAAGAAGAAACGACCCAACGGTGGACCCTATCTAGCACCGTACGATTTGATTAAAACAAAGAAAATCAACTTCCGCAGCGGGGTTTGGTTAATTGGAAGGGTTTAGTTTGCCACGTGTAGGATTCTTGTGATGGTCCAGAACTAGGTCATACCCTCTTGGGTAGTATAGGATTTATTTCCACGGGTATGTAGCCCCGACTAGGAACCATTCCACCCAGACTAGTGGCTCACACATGCAAGCCTGTATTTTTTTTTTCAAATGAGGTTTAAAGCCCGCGTTTCTACGTCGATTGATGCACATAGCATTTTTATTGCAATACTCAGAAAAGTGCCATATCATTACAAAATAAACATCCCGCATGGTTGAGACATAAATCAACCATCGAAAAGACAAAAAGGCAACTATCGCGAACTATGCATCTCTTAATCGGCTAGTATGCTGCAACAAAGCCCGGTTGAAAAAATCTTGAGCGACCATCAGCAGCCGTGAACATCCGATACCCATAAGCCCTCACTGGTCCACGGGTAGAAGCAATGCCCACTTCTGAATCCAGTGGACCGCCAAAGAGATAACCAGCAAAACATTAACATCTCTGACCCGATTAAAAATGATATTATTCTGACAGTTCGATATTGACCAACGAAACGCCGAAACACCAATTCGGATCCTATCTTTTGTCTTTTTTCCACCCCATTCAACCAACTTTTGAACATATTTGTTATATTATCCCGAGGTGTGTTATTATAAGTGGTGAATACACTTCTCCACGTTAGTTTAGACAATGGACAAGAAATAAGAAAATGTTCTATTGTCTCCTCCGATTTAAAAAAAAGAACATATGTACATCCATGTCATTTTCGTTTAACAAGGTTTCCTTTTTTTTAGCAAAACTATGTTTTGAAGGAACCACATGAAAACTTTAGTCTTGAGGGGAATTTTTAGATTCCAAAGATATTTTACGATGATATCTTGTATGCCGATTAATTAACTCTTCATACATAGACTTAACAATGAAAATACAATTAGTAGTAAGTTTCCACATAGAAGTATCAGAATCCTGTGTTAGCGAAACCTCAATCAATCTTTGACATATATGAGACCAAGAATCTCATAAATGACCAGTAAGGTTCCTCCTAAAACTCATATTAATAGGAGGAGCATTTGACATAACATCCTGAACGAAAGCATTCTTCCGTCGAACAATGTTATAGTGAGATTAATATTGATCTATAAGAGGTGTATCCCCTAACCATATGTCATCCCAGAAACTAATAGCAACCCCGCATCCAAGTTTAAGCAACCCTTATTAAGAAAATCATCTTTAATCCGCATCAGCCCATTCCAAAAGGGTGAATCAGTAGGTTTTGCCACTACCTGAGTTAAAGTTGACTTCTTTAGGTACTTGTTAAATAAAAGTTCCTACCGCACCCCTTTTTTGTTTAACTGTTTAAACAACCATTTTCTCAGAAGGCATTTTTTTCATCTCAAGCACCTCAATTCCTGGTTCATCCTGGTATGCATATAATATTCCATTTAGTCAACCTATACTTTCATTTATTCTCGTCATTTTGCCAGGATCTATAGAAATCTAATCTCTTTCTTACCCCCACAGGTATCTCAAGGAAAGATAACATGAACGTAGGAAGACTTGTTAACACGGAGTTTATAAGAACAAGACGATCCCCATAGGATAATAACTTACCCTGCCAGCAACTCAACTTCTTCTCGAAACGAGTTTCAACTGGGTACCACTCAGTGTTACGGAGAATTTGATGATGGATTGGTACCCCTAGGTATTTAAAAGTTAATGTCCTAAACTCACAACCAAAAATTTGTTTTTAGTGGTGTTCATTATCTTTTTTTCCTTTCCAAAATAGAAAATCTCACTCTTATGAAAATTAAATTTTAAACCCGGCAATTTCTTAAACATACACTAAATTAGCTTCATGTTTATTTCTTTTGCATGTTCATGTCCCACGAATAAAAACATGTCATATGCATACTACAAAATAGAGACACCTCCCTCCACTAAATGTGGAATTAAGCCCCCAACCCGTACATCCTCTTTTGCCCCTACTATAAGGATGTCCAACATATCATCTACAAGGTTAAAAAGAATGTGCGGTATGTAGAACTTTTCTGGTTTGAAAATACTGAACAATATCATCAATCACACCATAGTCGATCAAAACCTTTCATACAGATGACTTGGAGCAGGAATGCCCAGTTAACCTTATCGTATGCGTTCCCAAAGTCAATCTTAAAATGAATTCCACCCATTTTTTCGTTTGATTTAATTGATAGTCTCATGAAGAATAACCACCCCTTCAAGGATGTGTCTTCTAGGCATAAACGTCATTTGCGTTGGTCCGATGAATTTGCTTGCAATTGACCTTATCCTATTAGTTTCCACCTTAGTGAAAACTTCAAAACAAACATTAAGCAGACATATAGTCCTATATTGCTGAATTTGCACCGTATTCTCTTTCTTGGGTAATTACGTGATTACTCCAACGTTCAATTTAAAAAAGGCAAATTCCATGTTTTAATTGAACAACATAGCCAAAAGATCTCCTTTGACTACCTCCCAAAAAAAATATAGAACTCAACCCGTCTTGTCCTAGGGCTTTATTCTATTCCATCTGGAAAATAGCATCGTGAACTTCTTCCATCGAGAAATCAGCTGTTAGAATACTATTTTAATCAGCAGAGAGTTGTGCGATATCGTGGATAACATTTTCCAAACAATTTTTTTGTAATATTCAGTAATATAAGTATTAAGGCTATGGTGTCAAACAATGGTTCCCGCATCTTGCTCTAGTTGAAAAATCAACTTTTTCCTATGCCTGCCATCTGCCATTAGGTGGAAATAGTTCTTATTATTCCCACCCTATCTAACAACTTTGACCTTAGCTCTCTGCGCCCATTTAGCCTCTTCTTCTCTATGCAAATTGCATAGCTGATCCTTAGCATTTCTCAGTGTATCTCGCCCAGATACTGTGAGAGGCATAGTTTCCGCATAAATGTCTAAGTCATCAATGAGTTTAACCATATTTCTTTTTGCAATCTATATTTTCCACTGTGATTTGTTGCACATCCCTTTAGAAATCGGCGAATATGTCTCAATTTGTTTATCTATATCTCAATAGGTGAGTTTCCCTTGCTAAAAGCCCTCCATTCCGAAGCTACCTAGTTTTAACCATGTTAACTAAAAAGAGAACTTGTGTGAGTTATCTATATAAGCACCATCTCCTGTAGATGAGGGTGTGGCCTTAATAAAAATGTGCAAAGAACAATTTAGTCAACTAAAGAACGTTAAGAGTAAGAAACCAACCTGCATTTGAAGTGGCATCACCAAGAGTCACATGATCCTCTCCCAGTTCTCGTTAAGCAAGATCATGTTTAAAATTTTCCGTCAATAAACAGAGGAGGACACGAAACAGTAGTTGACGTGGCTGGCGAAGATGCAAATGAGGAGTGACAGTAATTTACTCCATAGACAAAATGCAAAAACGAGGGATGGTGGATAGGTGATCATGAGAGATTATGGGATATATACAGAACCTTGCAGTCTCGGGTAGGGGGTTTGTTATTCTATAGCTGGCACGAAGCGGTTTGGGGCACGCGTGAGGTGTGCCCATCACTCTTTCCGCTGGCGAGCTGTTACTCACGTCGCCTATGGCTAGCCCTTGAGTTCCAGGACAAGTCCTCCTCGACCAACCAGAAGAGAGGAGCGGCGCCGACGAGCAAGCAATAGGGAGAGAAGACCGAGCCATGGTCGCAGGCATGTCTTCATGTCAATCCCAACCCGGACTGCCCCAGGCCGGAGCTACTTTTGCGCCGGCCCTCTCAACATGCGACCCTACTACCCGAGACTGCAAGGTTCTGTATATATCCCATAATCTCTCATGATCACCTATCCATCATCCCTCGTTTTTGCATTTTGTCTACGGAGTAAATTACTGTCACTCCTCATTTGCATCTTCGCCAGCCACAACGACTACTGTGTCGTGTCTTCCTCTGTTTATTGACGGAAAATTTTAAACATGGTCTTGCTTAACGGGAACTGGGAGAGGATCATGTGACTCTTGGTGATGCCACTACAAATGCAGGTTGGTTTCTTACTCTTAACGTTCTTTAGTTGACTAAATTGTTCTTTGGACATTTTATTAAGGCCACGCCCTCAGCTACAGGAGATGGTGCTTATATAGATAACTCACACAAGTTCTCTTTTGAGTTAACATGGTTAAAACTAGGTAGCTTCATAATGGAGGGCTTTTAGCAAGGGAAACTCACCTATTGAGATATAGATAAACAAATTGAGACATGTTTGCCAATTTCTACTAAACACGGCTACCACTAAGGTGGTGGTCAATGGAGTGCCAGGGAAGCAGATATCCCATGCTCGGGGACTGCGCCAGGGTGACCCGATTTCCCCCATGCTATTCGTGTTGGCTATGGAGGTCATCACACTTTCAGTGGAGAAGGCGGTAAGAGAAGGGCTGTTCACCCCGCTAGTTGGTTGTTCTGCTCTGCAACGAGTTTCGGTCTACGCAGATGACGTTGTGATGTTTGTTCAACCCCTGGAGTTTGACCTAGTTGTGGTCAAGCGCATCCTCCAAACTTTCGGAGAGGCCTCGGGTTTGAAGGTCAACTATGCCAAGACTTCTGCAACGCTAATCAGGGGCGATGAAGGAGATGAGATCTTGGTCGCACAGGTGTTAGGTTGGAACATCACAGAATTCCCGATCAAATACCTAGGGTTACAGCTGGCTTTGCGTCGCCTTACTAAGAGCAAGTGGCAGCCTTTGTTGGACCATGTTCTGAGATGCGTATCGGCTTGGCAAAGTGGCTTGATAGCAAGGGCTGGGAGGTTGACTTTGGTCAAATCTGTTGTTGCTGCTGAAAGTATAAGGATTCCGCCTAGAGGGGGGTGAATAGGCGCTTTAAAATAATTACGGTTTAGGCTTGAGTAAATGCGGAATAAAACTAGCGTTTAATTTATCAAGCACAAAACCTATGCAAGCTAGGTTTACCTATGTGCACCAACAACTTATGCTAGGCATGATATACAACTATGAGATAGCAAGATAGATGACTTCAAGCACGATGGCTATCACAAAGGTAAATGCATAAGTAACGAGCTAGAGTATAGACAGTACACCGGACCCCATCAAGTTACTTTTTGCACCCTTGTTGCGGATCCCATTCCAACGTGACCCCTTCTTGGAGCTTTTGATCGGTTACCTACTCCCTTCCTGTGGCATCGACAGTACACCGTGCCACATGACCTGGGACTCCCAATGTATCTAATTCCAAATACTAAGATAGCTGATGTCATGTATTACCTCTCTCAGCTCTCCGGGTTCTTTCCTTGCCTTATCGCCTAGGTATATAACCAAATGCTCACATGCAGACCTTCTAGAGAAAAGACTCAAGGCCTGCTCCCTCAAGATAATGACGGAGCCAGCTTTGGGTGCGGATTGTATATAAAAGGGAACAATAAATTTTCACCTAACATTGTAAATGTATGGCATCACGAGGACAGTCAGGACTGTGATGAAGCGGACCCCATGACCCGTCCAGCCACGTTCTTGATATCATGGCATGCAACAATTCACAGTAACTTATGGCAAACTAATCTCGCGCGGACCCCATAAACCGTCCAGACACGTTCACCCGGCACAACCACGTGCGAGAACCTCTAGTCTCGGCTCGTAAATATGGACCGGCACTAGATGCCCTCTGTTCATATATAATCACCCCCCCCCCTTGTTCCCCTCTCCTCTGTTTATTCATTTATATCTTGAGTGGTGTTTGCCAGTTTGTTGTGAGCTACGTGAGCGTAATTCATGTGTGATGTAGCACCCATACGCCATAGGACGCTTGCCACTGATATGTAGCCCCGATTAGGAACCGTTCCACCCAAAATAGCGGCTCACCAGTAAAGCGGTTCGTTCACACCAGCAAGCCTGTAAAATTACCCGTGTTTCAAGCCGTGCTCCCTTTTTGCGTATGCAAGGACCTCGCCATCACGGGATGAAGGAGGTTGGTGTGGCCTTGTTGTGCACTAGATTACCTTTTGACAGACTCTCTTTTGATGCTACTCCTTCTGATTCATACAAAATGTCGCTCATTTTATATTAAGTTAGTACAAACTTTATACTAACTGAGTGGACGTTTTCATGGATCGGAGGGAGTAGATTATTGGGATTGGAAATGCATGAGGGATAATGCGGGGCATAAGCGGGCTGCCGCATTCAGTCCCACTTGCAGCCTTCTCGGGATATGGCAAACAATCATTGCAGAAAAACAAAAATAATGGCTCAGAGTCGGTGTTAGCAGTTTCTGCACCATCTCAAAGCTTCATGGATAATATTTTTGTGGAAAAGGTAGGGTTGATGTTATGGGGTAGAAATAACTTCCAAAATTGATGGAATAGTATTACCAAGTTCTAGACTATCACTACGGGAGAGCACATCTTTCCCGTGTGCTCGATTATTTACCGTGTGCAATCCATCGGGCACACGGCATTGATTTTCTTTGCCATGTGTCGCACACGGTAAAGAAAAACGCACGTTTTAGTACACAAAAAGACACACGGTAAAGAAAGGCACACGGCAAAGATCAAGCAAAACACACGGTAAAGAAAACGCACGGTAAAGATAACTGCCACGTGGCAATTCCGTTGCGGACGGAACGGAAATTTTTCTTTAGTTCTTTGCCGTGTGCATGCACACGGTAAAGAATATTTTTTTATTTTTTCTTCCAAAATAGCTTGTTTAATTTATAATTACAATATTTAATTTTATTTATCAATTTATAATAAATCCCCTTGTTTATTATGGCCTACCCTAACACAAGCATGCAACTAGTTGGACATTTCTACCCCCTTTCGACGTCGTTACCGCGTGTTTCCGTATAAGTTCGGTATTTCTCCAGCGGAGGTAGAGTTTCACCGGAGGGGGGCTACGGAGCGTCTGGATCCCAACACAAGATAGGGGGTTCCATACCATGTTAGTATAGTTGTGTTGTGTGCTTTGGATGGAAAGATTGCACTCCGGTGTGTGGGCCGCTTCACCGGCATCCACTTCTCTCTCATGAGTTTACACGCGCTTATAGGGTGAAACTCCCGTATCGGACGAAACATCGTGAATATTCCGAAGAGTTGTGTTCTACCAATGTGTATTAGGTTGATATGGACTACCCTAACACAATCGAGCAACTAGTTCCACATTGCTACCCCCTTTCGACGCGCGCCGTTACCGCGTGTTTTCGTATAAGTCCGGTATTTCTCTAGCGGAGGTAGGGTTTCACCGGAGAGGGGCTACGGAGCGTATGGATCCCAACAAAAGCTAGGGGGTGCCATAACATGTTAGTATAGTTGTATTGTGTGCTTTGGATGGCAGAGATTTCACTCCGGGGTGTGGGCCGCTTCACCGGCATCCACTTCTCTCTCGTGAGTTTACACGCGCTTATAGGGTGAAACTCCCGTATCGGACGAAACGTCGTGAATCTTCCGAAGAGTTGTGTTCTACAAATGTATATTAGGTTGCTATGGACTACCCTAACACAACCAAGCAACTAGTTCCACATTTCTACCCCCTTTCGACGCCGTTACCGCGTGTTTCCGTATAAGTCTGGTATTTCTCCAGCGGAGGTAGGGTTTCACCGGAGGGGGGCTACAGAGCGTATGGATCCCAACAAAAGCTAGGGGTGCCATAACATGTTAGTATAGTTGTATTGTGTGCTTTGGATGGAAAATATTGCACTCCGGGTGTGGGCCGCTTCACCGGCATCCACTTCTCTCTCGTGAGTTTACACGCGCTTATAGGGTGAAACTCCCGTATCGGACGAAACGTCGTGAATCTTCCGAAGAGTTGTGTTCTACCAATGTCTATTAGGTTGCTATGGACTACCCTAACACAACCAAGAAACTAGTTCCACATTGATACCCCCTTTCGACGAAGTTACCGCGGGTTTCCGTATTAATCCGGTATTTCTCCAGCGGGTCTAGGGTTTCACCGGAGGTGGGGCTACGGAGCGTCTGAATCCCCAAAAAGCTAGGGGTGCCATACCAAGTTAGTATAGTTGTGTTGTGTGCTTTTTGATGGCAAATATTGCACTCCGGGGTGTGGGCCGCTTCACCGGCATCCACTTCTCTCTCGTCAGTTTACACGCGCTTATATGGTGAAACTCCCGTATCGGACGAAACATCGTGAATCTTCCGAAGATTTGTGTTGTACCAATGTGTATTAGGTTGCTATGGACTACCCTAACACAACCAATCAACTAGTTCGACATTGCTACCCCCTTTCGACGCCGTTACCCGCGTGTTTCCGTATAAGTCCGGTATTTCTCCTGCGGGGCTAGGGTTTCACCGGAGGGGGGGCTACGGAGCGTATGGATCCCAACACAAGATAGGGGGTGCCATACCATGTTCGTATAGTTGTGTTATGTGCTTTTGATGGCAAAGATTTCACTCCGGGGTGTGGGCCGCTTCACCGGCATCCAGTTCTCTCTCGTGAGTTTACACGCGCTTATAGGGTGAAACTCCCGTATCGGACGAAACATCGTGAATCTTCCGAAGAGTTGTGTTAATGCAATGTGTATTAGGTTGCTATGGACTACCCTAACACAACAAAGAAACTAGTTCCACATTGCTACCCCCTTTCGACGTCGTTACCGCGTGTTTCCGTATAAGTCTGATATTTCTCCAGCGGAGGTAGGTTTTCACCGGAGAGGGGCTACAGAGCGTATGGATCCCAACAAAATCTAGGGGATGCCATAACATGTTAGTATAGTTGTATTGTGTGCTTTGGATGGCAGAGATTTCACTCCGGGGTGTGGGCCGCTTCACCGGCATCCACTTCTCTCTCGTGAGTTTACACGCACTTATAGGGTGAAACTCCCGTATCGGACGAAACGTCGTGAATGTTCCGAAGAGTTGTGTTCTACCAATGTATATTAGGTTGCTATGGACTACCCTAACACAACCAATAAACTAGTTCCACATTTCTACCCCATTTCGACGTCGTTATCGCGTGTTTTCGTATAAGCCCGGTATTTCTCCAGCGGAGGTAGGGTTTCACCGGAGGGGGGTACAGAGCGTATGGATCCCAACAAAATCTAGGGGGTGCCATAACATGTTAGTGTAGTTGTATTGTGTGATTTGGATGGCAAATATTGCACTCCGGGGTGTGGGCCGCTTCACCGGCATCCACTTCTCTCTCGTGAGTTTACACGCGCTTATAGGGTGAAACTCCGGTATCGGACGAAACGTCGTGAATCTTCCGAAGAGTTGTGTTCTACCAATGTATATTAGGTTTCTATGGACTACCCTAACACAACCAAGCAACTAGTTCCACATTGATACCCCCTTTCGACGCCGTTACCGCGGGTTTCCGTATTAATCCGGTATTTCTCCAGCGGGTCTAGGGTTTCACCGGAGGTGGGGCTACGGAGCGTCTGAATCCCCAAAAAGCTAGGGGTGCCATACCATGTTAGTATAGTTGTGTTGTGTGCTTTTGATGGGAAATATTGCACTCCGGGGTGTGGGCCGCTTCACCGGCATCCACTTCTCTCTCGTCAGTTTACACGCGCTTATATGGTGAAACTCCCGTATCGGACGAAACATCGTGAATCTTCCGAAGAGTTGTGTTGTACCAATGTGTATTAGGTTGCTATGGACTACCCTAACACAACCAAGCAACTAGTTAGACATTGCTACCCCTTTTCGACGCCGTTACCCGCGTGTTTCCGTATAAGTCCGGTATTTCTCTTGCGGGTCTAGGGTTTCACCGGAGGGGGGGCTACGGAGCGTATGGATCCCAACACAAGATAGGGGGTGCTATACCATGTTCGTATAGTTGTGTTATGTGCTTTTGATGGCAAAGATTTCACTCCGGGGTGTGGGCCGCTTCACCGGCATCCAGTTCTCTCTCGTGAGTTTACACGCGCTTATAGGGTGAAACTCCCGTATCGGACGAAACATCGTGAATCTTCCGAAGAGTTGTGTTAATGCAATGTGTATTAGGTTGCTATGGACTACCCTAACACAACAAAGAAACTAGTTCCACATTGCTACCCCCTTTCGACGTCGTTACCGCGTGTTTCCGTATAAGTCCGATATTTCTCCAGCGGAGGTAGGGTTTCACCGGAGAGGGGCTACAGAGCGTATGGATCCCAACAAAATCTAGGGGATGCCATAACATGTTAGTATAGGTGTATTGTGTGCTTTGGATGGCAGAGATTTCACTCCGGGGTGTGGGCCGCTTAACCGGCATCCACTTCTCTCTCGTGAGTTTACACGCACTTATAGGGTGAAACTCCCGTATCGGACGAAACGTCGTGAATGTTCCGAAGAGTTGTGTTCTACCAATGTATATTAGGTTGCTATGGACTACCCTAACACAACCAAGAAACTAGTTCCACATTGCTACCCCATTTCGACGTCGTTATCGCGTGTTTTCGTATAAGCCCGGTATTTCTCACTTGCAGCCTTCTCAGGATATGGCAAACAATCATTGCAGAAAAACAAAAATAATGGCTCAGAGTCGGTGTTAGCAGTTTCTGCACCATCTCAAAGCTTCATGGATAATATTTTTGTGGAAAAGGTAGGGTTGATGTTATGGGGTAGAAATAACTTCCAAAATTGATGGAATAGTATTACCAAGTTCTAGACTATCACTACGGGAGAGCACATCATTCCCGTGTGCTCGATTCTTTACCGTGTGCAATCCATCGGGCACACGGCATTGATTTTCTTTGCCATGTGTCGCACACGGTAAAGAAAAACGCACGTTTTAGTACACAAAAAGACACACGGTAAAGAAAGGCACACGGCAAAGATCAAGCAAAACACACGGTAAAGAAAACGCACGGTAAAGATAACTGCCACGTGGCAATTCCGTTGCGGACGGAACGGAAATTTTTCTTTAGTTCTTTGCCGTGTGCATGCACACGGTAAAGAATATTTTTTTATTTTTTCTTCCAAAATAGCTTGTTTAATTTATAATTACAATATTTAATTTTATTTATCAATTTATAATAAATCCCCTTGTTTATTATGGCCTACCCTAACACAAGCATGCAACTAGTTGGACATTTCTACCCCCTTTCGACGTCGTTACCGCGTGTTTCCGTATAAGTTCGGTATTTCTCCAGCGGAGGTAGAGTTTCACCGGAGGGGGGCTACGGAGCGTCTGGATCCCAACACAAGATAGGGGGTTCCATACCATGTTAGTATAGTTGTGTTGTGTGCTTTGGATGGAAAGATTGCACTCCGGTGTGTGGGCCGCTTCACCGGCATCCACTTCTCTCTCATGAGTTTACACGCGCTTATAGGGTGAAACTCCCGTATCGGACGAAACATCGTGAATCTTCCGAAGAGTTGTGTTCTACCAATGTGTATTAGGTTGATATGGACTACCCTAACACAATCGAGCAACTAGTTCCACATTGCTACCCCCTTTCGACGCGCGCCGTTACCGCGTGTTTTCGTATAAGTCCGGTATTTCTCTAGCGGAGGTAGGGTTTCACCGGAGAGGGGCTACGGAGCGTATGGATCCCAACAAAAGCTAGGGGGTGCCATAACATGTTAGTATAGTTGTATTGTGTGCTTTGGATGGCAGAGATTTCACTCCGGGGTGTGGGCCGCTTCACCGGCATCCACTTCTCTCTCGTGAGTTTACACGCGCTTATAGGGTGAAACTCCCGTATCGGACGAAACGTCGTGAATGTTCCGAAGAGTTGTGTTCTACCAATGTATATTAGGTTGCTATGGACTACCCTAACACAACCAAGAAACTAGTTCCACATTGCTACCCCATTTCGACGTCGTTATCGCGTGTTTTCGTATAAGCCCGGTATTTCTCCAGCGGAGGTACGGTTTCACCGGAGGGGGGGTACAGAGCGTATGGATCCCAACAAAATCTAGGGGGTTCCATAACATGTTAGTGTAGTTGTATTGTGTGGTTTGGATGGCAAATATTGCACTCCGGGGTGTGGGCCGCTTCACCGGCATCCACTTCTCTCTCGTGAGTTTACACGCGCTTATAGGGTGAAACTCCCGTATCGGACGAAACGTCGTGAATCTTCCGAAGAGTTGTGTTCTACCAATGTCTATTAGGTTGCTATGGACTACCCTAACACAACCAAGCAACTTGTTCCACATTGATACCCCCTTTCGACGCCGTTACCGCGGGTTTACGTATTAATCCGGTATTTCTCCAGCGGGTCTAGGGTTTCACCGGAGGTGGGGCTACGGAGCGTCTGAATCCCCAAAAAAGCTAGGGGTGCCATACCATGTTAGTATAGTTGTGTTGTGTGCTTTTGATGGAAAATATTGCACTCCGGGGTGTGGGCCGCTTCACCGCATCCACTTCTCTCTCGTCAGATTACACGCGCTTATATGGTGAAACTCCCGTATCGGACGAAACATCGTGAATCTTCCGAAGAGTTGTGTTCTACCAATGTGTATTAGGTTGCTATGGACTACCCTAACACAACCAAGCAACTAGTTTGACATTGCTACCCCCTTTCGACGCCGTTACCCGCGTGTTTCCGTATAAGTCCGGTATTTCTCCTGCGGGTCTAGGGTTTCACCGGAGGGGGGGCTACGGAGCGTATGGATCCCAACACAAGATAGGGGGTGCCATACCATGTTCGTATAGTTGTGTTCTGTGCTTTTGATGGCAAAGATTTCTCTCCGGGGTGTGGGCCGCTTCACCGCATCCAGTTCTCTCTCGTGAGTTTACACGCGCTTATAGGGTGAAACTCCCGTATCGGACGAAACATCGTGAATCTTCCGAAGAGTTGTGTTATACCAATGTGTATTAGGTTTCTATGGACTACCCTAACACAACAAAGAAACTTGTTCCACATTGCTACCCCCTTTCGACGTCGTTACCGCGTGTTTCCGTATAAGTCCGATATTTCTCCAGCGGAGGTAGGGTTTCACCGGAGAGGGGCTACATAGCGTATGGATCCCAACAAAATCTAGGGGATGCCATAACATGTTAGTATAGTTGTATTGTGTGCTTTGGATGGCAGATATTTTCACTCCGGGGTGTGGGCCGCTTCACCGGCATCCACTTCTCTCTCGTGAGTTTACACGCGCTTATAGGGTGAACCTCCCGTATCGGATGAAACGTCGTGAATCTTCCGAAGAGTTGTGTTCTACCAATGTCTATTATGTTTCTATGGACTACCCTTACACAACCAAGCAACTAGTTCCACATTGATACCCCCTTTCGACGCCGTTACAGCGGGTTTCCGTATAAATCCGGTATTTCTCCAACGGGTCTAGGGTTTCACCGGAGGTGGGGCTACGGAGCGGCTGAATCCCCAAAAAAGCTAGGGGTGCCATAACATGTTAGTATAGTTGTATCGTGTGCTTTCGATGGCAAATATTGCACTCCGGGGTGTGGGCCGCTTCACCGGCATCCACTTCTCTCTCGTCAGATTACACGCGCTTATATGGTGAAACTCCCGTATCGGACGAAACATCGTGAATCTTCCGAAGAGTTGTGTTCTACCAATGTGTATTAGGTTGCTATGGACTACCCTAACACAACCAAGAAACTAGTTCCACATTGCTACCCCCTTTGGACGCCGTTACCGCGGGTTTCCGTATAAATCCGGTATTTCTCCAACGGGTCTAGGGTTTCACCGGAGGTGGGGCTACGGAGCGTCTGCATCCCAAAACAAGCTAGGGGGTGCCATACCATGTTAGTATAGTTGTTTTGTGTTATTTTGATGGCAAAGATTGCACTTCGGGGTGTGGGCCGCTTCACCGGCATCCACTTCTCTCTCGTCAGTTTACACGCGCTTATATGGTGAAATTCCCGTATCGGACGAAACATCGTGAATCTTCCGAAGAGTTGTGTTCTACCAATGTGTATTAGGTTTCTATGGACTACCCTAACACAACCAAGCAACTAGTTCCACATTTCTACCCCCTTTCGACGCCGTTACCGCGGGTTTCCGTATTAATCCGATAATTCTCCAGCGGGTCTAGGGTTTCACCGGAGGTGGGGCTACGGAGCGTCTGAATCCCCAAAAAGCTAGGGGTGCCATACCATGTTAGTATAGTTGTGTTGTGCGCTTTTGATGGAAAATATTGCACTCCGGGGTGTGGGCCGCTTCACCGGCATCCACTTCTCTCTCGTCAGATTACACGCGCTTATATGGTGAAACTCCCGTATCGGACGAAACATCGTGAATCTTCCGAAGAGTTGTGTTCTACCAATGTGTATTAGGTTTCTATGGACTACCCTAACACAACCAAGCAACTAGTTTGACATTGCTACCCCCTTTCGACGCCGTTACCCGCGTGTTTCCGTATAAGTCCGGTATTTCTCTTGCGGGTCTAGGGTTTCACCGGAGGGGGGGGCTACGGAGCGTATGGATCCCAACACAAGATAGGGGGTGCCATACCATGTTCGTATAGTTGTGTTATGTGCTTTTGATGGCAAATATTTCACTCCGGGGTGTGGGCCGCTTCACCGGCATCCAGTTCTCTCTCGTGAGTTTACACGCGCTTATAGGGTGAAACTCCCGTATCGGACGAAACATCGTGAATCTTCCGAAGAGTTGTGTTAATGCAATGTGTATTAGGTTGCTATGGACTACCCTAACACAACAAAGAAACTAGTTCCACATTGCTACCCCCTTTCGACGTCGTTACCGCGTGTTTCCGTATAAGTCCGATATTTCTCCAGCGGAGGTAGGGTTTCACCGGAGAGGGGCTACAGAGCGTATGGATCCCAACAAAATCTAGGGGATGCCATAACATGTTAGTATAGGTGTATTGTGTGCTTTGGATGGCAGAGATTTCACTCCGGGGTGTGGGCCGCTTCACCGGCATCCACTTCTCTCTCGTCAGTTTACACGCGCTTATATGGTGAAACTCCCGTATCGGACGAAACATCGTGAATCTTCCGAAGAGTTGTGTTGTACCAATGTGTATTAGGTTGCTATGGACTACCCTAACACAACCAAGCAACTAGTTAGACATTGCTACCCCTTTTCGACGCCGTTACCCGCGTGTTTCCGTATAAGTCCGGTATTTCTCTTGCGGGTCTAGGGTTTCACCGGAGGGGGGGCTACGGAGCGTATGGATCCCAACACAAGATAGGGGGTGCTATACCATGTTCGTATAGTTGTGTTATGTGCTTTTGATGGCAAAGATTTCACTCCGGGCTGTGGGCCGCTTCACCGGCATCCAGTTCTCTCTCGTGAGTTTACACGCGCTTATAGGGTGAAACTCCCGTATCGGACGAAACATCGTGAATCTTCCGAAGAGTTGTGTTAATGCAATGTGTATTAGGTTGCTATGGACTACCCTAACACAACAAAGAAACTAGTTCCACATTGCTACCCCCTTTCGACGTCGTTACCGCGTGTTTCCGTATAAGTCCGATATTTCTCCAGCGGAGGTAGGGTTTCACCGGAGAGGGGCTACAGAGCGTATGGATCCCAACAAAATCTAGGGGATGCCATAACATGTTAGTATAGGTGTATTGTGTGCTTTGGATGGCAGAGATTTCACTCCGGGGTGTGGGCCGCTTAACCGGCATCCACTTCTCTCTCGTGAGTTTACACGCACTTATAGGGTGAAACTCCCGTATCGGACGAAACGTCGTGAATGTTCCGAAGAGTTGTGTTCTACCAATGTATATTAGGTTGCTATGGACTACCCTAACACAACCAAGAAACTAGTTCCACATTGCTACCCCATTTCGACGTCGTTATCGCGTGTTTTCGTATAAGCCCGGTATTTCTCACTTGCAGCCTTCTCAGGATATGGCAAACAATCATTGCAGAAAAACAAAAATAATGGCTCAGAGTCGGTGTTAGCAGTTTCTGCACCATCTCAAAGCTTCATGGATAATATTTTTGTGGAAAAGGTAGGGTTGATGTTATGGGGTAGAAATAACTTCCAAAATTGATGGAATAGTATTACCAAGTTCTAGACTATCACTACGGGAGAGCACATCATTCCCGTGTGCTCGATTCTTTACCGTGTGCAATCCATCGGGCACACGGCATTGATTTTCTTTGCCATGTGTCGCACACGGTAAAGAAAAACGCACGTTTTAGTACACAAAAAGACACACGGTAAAGAAAGGCACACGGCAAAGATCAAGCAAAACACACGGTAAAGAAAACGCACGGTAAAGATAACTGCCACGTGGCAATTCCGTTGCGGACGGAACGGAAATTTTTCTTTAGTTCTTTGCCGTGTGCATGCACACGGTAAAGAATATTTTTTTATTTTTTCTTCCAAAATAGCTTGTTTAATTTATAATTACAATATTTAATTTTATTTATCAATTTATAATAAATCCCCTTGTTTATTATGGCCTACCCTAACACAAGCATGCAACTAGTTGGACATTTCTACCCCCTTTCGACGTCGTTACCGCGTGTTTCCGTATAAGTTCGGTATTTCTCCAGCGGAGGTAGAGTTTCACCGGAGGGGGGCTACGGAGCGTCTGGATCCCAACACAAGATAGGGGGTTCCATACCATGTTAGTATAGTTGTGTTGTGTGCTTTGGATGGAAAGATTGCACTCCGGTGTGTGGGCCGCTTCACCGGCATCCACTTCTCTCTCATGAGTTTACACGCGCTTATAGGGTGAAACTCCCGTATCGGACGAAACATCGTGAATCTTCCGAAGAGTTGTGTTCTACCAATGGGTATTAGGTTGATATGGACTACCCTAACACAATCGAGCAACTAGTTCCACATTGCTACCCCCTTTCGACGCGCGCCGTTACCGCGTGTTTTCGTATAAGTCCGGTATTTCTCTAGCGGAGGTAGGGTTTCACCGGAGAGGGGCTACGGAGCGTATGGATCCCAACAAAAGCTAGGGGGTGCCATAACATGTTAGTATAGTTGTATTGTGTGCTTTGGATGGCAGAGATTTCACTCCGGGGTGTGGGCCGCTTCACCGGCATCCACTTCTCTCTCGTGAGTTTACACGCGCTTATAGGGTGAAACTCCCGTATCGGACGAAACGTCGTGAATGTTCCGAAGAGTTGTGTTCTACCAATGTATATTAGGTTGCTATGGACTACCCTAACACAACCAAGAAACTAGTTCCACATTGCTACCCCATTGCGACGTCGTTATCGCGTGTTTTCGTATAAGCCCGGTATTTCTCCAGCGGAGGTACGGTTTCACCGGAGGGGGGGTACAGAGCGTATGGATCCCAACAAAATCTAGGGGGTTCCATAACATGTTAGTGTAGTTGTATTGTGTGGTTTGGATGGCAAATATTGCACTCCGGGGTGTGGGCCGCTTCACCGGCATCCACTTCTCTCTCGTGAGTTTACACGCGCTTATAGGGTGAAACTCCCGTATCGGACGAAACGTCGTGAATCTTCCAAAGAGTTGTGTTCTACCAATGTCTATTAGGTTGCTATGGACTACCCTAACACAACCAAGCAACTTGTTCCACATTGATACCCCCTTTCGACGCCGTTACCGCGGGTTTACGTATTAATCCGGTATTTCTCCAGCGGGTCTAGGGTTTCACCGGAGGTGGGGCTACGGAGCGTCTGAATCCCCAAAAAAGCTAGGGGTGCCATACCATGTTAGTATAGTTGTGTTGTGTGCTTTTGATGGAAAATATTGCACTCCGGGGTGTGGGCCGCTTCACCGCATCCACTTCTCTCTCGTCAGATTACACGCGCTTATATGGTGAAACTCCCGTATCGGACGAAACATCGTGAATCTTCCGAAGAGTTGTGTTCTACCAATGTGTATTAGGTTGCTATGGACTACCCTAACACAACCAAGCAACTAGTTTGACATTGCTACCCCCTTTCGACGCCGTTACCCGCGTGTTTCCGTATAAGTCCGGTATTTCTCCTGCGGGTCTAGGGTTTCACCGGAGGGGGGGCTACGGAGCGTATGGATCCCAACACAAGATAGGGGGTGCCATACCATGTTCGTATAGTTGTGTTCTGTGCTTTTGATGGCAAAGATTTCTCTCCGGGGTGTGGGCCGCTTCACCGCATCCAGTTCTCTCTCGTGAGTTTACACGCGCTTATAGGGTGAAACTCCCGTATCGGACGAAACATCGTGAATCTTCCGAAGAGTTGTGTTATACCAATGTGTATTAGGTTTCTATGGACTACCCTAACACAACAAAGAAACTTGTTCCACAGTGCTACCCCCTTTCGACGTCGTTACCGCGTGTTTCCGTATAAGTCCGATATTTCTCCAGCGGAGGTAGGGTTTCACCGGAGAGGGGCTACATAGCGTATGGATCCCAACAAAATCTAGGGGATGCCATAACATGTTAGTATAGTTGTATTGTGTGCTTTGGATGGCAGATATTTTCACTCCGGGGTGTGGGCCGCTTCACCGGCATCCACTTCTCTCTCGTGAGTTTACACGCGCTTATAGGGTGAACCTCCCGTATCGGACGAAACGTCGTGAATCTTCCGAAGAGTTGTGTTCTACCAATGTCTATTATGTTTCTATGGACTACCCTTACACAACCAAGCAACTAGTTCCACATTGATACCCCCTTTCGACGCCGTTACCGCGGGTTTCCGTATAAATCCGGTATTTCTCCAACGGGTCTAGGGTTTCACCGGAGGTGGGGCTACGGAGCGGCTGAATCCCCAAAAAAGCTAGGGGTGCCATAACATGTTAGTATAGTTGTATCGTGTGCTTTCGATGGCAAATATTGCACTCCGGGGTGTGGGCCGCTTCACCGGCATCCACTTCTCTCTCGTCAGATTACACGCGCTTATATGGTGAAACTCCCGTATCGGACGAAACATCGTGAATCTTCCGAAGAGTTGTGTTCTACCAATGTGTATTAGGTTGCTATGGACTACCCTAACACAACCAAGAAACTAGTTCCACATTGCTACCCCCTTTGGACGCCGTTACCGCGGGTTTCCGTATAAATCCGGTATTTCTCCAACGGGTCTAGGGTTTCACCGGAGGTGGGGCTACGGAGCGTCTGCATCCCAAAACAAGCTAGGGGGTGCCATACCATGTTAGTATAGTTGTTTTGTGTTATTTTGATGGCAAAGATTGCACTTCGGGGTGTGGGCCGCTTCACCGGCATCCACTTCTCTCTCGTCAGTTTACACGCGCTTATATGGTGAAATTCCCGTATCGGACGAAACATCGTGAATCTTCCGAAGAGTTGTGTTCTACCAATGTGTATTAGGTTTCTATGGACTACCCTAACACAACCAAGCAACTAGTTCCACATTTCTACCCCCTTTCGACGCCGTTACCGCGGGTTTCCGTATTAATCCGATATTTCTCCAGCGGGTCTAGGGTTTCACCGGAGGTGGGGCTACGGAGCGTCTGAATCCCCAAAAAGCTAGGGGTGCCATACCATGTTAGTATAGTTGTGTTGTGCGCTTTTGATGGAAAATATTGCACTCCGGGGTGTGGGCCGCTTCACCGGCATCCACTTCTCTCTCGTCACATTACACGCGCTTATATGGTGAAACTCCCGTATCGGACGAAACATCGTGAATCTTCCGAAGAGTTGTGTTCTACCAATGTGTATTAGGTTTCTATGGACTACCCTAACACAACCAAGCAACTAGTTTGACATTGCTACCCCCTTTCGACGCCGTTACCCGCGTGTTTCCGTATAAGTCCGGTATTTCTCTTGCGGGTCTAGGGTTTCACCGGAGGGGGGGCTACGGAGCGTATGGATCCCAACACAAGATAGGGGGTGCCATACCATGTTCGTATAGTTGTGTTATGTGCTTTTGATGGCAAAGATTTCACTCCGGGGTGTGGGCCGCTTCACCGGCATCCAGTTCTCTCTCGTGAGTTTACACGCGCTTATAGGGTGAAACTCCCGTATCGGACGAAACATCGTGAATCTTCCGAAGAGTTGTGTTAATGCAATGTGTATTATGTTGCTATGGACTACCCTAACACAACAAAGAAACTAGTTCCACATTGCTACCCCCTTTCGACGTCGTTACCGCGTGTTTCCGTATAAGTCCGATATTTCTCCAACGGAGGTAGGGTTTCACCGGAGAGGGGCTACAGAGCGTATGGATCCCAACAAAATCTAGGGGATGCCATAACATGTTAGTATAGGTGTATTGTGTGCTTTGGATGGCAGAGATTTCACTCCGGGGTGTGGGCCGCTTCACCGGCATCCACTTCTCTCTCGTGAGTTTACACGCACTTATAGGGTGAAACTCCCGTATCGGACGAAACGTCGTGAATGTTCCGAAGAGTTGTGTTCTACCAATGTATATTAGGTTGCTATGGACTACCCTAACACAACCAAGAAACTAGTTCCACATTGCTACCCCATTTCGACGTCGTTATCGCGTGTTTTCGTATAAGCCCGGTATTTCTCCAGCGGAGGTACGGTTTCACCGGAGGGGGGGTACAGAGCGTATGGATCCCAACAAAATCTAGGGGGTTCCATAACATGTTAGTGTAGTTGTATTGTGTGGTTTGGATGGCAAATATTGCACTCCGGGGTGTGGGCCGCTTCACCGGCATCCACTTCTCTCTCGTGAGTTTACACGCGCTTATAGGGTGAAACTCCCGTATCGGACGAAACGTCGTGAATCTTCCGAAGAGTTGTGTTCTACCAATGTCTATTAGGTTGCTATGGACTACCCTAACACAACCAAGCAACTTGTTCCACATTGATACCCCCTTTCGACGCCGTTACCGCGGGTTTACGTATTAATCCGGTATTTCTCCAGCGGGTCTAGGGTTTCACCGGAGGTGGGGCTACGGAGCGTCTGAATCCCCAAAAAAGCTAGGGGTGCCATACCATGTTAGTATAGTTGTGTTGTGTGCTTTTGATGGAAAATATTGCACTCCGGGGTGTGGGCCGCTTCACCGCATCCACTTCTCTCTCGTGAGATTACACGCGCTTATATGGTGAAACTCCCGTATCGGACGAAACATCGTGAATCTTCAGAAGAGTTGTGTTCTACCAATGTGTATTAGGTTGCTATGGACTACCCTAACACAACCAAGCAACTAGTTTGACATTGCTACCCCCTTTCAACGCCGTTACCCGCGTGTTTCCGTATAAGTCCGGTATTTCTTCTGCGGGTCTAGGGTTTCACCGGAGGGGGGGCTACAGAGCGTATGGATCCCAACACAAGATAGGGGGTGCCATACCATGTTCGTATAGTTGTGTTCTGTGCTTTTGATGGCAAAGATTTCTCTCCGGGGTGTGGGCCGCTTCACCGCATCCAGTTCTCTCTCGTGAGTTTACACGCGCTTATAGGGTGAAACTCCCGTATCGGACGAAACATCGTGAATCTTCCGAAGAGTTGTGTTATACCAATGTGTATTAGGTTTCTATGGACTACCCTAACACAACAAAGAAACTTGTTCCACATTGCTACCCCCTTTCGACGTCGTTACCGCGTGTTTCCGTATAAGTCCGATATTTCTCCAGCGGAGGTAGGGTTTCACCGGAGAGGGGCTACATAGCGTATGGATCCCAACAAAATCTAGGGGATGCCATAACATGTTAGTATAGTTGTATTGTGTGCTTTGGATGGCAGATATTTTCACTCCGGGGTGTGGGCCGCTTCACCGGCATCCACTTCTCTCTCGTGAGTTTACACGCGCTTATAGGGTGAACCTCCCGTATCGGACGAAACGTCGTGAATCTTCCGAAGAGTTGTGTTCTACCAATGTCTATTATGTTTCTATGGACTACCCTTACACAACCAAGCAACTAGTTCCACATTGATACCCCCTTTCGACGCCGTTACCGCGGGTTTCCGTATAAATCCGGTATTTCTCCAACGGGTCTAGGGTTTCACCGGAGGTGGGGCTACGGAGCGGCTGAATCCCCAAAAAAGCTAGGGGTGCCATACCATGTTAGTATAGTTGTGTTGTGTGCTTTTGATGGGAAATATTGCACTCCGGGGTGTGGGCCGCTTCACCGGCATCCACTTCTCTCTCGTCAGATTACACGCGCTTATATGGTGAAACTCCCGTATCGGACGAAACATCGTGAATCTTCCGAAGAGTTGTGTTCTACCAATGTGTATTAGGTTGCTATGGACTACCCTAACACAACCAAGCAACTAGTTCGACATTGCTACCCCCTTTCGACGCCGTTACCCGCGTGTTTCCGTATAAGTCCGGTATTTCTCCTACGGGTCTAGGGTTTCACCGGAGGGGGGGCTACGGAGCGTATGGATCCCAAACATAGCTAGGGGGTGCCATAACATGTTAGTATAGTTGTATCGTGTGCTTTCGATGGCAAATATTGCACTCCGGGGTGTGGGCCGCTTCACCGGCATCCACTTCTCTCTCGTGAGTTTACACACGCTTATAGGGTGAAACTCCCGTATCGGACGAAACATCGTGAATCTTCCGAAGAGTTGTGTTCTACCAATGTATATTAGGTTGCTATGGACTACCCTAACACAACCAAGAAACTAGTTCCACATTGCTACCCCCTTTGGACGCCGTTACCGCGGGTTTCCGTATAAATCCGGTATTTCTCCAACGGGTCTAGGGTTTCACCGGAGGTGGGGCTACGGAGCGTCTGAATCCCAAAACAAGCTAGGGGGTGCCATACCATGTTAGTATAGTTGTTTTGTGTTATTTTGATGGCAAAGATTGCACTTCGGGGTGTGGGCCGCTTCACCGGCATCCACTTCTCTCTCGTCAGTTTACACGCGCTTATATGGTGAAATTCCCGTATCGGACGAAACATCGTGAATCTTCCGAAGAGTTGTGTTCTACCAATGTGTATTAGGTTTCTATGGACTACCCTAACACAACCAAGCAACTAGTTCCACATTTCTACCCCCTTTCGACGCCGTTACCGCGGGTTTCCGTATTAATCCGATATTTCTCCAGCGGGTCTAGGGTTTCACCGGAGGTGGGGCTACGGAGCGTCTGAATCCCCAAAAAGCTAGGGGTGCCATACCATGTTAGTATAGTTGTGTTGTGCGCTTTTTATGGAAAATATTGCACTCCGGGGTGTGGGCCGCTTCACCGGCATCCACTTCTCTCTCGTCAGATTACACGCGCTTATATGGTGAAACTCCCGTATCGGACGAAACATCGTGAATCTTCCGAAGAGTTGTGTTCTACCAATGTGTATTAGGTTTCTATGGACTACCCTAACACAACCAAGCAACTAGTTTGACATTGCTACCCCCTTTCGACGCCGTTACCCGCGTGTTTCCGTATAAGTCCGGTATTTCTCCTGCGGGTCTAGGGTTTCACCGGAGGGGGGGCTACGGAGCGTATGGATCCCAACACAAGATAGGGGGTGCCATACCATGTTCGTATAGTTGTGTTCTGTGCTTTTGATGGCAAAGATTTCACTCCGGGGTGTGGGCCGCTTCACCGCATCCAGTTCTCTCTCGTGAGTTTACACGCGCTTATAGGGTGAAACTCCCGTATCGGACGAAACATCGTGAATCTTCCGAAGAGTTGTGTTATACCAATGTGTATTAGGTTGCTATGGACTACCCTAACACAACAAAGAAACTAGTTCCACATTGCTACCCCCTTTCGACGTCGTTACCGCGTGTTTCCGTATAAGTCCGATATTTCTCCAGCGGAGGTAGGGTTTCACCGGAGAGGGGCTACATACCGTATGGATCCCAACAAAATCTAGGGGATGCCATAACATGTTAGTATAGTTGTATTGTGTGTTTTGGATGGCAGAGATTTTCACTCCGGGGTGTGGGCCGCTTCACCCGCATCCACTTCTCTCTCGTGAGTTTACACGCGCTTATAGGGTGAAACTCCCGTATCGGACGAAACGTTGTGAATCTTCCAAAGAGTTGTGTTCTACCAATGTCTATTAGGTTTCTATGGACTACCCTTACACAACCAAGCAACTAGTTACACATTGATACCCCCTTTCGACGCCGTTACCGCGTGTTTCCGTATAAGTCCGCTATTTCTCCAACGGAGGTAGGGTTTCACCGGAGGGGGGCTACGGAGCGTATGGATCCCAAAAAAAGCTAGGGGGTGCCATAACATGTTAGTATAGTTGTATCGTGTGCTTTGGATGGCAAATATTGCACTCCGGGGTGTGGGCCGCTTCACCGGCATCCACTTCTCTCTCGTGAGTTTACACACGCTTATTGGGTGAAACTCCCGTATCGGACGAAACATCGTGAATCTTCCGAAGAGTTGTGTTCTACCAATGTGTATTAGTTTTCTATGGACTACCCTAACACAACCAAGCAACTAGTTCGACATTGCTACCCCCTTTCGACGCCGTTACCGCGGGTTTCCGTATAAGTCCGGTATTTCTCCAACGGGTCTAGGGTTTCACCGGAGGTGGGGCTACGGAGCGTATGGATCTCAACACAAGATAGGGGGTGCCATACCATGTTCGTATAGTTGTGTTCTGTGCTTTTGATGGCAAAGATTGCACTCTGGGGTGTGGGCCGCTTCACCGGCATCCACTTCTCTCTCGTGAGTTTGCACGCGCTTATAGGGTGAAACTCCCGTATCGGACGAAACATCGTGAATCTTCCGAAGAGTTGTGTTATACCAATGTGTATTAGGTTGCTATGGTCTACCCTAACACAACAAAGAAACTAGTTCCACATTGCTACCCCCTTTCGACGCCGTTACCGCGTGTTTCCGTATAAGTCCGATATTTCTCCAGCGGAGGTAGGGTTTCACCGGAGAGGGGCTACAGAGCGTATGGATCCCAACAAAATCTAGGGGATGGCATAACATGTTAGTATAGTTGTATTGTGTGCTTTGGATGGCAGAGATTTTCACTCCGGGGTGTGGGCCGCTTCACCGGCATCCACTTCTCTCTCGCGAGTTTACACGCGCTTATAGGGTGAAACTCCCGTATCGGACGAAACGTCGTGAATCTTCCGAAGAGTTGTGTTCTACCAATGTCTATTAGGTTTCTATGGACTACCCTAACACAACCAAGCAACTAGTTCCACATTGCTACCCCCTTTCGACGCCGTTACCGCGTGTTTCCGTATAAGTCCGCTATTTCTCCAACGGAGGTAGGGTTTCACCGGAGGGGGGCTACGGAGCGTATGGATCCCAAAAAAAGCTAGGGGGTGCCATAACATGTTAGTATAGTTGTATCGTGTGCTTTGGATGGCAAATATTGCACTCCGGGGTGTGGGCCGCTTCACCGGCATCCACTTCTCTCTCGTGAGTTTACACACGCTTATTGGGTGAAACTCCCGTATCGGACGAAACATCGTGAATCTTCCGAAGAGTTGTGTTCTACCAATGTATATTAGGTTTCTATGGACTACCCTAACACAACCAAGAAACTAGTTCCACATTGCTACCCCCTTTGGACGCCGTTACCGCGGGTTTCCGTATAAATCCGGTATTTCTCCAACGGGTCTAGGGTTTCACCGGAGGTGGGGCTACGGAGCGTCTGCATCCCAAAACAAGCTAGGGGGTGCCATACAATGTTAGTATAGTTGTTTTGTGTTATTTTGATGGCAAATATTGCACTTCGGGGTGTGGGCCGCTTCACCGGCATCCATTTCTCTCTCGTCAGTTTACACGCGCTTATATGGTGAAATTCCCGTATCGGACGAAACATCGTGAATCTTCCGAAGAGTTGTGTTCTAACAATGTGTATTAGGTTTATATGGACTACCCTAACACAACCAAGCAACTATTTCCACATTTCTACCCCCTTTCGACGCCGTTACCGCGGGTTTCCGTATTAATCCGGCATTTCTCCAGCGGGTCTAGGGTTTCACCGGAGGTGGGGCTACGGAGCGTCTGAATCCCCAAAAAGCTAGGGGTGCCATACCATGTTAGTATAGTTGTGTTGTGTGCTTTTGATGGCAAATATTGCACTCCGGGGTGTGGGCCGCTTCACCGGCATCCACTTCTCTCTCGTCTGTTTACACGCGCTTATATGGTGAAACTCCCGTATCGGACGAAACATCGTGAATCTTCCGAAGAGTTGTGTTCTACCAATGTGTATTAGGTTGCTATGGACTACCCTAGCACAACCAAGCAACTAGTTCGACATTGCTACCCCCTTTCGACGCCGTTACCCGCGTGTTTCCGTATAAGTCCGGTATTTCTCCTGCGGGTCTAGGGTTTCACCGGAGGGGGGGCTACGGAGCGTATGGATCCCAACACAAAATAGGGGGTGCCATACCATGTTCTTATAGTTGTGTTATGTGCTTTTGATGGCAAAGATTTCACTCCGGGGTGTGGGCCGCTTCACCGGCATCCAGTTCTCTCTCGTGAGTTTACACGCGCTTATAGGGTGAAACTCCCGTATCGGGCGAAACATCGTGAATCTTCCGAAGAGTTGTGTTAATGCAATGTGTATTAGGTTTCTATGGACTACCCTAAAAAAACAAAGAAACTAGTTCCACGTTGCTACCCCCTTTCGACGTCGTTACCGCGTGTTTCCGTATAAGTCCGATATTTCTCCAGCGGAGGTAGGGTTTCACCGGAGAGGGGCTACAGAGCGTATGGATCCCAACAAAATCTAGGGGATGCCATAACATGTTAGTATAGTTGTATTGTGTGCTTTGGATGGCAGAGATTTCACTCCGGGGTGTGGGCCGCTTCACCGGCATCCACTTCTCTCCCGTGAGTTTACACGCACTTATAGGGTGAAACTCCCGTATCGGACGAAACGTCGTGAATGTTCCGAAGAGTTGTGTTCTACCAATGTATATTAGGTTGCTATGGACTACCCTAACACAACCAAGAAACTAGTTCCACATTTCTAGCCCCTTTCGACGTCGTTATCGCGTGTTTTCGTATAAGGCTGGTATTTCTCCAGCGGAGGTAGGGTTTCACCGGAGGGGGGTACAGAGCGTATGGATCCCAACAAAATCTAGGGGGTGCCATAACATGTTATTGTAGTTGTATTGTGTGATTTGGATGGCAAATATTGCACTCCTGGGTGTGGGCCGCTTCACCGGCATCCACTTCTCTCTCGTGAGTTTACACGCGCTTATAGGGTGAAACTCCCGTATCGGACGAAACGTCGTGAATCTTCTGAAGAGTTGTGTTCTACCAATGTCTATTAGGTTGCTATGGACTGCCCTAACACAACCAAGCAACTAGTTCCACATTGATACCCCCTTTCGACGCCGTTACCGCGTGTTTACGTATTAATCCGGTATTTCTCCAGCGGGTCTAGGGTTTCACCGGAGGTGGGGCTACGGAGCGTCTGAATCCCCAAAAAAGCTAGGGGTGCCATACCATGTTAGTATAGTTGTGTTGTGTGCTTTTGATGGCAAATATTGCACTCCGGGGTGTGGGCCGCTTCACCGGCATCCACTTCTCTCTCGTCAGATTACACGCGCTTATATGGTGAAACTCCCGTATCGGACGAAACATCGTGAATCTTCCGAAGAGTTGTGTTCTACCAATGTGTATTAGGTTGCTATGGACTACCCTAACACAACCAAGCAACTAGTTCGACATTGCTACCCCCTTTCGACGCCGTTACCCGCGTGTTTCCGTATAAGTCCGGTATTTCTCCTACGGGTCTAGGGTTTCACCGGAGGGGGGGCTACGGAGCGTATGGATCCCAAACATAGCTAGGGGGTGCCATAACATGTTAGTATAGTTGTATCGTGTGCTTTCGATGGCAAATATTGCACTCCGGGGTGTGGGCCGCTTCACCGGCATCCACTTCTCTCTCGTGAGTTTACACACGCTTATAGGGTGAAACTCCCGTATCGGACGAAACATCGTGAATCTTCCGAAGAGTTGTGTTCTACCAATGTATATTAGGTTGCTATGGACTACCCTAACACAACCAAGAAACTAGTTCCACATTTCTACCCCCTTTGGACGCCGTTACCGCGGGTTTCCGTATAAATCCGGTATTTCTCCAACGGGTCTAGGGTTTCACCGGAGGTGGGGCTACGGAGCGTCTGCATCCCAAAACAAGCTAGGGGGTGCCATACCATGTTAGTATAGTTGTTTTGTGTTATTTTGATGGCAAATATTGCACTTCGGGGTGTGGGCCGCTTCACCGGCATCCACTTCTCTCTCGTCAGATTACACGCGCTTATATGGTGAAACTCCCGTATCGGACGAAACATCGTGAATCTTCCGAAGAGTTGTGTTCTACCAATGTGTATTAGGTTTCTATGGACTACCCTAACACAACCAAGCAACTAGTTTGACATTGCTACCCCCTTTCGACGCCGTTACCCGCGTGTTTCCGTATAAGTCCGGTATTTCTCCTGCGGGTCTAGGGTTTCACCGGAGGGGGGGCTACGGAGCGTATGGATCCCAACACAAGATAGGGGGTGCCATACCATGTTCGTATAGTTGTGTTCTGTGCTTTTGATGGCAAAGATTTCACTCCGGGGTGTGGGCCGCTTCACCGCATCCAGTTCTCTCTCGTGAGTTTACACGCGCTTATAGGGTGAAACTCCCGTATCGGACGAAACATCGTGAATATTCTGAAGAGTTGTGTTATACCAATGTGTATTAGGTTGCTATGTACTACCCTAACACAACAAAGAAACTAGTTCCACATTGCTACCCCCTTTCGACGTCGTTACCGCGTGTTTCCGTATAAGTCCGATATTTCTCCAGCGGAGGTAGGGTTTCACCGGAGAGGGGCTACATACCGTATGGATCCCAACAAAATCTAGGGGATGCCATAACATGTTAGTATAGTTGTAGTGTGTCCTTTGGATGGCAGAGATTTTCACTCCGGGGTGTGGGCCGCTTCACCCGCATCCACTTCTCTCTCGTGAGTTTACACGCGCTTATAGGGTGAAACTCCCGTATCGGACGAAACGTTGTGAATCTTCCAAAGAGTTGTGTTCTACCAATGTCTATTAGGTTTCTATGGACTACCCTTACACAACCAAGCAACTAGTTACACATTGATACCCCCTTTCGACGTCGTTACCGCGGGTTTCCGTATAAATCCGGTATTTCTCCAGCGGGTCTAGGGTTTCACCGGAGGTGGGGCTACGGAGCGTCTGAATCCCAAAACAAGCTAGGGGTGCCATACCATGTTAGTATAGTTGTGTTGTGTGCTTTTGATGGCAAATATTGCACTCCGGGGTGTGGGCCGCTTCACCGGCATCCACTTCTCTCTCGTCAGTTTACACACGCTTATATGGTAAAACTCCCGTATCGGACGAAACATTGTGAATCTTCCGAAGAGTTGTGTTCTACCAATGTGTATTAGTTTTCTATGGACTACCCTAACACAACCAAGCAACTAGTTCGACATTGCTACCCCCTTTCGACGCCGTTACCGCGTGTTTCCGTATAAGTCCGGTATTTCTCCAGCGGGTCTAGGGTTTCACCGGAGGGGGGGCTACGGAGCGTATGGATCTAAACACAAGATAGGGGGTGCCATACCATGTTCGTATAGTTGTGTTCTGTGCTTTTGATGGCAAAGATTGCACTCTGGGGTGTGGGCCGCTTCACCGGCATCCACTTCTCTCTCGTGAGTTTGCACGCGCTTATAGGGTGAAACTCCCGTATCGGACGAAACATCGTGAATCTTCCAAAGAGTTGTGTTATACCAATGTGTATTAGGTTGCTATGGTCTACCCTAACACAACAAAGAAACTAGTTCCACATTGCTACCCCCTTTCGACGCCGTTACCGCGTGTTTCCGTATAAGTCCGATATTTCTCCAGCGGAGGTAGGGTTTCACCGGAGAGGGGCTACAGAGCGTATGGATCCCAACAAAATCTAGGGGATGGCATAACATGTTAGTATAGTTGTATTGTGTGCTTTGGATGGCAGAGATTTTCACTCCGGGGTGTGGGCCGCTTCACCGGCATCCACTTCTCTCTCGCGAGTTTACACGCGCTTATAGGGTGAAACTCCCGTATCGGACGAAACGTCGTGAATCTTCCGAAGAGTTGTGTTCTACCAATGTCTATTAGGTTGCTATGGACTACCCTAACACAACCAAGCAACTAGTTCCACATTGCTACCCCCTTTCGACGCCGTTACCGCGTGTTTCCGTATAAGTCCGCTATTTCTCCAACGGAGGTAGGGTTTCACCGGAGGGGGGCTACGGAGCGTATGGATCCCAAAAAAAGCTAGGGGGTGCCATAACATGTTAGTATAGTTGTATCGTGTGCTTTGGATGGCAAATATTGCACTCCGGGGTGTGGGCCGCTTCACCGGCATCCACTTCTCTCTCGTGAGTTTACACACGCTTATTGGGTGAAACTCCCGTATCGGACGAAACATCGTGAATCTTCCGAAGAGTTGTGTTCTACCAATGTATATTAGGTTTCTATGGACTACCCTAACACAACCAAGAAACTAGTTCCACATTGCTACCCCCTTTGGACGCCGTTACCGCGGGTTTCCGTATAAATCCGGTATTTCTCCAACGGGTCTAGGGTTTCACCGGAGGTGGGGCTACGGAGCGTCTGCATCCCAAAACAAGCTAGGGGGTGCCATACAATGTTAGTATAGTTGTTTTGTGTTATTTTGATGGCAAATATTGCACTTCGGGGTGTGGGCCGCTTCACCGGCATCCACTTCTCTCTCGTCAGTTTACACGCGCTTATATGGTGAAATTCCCGTATCGGACGAAACATCGTGAATCTTCCGAAGAGTTGTGTTCTAACAATGTGTATTAGGTTTATATGGACTACCCTAACACAACCAAGCAACTATTTCCACATTTCTACCCCCTTTCGACGCCGTTACCGCGGGTTTCCGTATTAATCCGGCATTTCTCCATCGGGTCTAGGGTTTCACCGGAGGTGGGGCTACGGAGCGTCTGAATCCCCAAAAAGCTAGGGGTGCCATACCATGTTAGTATAGTTGTGTTGTGTGCTTTTGATGGCAAATATTGCACTCCGGGGTGTGGGCCGCTTCACCGGCATCCACTTCTCTCTCGTCTGTTTACACGCGCTTATATGGTGAAACTCCCGTATCGGACGAAACATCGTGAATCTTCCGAAGAGTTGTGTTCTACCAATGTGTATTAGGTTGCTATGGACTACCCTAACACAACCAAGCAACTAGTTCGACATTGCTACCCCCTTTCGACGCCGTTACCCGCGTGTTTCCGTATAAGTCCGGTATTTCTCCTGCGGGTCTAGGGTTTCACCGGAGGGGGGGCTACGGAGCGTATGGATCCCAACACAAAATAGGGGGTGCCATACCATGTTCTTATAGTTGTGTTATGTGCTTTTGATGGCAAAGATTTCACTCCGGGGTGTGGGCCGCTTCACCGGCATCCAGTTCTCTCTCGTGAGTTTACACGCGCTT
The DNA here is from genome assembly GCA_028641055.1 of Alopecurus myosuroides. Lineage (NCBI taxonomy): Eukaryota > Viridiplantae > Streptophyta > Magnoliopsida > Poales > Poaceae > Alopecurus > Alopecurus myosuroides. The sequence continues at coordinate 28,239,515 of CM054063.1, forward strand.
ATAGGGTGAAACTCCCGTATCGGGCGAAACATCGTGAATCTTCCGAAGAGTTGTGTTAATGCAATGTGTATTAGGTTTCTATGGACTACCCTAAAAAAACAAAGAAACTAGTTCCACGTTGCTACCCCCTTTCGACGTCGTTACCGCGTGTTTCCGTATAAGTCCGATATTTCTCCAGCGGAGGTAGGGTTTCACCGGAGAGGGGCTACAGAGCGTATGGATCCCAACAAAATCTAGGGGATGCCATAACATGTTAGTATAGTTGTATCGTGTGCTTTGGATGGCAGAGATTTCACTCCGGGGTGTGGGCCGCTTCACCGGCATCCACTTCTCTCCCGTGAGTTTACACGCACTTATAGGGTGAAACTCCCGTATCGGACGAAACGTCGTGAATGTTCCGAAGAGTTGTGTTCTACCAATGTATATTAGGTTGCTATGGACTACCCTAACACAACCAAGAAACTAGTTCCACATTTCTAGCCCCTTTCGACGTCGTTATCGCGTGTTTTCGTATAAGGCTGGTATTTCTCCAGCGGAGGTAGGGTTTCACCGGAGGGGGGTACAGAGCGTATGGATCCCAACAAAATCTAGGGGGTGCCATAACATGTTATTGTAGTTGTATTGTGTGATTTGGATGGCAAATATTGCACTCCTGGGTGTGGGCCGCTTCACCGGCATCCACTTCTCTCTCGTGAGTTTACACGCGCTTATAGGGTGAAACTCCCGTATCGGACGAAACGTCGTGAATCTTCTGAAGAGTTGTGTTCTACCAATGTCTATTAGGTTGCTATGGACTGCCCTAACACAACCAAGCAACTAGTTCCACATTGATATGTAACACCCGGGGTGTTTCCCCAAATTAGAAATCGATTGTTTTCTTTTTTTCGCATCAAGTCATCATGCATCGCATTGCATTTCATTTGTTTGAAAAACTCAGAGTTGTTCCTATCTCCTTTCTGTTAAAATGGAAAAATAAAATTGTTTGCTAATATACCTTTATTGTGTTTTTAAATCAATTAATAAGCTGGTTTGTAAAAAAAAAAAGGTTTTTGGGCTTGCCAAGCCAAACCGGCCACCCCACACAACCTAACCCTAAGCCCACCTAACCCTCACGCACACCACACCACACATCACCCAGACTCAACACACACACGCACACCCCAGGCACACACAACGCACGCACACACACGATCAGAACCCCACGCAACGCACACAGAAGCCACACGCACGAAAAAAAAAGAAGGATCGTTCGATCCCCCAGCTACCAGCGCCGCCGCGTCTCCTCTGCTCGATCCCGAGCCCATCGTCGCCTCCCCTCTTCCTCCCAAGCTCCTCTCCGGCCGCCCCGGTTCCCTCCGCACCTCCGATCCCCATCCTCCTCGATCTCCCCTACTCCCTCAACAGCCGATGCCGCCCGTCCCCTCCTCCAGCGGCGGCCATGGCGCATCACTATGGTGACCAAGCAGCAGCAGCGGCCGATGCCAAAGCCGGCGCTGGGGATGGAGGCCCTCCTCCACGGCTCTGATCCGTCGGCGTCGAGCTCACCCGCCTCCAGGCCTGAAGACGCGAGGTTTCACCTTGCGCATGGTCATTCCCGTGCAGACAAGGAGCAGGAGATGATGGCCGGCCTCCCCGACCTCCTGCTTGTGGTCGTTTTCCTGGGCTGCTGCTTCCGGCGTCCTACCGGAGGTGCTGCTGCTGGCGTCCTACCCGAGGTGCAGCGGCCGGCTCGTGTACTACCGCGACGAGACCAAGGTGGTCGACGGCGACATCTAGGACCGGTGGTTCCGGCTCCACGTGGTCCATGACGTCGAGGCGTCAGCACCCACCGTGTCCATCGACGGCCAACGGCCGGGCTCGCCTCCAGACCGCTGCCTCGCCGTCACGGCCCCTCTCCACATCGACGCCCGCCATGTGCTCGACCCAGTTACCATAAGAACGCTCGGTAGCTCGCGGGCGCCCGGACGTTCCTTCTGTGTACCCCAACCACTCCAACATCTACCCCGAGTAACGCGGCCGTGGGAACAGCAAAGTACACCAACGACAACGTTCACACCGACCGTGGACAATGACGATGACGTCGCCACCCCGACACGTACCTCGTCGCCATGATCTTCTTCGACAAGAACGTGCCGTGAACGACTACCGCCGCACCACATGTACCTCGTCGACAAGATCCGCCACGACGCCATGACCGACAACGACCACAGGGATGTGTGGGATCGAATACCGACCACCGACACGATCTCTCGTCGCTCGCTGTGTTCGTTTTGCGTTGGCCGCCTTCGTGCGCGCCCGAAGACCGGGACCGTCAGGTTCGCCTCCGACCCCGAAGACGATGTTGTTACGGTTCGGCCACGACTACGACGACACAAGAACAATTATCTCCTCGACGCCCCGAAGACGATGATGCGGTGGTGCAATTACGACTACTTCCTCGACGTCGACTACTTCCCCTACTACAACGACGTCGACTACTTCCACTACCACGCCTACGTCGACTACTTCCTCTATGACCCGAAGACCTCGACTTTGACTACATCGACAACGGAATGTCTACTTCCCCTGCTACGACGACTTCGTCTACTTCCTATTCTTCGTCTACTTCCTCCACACCCCAAAGACACCGGCGCCGAACCCGAAGATCTTCTTTCCACACGTGTGCACCCTGAACCCCAGCCCTGCATATTTATGCCATATTTTCTATAACATGTCATCTATTTTTATAATTATCATGTCATCATGTTGCATCGCATTTGGTGGGTTTGGGTAATAGTAATGACACCTCATAATTAAATATGGAATGTGTTGGGGATGTTGTTATATAATTGTCCCTATTCCATTTAACATTGACTAGCTCATTTTTATCTTGTTTTTGCCATGTTAAATCAACATTTAATATTGTGGGTAGATAAACAACTTGAACCAATCTTTATTCGTCCGGACTCCGGTTCCAATTAAATTGCTTAAGTTGTTTCCCCTGTTGCATCTTGCCATGTCATGCATATAAACTAGGATCATGCTGGATCTTTTGCCGTAGTAGTAATTGTTGCATCCAGTGTTTCTTTTAGTTCGTTGCTTCTTCCCGGATAGGACGTTGAGATGATGTGAGCAACGACAAGTTCTGCTACCTTGCGGGATCTCAGGCAAGTATACTCACTTGCTGCCGTATGGCTGCCTTTCATCACTTGTTACCGATTCTTTCCGTTGTTCTTTTCTGCTAGCCCTAGTAGTAGTTGTTTCTGTTACGAACCCATCACATGAATCCCTTAACCTTGTTATTGCCTCACCTCCACACCTATAACCATTGCTTGTGCCCGTGTCTTACTAGCATGCTTAGGGTTGTTTTGCTCGAGTCTGTTACCCGTTACTTCCTGTTATTACTTCATTATGTTCTGGGGGGCTCGATGTTTAATCAATCAATCAATCATGCTACTGTTATTGTTAAATAATAATTTGATGATAAGGCACCGGCAGGAGGCCCTTGTGGTTTTGAGGCCTGCTAGTGTCGACCCTAATAGGAAAAGGGTCTTGTCTACTGATCCATGATGAGCGCACTACCCGCATGTGGGAAGCGAGTATGGGAGCCCCCCTCAACTTGACTCGATTCGCATCTCGTCCAAATCGCCTCATTTAGTTCGGGTTTTCCATTTGCTGCATGCATGATCTTGCGAGCCCTTGGATCCCGGGTGGAACTTTCGTAGTCGGCATATAGGGGGACACGGTCTTAGAGTGCTATGATGGTCCATTTTCTTCTGGGCTTGATTAGCCGTGCGCCCAAGGTGCTTTGGGCTTGATGCGAAGAAGAGTTGAGTTGTGTAGAGTACCTCGCTTGGTGGGTTAGCTCCCCATCTGGCGGGTTATTCTTGCGTGTACGGCTAAATTGGTGCAACCCTGCAGGGATAATCTTCTCGAGAAGCCGTGTTTTCCGCGGTTATGGATTACTTGGTGAAAGTACTGGCTAACAAGTACTCAGGACAACTTCAACATAATGATTAACCATGTTACACCCAATGAATAACAACTTGACTAGTAATAGGTTTATTGACACAATAACTTGATTCACCTTTAAGACAACGGTGTGTGTTATCCTCGGACTGCTTCTTTGGATAAGAGGTGAGATCCAGGATGGGTTTGTTTGAAGTTATCTTTCAGTTGGTTACAATCCTCGATCTTATCTTTTTCTGTTAGCCGGAAGTGGTAGTATCTCTCTGTAGTTGGTTAGTGCAGCCTGCTGTCGCTTATTTGCAATAACCCCTTCCTTTCGTTGATCCTAAAGTTTTTGTATCTTGTGATGACTGGCTACGCCGGTATCTTGTGAGTATGGGTTTTATCCCCCTTGCCAGTACTTAACCGTACTGACCCACGAATTCATTTTCGTGGCTGCATATTCAACATTGCAGTCAACAGGTTGAAGTCTGACGACGTTAGCTTGGGAATCCCTCCGGCTTGGCCTGGGCAGGGATTGGACGCTCTCGGTTATCTTCAGGACTCTTAGTCCAATTTGGGTCTTGTCCGTAGACGGACGATATGTTGTTTCTTCCGATGTTATTTGGATCTTTGTAATGTATCAGTTGTATCCCTGGCTCGTTTGAGTCATCTTGTATCTATCTGTTTCTGTTGTAACTGTGGAATATTCGTGAACTGTTGTAATGTTATCATAAGTGGCAACCTGGAATCGGTTATTATGCGGATTTGGCGGGAATGCTGAAATCTGCATAGTGCCCGATCTCGGGGCGTCACAAATGGTATCAGAGCCTTGGTTCCGATTCCCGAGATTGTTTCGATACGAATGGTTATCGAAGCAACGGGTCCGCAAAGCCTGTAGGGTAACCTGGCTAACGGTCGTTGTTTCTAGAGTGTCAAAAACTATTTCTGCTGAACTATTTTGGAAACATCTCAATAGTATTCTTGTTTTCTCCTTATCTCTATTCTATTTCCCCTCCCATCTTATTTGTTTTGGAGTCTCCCCCCTTGCCTATCTTTCAAAGTTTTAGGATCCTACGTGGGTGGACGTTTTCTGAGCTTTTAACCTAATAGGTTCGATCATCGGAAGATTCCTGGTGGAAGAACATCGTCATCAATCCGAGCAAAAATCTCTTGTTAGTGGTGTCGAGAAGATCAACAAGGTGACCGAATACTCGATAGTCCGGCTTCTTCCTCTCTCTTGGCGTTGGCGGATTGCGAGGGCGCAATCCCTTGTTAGTGGTGTCGTCTGTAACACCCGGGGTGTTTCCCCAAATTAGAAATCGATTGTTTTCTTTTTTTCGCATCAAGTCATCATGCATCGCATTGCATTTCATTTGTTTGAAAAACTCAGAGTTGTTCCTATCTCCTTTCTGTTAAAATGGAAAAATAAAATTGTTTGCTAATATACCTTTATTGTGTTTTTAAATCAATTAATAAGCTGGTTTGTAAAAAAAAAAAGGTTTTTGGGCTTGCCAAGCCAAACCGGCCACCCCACACAACCTAACCCTAAGCCCACCTAACCCTCACGCACACCACACCACACATCACCCAGACTCAACACACACACGCACACCCCAGGCACACACAACGCACGCACACACACGATCAGAACCCCACGCAACGCACACAGAAGCCACACGCACGAAAAAAAAAGAAGGATCGTTCGATCCCCCAGCTACCAGCGCCGCCGCGTCTCCTCTGCTCGATCCCGAGCCCATCGTCGCCTCCCCTCTTCCTCCCAAGCTCCTCTCCGGCCGCCCCGGTTCCCTCCGCACCTCCGATCCCCATCCTCCTCGATCTCCCCTACTCCCTCAACAGCCGATGCCGCCCGTCCCCTCCTCCAGCGGCGGCCATGGCGCATCACTATGGTGACCAAGCAGCAGCAGCGGCCGATGCCAAAGCCGGCGCTGGGGATGGAGGCCCTCCTCCACGGCTCTGATCCGTCGGCGTCGAGCTCACCCGCCTCCAGGCCTGAAGACGCGAGGTTTCACCTTGCGCATGGTCATTCCCGTGCAGACAAGGAGCAGGAGATGATGGCCGGCCTCCCCGACCTCCTGCTTGTGGTCGTTTTCCTGGGCTGCTGCTTCCGGCGTCCTACCGGAGGTGCTGCTGCTGGCGTCCTACCCGAGGTGCAGCGGCCGGCTCGTGTACTACCGCGACGAGACCCAGGTGGTCGACGGCGACATCTAGGACCGGTGGTTCCGGCTCCACGTGGTCCATGACGTCGAGGCGTCAGCACCCACCGTGTCCATCGACGGCCAACGGCCGGGCTCGCCTCCAGACCGCTGCCTCGCCGTCACGGCCCCTCTCCACATCGACGCCCGCCATGTGCTCGACCCAGTTACCATAAGAACGCTCGGTAGCTCGCGGGCGCCCGGACGTTCCTTCTGTGTACCCCAACCACTCCAACATCTACCCCGAGTAACGCGGCCGTGGGAACAGCAAAGTACACCAACGACAACGTTCACACCGACCGTGGACAATGACGATGACGTCGCCACCCCGACACGTACCTCGTCGCCATGATCTTCTTCGACAAGAACGTGCCGTGAACGACTACCGCCGCACCACATGTACCTCGTCGACAAGATCCGCCACGACGCCATGACCGACAACGACCACAGGGATGTGTGGGATCGAATACCGACCACCGACACGATCTCTCGTCGCTCGCTGTGTTCGTTTTGCGTTGGCCGCCTTCGTGCGCGCCCGAAGACCGGGACCGTCAGGTTCGCCTCCGACCCCGAAGACGATGTTGTTACGGTTCGGCCACGACTACGACGACACAAGAACAATTATCTCCTCGACGCCCCGAAGACGATGATGCGGTGGTGCAATTACGACTACTTCCTCGACGTCGACTACTTCCCCTACTACAACGACGTCGACTACTTCCACTACCACGCCTACGTCGACTACTTCCTCTATGACCCGAAGACCTCGACTTTGACTACATCGACAACGGAATGTCTACTTCCCCTGCTACGACGACTTCGTCTACTTCCTATTCTTCGTCTACTTCCTCCACACCCCAAAGACACCGGCGCCGAACCCGAAGATCTTCTTTCCACACGTGTGCACCCTGAACCCCAGCCCTGCATATTTATGCCATATTTTCTATAACATGTCATCTATTTTTATAATTATCATGTCATCATGTTGCATCGCATTTGGTGGGTTTGGGTAATAGTAATGACACCTCATAATTAAATATGGAATGTGTTGGGGATGTTGTTATATAATTGTCCCTATTCCATTTAACATTGACTAGCTCATTTTTATCTTGTTTTTGCCATGTTAAATCAACATTTAATATTGTGGGTAGATAAACAACTTGAACCAATCTTTATTCGTCCGGACTCCGGTTCCAATTAAATTGCTTAAGTTGTTTCCCCTGTTGCATCTTGCCATGTCATGCATATAAACTAGGATCATGCTGGATCTTTTGCCGTAGTAGTAATTGTTGCATCCGGTGTTTCTTTTAGTTCGTTGCTTCTTCCCGGATAGGACGTTGAGATGATGTGAGCAACGACAAGTTCTGCTACCTTGCGGGATCTCAGGCAAGTATACTCACTTGCTGCCGTATGGCTGCCTTTCATCACTTGTTACCGATTCTTTCCGTTGTTCTTTTCTGCTAGCCCTAGTAGTAGTTGTTTCTGTTACGAACCCATCACATGAATCCCTTAACCTTGTTATTGCCTCACCTCCACACCTATAACCATTGCTTGTGCCCGTGTCTTACTAGCATGCTTAGGGTTGTTTTGCTCGAGTCTGTTACCCGTTACTTCCTGTTATTACTTCATTATGTTCTGGGGGGCTCGATGTTTAATCAATCAATCAATCATGCTACTGTTATTGTTAAATAATAATTTGATGATAAGGCACCGGCAGGAGGCCCTTGTGGTTTTGAGGCCTGCTAGTGTCGACCCTAATAGGAAAAGGGTCTTGTCTACTGATCCATGATGAGCGCACTACCCGCATGTGGGAAGCGAGTATGGGAGCCCCCCTCAACTTGACTCGATTCGCATCTCGTCCAAATCGCCTCATTTAGTTCGGGTTTTCCATTTGCTGCATGCATGATCTTGCGAGCCCTTGGATCCCGGGTGGAACTTTCGTAGTCGGCATATAGGGGGACACGGTCTTAGAGTGCTATGATGGTCCATTTTCTTCTGGGCTTGATTAGCCGTGCGCCCAAGGTGCTTTGGGCTTGATGCGAAGAAGAGTTGAGTTGTGTAGAGTACCTCGCTTGGTGGGTTAGCTCCCCATCTGGCGGGTTATTCTTGCGTGTACGGCTAAATTGGTGCAACCCTGCAGGGATAATCTTCTCGAGAAGCCGTGTTTTCCGCGGTTATGGATTACTTGGTGAAAGTACTGGCTAACAAGTACTCAGGACAACTTCAACATAATGATTAACCATGTTACACCCAATGAATAACAACTTGACTAGTAATAGGTTTATTGACACAATAACTTGATTCACCTTTAAGACAACGGTGTGTGTTATCCTCGGACTGCTTCTTTGGATAAGAGGTGAGATCCAGGATGGGTTTGTTTGAAGTTATCTTTCAGTTGGTTACAATCCTCGATCTTATCTTTTTCTGTTAGCCGGAAGTGGTAGTATCTCTCTGTAGTTGGTTAGTGCAGCCTGCTGTCGCTTATTTGCAATAACCCCTTCCTTTCGTTGATCCTAAAGTTTTTGTATCTTGTGATGACTGGCTACGCCGGTATCTTGTGAGTATGGGTTTTATCCCCCTTGCCAGTACTTAACCGTACTGACCCACGAATTCATTTTCGTGGCTGCATATTCAACATTGCAGTCAACAGGTTGAAGTCTGACGACGTTAGCTTGGGAATCCCTCCGGCTTGGCCTGGGCAGGGATTGGACGCTCTCGGTTATCTTCAGGACTCTTAGTCCAATTTGGGTCTTGTCCGTAGACGGACGATATGTTGTTTCTTCCGCTGTTATTTGGATCTTTGTAATGTATCAGTTGTATCCCTGGCTCGTTTGAGTCATCTTGTATCTATCTGTTTCTGTTGTAACTGTGGAATATTCGTGAACTGTTGTAATGTTATCATAAGTGGCAACCTGGAATCGGTTATTATGCGGATTTGGCGGGAATGCTGAAATCTGCATAGTGCCCGATCTCGGGGCGTCACATGATACCCCCTTTCGACGCCGTTACCGCGTGTTTACGTATTAATCCGGTATTTCTCCAGCGGGTCTAGGGTTTCACCGGAGGTGGGGCTACGGAGCGTCTGAATCCCCAAAAAATCTAGGGGTGCCATACCATGTTAGTATAGTTGTGTTGTGTGCTTTTGATGGCAAATATTGCACTCCGGGGTGTGGGCCGCTTCACCGGCATCCACTTCTCTCTCGTCAGATTACACGCGCTTATATGGTGAAACTCCCGTATCGGACAAAACATCGTGAATCTTCCGAAGAGTTGTGTTCTACCAATGTGTATTAGGTTGCTTATGACTACCCTAACACAACCAAGCAACTAGTTCGACATTGCTACCCCCTTTCGACGCCGTTACCCGCGTGTTTCCGTATAAGTCCGGTATTTCTCCTGCGGGTCTAGGGTTTCACCGGAGGGGGGGCTACGGAGCGTATGGATCCCAACACAAGATAGGGGCTGGCCATACCATGTTCGTATAGTTGTGTTCTGTGCTTTTGATGGCAAAGATTTCACTCCGGGGTGTGGGCCGCTTCACCGCATCCAGTTCTCTCTCGTGAGTTTACACGCGCTTATAGGGTGAAACTCCCGTATCGGACGAAACATCGTGAATCTTCCAAAGAGTTGTGTTATACCAATGTGTATTAGGTTGCTATGGACTACCCTAACACAACAAAGAAACTAGTTCCACATTGCTACCCCCTTTCGACGTCGTTACCGCGTGTTTCCGTATAAGTCCGATATTTCTGCAGCGGAGGTAGGGTTTCACCGGAGAGGGGCTACATAGCGTATGGATCCCAACAAAATCTAGGGGATGCCATAACATGTTAGTATAGTTGTATTGTGTGCTTTGGATGGCAGATATTTTCACTCCGGGGTGTGGGCCGCTTCACCGGCATCCACTTCTCTCTCGTGAGTTTACACGCGCTTATAGGGTGAAACTCCTGTATCGGACGAAACGTCGTGAATCTTCCAAAGAGTTGTGTTCTACCAATGTCTATTAGGTTGCTATGGACTACCCTAACACAACCAAGCAACTAGTTCCACATTGATACCCCCTTTCGACGCTGTTACCGCGGGTTTCCGTATAAATCCGGTATTTCTCCAGCGGGTCTAGGGTTTCACCGGAGGTGGGGCTACGGAGCGTCTGAATCCCAAAACAAGCTAGGGGTGCCATACCATGTTAGTATAGTTGTGTTGTGTGCTTTTGATGGCAAATATTTCACTCCTGGGTGTGGGCCGCTTCACCGGCATCCACTTCTCTCTCGTCAGTTTACACGCGCTTATATGGTAAAACACCCGTATCGGACGAAACATTGTGAATCTTCGGAAGAGTTGTGTTCTACCAATGTGTATTAGTTTTCTATGGACTACCCTAACACAACCAAGCAACTAGTTCGACATTGCTACCCCCTTTCGACGCCGTTACCGCGTGTTTCCGTATAAGTCCGGTATTTCTCCAGCGGGTCTAGGGTTTCACCGGAGGGGGGGCTACGGAGCGTATGGATCTCAACACAAGATAGGGGGTGCCATACCATGTTCGTATAGTTGTGTTATGTTCTTTTGATGGCAAAGATTGCACTCCGGGGTGTGGGCCGCTTCACCGGCATCCACTTCTCTCTCGTGAGTTTACACACGCTTATAGGGTGAAACTCCCGTATCGGATGAAACATCGTGAATCTTCCGAAGAGTTGTGTTATACCAATGTGTATTAGGTTGCTATGGACTACCCTAACACAACAAAGAAACTAGTTCCACATTGCTACCCCCTTTCGACGCCGTTACCGCGTGTTTCCGTATAAGTCCGATATTTCTCCACCGGAGGTAGGGTTTCACCGGAGAGGGGCTACAGAGCGTATGGATCCCAACAAAATCTAGGGGATGGCATAACATGTTACTATAGTTGTATTGTGTGCTTTGGATGGCAGATATTTTAACTCCGGGGTGTGGGCCGCTTCACCGGCATCCACTTCTCTCTCGTGAGTTTACACGCGCTTATAGGGTGAAACTCCCGTATCGGACGAAACGTCGTGAATTTTCCGAAGAGTTGTGTTCTACCAATGTCTATTAGGTTGCTATGGACTACCCTAACACAACCAAGCAAATAGTTCCACATTGCTACCCCCTTTCGACGCCGTTACCGCGTGTTTCCGTATAAGTCCGCTATTTCTCCAGCGGAGGTAGGGTTTCACCGGCGGGGGGTACAGAGCGTATGGATCCCAACAAAATCTAGGGGGTGCCATAACATGTTATTGTAGTTGTATTGTGTGATTTGGATGGCAAATATTGCACTCCTGGGTGTGGGCCGCTTCACCGGCATCCAATTCTCTCTCGTGAGTTTACACGCGCTTATAGGGTGAAACTCCCGTATCGGACGAAACGTCGTGAATCTTCTGAAGAGTTGTGTTCTACCAATGTCTATTAGGTTGCTATGGACTGCCCTAACACAACCAAGCAACTAGTTCCACATTGATACCCCCTTTCGACGCCGTTACCGCGTGTTTACGTATTAATCCGGTATTTCTCCAGCGGGTCTAGGGTTTCACCGGAGGTGGGGCTACGGAGCGTCTGAATCCCCAAAAAATCTAGGGGTGCCATACCATGTTAGTATAGTTGTGTTGTGTGCTTTTGATGGCAAATATTGCACTCCGGGGTGTGGGCCGCTTCACCGGCATCCACTTCTCTCTCGTCAGATTACACGCGCTTATATGGTGAAACTCCCGTATCGGACAAAACATCGTGAATCTTCCGAAGAGTTGTGTTCTACCAATGTGTATTAGGTTGCTTATGACTACCCTAACACAACCAAGCAACTAGTTCGACATTGCTACCCCCTTTCGACGCCGTTACCCGCGTGTTTCCGTATAAGTCCGGTATTTCTCCTGCGGGTCTAGGGTTTCACCGGAGGGGGGGCTACGGAGCGTATGGATCCCAACACAAGATAGGGGCTGGCCATACCATGTTCGTATAGTTGTGTTCTGTGCTTTTGATGGCAAAGATTTCACTCCGGGGTGTGGGCCGCTTCACCGCATCCAGTTCTCTCTCGTGAGTTTACACGCGCTTATAGGGTGAAACTCCCGTATCGGACGAAACATCGTGAATCTTCCAAAGAGTTGTGTTATACCAATGTGTATTAGGTTGCTATGGACTACCCTAACACAACAAAGAAACTAGTTCCACATTGCTACCCCCTTTCGACGTCGTTACCGCGTGTTTCCGTATAAGTCCGATATTTCTGCAGCGGAGGTAGGGTTTCACCGGAGAGGGGCTACATAGCGTATGGATCCCAACAAAATCTAGGGGATGCCATAACATGTTAGTATAGTTGTATTGTGTGCTTTGGATGGCAGATATTTTCACTCCGGGGTGTGGGCCGCTTCACCGGCATCCACTTCTCTCTCGTGAGTTTACACGCGCTTATAGGGTGAAACTCCTGTATCGGACGAAACGTCGTGAATCTTCCAAAGAGTTGTGTTCTACCAATGTCTATTAGGTTGCTATGGACTACCCTAACACAACCAAGCAACTAGTTCCACATTGATACCCCCTTTCGACGCTGTTACCGCGGGTTTCCGTATAAATCCGGTATTTCTCCAGCGGGTCTAGGGTTTCACCGGAGGTGGGGCTACGGAGCGTCTGAATCCCAAAACAAGCTAGGGGTGCCATACCATGTTAGTATAGTTGTGTTGTGTGCTTTTGATGGCAAATATTTCACTCCTGGGTGTGGGCCGCTTCACCGGCATCCACTTCTCTCTCGTCAGTTTACACGCGCTTATATGGTAAAACACCCGTATCGGACGAAACATTGTGAATCTTCGGAAGAGTTGTGTTCTACCAATGTGTATTAGTTTTCTATGGACTACCCTAACACAACCAAGCAACTAGTTCGACATTGCTACCCCCTTTCGACGCCGTTACCGCGTGTTTCCGTATAAGTCCGGTATTTCTCCAGCGGGTCTAGGGTTTCACCGGAGGGGGGGCTACGGAGCGTATGGATCTCAACACAAGATAGGGGGTGCCATACCATGTTCGTATAGTTGTTTTATGTTCTTTTGATGGCAAAGATTGCACTCCGGGGTGTGGGCCGCTTCACCGGCATCCACTTCTCTCTCGTGAGTTTACACACGCTTATAGGGTGAAACTCCCGTATCGGATGAAACATCGTGAATCTTCCGAAGAGTTGTGTTATACCAATGTGTATTAGGTTGCTATGGACTACCCTAACACAACAAAGAAACTAGTTCCACATTGCTACCCCCTTTCGACGCCGTTACCGCGTGTTTCCGTATAAGTCCGATATTTCTCCACCGGAGGTAGGGTTTCACCGGAGAGGGGCTACAGAGCGTATGGATCCCAACAAAATCTAGGGGATGGCATAACATGTTACTATAGTTGTATTGTGTGCTTTGGATGGCAGATATTTTAACTCCGGGGTGTGGGCCGCTTCACCGGCATCCACTTCTCTCTCGTGAGTTTACACGCGCTTATAGGGTGAAACTCCCGTATCGGACGAAACGTCGTGAATTTTCCGAAGAGTTGTGTTCTACCAATGTCTATTAGGTTGCTATGGACTACCCTAACACAACCAAGCAAATAGTTCCACATTGCTACCCCCTTTCGACGCCGTTACCGCGTGTTTCCGTATAAGTCCGCTATTTCTCCAGCGGAGGTAGGGTTTCACCGGAGGGGGGCTACGGAGCGTATGGATCCCAAAAAAAGCTAGGGCGTGCCATAACATGTTAGTATAGTTGTATAGTGTGCTTTGGATGGCAAATATTGCACTCTGGGGTGTGGGCCGCTTCACCGGCATCCAATTCTCTCTCGTGAGTTTACACACGCTTATAGGGTGAAACTCCCGTATCGGACGAAACATCGTGAATCATCCGAAGAGTTGTGTTCTAACAATGTATATTAGGTTGCTATGGACTACCCTAACACAACCAAGAAAATAGTTCCACATTGCTACCCCCTTTGGACGCCGTTACCGCGGGTTTCCGTATAAATGCGGTATTTCTCCAACGCGTCTAGGGTTTCACCGGAGGTGGGGCTACGGAGCGTCTGCATCCCAAAACAAGCTAGGGGGTGCCATACCATGTTAGTATAGTTGTTTTGTGTTCTTTTGATGGCAAATATTGCACTTCGGAGTGTGGGCCGCTTCACCGGCATCCACTTCTCTCTCGTCAGTTTACACGCGCTTATATGATGAAATTCCCGTATCGGACGAAACATCGTGAATCTTCCGAAGAGTTGTGTTCTACCAATGTGTATTAGGTTTCTATGGACTACCCTAACACAACAAAGCAACTAGTTCCACATTTCTACCCCCTTTCGATGCCGTTACCGAATGTTTCCATATAAGTCCGGTATTTCTCCAGCGGGTCTAGGGTTTCACCGGAGGGGGGCTACGGAGCGTATGGATCCCAACACAAGATAGGGGGTGCCATACCATGTTCGTATAGTTGTGTTCTGTGCTTTTGATGGCAAAGATTTCACTCCGGGGTGTGGGCCGCTTCACCGCATCCAGTTCTCTCTCGTGAGTTTACACGCGCTTATAGGGTGAAACTCCCGTATCGGACGAAACATCGTGAATCTTCCGAAGAGTTGTGTTATACCAATGTGTATTAGGTTGCTATGGACTACCCTAACACAACAAAGAAACTAGTTCCACATTGCTACCCCCTTTCGACGTCGTTACCGCGTGTTTCCGTATAAGTCCGATATTTCTCCAGCGGAGGTAGGGTTTCACCGGAGAGGGGCTACATAGCGTATGGATCCCAACAAAATCTAGGGGATGCCATAACATGTTAGTATAGTTGTATTGTGTGCTTTGGATGGCAGAGATTTTCACTCCGGGGTGTGGGCCGCTTCACCGGCATCCACTTCTCTCTCGTGAGTTTACACGCGCTTATAGGGTGAAACTCCCGTATCGGACGAAACGTCGTGAATCTTCCAAAGAGTTGTGTTCTACCAATGTCTATTAGGTTTCTATGGACTACCCTAACACAACCAAGCAACTAGTTCCACATTGATACCCCCTTTCGACGCCGTTACCGCGGGTTTCCGTATAAATCCGGTATTTCTCCAGCGGGTCTAGGGTTTCACCGGAGGTGGGGCTACGGAGCGTCTGAATCCCAAAACAAGCTAGGGGTGCCATACCATGTTATTATAGTTGTGTTGTGTGCTTTTGATGGCAAATATTGCACTCCGGGGTGTGGGCCGCTTCACCGGCA
The DNA here is from genome assembly GCA_028641055.1 of Alopecurus myosuroides. NCBI lineage: Eukaryota > Viridiplantae > Streptophyta > Magnoliopsida > Poales > Poaceae > Alopecurus > Alopecurus myosuroides. Next base: position 28,254,891 of record CM054063.1, read on the forward strand.
TCCACTTCTCTCTCGTCAGTTTACACGCGCTTATATGGTAAAACTCCCGTATCGGACGAAACATCGTGAATCCTCCGAAGAGTTGTGTTCTACCAATGTGTATTAGTTTTATATGGACTACCCTAACACAACCAAGCAACTAGTTCGACATTGCTACCCCCTTTCGACGCCGTTACCGCGTGTTTTCGTATAAGTCCGGTATTTCTCCAGCGGGTCTAGGGTTTCACCGTAGGGGGGGCTACGGAGCGTATGGATCCCAACACAAGATAGGGGGTGCCATACCATGTTCGTATATTTGTGTTCTGTGCTTTTGATGGCAAAGATTGCACTCCGGGGTGTGGGCCGCTTCAGCGGCATCCACTTCTCTCTCGTGAGTTTACACGCGCTTATAGGGTGAAACTCCCGTATCGGACGAAACATCGTGAATCTTCCAAAGAGTTGTGTTATACCAATGTGTATTAGGTTGCTATGGACTACCCTAACACAACAAAGAAACTAGTTCCACATTGCTACCCCCTTTCGACGTCGTTACCGCGTGTTTCCGTATAAGTCCGATATTTCTGCAGCGGAGGTAGGGTTTCACCGGAGAGGGGCTACATAGCGTATGGATCCCAACAAAATCTAGGGGATGCCATAACATGTTAGTATAGTTGTATTGTGTGCTTTGGATGGCAGATATTTTCACTCCGGGGTGTGGGCCGCTTCACCGGCATCCACTTCTCTCTCGTGAGTTTACACGCGCTTATAGGGTGAAACTCCTGTATCGGACGAAACGTCGTGAATCTTCCAAAGAGTTGTGTTCTACCAATGTCTATTAGGTTGCTATGGACTACCCTAACACAACCAAGCAACTAGTTCCACATTGATACCCCCTTTCGACGCTGTTACCGCGGGTTTCCGTATAAATCCGGTATTTCTCCAGCGGGTCTAGGGTTTCACCGGAGGTGGGGCTACGGAGCGTCTGAATCCCAAAACAAGCTAGGGGTGCCATACCATGTTAGTATAGTTGTGTTGTGTGCTTTTGATGGCAAATATTTCACTCCTGGGTGTGGGCCGCTTCACCGGCATCCACTTCTCTCTCGTCAGTTTACACGCGCTTATATGGTAAAACACCCGTATCGGACGAAACATTGTGAATCTTCGGAAGAGTTGTGTTCTACCAATGTGTATTAGTTTTCTATGGACTACCCTAACACAACCAAGCAACTAGTTCGACATTGCTACCCCCTTTCGACGCTGTTACCGCGTGTTTCCGTATAAGTCCGGTATTTCTCCAGCGGGTCTAGGGTTTCACCGGAGGGGGGGCTACGGAGCGTATGGATCTCAACACAAGATAGGGGGTGCCATACCATGTTCGTATAGTTGTGTTATGTTCTTTTGATGGCAAAGATTGCACTCCGGGGTGTGGGCCGCTTCACCGGCATCCACTTCTCTCTCGTGAGTTTACACACGCTTATAGGGTGAAACTCCCGTATCGGATGAAACATCGTGAATCTTCCGAAGAGTTGTGTTATACCAATGTGTATTAGGTTGCTATGGACTACCCTAACACAACAAAGAAACTAGTTCCACATTGCTACCCCCTTTCGACGCCGTTACCGCGTGTTTCCGTATAAGTCCGATATTTCTCCAGCGGAGGTAGGGTTTCACCGGAGAGGGGCTACAGAGCGTATGGATCCCAACAAAATCTAGGGGATGGCATAACATGTTACTATAGTTGTATTGTGTGCTTTGGATGGCAGATATTTTAACTCCGGGGTGTGGGCCGCTTCACCGGCATCCACTTCTCTCTCGTGAGTTTACACGCGCTTATAGGGTGAAACTCCCGTATCGGACGAAACGTCGTGAATTTTCCGAAGAGTTGTGTTCTACCAATGTATATTAGGTTGCTATGGACTACCCTAACACAACCAAGCAAATAGTTCCACATTGCTACCCCCTTTCGACGCCGTTACCGCGTGTTTCCGTATAAGTCCGCTATTTCTCCAGCGGAGGTAGGGTTTCACCGGAGGGGGGCTACGGAGCGTATGGATCCCAAAAAAAGCTAGGGGGTGCCATAACATGTTAGTATAGTTGTATAGTGTGCTTTGGATGGCAAATATTGCACTCTGGGGTGTGGGCCGCTTCACCGGCATCCAATTCTCTCTCGTGAGTTTACACACGCTTATAGGGTGAAACTCCCGTATCGGACGAAACATCGTGAATCATCCGAAGAGTTGTGTTCTAACAATGTATATTAGGTTGCTATGGACTACCCTAACACAACCAAGAAAATAGTTCCACATTGCTACCCCCTTTGGACGCCGTTACCGCGGGTTTCCGTATAAATGCGGTATTTCTCCAACGGGTCTAGGGTTTCACCGGAGGTGGGGCTACGGAGCGTCTGCATCCCAAAACAAGCTAGGGGGTGCCATACCATGTTAGTATAGTTGTTTTGTGTTCTTTTGATGGCAAATATTGCACTTCGGGGTGTGGGCCGCTTCACCGGCATCCACTTCTCTCTCGTCAGTTTACACGCGCTTATATGGTGAAATTCCCGTATCGGACGAAACATCGTGAATCTTCCGAAGAGTTGTGTTCTACCAATGTGTATTAGGTTTCTATGGACTACCCTAACACAACAAAGCAACTAGTTCCACATTTCTACCCCCTTTCGATGCCGTTACCGAATGTTTCCATATAAGTCCGGTATTTCTCCAGCGGGTCTAGGGTTTCACCGGAGGGGGGCTACGGAGCGTATGGATCCCAACACAAGATAGGGGGTGCCATACCATGTTCGTATAGTTGTGTTCTGTGCTTTTGATGGCAAAGATTTCACTCCGGGGTGTGGGCCGCTTCACCGCATCCAGTTCTCTCTCGTGAGTTTACACGCGCTTATAGGGTGAAACTCTCGTATCGGACGAAACATCGTGAATCTTCCGAAGAGTTGTGTTATACCAATGTGTATTAGGTTGCTATGGACTACCCTAACACAACAAAGAAACTAGTTCCACATTGCTACCCCCTTTCGACGTCGTTACCGCGTGTTTCCGTATAAGTCCGATATTTCTCCAGCGGAGGTAGGGTTTCACCGGAGAGGGGCTACATAGCGTATGGATCCCAACAAAATCTAGGGGATGCCATAACATGTTAGTATAGTTGTATTGTGTGCTTTGGATGGCAGAGATTTTCACTCCGGGGTGTGGGCCGCTTCACCGGCATCCACTTCTCTCTCGTGAGTTTACACGCGCTTATAGGGTGAAACTCCCGTATCGGACGAAACGTCGTGAATCTTCCAAAGAGTTGTGTTCTACCAATGTCTATTAGGTTTCTATGGACTACCCTAACACAACCAAGCAACTAGTTCCACATTGATACCCCCTTTCGACGCCGTTACCGCGGGTTTCCGTATAAATCCGGTATTTCTCCAGCGGGTCTAGGGTTTCACCGGAGGTGGGGCTACGGAGCGTCTGAATCCCAAAACAAGCTAGGGGTGCCATACCATGTTATTATAGTTGTGTTGTGTGCTTTTGATGGCAAATATTGCACTCCGGGGTGTGGGCCGCTTCACCGGCATCCACTTCTCTCTCGTCAGTTTACACGCGCTTATATGGTAAAACTCCCGTATCGGACGAAACATCGTGAATCCTCCGAAGAGTTCTGTTCTACCAATGTGTATTAGTTTTCTATGGACTACCCTAACACAACCAAGCAACTAGTTCGACATTGCTACCCCCTTTCGACGCCGTTACCGCGTGTTTTCGTATAAGTCCGGTATTTCTCCAGCGGGTCTAGGGTTTCACCGTAGGGGGGGCTACGGAGCGTACGGATCCCAACACAAGATAGGGGGTGCCATACCATGTTCGTATATTTGTGTTCTGTGCTTTTGATGGCAAAGATTGCACTCCGGGGTGTGGGCCGCTTCAGCGGCATCCACTTCTCTCTCGTGAGTTTACACGCGCTTATAGGGTGAAACTCCCGTATCAGACGAAACATCGTGAATCTTCCAAAGAGTTGTGTTATACCAATGTGTATTAGGTTGCTATGGACTACCCTAACACAACAAAGAAACTAGTTCCACATTGCTACCCCCTTTCGACGCCGTTACCGCGTGTTTCCGTATAAGTCCGATATTTCTCCAGCGGAGGTAGGGTTTCACCGGAGAGGGGCTACAGAGCGTATGGATCCCAAAAAAATCTAGGGGATGGCATAACATGTTAGTATAGTTGTATTTTGTGCTTTGGATGGCAGAGATTTTCACTCCGGGGTGTGGGCCGCTTCACCGGCATCCACTTCTCTCTCGTGAGTTTACACGCGCTTATAGGGTGAAACTCCCGTATCGGACGAAACGTCGTGAATCTTCCGAAGAGTTGTGTTCTAACAATGTCTATTAGGTTGCTATGGACTACCCTAACACAACCAAGCAACTAGTTCCACATTGCTACCCCCTTTCGACGCCGTTACCGCGTGTTTCCGTATAAGTCCGCTATTTCTCCAGCGGAGGTAGGGTTTCACCGGAGGGGGGCTACGGAGCGTATGGATCCCAAAAAAATCTAGGGGGTGCCATAACATGTTAGTATAGTTGTATCGTGTGCTTTTGATGGCAAATATTGCACTCCGGGGTGTGGGCCGCTTCACCGGCATCCACTTCTCTCTCGTGAGTTTACACACGCTTATAGGGTGAAACTCCCGTATCGGACGAAACATCGTGAATCTTCCGAAGAGTTGTGTTCTACCAATGTATATTAGGTTTCTATGGACTACCCTAACACAACCAAGAAACTAGTTCCATATTGCTACCCCCTTTGGACGCCGTTACCGCGGGTTTCCATATAAATCCGGTATTTCTCCAACGGGTCTAGGGTTTCACCGGAGGTGGGGCTACGGAGCGTCTGCATCCCAAAACAAGCTAGGGGGTGCCATACCATGTTAGTATAGTTGTTTTGTGTTCTTTTGATGGCAAAGATTGCACTTCGGGGTGTGGGCCGCTTCACCGGCATCCACTTCTCTCTCGTCAGTTTACACGCGCTTATATGGTGAAATTCCCGTATCGGACGAAACATCGTGAATCTTCCGAAGAGTTGTGTTCTACCAATGTGTATTAGGTTTCTATGGACTACCCTAACACAACAAAGCAACTAGTTCCACATTTCTACCCCCTTTCGATGCCGTTACCGAATGTTTCCATATAAGTCCAGTATTTCTCCAGCGGGTCTAGGGTTTCACCGGAGGGGGGCTACGGAGCGTATGGATCCCAACACAAGATAGGGGGAGCCATACCATGTTCGTATAGTTGTGTTGTGTGCTTTTGATGGCAAAGATTGCACTCCGGGGTGTGGGCCGCTTCACCGGTATCCACTTCTCTCTCGTGAGTTTACACGCGCTTATAGGGTGAAACTCCCGTATCGGACGAAACGTCGTGAATCTTCCGAAGAGTTGTGTTCTACCAATGTATATTAGGTTGCTATGGACTACCCTAACACAACCAAGAAACTAGTTCCACATATGGGGGGATGATAACCCGGTAGGCCAAACTCCAAGGAGTAACCTGGCCCAAAGGACGCTGTGCAAGATCCGGCTAAGGATAAGGAAACCTGTAAAAGCCCAAGCTTGTAGGCCCAGTAACCCGGATTGTGGGTTATGGTAGAAGAAAGTTAGGGTTTGTGTGCCGTGTCCGGGTAGGATCCAGGATGCGCCTTGGAGAATAAGCCAGGGGGTACGGGTGCTTTATAAACCGACCCCCAGGTCTAGTTTAGGCAGAGATCTAAGAACCCTAGCAATATCGCTTAATATCGAGCATCCAGTGTAATCCCAGAGTTGAGTTATTATATCAAGATCGGAGACTCGGCGACTTTGATTGCTGGCTACCAGATCGAATTGCACCATGTTTTCCTCTGAGCTAAACCCTCTCCCAAACGCCTGTGTCGTCTTGCCCCAAGATCAGTTACCCCCGGTAACGTCTGCCGTGATTATCCCACGACAGTTGGCGCCCACCGTGGGGCCTGCGTCCAAAGGTGTTTACATCACGGGAGAAGCTCGGAAGAGCATGGAGAATCTTGTCGTCGGCAAAATCTACATCGACCACAAAGGAGAAAAGATGGTGGACGATTCCGGCTGGGGGCCAGAGTCGGATCATCTCGAGTCCGGATCTATGGTGACGGTCGGCCGGATCAACATCTTCGTCGGTATGGTACGAACGCCTAATTTAAAAGTATAGTATCATGTGCATACTACAGGAACTTCTAGCAGGGACAAAGAGACATTAAAGCAAGCGGCAAACTCGGTTTCGTCGGCCGCACCGGGATACCTTAGATGGGCAGAACAAGAGGTAACGTGGAGTAGAAGAGATCATCCGGAAAAAGTAGAGCGTCCAGGAGTCTTGGCGTTGGTGGTCGCTCCACAGGTTAATGGTTACGAACTGAAGAGGGTCCTGATGGACGGTGGAAGTAGCATCAACATCCTTTATTGGGAAACCTTCTTACGGATGAGTCTCAAAGAGTCCCAGTTACAGAAAAGTTCGACAATCTTTCATGGGATCGTGCCAGGTCACTCGGCGAGCCCCGAGGGAAAGATCACTTTGGAGGTTGCTTTTGGAGAATCGACGGATAATTATCGAGTTGAGTGGCTCACGTTCGAGGTGGTCAAATTGCGCAGTCCTTATCACGCGCTGTTCGGAAGACCGGCTTACGCCAAATTCATGGCTAGGCCGTGCTACGTGTATTTGCAGTTGAAGATCCCGGGTCCTAAACGGACCATCACCATATATGGGAACCGGGATATAGCGGCCGAGTGTGACGAAGGAGATTCGGTTATGGCTGAGCAAGCATGCAGAAAGGAAGAGCTCGAATATTACTGGTCTCAAGTAAATCCGGATGATAGAACAGCCTTGAAAAAGCCGAGTACCGAGGATGAGAGAGCAAAATTCAAGGCAGCACAAAACACCAAGAAGATAGATTTTGTCGAAGGTGATTCCACTAAGCAGTTTACCATAGGGTCTAACTTGGGAAAAGAGCAGGAGGAAGCGCTTGTGGAGTTTATTCGTTCAAATGCGGATGTGTTCGCCTGGACGCCTAGCGACATGCCGGGTATCCCTACAGAGCTGGCCGAGCACAGTTTGCATGTGGATCCCAAGTCCAGGCCCGTGAAGCAGGGTTTGAGGAAAATGAATGAGGAAAGAAGGAAGGCTATAGGCGAAGAGATCGCTCGGCTATTGGCAGCCGTCTTTATCATGGAAGTATTTCACCCGGATTGGTTGGCGAACCCGGTTCTAGTGATGAAAAAGACCAACGAGTGGAGGATGTGCATTGATTTTACGAGTCTCAACAAACATTGCCCAAAGGATCCATTCGCGCTACCAAGGATAGATCAGATCATAGATGCAGTAGCTGGAAGCGATCTATTATGCTTCCTGGACGCATATTCCGGGTATCATCAGATTAAGCTCAAGAGGGAGGATTGGGAGAAAACATCATTCATAACCCCTTTTGGGGCCTTCTGTTATAAAACTATGACGTTTGGATTGAAGAACGCCGGTGCAACTTACCAACGGTGTATTCAAAAGTGCTTCGAGGACCAAATCGGACGCAACGTCCATGCCTATGTGGATGATGTGGTCATCAAGACCAGGAAGGCGGAGACATTTATCGATGATCTAAAGGAGACGTTCAAAAACTTGAGGAGGTACCAGATGAAGCTTAACCCGACAAAGTGCGTGTTCGGAGTTCCAGCTGGGAAATTACTCGGCTTTATAGTTTCCGAGAGAGGAATCGAGGCAAACCCGGATAAAATCAAGGCCATCCAGAGTCTGAAAAAACCGGAAAATTTGAAGCATGTTCAAAAGCTCACGGGCTGCGTAGCAGCCTTGAGCCGATTCATATCCAGACTCGGAGAAAAGGCAATACCCTTGTACCGGCTCTTGCGGAAATCAGATAAATTCGTGTGGGATCAAGAGGCGGATGAGGCGTTTGAGGCACTAAAGAAGCAGTTATCTGAAGCACCAGTACTAGCGGCGCCGGGTCCTAAAGAGCCTATGTTGCTATACGTGGCAGCTGGCCCCCGAGTCGTCAGCGCAGTAGCTGTTGTGGAGCGCAAAGAGGATGGGAAAGGTTACCCGGTTCAGAGGCCGGTTTATTACGTCAGCGAGGTATTATCAGAAGCAAAGCAGCGCTATCCACATTGGCAAAAGTTGGTGTTCGGGGTCTTTATGGCCAGCCGGAAGTTGAAGCCGTATTTTCCAAGAACATCCCATAACAGTGGTTAGTTCAATACCAATGTCGGATATCATCAGAAACTCGGACGCGACGGGAAGAATAGCCAAGTGGGCAATAGAGATGGGGGATTATCACATCAACTACGAACCCAGGTCAGCAATCAAGTCCCAAGCTTTAATTGATTTCGTTAACGACTGGACACATACAGGCATGACTACGACGGTTCCAAATTCCGAGTCATGGATCATGCACTTCGATGGATCTAAGAAATACGAGGGATCAGGAGCTGGGGTGGTGCTAACGTCACCCAAAGGAGATAAATTAAGTTACGTACTACAAATTCACTTCGACTGTTCCAACAACGTGGCCGAGTATGAGGCCCTATTGCACGGCCTAAGGGCAGCTAAGGAGATGAACGTCTAGAGGATACGGTGTTTCGGAGATTCGGACCTTGTGGTACAGCAGGTATCAGGAACTTGGGATAGAAAGGACGCAACTATGGCAGCATACCGCAGGGAAGTTGATGGGGTTGCAGGATGTTTTTCCGGGTATGAGGTGGAACATATAGACAGAAGAAAGAATAAGGCAGCCGACGCGCTCGCTAGACTTGGCTCGCGCAGAGAGCCGGTTCCACCTAACGTTTTCCTGGACGAATTATGGCGACCATCAGTTAAAACCGAGTCAGAGGAGGAATTGGCAAATCAAGACCCGGATTCAGGACTTGTGGCTACTGTACGCACCGTTCCCGAATGGACAGAACCGTTTTTGGCCTACCTATCGCGAGGCGAGTTACCACAGCAGGAGGTATTAGCAAGGCAAATTTTGAGGCGAGCAAAGGGATATTCTATCGTCAACGGGGAACTATATAAGAGAAGCGCAGCAGGGGTCTTTTTGCGCTGCGTAGCGCCAGAAGAAGGCCGACAGATTCTCAAGGAAATACATGAAGGCGACTGTGGACATCACGCATCCACAAGATCTCTCGTGGCTAAAGCTTATCGACACGGATTTTTCTGGCTCACGGCTCTAGCAGATGCGGAGCGATTGGTAGCAAGGTGTGACGGATGTCAAAGGTACGCTCGCCAAACCCATGTGCCGGCTATGGAGTTACGGACCATTCCGTTAACTTGGCCGTTTGCTGTCTGGGGTATGGACATGGTTGGCCCCTTTCATATGTCACCATGCAAGAAGACACATCTTTTGGTGGCTATTGATAAGTTTACCAAGTGGGTTGAGGTTATGCCAGTTACTAATTGCGAATCAGCCACAGCAGTCAAATTCCTGAAGAGGATTATCTACCGGTTCGGGTATCCCCACAGCATAATTACCGACAATGGAACCAACATGTCCCTTGGTGAGATGGAGAAGTTCTGTGGCAACAATGGAATTCGACTTGACGTCGCGTCAGTGGCTCATCCGCAGGCCAACGGACAAGTGGAGAGGGCAAATAAAGAATTGCTACGCGGGTTAAAACCAAGACTACGAGTCCCCTGTATCAGGGCAGCTGGCGCATGGGTCGAAGAACTCCCTTCTGTGGTTTGGGGCATCAATACTACGCCTAATAGATCTACTCAGATGACACCCTTCTTCATGGTCTATGGCGCGGAGGCAGTACTACCGAGTGATATTATCCATGATTCACCACGAGTGTCAGCATACGTCGAAGTGGAGAATGAAAAAACCCGGCAAGACGCCGTGGATATGTTAGAAGAGCAAAGGGAACAAGCCCTGGAAAGATCAGCCATATATCAGCAGGATTTACGAAGGTATCATAGCCGGCACGTGAAAACCCGGGTCTTCCAGGAAGGAGACCTGGTTTTGCGCCTGGTACAATCAAACGAAGGAAAGCACAAGTTATCACCACCCTGGGAAGGACCGTTTATCATAAGCCGGAATTTGCATAATGGGTCATACTACTTGATAGATGCAAGGGAAGAGTCGACCACAGTTAATGACACTGCTCACACCACTTCATCTATGCAAGAAAGAGACAGACCGTGGAACGTGGCTCAGCTACGTCCGTATTATACTTAGCAAAAACTGTATTGGCATATGGAATTGAACGATGTAATAGGCAGCAGGTTTTCAGACGCACTCTTTTCCTATCCATGGTACCTTTGGGGACTGGACGGGTTTTTAATGAGGCGGCTTGCTGACCTAGATTTTTCATATCAAGTAAAGAAGCGATTATCAAGAAAAGAGATGGTTCTAATCAGGTTATGTACTCTCAGTATGGTGCGTATATCTAGGTCTTGGGGGCTGGTCGCTTGAATAGCACAGTTACAAACTCAAAGACCCGGCCATGATGCCTATGAGTTATAAGGGCCGATTACTTGCAAACAAGTACGGCTACAATCTTATAACCGGACAAAGAAGTCCAAATTCCTTGGCTATTCTTACTTAAGCTCGATGTGACTCGCATTAAAGTGGCATGATTTGTTCGCTTACGATTACAGTCAGTCACGAAGCCCGACGGGGCTTGATTGGCTACGTTTTCGTATGGATGTAACAACATGGTATCCACGCGAAAGCCGGCTTACAGTACAAGATAGTCAAAAGGGTCATCTAAACCACAAGTTATGCAGAGTACAAGGCTAAAAAGCTGGAAACTCAACGATTATTAAGCATAACTTCAAATCCTATGTGAAACAACTCAGGGATCTTTGTGAATTTAGCAGTAGGCAGTGCTTTCCCCTTTCAAGATCAAGTGTCCTAGACTTGGAGATCCCGGTCCGGATGACTTGAAATCTTGAAAAGAGAAAAAATTGCTTACTTGTAGAATTCCAAAAACCCAAATATCCGAGTCTTGGGGACTTGGGGACTTAGAAGCAAATCCGCTTGTCAATACCCATGAGACCCGGAAATCGGGTTTTCACAAAAGGAACAATAAAGAAAGCCGGGTATCGAGAACAGATGAGCTCAATAATGGACAAATTTAAAAAGGCCGGCAGAGGCATAAAGTATATCAAGACCTTAGCGTGCATTATAAAATCCCGGTGAAAAGATATCAAAGGTGCACAGGCGCACCACCCAAAATATAACTGTTTAAGCAGCATGTTGGCCAACCAGTGCATAAGAAGAGGCATTAGAGATCAGATGTCACTCGGCGTTCATCTTGGCCTTGCCCTTGCCATCATTGGTGGTAGCAGCAGCACCCGGATCAGCGGTACCAGCCCGTGCAGGAGGGGGAACGACTGGTGTTGAGGTAGCGGGGGCAGAGCCGGCTTCAGCTTGCTTCTTGGCAGCCTCCGCCCTCAATGCAGCAGCTTCCTCCTTCCACCGAGCCAGCATATCATACGGCTCGGGAAGATCCGACTTAATTGCTACACCAGCAGCATCATATGCTGGAACAAGGATATTAACGTCCAGTTCATCAGCGATCACGTTGGCCGGGTAACGGACCTCCTTCTGGACGGCCTGAAAATCCTTCACCGAGAACTTGGACCCATCGAGCTTGAACTCTGGGAAGCCGCCCATGAGCTTCGCTAGTTCGAGCTTGGGGAAATAAGCCTTGGCGAGTGCAAGCCCCCGGGTCATTCCAACCCGGCAAGACGAGCGTTTCCAGTGCCAAATCCACTCAGGAATAGTGGAGAAGGCATCCAGCATCCTCTTCAGATCAACATGTCCTCTACCCGGCCACCGTAACTCCTCCAGGATCCATTTGGTTCCGGCACATAGCTGCCGGATAACGCTCTTCATGGTTTTCAGCTTGGCAATGTCATCTTCTTCCGGCATGGTTTCGTCCGGGCCTAAAAAAAAATGGAAACGTAAGTCGGGAAAACTCTTGCTATCTATCAAAAGGATAAACCCGGAGGAGGAAACGTACCAAGTAAAGCGCGATATGTGTCTGATATTTGGACAGAAAGGCTTGTTAGATCATCTTCTGCTTTGTGAGCCCTTTTCCTATATTTCCTCATTATCAGCCTATTCCTCCTGGCCTCAGCTTCGGCTGCTTCACGCAAAGCTACCTCCTTTTCGATGAGCTTGGTGGCGTCTGCCAGTTTCTCCTCAGATTGAGTCACGAAAGACTGCATGCATGCAAACAAGGATCAGTCGGGTAGAGGAGCAAGTTATCAGTCGCTTGTATAATAAAGTCCCAAGCAAATTATGAATCAATTCACTCGGAACTTGGGGACTGGACAAAGGCACAAGCAACATTAATCGGATTTACCTCATGTTTGGCTATTAAAGCCCCCAAGATGTTTTCTTCATTAGCCCTTAAAGTGCGTAGGGTTTCCAGCATCTGGGCAAACGTCAGTTCCTCGGATCGAGTACCGGAAGAGCCGGCAGCTTGGTCGCCTGGTGGGGGGGCTCTCCCCGCCCTTGGAGTTGAGACCCGGACAGTTTGAGTACCCGGGTTGGGAGAACCCATCCTTGTATCCAGAACCTCGATCTCCTCGTCTACCGGTTCCGATGAGGAAGGAGATCCGGCGGCTCGGGGAAGCGGATTGTTCAGAGGGCCTTGTTCCTGGTTATTCGCCGCATCACCGCCAGTCGCGGTGCCTGCGTTATCAGTCGGCTTCTCCACCCGACGGTTATCTGTTTCCACGTTTTCCGGGTCACTGACGGTGACTTGAGTGCTGAAAGAAAAATGAGAAAAGGCAGTTATTAGTAATGACGGTGGCTTGAGTGAAAATTTGTCAGGCGTAAAAGGAAATCATGTAGCAAAAACTTACCCGGCATTCACGGTGTAGTCCGGCGGGAGCTCGCCGCTAGAAGCAGATGAGGTCGTCACAGGGACCACTAATGGAACCCGGAATTGCCCGGCACGTGGATGGTTAGGAGAAGGGTGGCGTTGAGGAGAGTCGGAAGGACGAGACGGAGGGGCGCTGGCACGAGGGACCGAGGGGGTAGAGATGCCCGGGTTAAGGGGATCTTCACCCGGGGAGCTCCGAGTTACTCTGCGTTTGGCTGGGAAAGAATCCTTCAAGCACGACGAATTTGATAATTGATGGTTAAGTCGTCGCATGGCGTCAAAGGAGTAAGGTTCAGAGGATAATGAAGAAAAAGGAACCTTGGACACTGTCCCCCTGGCCTTCCTCTTGCCTCCAACTGTTGCCTCTGGGTCAGACTCGGTTGCTTCCGGGTCATCCTCGTTGGTCTCGCCTTCGTCCTCCAGCCCTGCGAACCGGATGTGTGCTCGTTGGAAAAAAGGTAAATGGGAGGAAAATAATACAAGTAAAGATATACAAATTCTGTGCAAATACCTTCACTGTCGTCAGCCGGCTCGTCCTCTTCTTCCGGGTCTCTGGAAGGGGGGAAGGGTTCAACTCTCCAGAAAGGGTCATCAGCCTAAGACAAAGGAATGAGGCTAAGGGTTAGAAGCTATATCAAGTCAAAACGAGGAAATAAGTTATGAATATCGGGTATTACCGCTGGAGCCGGGTTTTCCCGAGTAAACGGGGGTAACCCGGTGATGCCCTTTATCACCTCCAGTTTCTCTGTTAAGAAGCCCTTGATGGTCTTGTTAGTATCGCCGGTCGCAAAGCTCTTGGTGGAGTAGCGGAGTGCATCTGTGGTGTGCCCCGAATACTCGCACATTAATTTGGTGCGGATGGAGTTGGGTTGGATCCGAAAATCGACCCATGTTTTTACTAAATTTAGCCCGAGGAGGCCTTGGGCTGAAAGGATGGCTATCTTGGCTAATGAGGGAAGGATCGCCTCCCTGTCTGAGTCTGGCGCAAAGGCATTGAAAGACTCGGAAGGTTCGAGGATGTTTTCCGAGAAACCCGGCAGTTTCTTTTCGCCGTCTGGGGAGGTATCGTGGCAGTAAAAGAAAGACAGCTGCCAATGTTTGACGTGGGAGTTTAAATTGAGAGTGGGCATCGGTGAATTCTTGCGGCGTTGGATGGATACCCCGCCGCAAGTAAGAAATGCTCCGTCACCACTTTCGCGGCACGGTTTACACTGGAATAGTTCGATGAAGAGAGTCAGACTTGGCGGTATGCACAAGTACGACTCGGATAGAACGATGAAGTGGGTAATATTCAACATAGAGTTAGGCCCTATGTCAAATACCCGGAGGCCATAATGGCTTAAGACCTCCCGGAAGAAAGGGTGACCCGGAGGACGGAATCCCCGGGTCACGTGTTGTACGAAGCAAATTACCTCGTTATCAGCGGGTGTGGGCCGGGTCTCGTTGCCCGACGCCCTCCAGTGAATGTCCTTCTGAGAAGGGAGAATTCCTAATTCGGCTAGCTCGTCCAACTTGGCCTTCGTAGCTGTGGAACGCCCCCAGTTGGCAGATATGGTTTGGGTAGTCCTTGCCTGAGTCGGCTGTTTTCCTTGTCGTTTGGGAGCCATGGGATGAACCTGCAAAGCACAAGAAAAATAGGCATAGGAAATAAGACCCGGGAGTGTTGGATTATCCGAGTATAAGGTATCAAGAAAGTATGAAGCTAAAAATTATCCGGGTATCACGCTATGAGGTGGAGATTACAAGGTATCCGGGTGTTGAGTACAATTGTGGAAATTATTGGTCACTTACGTATGGAAAAGCATTTGGGGAAGATGGATGGTTGCCCATGTGTATATTGCAAGCAAAATAGCTGGAAAAGGAGGGTTTTCCGGGTGTTAACGCGATGAGCGGAAAATTAAGGAGGAATGGATCTAGATGGGAAAGTTTGCGAGCGATTTTACAGGAGATTTGGTGATTAGTAATGGTAGGAGGATGAGTTGTAACTATCTAGCAGGTGGTTAAAGGAGTTGGCAAGCATCGAATCGATCTAATTTGATGCAATCAGAAAAATGATTCACGGGTTGACCTAGATCCGATCCTGGATGAATTGAAAAATTGCGGGGCCAAATTAAAACGGCTGCAAGAGGCTTACCGGAGAGATTGGAGTCTAGCGCGACGGCGGCGAGAAGCGTGGCTTGAATGCCCCTTTGCGGCTCTTGGCGCGGAGAACGAAGGTGTGGCAGTCTAGCGCGACGGCGGCGCGAGATGGTTCGAGGGCGAGCGCGGCCGGCGGCGACTTGGCTTCGATGGCGAGCGCAAGCTCCTTGCGGTGGCGCTGCGAGGGTGTACGGAGCAATGAAGGAAAGGGGAAGCTGAGGCGTAGTGATGGGTTTGAGGTTACCCTCTGAGTACTATTTATAAGGCGAGGGTGGTTCTATCTCAACGGCCAGAAGCCGGAAATCGTGGGGTGATGGTTATCCACGTGGATTCTGCAAGATATGCGCCAAGTATTGGGCCAAGCATCTGGACAAGAGAAAGAAGGAAATCCACTCCGTGATATCAGGGTTGGTTATCGAGTATGGGATTTTGGCATTTTTATTAGGGTTTGGACCTGGAAAATTAAACCAAAGAGTTTGGGGAAAGCCCGGGTTACTATATGGCCACCATGGAGTTAGGCCTAGCCACTTGTCAAAGCATCTTAACCCGGCCTCCACATGCCTATGTGTTTGATATATTTGCAGGGAATAGCAAGCGCTTCAAGGAGGACCCGTGAAGCCCAGGCTATTCTGGGGACTACTGATGGGGGGATGATAACCCGGTAGGCCAAACTCCAAGGAGTAACCTGGCCCAAAGGACGCTGTGCAAGATCCGGCTAAGGATAAGGAAACCTGTAAAAGCCCAAGCTTGTAGGCCCAGTAACCCGGATTGTGGGTTATGGTAGAAGAAAGTTAGGGTTTGTGCGCCGTGTCCGGGTAGGATCCAGGATGCGCCTTGGAGAATAAGCCAGGGGGTACGGGTGCTTTATAAACCGACCACCAGGTCTAGTTTAGGCAGAGATCTAAGAACCCTAGCAATATCGCTTAATATCGAGCATCCAGTGTAATCCCAGAGTTGAGTTATTATATCAAGATCGGAGACTCGGCGACTTTGATTGCCGGCTACCAGATCGAATTGCACCATGTTTTCCTCTGAGCTAAACCCTCTCCCAAACGCCTGTGTCGTCTTGCCCCAAGATCAGTTACCCCCGGTAACGTCTGCCGTGATTATCCCACGACAACAAGATAGGGGGTGCCATACCATGTTCGTATAGTTGTGTTGTGTGCTTTTGATGGCAAAGATTGCACTCTGGGGTGTGGGCCGCTTCACCGGCATCCACTTCTCTCTCGTCAGTTTACACGCGATTATAGGGTGAAACTCCCGTATCGGACGAAACGTCGTGAATCTTCCGAAGAGTTGTGTTCTACCAATGTATATTAGGTTGCTATGGACTACCCTAAAACAACCAAGAAACTAGTTCCACATTGCTACCCCCTTTCGACGTCGTTATCGCGTGTTTTCGTATAAGCCCGGTATTTCTCCACCGGAGGTAGGGTTTCACCGGAGGGGGGGTTCAGAGCGTATGGATCCCAACAAAATCTAGGGGGTGCCATAACATGTTATTGTAGTTGTATTGTGTGATTTGGATGGCAAATATTGCACTCCGGGGTGTGGGCCTCTTCACCGGCATCCACTTCTCTCTCGTGAGTTTACACGCGCTTATAGGATGAAACTCCCGTATCGGACGAAACGTCGTGAATCTTCGGAAGAGTTGTGTTCTACCAATGTCTATTAGGTTGATATGGACTACCCTAACACAACCAAGAAACTAGTTCCACATTGATACCCCCTTTAGACGCCGTTACCGCGGGTTTCCGTATTAATCCGGTATTTCTCCAGCGGGTCTAGGGTTTCACCGGAGGTGGGGCTACGGAGCGTCTGAATCCCCAAAAAAGCTAGGGGTGCCATACCATGTTAGTATAGTTGTGTTGTGTGCTTTTGATGGAAAATATAGCACTCCGGGGTGTGGGCCGCTTCACCGGCATCCACTTCTCTCTCGTCAGTTTACACGCGCTTATATGGTGAAACTCCCGTATCGGACGAAACATCGTGAATCTTCCAAAGAGTTGTGTTCTACCAATGTGTATTAGGTTTCTATGGACTACCCTAACACAACCAAGCAACTAGTTCGACATTTCTACCCCCTTTCGACGCCGTTACCCGCGTGTTTCCGTATAAGTCCGGTATTTCTCCTGCGGGTCTAGGGTTTCACCGGAGGGGGGGGGCTATGGAGCGTATGGATCCGAACACAAGATAGGGGGTGCCATAACATGTTCGTATAGTTGTGTTCTGTGCTTTTGATGGCAAATATTTCACTCCGGGGTGTGGGCCGCTTCACCGGCATCCAGTTCTCTCTCGTGAGTTTACACGCGCTTATAGGGTGAAACTCCCGTATCGGACGAAACATCGTGAATCTTCCGAAGAGTTGTGTTATACCAATGTGTATTAGGTTGCTATGGACTACCCTAACACAACAAAGAAACTAGTTCCACATTGCTACCCCCTTTCGACGTCGTTACCGCGTGTTTCCGTATAAGTCCGATATTTCTCCAGCGGAGGTAGGGTTTCACCGGAGAGGGGCTACAGAGCGTATGGATCCCAACAAAATCTAGGGGATGCCATAACATGTTAGTATAGTTGTATTGTGTGCTTTGGATGGCAGATATTTTCACTCCGGGGTGTGGGCCGCTTCACCGGCATCCACTTCTCTCTCGTGAGTTTACACGCGCTTATAGGGTGAAACTCCCGTATCGGACGAAACGTCGTGAATCTTCCAAAGAGTTGTGTTCTACCAATGTCTATTAGGTTTCTATGGACTACCCTAACACAACCAAGCAACTAGTTCCACATTGATACCCCCTTTCGACGTCGTTACCGCGGGTTTCCGTATAAATCTGGTATTTCTCCAGCGGGTCTAGGGTTTCACCGGAGGTGGGGCTACGGAGCGTCTGAATCCCAAAACAAGCTAGGGGTGCCATAACATGTTAGTATAGTTGTGTTGTGTGCTTTTGATGGCAAATATTGCACTCCGGGGTGTGGGCCGCTTCATCGGCATCCACTTCTCTCTCGTCAGTTTACACGCGCTTATATGGTAAAACTCCCGTATCGGACGAAACATCGTGAATCTTCCGAAGAGTTGTGTTCTACCAATGTGTATTAGTTTTATATGGACTACCCTAACACAACCAAGCAACTAGTTCGACATTGCTACCCCCTATTGACGCCTTTACCACGTGTTTCCGTATAAGTCCGGTATTTCTCAAGCGGGTCTAGGGTTTCACCGTAGGGGGGGGCTACGGAGCGTATGGATCCCAACACAAGATAGGGGGTGCCATACCATGTTCGTATAGTTGTGTTCTGTGCTTTTGATGGCAAAGATTGCACTCCGGGGTGTGGGCCGCTTCAGCGGCATCCACTTCTCTCTCGTGAGTTTACACGCGCTTATAGGGTGAAACTCCCGTATCGGACGAAACATCGTGAATCTTCCGAAGAGTTGTGTTATACCAATGTGTATTAGGTTGCTATGGACTACCCTAACACAACAAAGAAAATAGTTCCACATTGCTACCCCCTTTCGACACCGTTACCGCGTGTTTCCGTATAAGTCCGATATTTCTCCAGCGGAGGTAGGGTTTCACCGGAGAGGGGCTACAGAGCGTATGGATCCCAACAAAATCTAGGGCGTGGCATAACATGTTAGTATAGTTCTATTGTGTGCTTTGGATGGCAGAGATTTTCACTCCGGGGTGTGGGCCGCTTCACCGGCATCCACTTCTCTCTCGTGAGTTTACACGCGCTTATAGGGTGAAACTCCCGTATCGGACGAAACGTCGTGAATCTTCCGAAGAGTTGTGTTCTACCAATGTCTATTAGGTTGCTATGGACTACCATAACACAACCAAGCAACTAGTTCCACATTGCTACCCCCTTTCGACGCCGTTACCGCGTGTTTCCGTATAAGTCCGCTATTTCTCCAGCGGAGGTAGGGTTTCACCGGAGGGGGGGCTACGGAGCGACTGCATCCCAAAACAAGCTAGGGGGTGCCATACCATGTTAGTATAGTTGTTTTGTGTTCTTTTGATGGCAAAGATTGCACTTCAGGGTGTGGGCCGCTTCACCGGCATCCACTTCTCTCTCGTCAGTTTACACGCGCTTATATGGTGAAACTCCCGTATCGGACGAAACATCGTGAATATTCCGAAGAGTTGTGTTCTACCAATGTGTATTAGGTTTCTATGGACTACCCTAGCACAACAAGGCAACTAGTTCCACATTTCTACCCCCTTTCGATGTCGTTACCGAATGTTTCCATATAAGTCCGGTATTTCTCCAGCGGGTCTAGGGTTTCACCGGAGGGGGGCTACGGAGCGTATGGATCCCAACACAAGATAGGGGGTGCCATACCATGTTCGTATAGTTGTGTTGTGTGCTTTTGATGGCAAATATTGCACTCCGGGGTGTGGGCCGCTTCACCGGCATCCACTTCTCTCTCGTGAGTTTACACACGCTTATAGGGTGAAACTCCTGTATCGGACGGAACATCGTGAATCTTCCGAAGAGTTGTGTTATACCAATGTGTATTAGGTTGCTATGGACTACCCTAACACAAAAAATCAACTAGTTCAACATTGCTACCCCCTTTCGACGCCGTTACCGCGTGTTTCGGTATAAGTCCGGTATTTCTCCAGCGGAGGTAGGGTTTCACCGGAGAGGGACTACAGAGCGTATGGATCCCAAAAAAAAGCTAGGGGGTGCCATAACATGTTAGTATAGTTGTATTGTGTGCTTTGGATGGCAGAGATTTCACTCCGGGGTGTGGGCCGCTTCACCGGCATCCACTTCTCTCTCGTCAGTTTACACGCGCTTATATGGTGAAACTCCCGTATCGGACGAAACATCGTGAATCTTCCAAAGAGTTGTGTTCTACCAATGTGTATTAGGTTGCTATGGACTACCCTAACACAACCAAGCAACTAGTTTGACATTGCTACCCCCTTTCGACGCCCTTACCCGCGTGTTTCCGTATAAGTCCGGTATTTCTCCTGCGGGTCTAGGGTTTCACCGGAGGGGGGGGGGCTATGGAGCGTATGGATCCGAACACAAGATAGGGGGTGCCATAACATGTTCGTATAGTTGTGTTCTGTGCTTTTGATGGCAAATATTTCACTCCGGGGTGTGGGCCGCTTCACCGGCATCCAGTTCTCTCTCGTGAGTTTACACGCGCTTATAGGGTGAAACTCCCGTATCGGACGAAACATCGTGAATCTTCCGAAGAGTTGTGTTATACCAATGTGTATTAGGTTTCTATGGACTACCCTAACACAACAAAGAAACTAGTTCCACATTGCTACCCCCTTTCGACGTCGTTACCGCGTGTTTCCGTATAAGTCCGATATTTCTCCAGCGGAGGTAGGGTTTCACCGGAGAGGGGCTACAGAGCGTATGGATCCCAACAAAATCTAGGGGATGCCATAACATGTTAGTATAGTTGTATTGTGTGCTTTGGATGGCAGATATTTTCACTCCGGGGTGTGGGCCGCTTCACCGGCATCCACTTCTCTCTCGTGAGTTTACACGCGCTTATAGGGTGAAACTCCCGTATCGGACGAAACGTCGTGAATCTTCCAAAGAGTTGTGTTCTACCAATGTCTATTAGGTTTCTATGGACTACCCTAACACAACCAAGCAACTAGTTCCACATTGATACCCCCTTTCGACGTCGTTACCGCGGGTTTCCGTATAAATCTGGTATTTCTCCAGCGGGTCTAGGGTTTCACCGGAGGTGGGGCTACGGAGCGTCTGAATCCCAAAACAAGCTAGGGGTGCCATAACATGTTAGTATAGTTGTGTTGTGTGCTTTTGATGGAAAATATTGCACTCCGGGGTGTGGGCCGCTTCATCGGCATCCACTTCTCTCTCGTCAGTTTACACGCGCTTATATGGTAAAACTCCCGTATCGGACGAAACATCGTGAATCTTCCGAAGAGTTGTGTTCTACCAATGTGTATTAGTTTTCTATGGACTACCCTAACACAACCAAGCAACTAGTTCGACATTGCTACCCCCTATTGACGCCGTTACCGCGTGTTTCCGTATAAGTCCGGTATTTCTCAAGCGGGTCTAGGGTTTCACCGTAGGGGGGGCTACGGAGCGTATGGATCCCAACACAAGATAGGGGGTGCCATACCATGTTCGTATAGTTGTGTTCTGTGCTTTTGATGGCAAAGATTGCACTCCGGGGTGTGGGCCGCTTCAGCGGCATCCACTTCTCTCTCGTGAGTTTACACGCGCTTATAGGGTGAAACTCCCGTATCGGACGAAACATCGTGAATCTTCCGAAGAGTTGTGTTATACCAATGTGTATTAGGTTTCTATGGACTACCCTAACACAACAAAGAAAATAGTTCCACATTGCTACCCCCTTTCGACACCGTTACCGCGTGTTTCCGTATAAGTCCGATATTTCTCCAGCGGAGGTAGGGTTTCACCGGAGAGGGGCTACAGAGCGTATGGATCCCAACAAAATCTAGGGCGTGGCATAACATGTTAGTATAGTTCTATTGTGTGCTTTGGATGGCAGAGATTTTCACTCCGGGGTGTGGGCCGCTTCACCGGCATCCACTTCTCTCTCGTGAGTTTACACGCGCTTATAGGGTGAAACTCCCGTATCGGACGAAACGTCGTGAATCTTCCGAAGAGTTGTGTTCTACCAATGT
The DNA here is from genome assembly GCA_028641055.1 of Alopecurus myosuroides. Lineage (NCBI taxonomy): Eukaryota > Viridiplantae > Streptophyta > Magnoliopsida > Poales > Poaceae > Alopecurus > Alopecurus myosuroides. The sequence goes on from CM054063.1 coordinate 28,276,568, forward strand.
CTATTAGGTTGCTATGGACTACCATAACACAACCAAGCAACTAGTTCCACATTGCTACCCCCTTTCGACGCCGTTACCGCGTGTTTCCGTATAAGTCCGCTATTTCTCCAGCGGAGGTAGGGTTTCACCGGAGGGGGGGCTACGGAGCGACTGCATCCCAAAACAAGCTACGGGGTGCCATACCATGTTAGTATAGTTGTTTTGTGTTCTTTTGATGGCAAAGATTGCACTTCGGGGTGTGGGCCGCTTCACCGGCATCCACTTCTCTCTCGTCAGTTTACACGCGCTTATATGGTGAAACTCCCGTATCGGACGAAACATCGTGAATATTCCGAAGAGTTGTGTTCTACCAATGTGTATTAGGTTTCTATGGACTACCCTAGCACAACCAAGCAACTAGTTCCACATTTCTACCCCCTTTCGATGCCGTTACCGAATGTTTCCATATAAGTCCGGTATTTCTCCAGCGGGTCTAGGGTTTCACCGGAGGGGGGCTACGGAGCGTATGGATCCCAACACAAGATAGGGGGTGCCATACCATGTTCGTATAGTTGTGTTGTGTGCTTTTGATGGCAAATATTGCACTCCGGGGTGTGGGCCGCTTCACCGGCATCCACTTCTCTCTCGTGAGTTTACACACGCTTATAGGGTGAAACTCCTGTATCGGACGGAACATCGTGAATCTTCCGAAGAGTTGTGTTATACCAATGTGTATTAGGTTGCTATGGACTACCCTAACACAAAAAATCAACTAGTTCAACATTGCTACCCCCTTTCGACGCCGTTACCGCGTGTTTCCGTATAAGTCCGGTATTTCTCCAGCGGAGGTAGGGTTTCACCGGAGAGGGACTACAGAGCGTATGGATCCCAAAAAAAGGTAGGGGGTGCCATAACATGTTAGTATAGTTGTATTGTGTGCTTTGGATGGCAGAGATTTCACTCCGGGGTGTGGGCCGCTTCACCGGCATCCACTTCTCTCTCGTGAGTTTACACGCACTTATAGGGTGAAACTCCCGTATCGGACGAAACGTCGTGAATCTTCCGAAGAGTTGTGTTCTACCAATGTATATTAGGTTTCTATGGACTACCCTAACACAACCAAGAAACTAATTCCACATTGCTACCCCCTTTCGACGTCGTTATCGCGTGTTTTCGTATAAGTCCGGTATTTCTCCAGCGGAGGTAGGGTTTCACCGGAGGGGGTACAGAGCGTATGGATCCCAACAAAATCTAGGGGGTGCCATAACATGTTAGTGTAGTTGTATTGTGTGATTTGGATGGCAAATATTGCACTCCGGGGTGTGGGCCGCTTCACCGGCATCCACTTCTCTCTCGTGAGTTTACACGCGCTTATAGGGTGAAACTCCCGTATCGGACGAAACGTCGTGAATCTTCCGAAGAGTTGTGTTCTACCAATGTATATTAGGTTGCTATGGACTACCTTAACACAACCAAGAAACTAGTTCCACATTGCTACCCCCTTAGGACGCCGTTACCGCGGGTTTCCGTATAAATCCGGTATTTCTCCAACGGGTCTAGGGTTTCACCGGAGGTGGGGCTACGGAGCGTCTGGATCCCAAAACACGCTAGGGGGTGCCATACCATGTTAGTATAGTTGTGTTGTGTTCTTTTGATGGCAAATATTGCACTTCGGGGTGTGCGCCGCTTCACCGGCATCCACTTCTCTCTCGTGAGTTTACACGCGCTTATATGGTGAAACTCCCGTATCGGACGATACATCGTGAATGTTCCGAAGAGTTGTGTTCTACAAATGTGTATTAGGTTGCTGTGGACTACCCTAACAAAACCAAGCAACTAGTTCCACATTGCTACCCCCTTTCGACGCCGTTACCGCGTGTTTCCGTATAAGTCCGGTATTTCTCCAGCGGGTCTAGGGTTTCACCGGAGGGGGGCTACGGAGCGTATGGATCCCAAAACAAGATAGGGGTTGCCATACCATGTTAGTATAGTTGTGTTGTGTGCTTTTGATGGCAGAGATTTCACTCCAGGGTGTGGGACGCTTTACCGGCATCCACTTCTCTCTCGTCAGTTTACACGCGCTTATATGGTGAAACTCCCGTATCGGACGGAACATCATGAATCTTCCGCAGAGTTGTGTTCTACCAATGTGTATTAGGTTTCTATGTACTATCCTAACACAACCAAGCAACTAGTTCCACATTGCTACCCCCTTTCGACGCCGTTATCGCGTGTTTCGGTATAAGTCCGGTATTTCTCCAGCGGAGGTAGGGTTTCACCGGCGGGGGGCTACGGAGCGTATGGATCCCAACAAAAGCTAGGGGGTGCCATAACATGTTATTATAGTTGTATTGTGTGCTTTGGATGGAAAATATTGCACACCGGGGTGTGGGCCGCTTCACCGGCATCCACTTCTCTCTCGTGAGTTTACACGCGCTTATAGGGTGAAACTCCCGTATCGGACGAAACGTCGTGAATCTTCCGAAGAGTTGTGTTCTACAATGTCTATTAGGTTGCTATGGACTACCCTAACACAACCAAGCAACTAGTTCCACATTGCTACCCCCTTTCGACGCCGTTACCGCGGGTTTCCGTATAAATCCGGTATTTCTCCAGCGGGTCTAGGGTTTCACCGGAGATGGGGCTACGGAGCGTCTGGATCCCAAAACAAGCTAGGGGGTGCCATACAATGTTAGTATAGTTGTGTTGTGTGATTTTGATGGCAAATATTGCACTCCGGGGTGTGGGCCGCTTCACCGGCATCCACTTCTCTCTCGTCAGTTTACACGCGCTTATATGTTAAAACTCCCGTATCGGACGAAACATCGTGAATATTCCGAAGAGTTGTGTTCTACCAATGTGTATTAGGTTGCTATGGACTACCCTAACACAACCAAGCAACTAGTTCCACATTGCTACCCCCTTTCGACGCCGTTACCGCGTGTTTCCGTATAAGTTCGGTATTTCTCCAGCGGGTCTAGGGTTTCGCTGGAGGGGGGGTGGCTACGGAGCGTATGGATCCCAACACAAGATAGGGGGTGCCATACCATGTTCATATAGTTGTGTTGTGTGCTTTTGATGGCAAAGATTGCACTCCGGGGTGTGGGCCGCTTCACCGGCATCCACTTCTCTCTCGTGAGTTTACACGCGCTTATAGGGTGAAACTCCCGTATCGGACGAAACATCGTGAATCTTCCGAAGAGTTGTGTTATACCAATGTGTATTAGGTTGCTATGGACTACCCTAACTCAACAAAGCAACTAGTTCCACATTTCTACCCCCCTTTCGACGCCGTTACCGCGTGTTTCCGTATAAGTCCGGTATTTCTCCAGCCTGGTGTGAAAGTGATGGCGCAGCTTGGCCTGTGAATAGTAGAGGTAGGTTGTATGTAGACTTCGTGCTAGTTGTCGTCGCTATGGCGTCTCCCCTCTTCCTTGACTGGCTTCCTCGCGACTAGCAGCAATGTGGGGGCTAGTCCTCTTCTTTCTTGCAGGAAGAATCCATGGAGGATTCCCCAAGGGGCTGAGGATGGACAAGGTCGGTTCACTAATTTCGCATGCCGTATCAACCTCTCTTCTTTTCTTGCGAAGGGATGGCGCAGCTCTCCCCTGGCCGGCCGTGGTGGCAAGGAGGGGAGGAGGCACTACTTCTCTTCCGCGAGTTTGGTGGAGCGGCTCCAACTGCATCTTCGAGCTCCTCACGCGGTGATGACTTGGTTCATGGCCGCGATTAATGGCCATAGGGGTGGCCAATCTTACACCTCCATGGCATAGGCTTGCCTGGTCCGACGCTGGAGCTCGACTTCGAGAGGTTTCCAAGTGGTTCGTCCCCGGAGACTTCAAGATTGCCGGCGTCAGAGGTCATTCGCCGGATGGGAGAGTCTGAGTGACCCAAGGTGCTCCGTTCTCGGCGCCTGCTGCGCTTGGAGAACGCCGGCGACGAGTGGTAGAGAAGCTCTAGGACTACATTGCTTTCTACTTTTTTGTTCTAGGGTGTTCTTTGTAATTTTGCGGACCCTTTCTTCGAATTTTAGGTCTTTTAGGGCAATAGGCGAAAGGGGCTTGCCTGAAATTTGTACCCGCCACATGTTGATCTAAATGCAGTTCCGGGGTCTTTGACCCCACCCTTTGTTAAAAAAAAGACTGGTGTTATGGCCGAATCCATGGCATAGTTTGTGAAGCTACTACAATAAATATGGTGCAAAATGGGACCATTCAAAGTACCACACAAAATAGTCCATATTTCAAGGATAATCTAAAAGTATTAGTATTTTTATCTCTTTCTAGCTATTTTCTCCAATTTAAATGACTTTATGTCGATTTTTCGAAATTAATACAAATTTGAACTAAAGCTATGCGGTACTTTGCTCTAAAAAAATTCGAAAAATGATTTTAAGATACACAAGTTGTGGTTATATCACATAATCATCGATAGTTTTGAAAAATTCGACCCATTTCGATGAATAGCCTTGGTGGACATTTTGACCATTTTTAAGAAGAAACAAAGAAAGTGACAAAAACCTCAAATAAAGTATGATGAAATTCGTATTTAACATTTTTATTTACAAATGTTAAACAAATAAAGACCCAAGGTGAAAGGTTCACATTGTTTAAACTTTTCTATATTTAGTTACATGGTTGTTTTAAATGGCAAAGAAACACAAATACATGTACTCTCTCCTGATTGGCTGGGAGGAGCAGGGTGTGGATCGATGACATGGCATCATGTGATTGGCCCCTTACCTAAAGATTCCCCTCTCTTTCCTCTGTCTCCTCTTTAGACCGGCCACATGCATGCATACGATGCACACTTTAAAAAAAATTCTCTTCCCAGCTTAGCAAACAACGCGCAACCGTGAGGCCGGGCATGAACGCCGCGCACGTCGCGCATGTCGCGAGCCTCCCTCCTCCTCTGGGCAGCCGATGCTCGGTTCTGTGAGGCCCCGCACGTCACCAACTCGGCGGGCGCGTCGCGGTGCCCTCCTCTGGCGCCTTCCTCCGGCGCGGACGCGGCGCGGTGCCCTCCTCCGGCGCGGACGCGGCGTGCTCGCCCAACGCGGCCGTGCACGTGGCCATGACGCAGCTGGACGCATCCTACCTGCGGGGCACCATGGCCGCGGTGCTCTCCGTCCCGCGCCACGCCTCCTATCTGAGTCGGGCTACTTCCGCTTCCTCGACGCCGACGCGGGTCGTTGTGCGGGACGGCCGAGCTCGCGGGCGCCGTCGGGGCTCCTTCCCGTCGCTGGCATTCCGGGTATACCCGTTCGACGAGTCCTGCAAGGCGGGGCGCATCTCCGCCTCCATCCGCGCGCGGCGCACTCGACCGCCCGCTCTACTATACGCGCTCCTACATCGCCTCCACGCTCCACATGAGCTCCTGCTACGATGGTTCTTGCAGAGGACGACGGGCAAGGGCGCCACAGACGGATACAGGTTCGAGCTCGCCACAGACGAGCTCCTGCCACGATGGTTCCTGCCGACGTGGGCGCCACAGACGGATACGGGTTTGAGCTCGCCGCGCCTCTCCTCTGCATCCTCCGCGGTGGACGGCGCGTTTTTTTTTTTGGGTTAATTAGATAGATACCACTGCAATTTTGGGCTATTTGAGAAACGCCACTACAATTTTAGCCTTTCGAAAAACGCCACCGCAATTCTTTGTACATTTTATAGATGCCATTATGTCCCTTTATACACTCATAAAGGTCAATATACTCGAGTATTCCTGTCATATACAAGTATACTCTGTGGGCCCCACTTGAATTAGATTTTTCTAGAGGCAACAGAAAAATTTGACCGAATAAAATTTGTGACAGAGTTACCACCGGTGGGCAATACCACCCCTTATATTGTCGTCGGCTCAGTCCTGGAGATTCGCACATGCCTTAAGTTAGCTAATCCTAAATTAACTCATTCTCTGTAAACTAGCCGACAAACACAAAACCTAAATACGATTCCTGATTTTTCGGATGAGATAGTATACTGAGCCAGGTTATGGCAGTATCGAGAAACAAGGTGGGGCCACAGTCAAAGCAAAGAGGCTGACCAAAACATACAAAATGATTGTGAAGTTGCCCCTCCGTCTAGGCTTAACATACAATATGATTGTGAAGTTGCCCCTCCGTCTAGGCGTCACTGGCGAATGGGCAAAGAAAATACTAATCCAGTGTAGTTTGGTAAACTCGTGTGCTCACAGTAGTTGGTTTGCTGGTGTCGCTTCTAGCTTCTAAAAGAGTACATTAAATTTTACCCAATTGTTTTGTCTAATATGACTATGTCACAATTTTCTCATATGCTTTTTTTTCAATTTATTAGGTCATAATTTTTTGGTTGTCTCTAGAAAGGCTGAATCGGGTGGGGCCACCTTGTATACGTAAATACAACTTGAATACTTGAGTATAATGATCGGTATGAGTTTGTAAATAGGCATAATGACATATATAGAATGTATACATAATTGTGGTGGCGTTTTTCAAAAGACCAAAATTGCAGTGGTGTTTCTCAATTAGCCAGAAATTGCAATGGCATATATCTAATTAACCCTTTTTTTTTAATGACTGTCACCTCCTTCACCGTGTGTATACACACGGGAATGAGAATGGCTTTGCCGTGTGCAAAATGGTGGGCCCAACTACCAGATCACATCGTCAGTGTCCATGTCAGCTGGTGGGACCCACATACTATCTTTGCATGCACACGGCAAAGACTCTGCACACGGCAAAGACTGACATGGGTGGCCCACGGTGCGCAAAAAAAAGTGGGTTCCACATGTCAGTCTTTGCCGTGTGCAGGCACACGGTAAAGACTGACATGTGGAACCCACTTTTTTCCGTTCCCGTTTCGTGCGTGACCATGTGGTGGTGGGACCCACCTTGTTTCTTTGCCGTGTGCCACGAAAAAATGCACACGGCAAAGAGTTTGTTACCGTGCAATTTTCTACCGTGTACTCTTTGCCGTGTGCCACGATGAAAAGCACACGGCAAAGACGTTGCCGTGTGTTTTTTTACCTTTGCCGTGTGCTTTTGGCACACGGCAAAGAGATTTTCTCCCGTAGTGTATATATACACCATCTTTCTTCAAAACTAGTAGGGTGGCCCTTGCGGCGGGAAATCTTAGCATAAATGATCGATTTGTCAAAGAGGATGTACAATGTATACTGAATTCTCTAACACGAGACACATGCCTCTACTATTGCTTGTGCTGTTACTCATTGCTAGGTGCAAGATGAAGCTGACTGTACATATAGTCTGTACCCACAGTCAAAATCCGAACTAATCCAAGGTAATTATCTCAAAAGGTCTGGATAATATTCTAAACATGAATGAAAAAAATACATATATATTCCTCCCTGCAAACTTGTTTAATTTTTTGAATCGTGAGACATCCCTATCACATATGACACTTCTTCGAGCATCTACCCGGCAAGCAGTATTAAAACATCTCAGTTATGCCCCATCGCTGGTTCTGAATATAATTTTGGACAGAATACATCATTTACCTGGTCAATGAAAAGAATACTCCCTCCATCCCAAATTAATTATCTCAAATTTAGACAAAAGTGGATGTATCTAAACATGTTTTAGTGTTAGATACATCTACTTTTTTACTTTGAGACAATTAATTTGTACGGAGGGGGTACATCATTTTAGACATGGAACAGTACAAAAATTGTCACTTATTATCCATAATAAAACTGATCGAGCACAAAACTGTATGTAACATGCACACAAAAACTGGAACAAATGTAAAATCAGCTCATCAAAAGATAAAGGCCATGTGCATAAGAATGCAAAATAAAGGTAGTAGGATAATCAGGGAGATCCACATACGTTGCTAGAGAGACAAATGAACATATGGAAATGGATGCCCATCCGCATTGGAGGAAGGTACAGAGTACAGAGAGAGTTGTGCTCAGCTTTTTCATGGCAGAAGAGCGAACCGACGCCACATGCGAGCAGCAATAGTCGGAGAGATGGTCCCATGGCGACGGCGTCTCTCCCACAAAAGAAAGAGGCGATGAAGCGGGAAGGGAGGGGCACATAGCAGGTGTAGGTTCGGCCATTTTTTAAGGGCAAGAGGTGGAGGTGTGGAACTACTCCCTCCGTCTAAAATCAAGTGTCACAAAGTTTGACAAAAGTGGATGTAACATCCACTTTTGTCAAACTTTGTGACACTTAATTTGAGACGGAGGGAGTATGATAACTGAGAAAATCAAAAGCCCCTTAGTGCTCCACGTTTGGTATCTCGGAGGAATTCCTAAGAGTGGAACCGGGAGCATACGGGAGTGTTTTTCTTTAACATAATTATGCACGGGACCATCTTTCTACCGGGGCATTGTCACAATCAGCACAATACAATGGATGGGTGGAGATGAGAATTGTATGGTTGTGATTAGTTGATGATGTGGACATGCTGCATGTGAAGATAGACAACATAAATGACCCTCTAGTGGGGTTTTGCTTTATAAGAGATATAGATAGATAGATTTTACGTACTTATTAAAAAAAGCAAAGCTAAGCGGTCTAATGAATCTTACAATCACTAGCGGAAACACCCCCTTTCATTTTTCGACAGAAATGGCATTAGTCCCGGTTGCACCAAAAACCGGGACCAATGCTTAGCATTGGTCTCGGTTTTTGCGGCCGGGGCAGCAGAAATCGCCTAAGGGGCATTGGTCCCGGTTTTTTAGTGGGCATTCGTCCCGGTTTGTGGCATGAACCGGGACCAATGCCTCGCCACATGCCACGTGGCACGCGCAAGGGCATTGGTCCCGGTTCATGCCACAAACCGTGACGAATGCCCCCCTTGCCTACATATACTGCCTCCCAGCCCCCTTCCCTCTGTTTTTTTTCCTGGAGGAGTGAGAGAGGTGGGTGGCTAGTGTGTGTTCTTTTACTATGCACTCGAGGTGTTCGACGAAATACCCGAGCCACACTTAAGTTCACATATAATGGTATCATCGACCGCGGTTAGCAAACTTGTCCTTTTCATCTTAATGTGATACAAATAAAGTTATATTTGTCGATGTACTGTGGTCATTTCGCTATTGAAGATGTTATTATAATATTTTTTTGATAAACTTAATTATACGATGCAGATGGATGCACATCAGCAATGGATGTACGGTGACCGACGCACTTTCGAGTATAGGGCAGGCATGGATGAATTTCTTGGTGTAGCTCAGGCTCACAAAGAGAATGGCTTTATGTGTTGCCCATGTGTTGATTGTCGGAACGTCAGTGAGCACTCTTCCTTGAGAGTCCTTCACAGCCACCTGCTTTGGAGAGGTTTCATGCCCAGCTATAATTGTTGGACCAAGCATGGAGAAAAAGGGGTTGTGATGGAAGACAATCAAGAAGAAGAAGAGGATCCTATGTTCCCTGAATACGGTAATACTGCAATGAAAGACAATGCAGACGAAAGAGGTGGTCAAGAACGGGCATCAGATGAGCCCGATGATGATCTTGGTCGAGTTATTGCTGATGCAAGTGGAAGACAATGCAGAAGAAGGAGGTGGTCAAAAACGCGCATCAGATGAGCCCAATGATGATCTTTGTCGAGTTATTGCTGATGCAAGGGAAGACTGCGAAGGTGAATTGGAGAGGTTGAAATTGTACGACATGTTACAGGATCACAAAAAGTTGTTGTACGAAAATTGCGAAGATGGCAGCACAAAGCTTGGTACCACACTGGAGTTGCTGAAATAGAAGGCACAGAACGGTGTGACTGACAAGGCATTTGAGAGTTTACTTCAAATAATGAATCCGAAGCTTCCAAAGGATAACGAATTGCCTGACTGTACGTACGAAGCAAAGAAGGCTCTCTGTCCTCTAGGATTAGATGTGCAGAAGATACATGCATGCATTAATGACTGCATCCTCTACCGCGGTGAGAAGTACGAGAATTTGGATAAATGTCCGGTATGCATTGCACTGCGGTATAAGATCACGCCAAATGACCCTGGCGATGTTGACGGCGAGCCACCCCATAAGAGGGTTCCTGCAAAGGTGATGTGGTATGCTCCTATAATACCATGGTTGAAACGACTGTTTAGAAACAAAGAGCATGCCAGGTTGTTGCGATGGCACAAAGAAGACCGTAATAAAGAAAGAAAGTTGAGACACCCCGCTGATTGGTTGTAGTGGAGAAAAATTGAGAGAGACTTCCCAGACTTTACAGGAGAGGCAAGAAACTTATGGTTTGGTCTAAGTACAGATGACTTTAATCCTTTCGGGGAGCAGAGCTCCGGTCATAGCACCTGACCCATGACTCTATGTATCTACAACCTTCCTCCTTGGTTGTGCATGAAGAGCAAGTTCATTATGATGCCAGTGCTCATCCAGGGTCCGAGGCAACTCGGCAACAACATTGATGTGTATCTAAAACCATTAGTGGAAGAACTCTTACAGTTGTGGGGAAAACCAGGTGTACGTGTGTGGAATGAGAACGTACAAAAGCCATTTGACATACGGGCATTGTTTTTCGTAAACATCAATGATTGTCCTGCTCTTAGTAACATTTTCGGACATACAAACAAGGGATACAATGCATGCACACACTGTTGAAATGACGGGTGTTATGGCAAAATACATGGCATAGTTTGTTATAATGAGCCCATATTGCACACAAACACGCATCTTGGAAGCACGAACAATGTCGACGAAGGAAAAAAAATTAACTGAATAAAAAAAACCATTTTCCATTTTTGGAGTGTCGAAAATGGTTTTTTGTGAAGGAACTACCACAAACATGTTGCAAAACTTGGGGGGTTAATTTTTCAAACATGCTAGCACATGTGATATGCACAAATAAACTATTTGTTTTCTAATAAAAGATTCCCATCCACCTCTTTTGAAAATAACAAGTTTCTGCCGATTCAGCTGGAAACGGGAAAATTTTAAACTACAGGTGCCTCGTAATTTGCTCATGAATTTTGGAAAAAATCATTTTTAGGTACTCAACTACCTATTTAAATAGAGATCCACAATGAGTTGATGAATATACAACCCCTATGTACGAACGGTCATGCCCTCCGTCTTGACTTTCTCCTAAAACGGGCAAAGAAAATTTAAGAAAATTCAAAAAAACCCTAAATAACGCGAGACCTTTGCGTGGTGTCATTACATATATCCTAGTATCCATAAAAAATAATAAATTTGGAATACGACAGTTCTGTCGAAAAAGTGTTCACAAAAAAGAGCTATCTCCTCCTAACATTCTAGGATTTCGGTTGAAATGACGGGTGTTATGGCCAAATACATGGCATAGTTTGTTATAATCAGCCCGTATTGCACAGAAACATGCATCTTGGAAGCACAGACAATGTTGACGAAGGAAGTTTTTTTTAACTGAATAAAAAAACCATTTTCCATTTTCGGAGTGTCAGAAATGGATTTTTTTGTGAAGGAACTACCATAAACATGTTGCAAAACTTGGGGGATTACTTTTTAAAACATGCTAGGACATGTGATATGCACAAATGAACAACTTTTTTTCTAATAAAACAGACTATCCTACGGAGCTGCAGAGGTACTGCCACTCGCAGCAGGCTGCCCCTTGCGACCAGCGCGGGCAAGAAACTCCGAGAGCTTCTTAGCAAGAGCTTCAGCCGGAGCGCCAAAAGGACGAAGCGCTACCTTTCTGCTTGTGGCGGCATCGTAGGGAAGGCTCGAGTACGCCTTATCCAGGCCCGCGACTTTGTGCGCCAACGCAAACTGGATAGCAGTCCTAGCCCCGCACTCAGACTGGGCGACTGAATAGGCCTGAAGAAGATTTTCATCCTCCAGGAAAACTTTCAGAAGGCCGCCCAACTTAGACGGAACCACGTCATCCACCAGAAGGCGCTCGTGGAATTGCGTCAACACTCAAATGGCTTCAACAACGAGGGAGCAGATCCCACTCGCATGCTTCTGGAGCTGGATGCAGGAATAAGTCAAGGCATCCAATCGCCGGCTCCCAGGTAGCTCCAATGCAACGCCAAGGACATCTGCAAAAGGACAGTGTAAATTCCCGTGATAGCCAATTAAATTGCGTCACAACAGAAGTCAAGGGCAACTTACCCGCAAATTGCTGAGCCAGAGGACAGATAATGCTAACAAGATCGTTATCATGTTTAGCACCAACCTCTTCCAATTGCTTCAACGCCTCCTAGGCCTCGGCGAGCTTCCCCTCAAAATCAGCCAAATACTTGCGAGTGGACTCCAGCTCCTTTCGGGTGGACTCCAACTCGGCCTCAAGGGTTTTCACCCGAGTAACAGCTTCAGTTTTCTCGGCCTTCAGAAGATCGACTTGAGCTACAGAGCAGTGAATTCAGCCTAAGAAAACCTATATGATCAAAGGAAACAGCAAAAAAAAGATGGAGCGGATTAACCTACCTTGGAGAGCTTGGCCGTCCTCGACGAGTCGATCACGATCCACCCGAAGGGAAACGCAATCTGCATCAGCCGAGAGCACGCGGCGACCAATGGCGGCAAGGGAGTAAAGAAGAGACTGCAAAAGCACAAGACAAAGTTCAAGTTAAAGGAAAAATCTCTTGAGTCTATTCACGACTGTACACAGTTAAGTATAGCCTCGGGGGCTACTCCCATTGGGAGCACTACCGTGCACCCGATAAAATCAAGGAACGGAAAAAGCTTAAACTTGAGTCCGTGGCCAATCGCAAGCAATTAACCATGGCCTCGGGGGCTACTTCCATCGGGAGCACTGTCGTGCACCCGATAAAAACATACATAGACGAAGCAGAAGAGGTGACAAGATTTACCTGGCCCTGGGCGGTGCACAGAGGGTCCGCCGAGCTACCCGAAACTTCTTTGCTCGCCGAAGCTCCACCCGCGAAGCTAGGCAACCTGCGAAGCCGCAGCTGCCGGTGCTGGGCTCGAAGACTTCTGGGTGGCCTTGACGACTGGATTTTCACCCGCAGTTGCTTCTTTTCTCTTCACAGAAGGAATAGAAGAAGCAAACTGACCAGGGCTGATGGTTTGAAGCCTGTCATGAAAGAAAATCGAACAAAGGCATAAGGGAAACAGGAGAAAACTTTCGACTAAAGTATAATGCGAAAGAAAAAACTCACTCATCGTCGTCGTCATCATCCAGCATATCCGCGTTCCAGGTGGTGGTGACCTTCGACTTGGGGGCTGGAGGAGGAAGCACGTTCAGAGGCGTCACCACGAGAGGCTATGTCGTCTTGCCAGATCCGCCACCCAAAGAACTATCTTTGGAAGTGGCTTCATCGTCCACCTGCCTGCGGCGCTTGCGGTGATGGAGATCGCTACCCGACTCTTCCACGTAGTCTAAAGAGCCGTGCTCGGAGCTCGAGTCGGCCTCAGCAACACTGGTGTCGAGAGAAGCCTCAACATTGCTCGCCAGGAGGTCCGAGGCATCCTCAGCCGAGACTGGCGGGTAGCACGTTGCTATTTCCAAACTCTACAAGAGAAGAAGAAGAAAAGAGAAAACTCAGTCGACAGACTCTCGAATGACAAAAAGGTTAAAGCAGAGAAGAAAACTTACATCGGATGGAGGAGGCTTTGAAGCCTCGAATGGTTCAAGAGGCCAAGCCGCAAAGGGCTCGCCTACCTTCAGCTTGGTGATAGCCGCAATTTTCTTCTCGAATTCGGCATTCGAGAGGATATCTTGGCACACACGGTAAGGGTTTTGGATGCCCTGGTACTCCCACATAGTCGATGGCCTCTCGTGAAGAGGCTGGATCCTACGCCGGAGGAAGACGCTCGCCAGGTGCAAACCATTCAGCGCGACCCCCGTTGTCTGGTCGCGAAGAACTGCCACCTTTGCGAGTAGCGGAGCGACGGTCCTGTTTTCTTCGGCTGAGAGCTTATGCGTCCAGGACTTCCGTCGCCAAACGGGTGGAATTCATGAGCTCCACCCGCGCTGTTGTCGACGACATAAAACCACTTCCTCAGCCATCCTTGCGCGGAGTCGATGAAATGCATCTCCAAGTAGGAGCTATCCGTCTTCGCCTGGATTCCGAAGCCGCCGGTGCGCAGCGTCTCTCCAAGCTGGTTCTCCATCCGCGATTTCTCGCGGAAGACCCGCACTTTGAATAGGGCCTTCCAAAGGCCCCAGTGCGGGCGAATGCCTAAGAGGCACTCACAAAGTACGATAAAGCACGAAATGTGCTGAATCACATTTGGAGGCAGATCGTGGAGCTGTATGCCATAGACATACAACAATCCAAGGAGGAAGGGATGAAGAGTAAGGGAGAGGCCGCGCGAGACGTGATCCGCGAAGATCACGCGCTCGTTCGCGTGAGGATTCGGTACTTCTTCCTTCTTGCCTAAGCGAACGCGCTTGTCGCCATCGGGGGGCAGCAGCCACTCCCTCTGCATCTCCTTGATGCTTTTGTTGGTGGTGTTGGCGGAACGCCAGTTGTCCGTCCTCGCGGCGGGTAGCACAGGGACATCCTCGGTCGATCTCGATGACGAAGGAGCACCGCCAGGCTTCTTGCCTCCCGCCATGAGAGCTCGCGAGTACTTGCAGAGGAGGAGATGCGCGCGAGGAAGAAGAAAGGGAAGAAAATGACCGGGAAGTTTTTACTTTCCGCCTAAGGGTGGATATAAATACACAAGCCAAGCCAATCTGGACCGCGGATCAAGCAACGTGGCACCCATCGCGGCTGCCACGCGTGAAGTGGAAATGAAGCAGCGGTGAAAAGCTATTTTATGCCACGATCTTAACAGCGGATCGTGTGCATTTACTGCGCGTGGCTCGCGGAAAAATAGGAAACGGCGTCTCGTTTCCGGTCAAAAAGCTTACAAGGTGGGCCAGCGTGCCCTGTTTACACTTCTTCACGTCCCTTCGGGAGGAGTCAGAACGAACAAAGTGCGCAATGACATCATTGCGTACCTCATCAAAACCGAGAATTCCTCGGGTAGGATCCCAGACACGAAATTTTCTTTTGTACGGGCAGAGCAAAGTCCCAGACATGAAATTTTCTTTCGTATGGGCACAACAAAGCCCTAGACACGAAATTTTCTTTCGTATGGGCACAACAAAGCTTCCGGTCACGAAAACTCTTTCGTATGGACAAAAAACTACAAAATGCAAAAGTCCCTATGCATAAAAACAAGGGAAATTTCTTTACTCGAAATATCTCAAGACAAAACTCACGAGTACGCAGCTCCTGCCACTCGGTCACACGATGTACACACATCCCTCCCCTGGATCGTTCGGCCGACTAGGAACATCCAGATGCCGTATTCTCTCGAGTACGAAGGTAAGACCCAAAAGATCTCTCTTGAGGACCTGGAATCGCACTCAAGTTGCGTCTTCTAGCAAATTTCCGTGTCAACAACACGAAGAAAAATCCTAGCGGACGCGCCGGGTACCCTTATAGGTTAAATTCGACTCGGTAAGACCTCCACGGCCCAGTCGCAATGATCACCTCGCCGGATTCGAGTCGGAGGTCTCGCGTCTGCGTAGGGCAGAGCTGTTTTTGCCCTAGATGCAAGCCTTGAGGCTTTCGGGAGAGCCAAGCAACTGAGCCACATCCTTCTGCGAAAACATCCAACACACAGACACTTTTGTTTTCTCGATACTTGAATACAAGAAATTCACCGCACACAGGATACACACCCTCTTCAAACGATTTAAGCCTTCAGTCGAAAAGAAATCAAGACGAACTTTGAGCGTCTACCCGACAGATTCTCAGCCGAGTAAACGCTCGGGGGATACTGACGAAGGGATGGATCCTAGACCTATCGGGTGAGCCTACCCGGTCCAAGGCCCAAGACCCAAGCTCCAAGGGAGAAGCTGTGGACTGTTCTAGAAGCCCCAACCAAGGCCCACCCGCAAGGCCTTGCGGGTTAAGAAAGGAAACCTGTAACCGACTTTAGCTTAGGGTTTGTATCCCCCCGAGGACGGTTTGAGACCTGGCTACCTATATAAAGCCAGGAGAACCACCGGGAGGAGGACCAAGCAATACCGCACCACCTTAGCCTCGAGATTGAGATCTACTCTTGACTTGAGCACCCCCACTGTAACCAATCTATTGAGCTAATACAGATCGACAGAAGCAGAAGTAAGGGTTTTACCTCTACGAGGGCCCCGAACCTGAGTAAATCTTGCCCCATGTTAGCCGACGATTGTCACCAGCGCCTACTCGTTCTCTTACTCGAAACCCCATCGGTTCATCCGAGGGACTTGTTGATATGCATATTCGACACCGACCACCGCCACCTCCGCCACCGCGCGTTTCAGGGCCTAGTCGACGCCAGGGACGACCTCGTGGTCCGCGAGTATTACCGGAACAATCCGGGGGAGGAGAGCACCCACGAGGAGCTCTTACAAACCCGCGCGGCTGAGTGGGCGGAGTGCCGCCTCGAACGCCACCTCGCGTTAGATGCCGCTCGGGAGGCGAGGACAAAGGCGCTGCAAGAGCTCCGCCGGGCCGACCACGCCGGCGAAGTCTGGGCCTTCGACGATCCGAGGTGGGGGCCTCTCTCGGACATACCATCATGCACCTCCTAAGACGACGAGGAGGTCACCGACGAGTTCGCCGACGACGACGACCAGGAGGAGGTCACAGACGAGTTCCCCGATGACGACGAGGAGTAGTATTCGTCTGTTTTCTATTTTTAATAAAAGAATTTGTATTCCGGCAAACTGCGGCACGCTAGCGCGTCTATTTTCTGTTTTCCATGTGATTCTTCCTGATTGGTGGGATTCAGACGCCAGAAAGAAACACACCCCTCATCCAACGACTCACAAGTGCTAACATTAGGGAGAAGGCTGGTACATTTGGATAGATAAAAAAGGCACAATACATAATGGCAAGAGTGGATCAAAACCTAAACGGAGAGCATAGATCTAGATAAACAAGGCAGTACATAATGGCAAGAGTGAATCTGATCTGCTAGTCATACTTCTGCCTAGGCCTATAGTACTCCGACTCGTAGTCTTCGTAGTCGCCGCCGTCGTCGTCACTATCGTCGGACGGTGCTCTAGACTCCCTCGGGGGATCACGACCCCAGGAGTGGGCATGAGGCTAGCGCAGGTGGGGGTTATCGCCGTCCTTGATGTAGTTCATGACGCTCTGAAGAGTCCGTCCGCCGTCCCACCAGAGCTGACGACCGGCCTCGTTGAAGTTCGAAGGAGGCGGGGCGTTCTCCTCGTACCTGGTGAGTGCACTCTCACGCCGATTAATGAAGAAGGTGTCCCAAGTAGGGCGGTAGTCGGGATTCCAACTGGGATTTCTCTGCTGCTCCGGCGTGAGCTCGTGGTAGTAGTGTTTCGTGATGGCTGTCCGGCGTGCCACACCTTGAGGAACAGCAGGGACCGGCACTCCTCCGACGTTCGGCATCCAGCCGGCGGGGACGCTGTAGCCGGGCGGGCAGGGGTAGTTCGAGGCGGAAAGTGCCTCCGCCTGCAGGAAGGTTAGGGTGGGTACGGTAGAAGTCATGGGAGAATGGTGAGTTTATATGTGTTTATGCCAATGGTGGCAATACATACATATATATAGTAAGAAGAAACAGACCCCGTTAGTTCCGGCCCGCTTTACCAACCGGGACTGAAGGGTTACGGTTTCGTTGGGACCAATCACAAAGAATCACACGGATCGTATGCTTCTTTCAAGCGCTTGTGAGTCGTTGGATCAGGGGTGTGTTTCTTTCTAGCTCTTGTGAGCCGTTCGATCAGGGGTACGGTGTGTTTGTTTCGAGCGCTTGTTAGCCGTTGGATCAAGGGTGTTTCTTTCGAGCGCTTCTTAACCGTTAGATCGAAAACCTAGCAGAACACTTTGTGAGCCAGAGGACCCTATATATATAGCCCACCTCTTGAAGTCCCTTCATACACCATTCAGTTCATCCACCGAATACAAATCATTCATATTCGCCAGCATACGTCCTACCGTGCATTTGATATTCATATATGCAATCAGGAGCCACGGTGGGGCTGTATGCTGGCGATACCGATTGTTTTGTTCTACATCCCCCATTCAAGGTTTGACAAAAGGTTTGATACATCATTCAGTTCATCGACCGACTACAAATCATCCGGATTCGTCAGCATACGTCCGACTGTGTATTTGATATGCATTTATATATGCACTCAGGAGCCACACTCGGGCTGTATGCTGGTGACAACGTTTGTTTTATTCTATATATCTACAAATCCTCCAGTTCACACGCCCGACAGTCATGTTGATACAAAACATGTCGAAAGCAAAGGTAGACTAATCCAAATACATGAACCATACAGGTTTGATATATTATTACACAATAGTCTAGCAATATTACATGTTTGTTTTCTGCGAGCTCAGATGGAATTATGCTCTCGGACATTTCATCGAACACCTCTTGTGCATATCAGGGAAAAACAAGTGAGCACACCACACCAAAAAGTGAAAGACATGAGGATTGGAGAGGGATGGCATGGCAGTGTTTATAAAAAAAGAGAATTTTTTTTATTTGAAAAAATAAAGAATTCTATTAATTTTCATTTTCCATCTATTTGCTCAGCTTTTCTTAATGAAATTGAAATTATTAACTAAACGGCAATATAGAAATAAATATACAACTTTCCATCTAGTGGGGGTCTTTTGCCCCGGTTGGTGGTTCCAACCGGGGCCAAAGACCACCACACGACGCGCTCTGCTTGTGCGGGCCTTTAGCCCCGGTTCGTGGCTCCAACCGGGACAAAAGACCCCCCGACCACGCGCCCTGCTCGCCCCGGCCCCACCGCTGCAGGCTTTTGCACCGGTTGGTGGCCGAGCCGGGGCGAAAGGGGTGCTCGTCATCGAGCAAAAGCCCAGTTCTCCACTAGTGGGACGAGGGATTCAGACATGGCACTCTTGAGTTCAGAAGTGGGACTATCGTTGCTTCCACCACAATGCCAATGCCTCGTTCTATATTAGATTAGATGGTGTTCCCAATGTTTCTGATTCCTAACATTGTCAACTAGTCGACTACGATTATACTCCATTTCTCTTAACTCTTTGAGTTCTGCCATTGCCTAGAAAACAAAGTGTCTCTCTGCAGCTCTACTGAAGAAAGGCTAGATGTCCTACCGCGTCAAAACCATAGCGTTAGCAAGCTTGGGGTGTTGGTTTATATATAGTATATAGTGAGGTGCAGGAGACCGGGTCAGGGCAGCTAGTGGGACACTAAAAGCAGTGACAGCGACAACAATAAATCAGTCGGTAGAGAAACTAGTCTACCGATGCTAACAATCGACCCATGTCGATTGATTGCTTGATGCCTGATCGCACAGCTGAAAGGCTGAAACAACGTTGAGGACTTAGGGGATGCGGGAAGGCTGAGAGCATCTCTAATAGAGCCTGTAAAAAGCTTAAACCCGTAATTCCGGCGTGTTTACGATTTGGGTCCGGTTTCGAGACCCTACCAGCATCCGTAAATGCGGCCCAGCCTGAAAACATGACTCGGACGTCCGAGAATTCCCCCTCGAGTCGATATATGTACGGGCTCCCGAGTCGTTCTCAGTGAAGGCTCTTTCGAACCCTCGTCGCCTCCGATGCAATCCCTTACCGTCTCGCGTAGCTCCGGCACGCGATTGAGTAGCCCCCCCCCCCCGCCACCGCTCTCTTCCCACAATGGAGCCCCATGGAAACCCGTTCGCCGAAGCCAACGGCTGGATCGCGGCCTCTCCCCCTTCCCTCCCCACACCACCACCATCGCCGATGGTGCCTCGCATCTACCAGCACGGCCTCATCCGCGTGGCCCCTCCAACTCTTTGGCAGGATCCTGGACCCGGTCGTGGCTGGAGTAGTCCCCCCGCAGTCACCGGCGGCGGTGTTGGGGGTCCTCGCAGACAACAGATCTGGTGACGAGGCTTCGGAGGAGCAGGGCCCCATGGAGACCGAGTAGGACCTCCTCCAGTTCGGGATCAAGAGGAGCCTTCACCACGAGCGGAGGCACGCGACTCGGCGCCGCCACTACCAGCGCCACGTCGACGACTTCAACGAGGGGCCGCAGCAGCAGGCCCTCCGTTCGAACGAGGAGCTGCAGAAGCAGGTGGCGTTCCAGTTGGTGTAAAAGGCCCCCTCCTCCAGCTGCTCCTCCTCTTTCGACGACGACGACTCCAGCTCCGACTGAAGACGGCGCGGTGGAGGGAGAAGAACAAGCCTTGGCGAAGAAGAAGTCGCTGGGCATTTTGGCCCTAGTAGTGTTGGGTGCGGCAATGAATTACATTTTTAATTTGCAAAATCGGCGAGGAGCAATGAGTTCATCCATCTGTACACCCGCCTAAATCAATGAAAATATCCATTTTCAGTTCATGTTAAGCGTTCTGCTATGAACTCTACCTCTACGACCCATAGAATCAAGCAAAACGCGAACCGAAATACATGTTTACAGGTTTCAGTTTTGGGGGGCTCTGCTAGAGTTGCTGGATGCAACCAAGAAGCGCCAGAACAATTTGAAGGGTATTTCGACTATCTTGTGGATCAGGGAGCGCTCACGGCACCACATAAATCGTCCCACTAGCACCCTTTGGATTCCTGTTTTTAGTTAAAACGACCGGATATTTTTGCGGCGCGGGTTAGCTGCTGCTCAAAATACCGAGCATGGTGTGTGCGAAAATACGGACAAGCTTAGATTCCAACAATCGAAGTGGGCTCTAATCTTAGGGTTCTAAAAAAGAACATTATAGAAATTTTACGAATACTGCACAAAATAAATATTTTTGAAAAATACTGCGCATGCGAGAAAGTATGAAAACTTCGCTAGAACTAACCGCCGATGTGCCTACATATCCTCTGCCGTGGAGACGTGTATGCCATGCACGACAAGTACGACCTTGGCAAGACCTTGGCGACCGGTCGAAGAACATGAGGCTGGTGCAGTTCGACTCCAAGGTTCTGCACCGCAACCGCCAATCTCCAGGATGACAGCTACGTCAGGGTGATTTGTGTGTGATGTAGCACCCCTACGCCATGGGACACTTGCCATGGATATGGGAAGAAAATCCTATGCGGCCCAAGAAGAAACGACCCAACGGTGGACCCTATCTAGCACCGTACGATTTGATTAAAACAAAGAAAATCAACTTCCGCAGCGGGGTTTGGTTAATTGGAAGGGTTTAGTTTGCCACGTGTAGGATTCTTGTGATGGTCCAGAACTAGGTCATACCCTCTTGGGTAGTATAGGATTTATTTCCACGGGTATGTAGCCCCGACTAGGAACCATTCCACCCAGACTAGTGGCTCACACATGCAAGCCTGTATTTTTTTTTTTCAAATGAGGTTTAAAGCCCGCGTTTCTACGTCGATTGATGCACATAGCATTTTTATTGCAATATTCAGAAAAGTGCCATATCATTACAAAATAAACATCCCGCATGGTTGAGACATAAATCAACCATCGAAAAGACAAAAAGGCAACTATCGCGAACTATGCATCTCTTAATCGGCTAGTATGCTGCAACAAAGCCCGGTTGAAAAAATCTTGAGCGACCATCAGCAGCCGTGAACATCCGATACCCATAAGCCCTCACTGGTCCACGGGTAGAAGCAATGCCCACTTCTGAATCCAGTGGACCGCCAAAGAGATAACCAGCAAAACATTAACATCTCTGACCCGATTAAAAATGATATTATTCTGACAGTTCCATATTGACCAACGAAACGCCGAAACACCAATTCGGATCCTATCTTTTGTCTTTTTTCCACCCCATTCAACCAACTTTTGAACATATTTGTTATATTATCCCGAGGTGTGTTATTATAAGTGGTGAATACACTTCTCCACGTTAGTTTAGACAATGGACAAGAAATAAGAAAATGTTCTATTGTCTCCTCCGATTTAAAAAAAAGAACATATGTACATCCATGTCATTTTCGTTTAACAAGGTTTCCTTTTTTTTAGAAAAACTATGTTTTGAAGGAACCACATGAAAACTTTAGTCTTGAGGGGAATTTTTAGATTCCAAAGATATTTTACGATGATATCTTGTATGCCGATTAATTAACTCTTCATACATAGACTTAACAATGAAAATACAATTAGTAGTAAGTTTCCACATAGAAGTATCAGAATCCTGTGTTAGCGAAACCTCAATCAATCTTTGACATATATGAGACCAAGAATCTCATAAATGACCAGTAAGGTTCCTCCTAAAACTCATATTAATAGGAGGAGCATTTGACATAACATCCTGAACGAAAGCATTCTTCCGTCGAACAATGTTATAGTGAGATTAATATTGATCTATAAGAGGTGTATCCCCTAACCATATGTCATCCCAGAAACTAATAGCAACCCCGCATCCAAGTTTAAGAAACCCCTTATTAAGAAAATCATCTTTAATCCGCATCAGCCCATTCCAAAAGGGTGAATCAGTAGGTTTTGCCACTACCTGAGTTAAAGTTGACTTCTTTAGGTACTTGTTAAATAAAAGTTCCTACCACACCCCTTTTTTGTTTAACTGTTTAAACAACCATTTTCTCAGAAGGCATTTTTTTCATCTCAAGCACCTCAATTCCTGGTTCATCCTATACTTTCATTTATTCTCGTCATTTTGCCAGGATCTATAGAAATCTAATCTCTTTCTTACCCCCACAGGTATCTCAAGTAAAGATAACATGAACGTAGGAAGACTTGTTAACACGGAGTTTATAAGAACAAGACGATCCCCATAGGATAATAACTTACCCTGCCAGCAACTCAACTTCTTCTCGAAACGAGTTTCAACTGGGTACCACTCAGTGTTACGGAGAATTTGATGATGGATTGGTACCCCTAGGTATTTAAAAGTTAATGTCCTAAACTCACAACCAAAAATTTGTTTTTACTGGTGTTCATTATCTTTTTTTCCTTTCCAAAATAGAAAATCTCACTCTTATGAAAATTAAATTTTAAACCCGGCAATTTCTTAAACATACACTAAATTAGCTTCATGTTTATTTCTTTTGCATGTTCATGTCCCACGAATAAAAACATGTCATATGCATACTACAAAATAGAGACACCTCCCTCCACTAAATGTGGAATTAAGCCCCCAACCCGTACATCCTCTTTTGCCCCTACTATAAGGATGTCCAACATATCATCTACAAGGTTAAAAAGAATGTGCGGTATGTAGAACTTTTCTGGTTTGAAAATACTGAACAATATCATCAATCACACCATAGTCGATCAAAACCTTTCATACAGATGACTTGGAGCAGGAATGCCCAGTTAACCTTATCGTATGCGTTCCCAAAGTCAATCTTAAAATGAATTCCACCCATTTTTTCGTTTGATTTAATTGATAGTCTCATGAAGAATAACCACCCCTTCAAGGATGTGTCTTCTAGGCATAAACGTCATTTGCGTTGGTCCGATGAATTTGCTTGCAATCGACCTTATCCTATTAGTTTCCACCTTAGTGAAAACTTCAAAACAAACATTAAGCAGACATATAGTCCTATATTGCTGAATTTGCACCGTATTCTCTTTCTTGGGTAATTACGTGATTACTCCAACGTTCAATTTAAAAAAGGCAAATTCCATGTTTTAATTGAACAACATAGCCAAAAGATCTCCTTTGACTACCTCCCAAAAAAAATATAGAACTCAACCCGTCTTGTCCTAGGGCTTTATTCTATTCCATCTGGAAAATAGCATCGTGAACTTCTTCCATCGAGAAATCAGCTGTTAGAATACTATTTTAATCAGCAGAGAGTTGTGCGATATCGTGGATAACATGTTCCAAACAATTTTTTTGTAATATTCAGTAATATAAGTCTTAAGGCTATGGTGTCAAACAATGGTTCCCGCATCTTGCTCTAGTTGAAAAATCAACTTTTTCCTATGCCTGCCATCTGCCATTAGGTGGAAATAGTTCTTATTATTCCCACCCTATCTAACAACTTTGACCTTAGCTCTCTGCGCCCATTTAGCCTCTTCTTCTCTATGCAAATTGCATAGCTGATCCTTAGCATTTCTCAGTGTATCTCGCCCAGATACTGTGAGAGGCATAGTTTCCGCATAAATGTCTAAGTCATCAATGAGTTTAACCATATTTCTTTTTGCAATCTATATTTTCCACTGTGATTTGTTGCACATCCCTTTAGAAATCGGCGAATATGTCTCAATTTGTTTATCTATATCTCAATAGGTGAGTTTCCCTTGCTAAAAGCCCTCCATTCCGAAGCTACCTAGTTTTAACCATGTTAACTAAAAAGAGAACTTGTGTGAGTTATCTATATAAGCACCATCTCCTGTAGATGAGGGTGTGGCCTTAATAAAAATGTGCAAAGAACAATTTAGTCAACTAAAGAACGTTAAGAGTAAGAAACCAACCTGCATTTGAAGTGGCATCACCAAGAGTCACATGATCCTCTCCTAGTTCTCGTTAAGCAAGATCATGTTTACAATTTCCGTCAATAAACAGAGGAGGACACGAAACAGTAGTCGACGTGGCTGGCGAAGATGCAAATGAGGAGTGACAGTAATTTACTCCATAGACAAAATGCAAAAACGAGGGATGGTGGATAGGTGATCATGAGAGATTATGGGATATATACAGAACCTTGCAGTCTCGGGTAGGGGGTTTGTTATTCTATAGCTGGCACGAAGCGGTTTGGGGCACGCGTGAGGTGTGCCCATCACTCTTTCCGCTGGCGAGCTGTTACTCACGTCGCCTATGGCTAGCCCTTGAGTTCCAGGACAAGTCCTCCTCGACCAACCAGAAGAGAGGAGCGGCGCCGACGAGCAAGCAATAGGGAGAGAAGACCGAGCCATGGTCGCAGGCATGTCTTCATGTCAATCCCAACCCGGACTGCCCCAGGCCGGAGCTACTTTTGCGCCGGCCCTCTCAACATGCGACCCCACTACCCGAGACTGCAAGGTTCTGTATATATCCCATAATCTCTCATGATCACCTATCCATCATCCCTCGTTTTTGCATTTTGTCTACGGAGTAAATTACTGTCACTCCTCATTTGCATCTTCGCCAGCCACAACGACTACTGTGTCGTGTCTTCCTCTGTTTATTGACGGAAAATTTTAAACATGGTCTTGCTTAACGGGAACTGGGAGAGGATCATGTGACTCTTGGTGATGCCACTACAAATGCAGGTTGGTTTCTTACTCTTAACGTTCTTTAGTTGACTAAATTGTTCTTTGCACATTTTATTAAGGCCACGCCCTCAGCTACAGGAGATGGTGCTTATATAGATAACTCACACAAGTTCTCTTTTGAGTTAACATGGTTAAAACTAGGTAGCTTCATAATGGAGGGCTTTTAGCAAGGGAAACTCACCTATTGAGATATAGATAAACAAATTGAGACATGTTTGCCAATTTCTGCTAAACACGGCTACCACTAAGGTGGTGGTCAATGGAGTGCCAGGGAAGCAGATATCCCATGCTCGGGGACTGCGCCAGGGTGACCCGATTTCCCCCATGCTATTCGTGTTGGCTATGGAGGTCATCACACTTTCAGTGGAGAAGGCGGTAAGAGAAGGGCTGTTCACCCCGCTAGTTGGTTGTTCTGCTCTGCAACGAGTTTCGGTCTACGCAGATGACGTTGTGATGTTTGTTCAACCCCTGGAGTTTGACCTAGTTGTGGTCAAGCGCATCCTCCAAACTTTCGGAGAGGCCTCGGGTTTGAAGGTCAACTATGCCAAGACTTCTGCAACGCTAATCAGGGGCGATGAAGGAGATGAGATCTTGGTCGCACAGGTGTTAGGTTGGAACATCACAGAATTCCCGATCAAATACCTAGGGTTACAGCTGGCTTTGCATCGCCTTACTAAGAGCAAGTGGCAGCCTTTGTTGGACCATGTTCTGAGATGCGTATCGGCTTGGCAAAGTGGCTTGATAGCAAGGGCTGGGAGGTTGACTTTGGTCAAATCTGTTGTTGCTGATGAAAGTATAAGGATTCCGCCTAGAGGGGGGGTGAATAGGCGCTTTAAAATAATTACGGTTTAGGCTTGAGTAAATGCGGAATAAAACTAGCGTTTAATTTATCAAGCACAAAACCTATGCAAGCTAGGTTTACCTATGTGCACCAACAACTTATGCTAGGCATGATATACAACTATGAGATAGCAAGATAGATGACTTCAAGCACGATGGCTATCACAAAGGTAAATGCATAAGTAACGAGCTAGAGTATAGAGATAACCGAAGCACAAGGATACACCGGTGTGATTACCGAAGTTCCTTCCCAAGGGAAGTACGTCTTCGTTGGAGAGGTGGGGATCCACCTAGGCGCTCCTCAATAGCACGGATGTGCACACCTTATTCTCCTTGAGCTTCTCCGGTGAGGGAGATGCTCGTTTCCACTATGAGGTCGACTTGAAGGCGTTGACCAAACCTTACACGAGGTTGAGGCTATCTCCACAACTCAATTGGAGGCTCTCAACGAAGCTTCTTGCAACAAGGTGGAAGCCCCAAGCACTAACCGTCTAGGGTGCTCAATACAACCAAGAGGAACAATCTCTCCGGTGACCAAGCACCCAAGAGTAACAAGCTCACGAACTTCTCTTTCACGAATCTCGTGGGAAAGTCAAACCGATGCACCTAATGCAATGGCAAGAACAAACAAAGTGGTCAAGAACTTCTCTCCCAAATCCCACCAAAGCAACTAATGCTATGGAGGGAGTAAGGAGGAAGAACAAGGAAAACAACAAATGAATCCCTAGATCTAGATCCAATAGATTCCCCTCACAAAGAGGAGGGATTGATTGGTGAAGTGGTAGATCTAGATCTCCTCTCTCTTTTCCCTCAAGTGGAAGCAAGAATCATTGGAGGGATTGAGATATAGCAAGCTTTTGGAGGTCAACAATGGAGGTCAAACTTGCCCAAAAGGTTGGAGAACCATTGGGGAAGAAGGCCCCTTAAATAGGTCACCCAAATATCCAACCGTTGGAGGAAAAATCGCGCAGGGGCGGAACCTCCGGTGAAACCACCGGAACCTCCGCCCCCCGTATGAGTTAGGACACCAAAAAGGCTGAAAAAATGACCCAACCACCGGAGCCTCCGGTGGTTTCACCGGAGGCTCCGCCAACATCATCCCGAAGGGGTTTCCGGCGGAGCCACCACCGGAGCCTCCGCTGGTGGAAAAAACTGCAGAACACCCTATATGAAAACGGTCGTAACTTTTGCATCCGGACTCTGTTTTCGATGTTCTTGGGCTCGTTGAAATCGCAACAACGAGCACTACAAGAATATGCAGATAAACATCATAGTCTAAACTGAGAATATAAAACCAAATGATGAAAGGTTTGGCCTATCAATAGAGGACAACCGGTAGAAACCTCCAACAACAAAAATGCGATAAGTTTTTCATACGAAATCCATTTTTGTTGAACTTGAGCTTGACATGAAGAACATGGCAATCTCTAAAACGTTACATGGAGAAAACCCAAATAAGAACCAAGAAGGATGATGCCAAGTATGCAAAGGTTTGAGCTCTCTACGATAGATACGATCAAGATATGCATTCAAGAACCCCTCTTGATAGTACGGTTATCTATCCTATAATCCGGTCTCCCAACTAGCATAATGAGACCGGTAAAATAGAAACCCTATCTAAGTCATACCTTTTCCTTGCGCAATCCAATTGAGCTAGATGATGACGATCTTAATCACCTCAAGTTGGACTACCTTTCTTGATTGCGCTTCGCTTCGTGAAGATTGTGAATTGCTCCCCCATAAGCTAATATTAGAGAGCATCTCACATGACCATATTCACTTGACCATAATATCCATATGGGTGGCAAGATTCAAGCATAGAATTTCTTCTAGATGCTTCACTTGAGCTTCCACGTCAAGCTAGGTGACGAACACCGCTTGACGATGACATAGACCATGGGCAATATGAAATCTTTCTTTTTGTTCATGCCCATGGAAAGATACCTAACCACACATAGAGATGCCACACACATATATGGGTTAGATCACAAAGCTATATTGACAATTGCTTACCATACCATGAGATACACAATCCCACTTGGTACATCGTGTAGCTTTGTGTGTTGATCACTAGCTTGATCACCCTTGTATCTTTTCTTATCACTTCAAATGATGATGTCTTGAAGATAACCATGAAGGATAACATAATACTTTTCTTCAAGACACACTAGCAATAAGCTCAACTCAAACCATGACCATTCTTCATGTAAATCCTTGAATATACATGAACTCCATTATTTCCTATGGACAAGATCTACAAGGATAACTCAATGCAAACATTAGTCCATAAGGATTGTCAATAATTACCAAAACCACATATGGGGCACCATGCATTTTCAATCTCCCCCATTTTGGTAATTGATGACAATCCCTTTTTACGAGGGTTTATATGATGAATTAAGCAACCATGCAAAACAAAGAGCAAGGATGCAATAGCATGGAAGGCAAATGCTTAAGAACGAAACTAAAGCATAGAACAAAATTCCCTTAAACCCTCTAAACTTCTCCCCCATTGGCATCCATTGCCGAAATGGGAAAAAAGATTAGAAGACCAATATAATAAGAGCTCCCCCATAGTGTATGCATTCCTCATTATGAGTGAAATCAAGAGCATATATCCAACTAGGAATAGATGGAGGGAGATCAAACTATATTGAGGATCCAAAGATTTACAAGCAAAGTCAAATTGAAGGATACTTTCATAAAGAAGCAACCAACCAAAGGATCCGAAAAACCGATTGACCAAAATCAATATTATGATAAGATCAACCAAGTGTTCTAGAAAATCAAGAGGGAACTCCCCAAGGTACATGCACAATGTTAGATTTGAATTACTATATAATGTGCACAACATGGAATCATCACTCCCTTCTAGATAATTTTGAACACAAACAAGAGCAAGATAATAGATTGGAAATGGAGCAAAGCAACTTGCAAACAAACAAGAGTTGAGCAATTAAGATCAAGAAGTGACAAGTAAAGATTTACTCAACCGAAAGAGGTGAGTGTGACAAGGGAAGACATTTGTAGGAGACTAATAGGATGAGAAAAGCTTCATCATAGTCTTTAAATATATGAGGCACATAGTGCATATCATGTCTTTCCCATACACACAAACCAACAAATGATAAAACACATAGGTCCACAAGATTTATAAGATGAAAAAGGAATACCAAAAGAAAGCAAAGCTTGTGCCTTTTAGGAACCACCAAGTAATATAAAGAAATAAAACATGGTCACTAAAGAAATAGAATATCAATTAAAGATGTAACTATTCTCGTGTGTATAAGTTTCTAAGTGGACACCAATCACAAAGATATAGATCCACAAACAAATATGCACACACAAAAATAGGTACAAGGGTGAAGAACATGATATCCAAGATAGGTTCATACATATACCAATAAGATTTTTGCTTGAAAGTAAAGCACTAGGATTAGTTTAATCTTAAGGGGATATAGATGGACAAACAATAAACTCACCAAAGCATCACAAATATCACAAGGGAAAAGTGATAGTTGGAATGCTTCGAGAAAGGTAACACATATCACAAAAGATTCAAATGGTTTTTGAGAATTCATAAATATTGCATATGAGAGACTTCAAGTAGAAGTTACTAGATTAATATACTTGGGATTGGTGAATCATGAAAATGATTATAAATATCCCCTTAGTATGTAATCATCCCGGCTTACTCATAGTTGCAATAAAGATGTTTTTGATAAGACATTTGCAAGAGCCAAATGAAATGCAACACATGGAATTCATGCCAAGATGCAACCTACACAAGGTTGAAAGCTAGAAATGTATGCATGGAATAGATAGTTGTTACCGAGACGGCATTGGTGATGAAGAGGATGCGAGTTTGATAATCATCGTAGCTTGACTCCTATGATATGATGGTGAGAACACCTTCCTTATGAATGAAGCAAGCAACCAATGTATCTCCATTGTACCTAAAAACAAAAATCAAGTACAAAATGGTTCCCAAACTTATTGGGTCCAAAGTAGTTAGGACAACTACAATAGATAGGACAAATCCACATAAATATGTGCATATTAATATGAATTTGAATTTTATGCACATCTTAGCCATTTAGGATTTGATGGAGTTTATTCTATATATTGGATCAACGAAAGTAAGCATCTCAAAGGATATACATAGTAAATATACATGCACAAAACTTTCAAGAACCAAACAAGATACAAATTGGACAAAATACCAATTAAAACAAAGAAGGCACTCACAAGAGATAAAATCAAACGAAGTGTCCAAATTATATCAAAACCCCAAAGCAACACATGATTTAGGAAATCGAATAGAGAAGATAACAAAAACAACATCAAAGAATAAACAAACCCTCTACACTTTTCATGATGGCACACAAAGTACGAAGACGAAAAATGTTCGTCTTCCAAAGAGACAAGTCATTGGGATAAAATATTAATTTCAAGACAACAAGTGTTCAAACACATATAGGATAGTTCTTCCAATAATAGTGCATTAATTATGATATTGCATTTGAATACAAGATGCACACAATGGAATCATTACTCTCCATATATATTGTTCAAACACTAGTCAAACTCAAGAAAAGCAATAAGATGCAATACCAATTAAAGAGTTGTGTTCTACTCAATGTAGGATAGCTTCCCCAAGAAATGCAACACAAAGAAGTATGACTTTGAATGAAAGTGCACACGGATGGGATCATTGCTTTTCCTAACTCAATAAAGCATAAAGCAAATTTTGACTAGAGCAAGGAAGAAACAAAGGAGTTTGAACCAAACAAATCCTTGGCAAGAAACAAGGCAATTTTAGAGCAACGGACAAAGTAAATATGATCAATAAACTTACCACGAATTATTATAACTTGTCAAAGACAAGAGATGTATGGAGATATTTCTAGGTGGTATATTTGTTCACAATCATATTCACAAAACATAAGCATGTGGTAAAAGATAGGAATGAAAACACCATACTTAAATAGAGATTCTTGGTGGCTTCAATAGTCGAATGATCATGCAAAGAAATGATTAATATATCAAGAAGCAACCGGTTCCCGAGAAGGTAAATTCTAGTGCTAATTTGTGGAAAACCGCACCAAGAAATTCTCTCACAAATAAGATACCAAAAGATGAGCAAATAAAATCATTTAAGCAAATTTAAACTTGTTTGAGCACACATGCCACATAGGAACACGATAATTTACAATATCCATTCTATGTGGCAAAACCTTAAATGTTCACATTCTTTAGGCTTGTAATATGCACAAACATATTACTCCCCCATAATGTGATAGTCCATATGTTCTTAGAAAGAGGCAAACAAAGACCAACTTGAGATAATTAATAGAAATTAGAATTTGAATTTCTCATGAGTATGAGATACCACATAGAGACTAGATAATATTGAAATATCAACACTATGTGGTATTCCCATGTACACACATTTTGGGATTGTGAAGTGCCAAAGGCATATTACTCTCCCAAAATGGGATAGTCCATTCATCACTCAAAAGAGCCAAATAAGATACACACAAGATGCAATTAGGCTCAAAGCAAACTCATAAATACATTTTGTGCGAACCGACAACCACATACTAGATTACTCAAGGATAGGTAAGTAGTAAGCACAAAATATACAAAATACAAGCAAGGTACAAAACCAATACATGCAAAGGGGCAAGCAACTTTAAACGTATATATATAATGTAATAAATACAAGTTACCGCAAGAAGGAACATGGAATATGAGATAGAGACGTGATAATCCAAATGACTTGGCTTAAGGAAAATATACGTGATGAAGATCCCTTAATTCTTCATGATATAGCCAAGTCTCCAATGCCCTCCGATAACACCTATTGATCAAGTTTGAGCTTGTTGGTCCCCAACCAAGTTGGGTCCTAAGAGGTTAGTCACAATAGGCTTGGCAACCCAAATGGTTCTTTTCTTGACACCACTTTGAGTACCAACATATTTGGCAAACACGTTGCCCACATCATCCTTCCGAATGGAATACACATCATCAATTATGATAGGGTTGGATAATGTACCATTAGTGCATGAAGAAACAAGATGGTCCTTTTCACGACATAAGTAGCAACAACGACTCCTTCCATTCTTCTTAGTTGATTTCTCAACTTGAGAAGCATTAGCTTGAGTCTTCAAGAGAAGAGGCCTTTCTTCAACTTGAAGTTGAGATTGAGGTTGAACTTGTGGCCGCTTCCCTTGTTGCTTCTCGCTAAGTTTCTTCTTCTTCAAAGGGCATGATCTAACATGATGCCCTTCAACCTTGCACTTGAAGCAAACAATATTGGCCAAATTCTTGACTTGTTTATGGCCCTTCTTCTTGTCGACCTCGGACTTGTTCTTGTGATTGGAAATGAATCCAAGTCCTCTCTTGTCATTGGGGGATTTTTGGACACTCAACATATTATCAAGTGTGGACTTCCCTTTATGACACTTCTCCAAGTCTTTCTCCAATGAAGTGACTTGGGCCTTGAGCTCTTTGATTTCCTCTACATGGTTAGTATCAACACAAGAGCTAGAGGAAGTAGATGCATCATTATTAGAGCAACAAGGTAAGGAAAGTAATTCATCATAAGATGTGGGAACATTATGAGAGGATGAATTACTAGGAATAGCACAAGGCAATATAGCATTTAGAGTAGATATTGTGCCTTTGTCCACATGAGGCTCACAAGATGTTACCTTAGTTAAAATGGCCTAATGAGCTAATTTTAGCCTCTCATGGGAGACTAGAAGATCCTTATGAGAGCTTGAGAGATTTTCATGAGTTTCTTCCAATTTCCCATAATTACTAGTTAGCAACTCAAGTTGAGCCCGTAGCTCAACATTCTCCTTTAATGTGGATGCTTCACAAGAAATAGAGTTAGTAGCACAAGCATCAACATTTTTAGCTTTGAGGTCATTAGCAAGAGAAAGAGATAATTCATTGTCCCTTCTAAGCTTAGAAACGCTAATAGCATATGTTTGTTCTAGACTATATAGTTTCTCTTCAAGAGAAGATCTAAGGGACCGCTGTTTCTCAAAAGCCTTTTCAAGCTCTTTGTCCTTGATAGAATGGCTACCACTATGACTTTCCAAAGTCACGATGATATCCTCCTTTTCATCTACAAGAGAGTTAGCCTCATCAAGTTGTTCTAGGAGAGCATTCACATTTGCTTTGGTCTCACCAACAAGGCTTGCGAACCATAAGCCTAATTTCTTAGACTCATCATCATCTTCCTTACCAACATCGTCATCACTACTATCATCATAATATATATTGGGGTTCAAAGTGGAAGATACCTTTGAATCCTTGGCCATAAGGCAAAATGTGGTAGATGATGATGAATCATTACTTGAGGCACCACTCAAGTCCACATCTCGTTCCATAGAGAGTTGAGTTTCCTTTAAATTGTTAGGCATACAAATACTAGAGGAAACACACTCATTTTTATCATGGGAACAAGATAAACCAAGCATATCATCATGAGATTTAGTCAAGCAATGACGACATGATATGCAAAGACTATCAACACAAGCATGTAAAACATTTTTGGTGCTAGTTGTGTTTAAGTCCAAAGATGAGACATTGCAATAAGATAGAGATGAAGGATCATCAATAATAATCTCACTATCATTATTGCAAAGCCTATCACTACTCACCATCTCATTAGTTTGTGGCTTACCACATGTTGGTGAAGTAGAAGAAGTTGAGAACTCATCACGACCGGAGATGGAGGGAGAGAAATCATCCTCAATAATATTGGACACTCCATATTTATCTTGAAGCTTTGTCCATAACTCATGAGCATTCCGAATAGGAAAAAGTGGCTTAATAACTACAAGGCTCACAAGAAGGAAAAACGCATTAATAGCAAGAGCATCGAGAGATAAGTTTTTCTCTTCCTCTAAAGTTGGATTTTGAGGATCCTTTGGAGGAGAAAAACCCATCTCTACAATTTGCTCCATGTGTGGGTCCATGACCCGGAAATAAATGAGCATGCGAAATTTCCAAAGATCATAGTTTATGCCATCGAAATGAAATGCGGGATCGTGCACTAATTCACTAAGCGACATCATTACTCTCAAGGCGATGAAGCCTAACAATGAGAGCCCTGGCTCTGATACCAATTGAAAGTATAAGGATGCCGCCTAGAGGGGGGTGAATAGGCGCTTTAAAATAATTACGGTTTAGGCTTGAGTAAATGCGGAATAAAACTAGCGTTTAATTTATCAAGCACAAAACCTATGCAAGCTAGGTTTACCTATGTGCACCAACAACTTATGCTAGGCATGATATAAAACTATGAGATAGCAAGATAGATGACTTCAAGCACGATGGCTATCACAAAGGTAAATGCATAAGTAACGAGCTAGAGTATAGAGATAACCGAAGCACAAGGAGACACCGGTGTGATTACCGAAGTTCCTTCCCAAGGGAAGTACGTCTTCGTTGGAGAGGTGGGGAGCCACCTAGGCGCTCCTCAATAGAACATATGTGCACACCTTATTCTCCTTGAGCTTCTCCGGTGAGGGAGATGCTCGTTTCCACTATGAGGTCGCCTTGAAGGCGTTGACCAAACCTTACACAAGGTTGAGGCTATCTCCACAACTCAATTGGAGGCTCTCAACGAAGCTTCTTGCAACAAGGTGGAAGCCCCAAGCACTAACCGTCTAGGGTGCCCAATACACCCAAGAGGAACAATTTCTCCGGTGACCAAGCACCCAAGAGTAACAAGCTCACGAACTTCTCTTTCACGAATCTCGTGGGGAACTCAAACCGATGCACCTAATGCAATGGCAAGACCACACAAAGTGGTCAAGAACTTCTCTCCCAAATCCCACCAAAGCAACTAATGCTATAGAGGGAGTAAGGAGGAAGAACAAGGAAAACAACAAATGAATCCCTAGATCTAGATCCAATAGATTCCCCTCACAAAGAGGAGGGTTTGATTGGTGAAGTGGTAGATCTAGATCTCCTCTCTCTTTTCCCTCAAGTGGAAGCAAGAATCATTGGAGGGACTGAGAGATAGCAAACTTTTGGAGGTCAACAATGGAGGTCAAATCTGCCCAAAAGGTTGGGGAACCATTGGGGAAGAAGGCCCCTTAAATAGGTCACCCAAATATCCAACCGTTGGAGCAAAAATCGCGCAGGGGCGGAACCTCCGGTGAAACCACTGGAACCTCCGCCCCCGTATGAGTTAGGACACCAAAAAGGCTGAAAAAATGACCCAACCACCGGAGGCTCCGGTGGTTTCACCGGAGGCTCCGCCAACATCATCCCGAAGGGGTTTCCGGCGGAGCCACCACCGGAGCCTCCGCTGGTGGAAAAAACTGCAGAACACACTATATGAAAACG
This sequence comes from Alopecurus myosuroides, assembly GCA_028641055.1. Classification (NCBI taxonomy): domain Eukaryota; kingdom Viridiplantae; phylum Streptophyta; class Magnoliopsida; order Poales; family Poaceae; genus Alopecurus; species Alopecurus myosuroides. Next base: position 28,311,786 of record CM054063.1, read on the forward strand.
GTCGTAACTTTTGCATCCGGACTCCGTTTTCGATGTTCTTGGGCTCGTTGAAATCGCAACAACGAGCACTAAAAGAATATGCTTTTAAACATCATAGTCCAAAATGGGAATATAAAACCAAATGATGAAAGGTTTGGCCTATCAATAGAGGACAACCGGTAGAAACCTCCAACAACAAAAATGCGATAAGTTTTTCATACGAAATCCATTTTTGTTGAACTTGAGCTTGACATGAAGAACATGGCAATCTCTAAAACCTTACATGGAGAAAACCCAAATAAGAACCAAGAAGGATGATGCCAAGTATGCAAAGGTTTGAGCTCTCTACGATAGATACGATCAAGATATGCATTCAAGAACCCCTCTTGATAGTACGGTTATCTATCCTATAATCCGGTCTCCCAACTAGCATAATGAGACCGGTAAAATAGAAACCCTATCTAAGTCATACCTTTTCCTTGCGCAATCAAATTGAGCTAGATGATGACGATCTTAATCACCTCAAGTTGGACCACCTTTCTTGATTGCGCTTCGCTTCGTGAAGATTGTGAATTGCTCCCCCATAAGCTAATATTAGAGAGCATCTCACATGACCATACTCACTTGACCATAATATCCATATGGGTGGCAAGATTAAAGCATAGGATTTCTTCTAGATGCTTCACTTGAGCTTCCACGTCAAGCTAGGTGACGAACACCGCTTGACGATGACATAGACCATGGGCAATATGAAATCTTTCTTTTTGTTCATGCCCATGGAAAGATACCTAACCACACATAGAGATGCCACACACATATATGGGTTAGATCACAAAGCTATATTGACAATTGCTTACCATACCATGAGATACACAATCCCACTTGGTACATCGTGTAGCTTTGTGTGTTGATCACTAGCTTGATCACCCTTGTATCTTTTCTTATCACTTCAAATGATGATGTCTTGAAGATAACCATGAAGGATAACCTAATACTTTTCTTCAAGACACACTAGCAATAAGCTCAACTCAAACCATGACCATTCTTCATGTAAATCCTTGAATATACATGAACTCCATTATTTCCTATGGACAAGATCTACAAGGATAACTCAATGCAAACATTAGTCCATAAGGATTGTCAACAATTACCAAAACCACATATGGGGCACCATGCATTTTCAGCTGCAAGACCAGTGCATCAGCTGTTAGTGGTAGAGGCTCCCTGTTGGTTATTGGAGGAGATCGACAAATGGATGAGAGGGTTGCTTTGGGCAGGAGCGGAGACATCAAACGGAGGACAATGTCTTGTTGCTTGGGAGATTGTGTGCAAGCCCTATTGCTATGGGGGTTCGGGTGTCAAAAATTTGGAACTCTAGGGATTGGCTCTGCGAGTGAGATGGGAATGGCTTAGGAGGACCGATGCTTCGAGACCCTGGAAGGGGCTGCCCATGCTCAAGGACACAATGGCAGCAGAGGTGTTCAACAGTCTAGTCAGCATCAGTGTAGGAGATGGGAAAAGGACGATGTTTTGGAAGGATAGGTAGCTGGGAGGTGTTGAAGTTAGTGATATAGCCTCTTTGCTTAGGGGTGCAGTCAATGCAAGGACAGCAAACAAGAGAACGGTGCATGACGCCCTTGTTGCCAACGAATGGATAACTGATAGTAGAGGAGTTTGGTCTGAAGAGATGGCATCCCAATGTGTGCACCTGTGGTTGGCAATTCAGGAAGTGCCTCGGGAGGATTCTAGGGAGGATGAGTTTTCTTGGCCAGTGGCTGCATCAAAGAAGTATTCTGCTTCTTCGGCCTATAAGGAACTATTGTTGGGTCAGATCAGATTACCACTAGCCAGGGGAGTTTTGAAGTGCTGGGCACCAGTGAAATGCAAGTTGTTCATGTGGTTAGCAATCCAGCATAGACTGTGGACTACAGATAGGAGAGCGAGGCATGGCTTGCAGGAACACCCAGATGTTTGCAAGATGTGCTCTCAAGAGTTAGATTCCTCGGATCACATCTTGGCATCTTGTGTGTACACGAGACAGGTATGGGTGAAATGCACACGGATTCTGAGACTACAGGTATCCACGCCCACGGCGTCACATACTCTGGAAAACTGGTGGCTTGCGGTCCGTGAGAGATTCAGGGACAAGCAGAGGAAAGCAATCGCCACACTAATCACCCTCACCACATGGATGATCTGGAAGCAACGAAATGCAAGGGTCTTCGGAAACACCAGCCAGATCTGTGACGAAGACACTCTCGCCTCTAGAATCCTGGAGGAGTTGAGGCGTTGGGACGAGGCAGGAGCAGGAGCTGGAGTCTTCCTTTGCGAGGAGTAGGCTAGGTGTAGCGTGGAGTGAGTTCGACAGCATAGTTGGGTGCAACTAGTGCTGTCGGTTTGTATTGTCTGTAAACTCTCTCTTCTATAAAAATCAGGTATGCAATTGCATACCCTCGGAAAAAAAAACACATACACACAAGACAGCCCCACGTGAAGCGGTAGATGGTCTGAGAATAGCCACATGTCACTAAGATTACATATTTAGTGAATATAGGAAAACTACGGGAGAGTGGGCCGTTGTCGTGTGCCGTGCACGGCCAAGGCCGGTAATCACACGGCAAAGCCTTTGCTGTGTGTCGCACAAGGCATCCAGATGCACGGCAACCTTATCTTTATCGTGTGCCAAATATCGGGGCACACGGCAAATCTAGGAGACATATACGGGCACTAGGTTCAGCCAGGTCACGCGCTAGCGATCAAGTCGCTTGATACAGGCCTGCTCCGGCCCGCATTCTGGAGTGCACTCTACTGCATCACATTATCCAGCTTCTTGGAACTTCTGATCAGTTCCGATGTTCCTGCCTCTGCAAGCCGTACTACGCCGCGTGGCATGAGCTGCTAGTCCCAATGTCTCTGATTCCTAATACTACGATAGCTGATTTCGTGTATTATATATATCTCTCTCTTAGCTTCCCGAGTTTGGTCTGCCCTTGCCTTGCTGCGTGGGGAAGTAAACGTCCACGTGCAACTCTTCTAAAGCAAAAACTCAAGACAATTATTGAAACTAGGTTCGGGTGCGGGGCATATATAACTGGGAACACAAAATTATCACCTAACACATTGCACATGTATGACAACATGAGGAGAGTCTGGGAGTGTGATGAAGCAGATTCTATGACCTGCCAGCATGTTACCATCATTTCACAGTTTAGATATGTGAATCGTGTAAACTGATGGCAACAAACTAATGTTCACATCGGAATTCTTTCTAAAACTTGCCTAAAGCCTTAGGTAAAACAGCACAAATATATTGTCTATTTTGTGTCCATGTGCACACTTTAACCATCGTTTTATAAAGGAATGAGTCCAAGAAAAACCTTGAGTTTTTACAAGAAAGATACACTATGGAAGAAGCTAAATACGTCGACGGACGTATTATACGCCGATGGCCAAATATCGGGGCCGTCGGCGGAGACCCGGAAAAGGCTAACCGTAAATACGAAAAACAAAAGTAACATACTCCGATGGCAATGCCGTCGTCCTATGTTTTTTTTGAGCTACGCCGAAGACAATGCCGTCGGCGTAGCCTAGCTCTGTTTTTTTAGCTATTTACCGTTTTGAGCATAACTTTTGCATTCGAACTCGGATTTTGACATTCTTTAACTCGTTTAGAAAAGGAGAAACGGCTCTACATCATCATGCATATTGTTAAAGCTATATTATTCGAAAAAAATCCATGAGGAAAAATGGAAGTAACAATAAAAGGTTTACGGTTTCGTCGAAGAGGGGTTCCGGTGCATCGGAATCCAACCAAAAGCTAAATGGTGCCAAACCAAATGTGTACAAGAGTGTTTTCGGTTGTAAATGTAAAAGATTCCACTCCGGGGTTTAAGTGGTTTCACCCTCATCGGTTTCTCTCTGGTGAGTTTGTGGATTTATAGGTGGAAACTCACGCTTCGCTCGAACCGGAGGCAAACTTCTGAAGAGGTGGGGTATAAGTTTTTTTGTGTGTTCCTAAGGGTTACCCTAACACAACCAAGAAAAAAGTTGCACTTGTATACCCTTTTGACGCTGGTACCGGGTGTAGATCTCTAAGCTGGGTTTTCTCCAACTGGGATAGGGTTTCACCGGAGAGTGGCATTGGAGCGCCGTAATCCAACCAAAACCTAGGTGGTTCTATAACAAGTATGTAAAAGTGTGTTTAGGGTTGTAGATGTCCAAGATTTCACTCCGTGATCTTAGCAGTTTTCACCATCATCCGTTTCTCTCTAGCGAGTTTGTGGCTTATAGGTGGAAACTCACACTTCGGTCGAACCGGAGGGAATCTTGTGAAGATTTGGGGTATAACTTTGTTTTGGGTGTTTACAGGGGCTACCCAACACAATCAAGTAAAATTTTGCACTTTGCTACCCATTTTTTACGTCGGTACCGAGTGTTAACGTATAAGCTGGGCTTTTCTCCCACGGGGCTTGAGTTTCACGGGAGAGGGGCTCCGGAGCGTCGGAATCCAACCAAAATATAGATGGTGCCATACCAAGTGTGTACAAGTGTGTTTTGAGTTGTAAATGTGCAAGATGACACTCCGTGATGTTAGCGGTGTCATCACCATCAATTTCTCTCTAGTGAGTTTGCTGAATTATAGGTGGAAACTCCCACTTCAGTCGAACCAGTGGGAATCTTGTGAAGAGTTGGGGTATAACTTTTGTTTGGATGTTCCTAGGGGATACCCTAATACAACCAAGCAAAAGTTTGCACTTTTCTACCCCTTTCTGACGTCGTACCGCATGTAGACGTAGAAGCTGGGCTTTTCTCCAATAGGGCTACGGTTTCGCGACATAGGGGCTCTAGAGCGTAGGAATCCACAAAAATCTAGGTGGTGCCATGCCGAGTGTGTACTAGTGTGTTTTGGGTTGTAAATGTCCAAGATTTCACTCTGTGATCTTAGCGTCTTTACCGTCATCCGTTTCTCTCTAGTGAGTTTGTGGCTTATAGGTGGAAACTCACACTTCGGTCGAACCGGAGTTCTGAAACGTAAGGATATCTCTAGAGTTAGGTTACTTTGCAAGGAGAAAGAGGTGATTAGAATGTTTTGATAATTTCAACCCTAGTTAATTTCAATAAAATTTCGGTATTGTTCCTAGGAGAATTAAATTTGAACATTTCACCTAAATTTATGAAGTATTGGAGTTTTATCGTCTTAGCAAAAATGTTATTTTTTTAAAAAAAACTCAGCCCCTCACTTAAAAGCCGTGCAATCGGTTGACGTAAATTTTTTACTCCTAGATACCAGGGTATCATATATGTGCCAAAAAAATATAGTAATTTGAAAGAAATAAAGAAAATTGGACATCTGCATTCTAACCACTGTCGCTTTCGTCTTGTCAAAGTATAATAAATATGACTGTGAATTAGGGTCAGTAGACTAGAACTATAAATTCCAGCGTCGACGCATAGCCTCTCACCATTATGGTTCTATTGGTTCTTGAAGCAGGCAAAAGCTTTGCCTTTTTATATTGATATAGAAGAAGCAAAGATGGTTCGGCCTAGTCCATAAAAAAAGGGAAAATTGGCTCTGGGACACCGTTATTTTGTGGCATTTGCCAAAACACAGCACTCAATCATTTCTTTACTGAGTACCATTATGATTTTGTGGTACATTTGTTGTATCACACTATACACCCAAAAATGGTAAGTTGAGCCTCAAAAGAAAAACAACCCGACGGAAATGTCTTTTTGTTTGTTTGTCTTACTCTTTCTCCCGATTTTCTTTTTCTCATATTTTATGTATTACATACACACATCGCTCGGGAGGTCGGCTGAGTCTGCCGCTCATTACGCCACACCACTCCACCATGTTTGGCACCTCTTTCTCATCACCTCCATGAGCAATGAACATGTGGAACTTGAGATGGACTGACGCCACGAGCTGACCGCGATCAACTCGGCTACATATCATGTTGTTCTACTCTATCCAGTGGCTGCTGCCAAGGCATACGAAAATTTTGGCTGACGTTGACCGCACTAGATAAACAGGATGCAAATCATTGGCGGCGCGGAAATGGCTGCCAAAGGACGAATTTAACCACGAAAATAAACCCAAAGCCCCAAAAAAAACTTGAAGTTGATTGTTTCCCTGTAACTTTCCATTTTTAGCCGTGCAGTGTGTTACAGCAAATGTACCACATAATCATAATGATACTCAGCAAAGACATGATTGAGTGGTGTATTTTGGAAAATGCCACGAAATAACGGTGTCCCCGAGAAAATTTTCCCAAAAAAAAAGAACAAACCACACAATTAGCTAATAATTTCCGCAAGGTGTTTGGCGCCCGCCAAAATCCAGTTCCTACCCTCGTCTTTAATCTTCTGGAGAAACAAATGAGGTCTTGCCGCTACATTGTTAAAGACCGTGGCGTTATGCTCCTTCCATATTTCCCAAGTGATCAGGGCGACGGCCGTCTTAAGCCCCCTAGGCCTGTTGGAGGGGGTTTTAATAACCGCTTGCTAGTATTGCAGGACAGTGTTGTGGCCAGAACCCAGATCCTGCAGCAGGGAGTGACATGAGAGCCAGGAAACCGCCGCCCTTCATACCCGCTTAGAGAACCGACACTCGAACAAAATGTGACGTGCCGTTTCAGCCTGGCAATTGCACAGCTGACAGAGAGGAGTGTGCGGCCAACCCCTGATGGCCAGGAGGTCCTAGGTCCAAAGCCTGTTCTGAACTGCTAGCCAAGCGAAAAAACGACATTTTGGGGGAGCCCCCAGACCACAGCATTGAAGGTGCACGGAGTAGATCCCAGGAATTGGGCCTTGTATGCAAAACCCTACTTGTAGGAACCACTAGGATGCAGAGTCCACGCGATGGTGTCCTGACCATCAGGGTCTAGATTGATGTCTTGAAGCAGCTCCCAAAGGGTGACGAATTGCGAGATATGCTCAGGCGTGAAATTTCCACTGAAAGGTCTATGATCCAACGACTGTCCAAGAGATCGTCTCTAACCCTCCTCTTCTTCCACTTGGAGGCTTCGAAAATAAGGGGGGCAATTGCCTTTGGTGAGCAACCGTTGAGCCAATAAAAAGTCCAGGAAACCACTTGCCCACCATTACAAAGGGTGACTCTAGTGGCTGCATTGAAGAGGTCCCGATCAGAGGTGTTGATTGGAGTTTCCAGACCAACCCAATGTTTGTCCGAAGCGGCCCATTCATACGAAAGCCATCTCAGGCGCAAGGCGCGAGAGAATTTCTGAAGGTGTAGGACTCCCAGCCCACCCAAGGCCTTAGGGCGACAAACCTTCTACCAATTCACTTTGCACTTCCCTTCGCTTGCCGATTCTGAGCCAGCCCAAAGCATGCCCCTCCGAATCCGATCAAAAGCCTTCAAGGTTGCCTTGTCCTCATTAATAGCCGTAAGGAGAAAGATAGGCATGGAGGTGAGGACCGACTTAACAAGAGCATCATAACCCGCTCTGTTGAGGAACTTGGCCTTCCAGGGATTAAGCTTGGAGGCGGCCTTGTCCACGTAAGGCTGCATATCGATACGGCGAAGTCTCCCAAGGGAAAGAGGAAGACAAAGGTACTTCAGAGGGAACTCCGACAGGGTCACCGGGAAGCCTTGAAGGGTTGCTGGAATGTCGATCTCAGAGCAACGGATAGGGGCGATCGAGGTTTTATCCATATTGGTGACTAGGCCCGTGACCTCCCCAAAATTATGCAACAGGAAAGCAAGGTTGGAGACGTCCTGGTGGAGAGGCCGCAAAAAAATCACGGCGTCGTTGGCATAGAGTGAGATGCGGGACTTGACGAAGTTTGCCGGCAAAGCCTGAAAGAGCCCCGATTCAGTGGCCAACTGTAGAATCTGCGGCAGTGGGTCTATGGCAATGTCGAAAAGCAAGGGAGAAAGCGGGTTGCCTTGCCGGAGCCCCCCGGCCATGGAAGATATCAATCCCAGGGATGGCATTTAGGAGAACTTTAGAAGAAGTCGTCGAGAAAAGGAGCGCCGTCCATGCACGCCAACGAGGTGGGAAACCCCGCCGTTGCATAATATCCAGGATGTAATCCCACCGCACCGAGTCGAAAGCCTTGGCAATTTCAAATTGATGAGTAGAGCAGGGGTGCGGTTTTGGTGAAGGCGGTGGGCGACGCCCCGGACGTACATGAAGTTGTCGTGGAAGCTTCGGGACTTGATGAAGGCACTTTGACAGTTGGAGATGATATCATCCATCTTGGGGTGAAGCCTGTTAGCAATAGCTTTGGCAATAATCTTGGGGATCATATGGATCAGGCTAATAGGCCTGAAGTCCGAGATGCTATCGGCTTCGTGTTTCTTAGGCAGAAGAGCAATGTTGGAAGTGTTCATAATCCTAAAGTTGTTGGCCGAGAACTCGGAGAAAGCATTGATGACCCGCATGAAGTCCTCCTTGATGACTAGCCAGCAGGAACGGAAGAAGTTCGAGGTGAACCCTTTCGGCCCTAGAGCCTTATCACAGGGAAGGTCGAAGATAGCATTCTGAATCTCGTCCTCGAGGAAAGGCAGTCTCACATCATCCATGTTCTCAGCAGGGGGACCAAGAGCATCCCAGTTCAAATCAAGCTGGCGGGGCGGAGGCACCCCCAAGGAGGAGGAGAAGTGCTCCTGTATCAGCTGGGCTTTGTCCAAGTGGTTTACCACCCACCCACCCCCCCCATTCTTCTTTAGCCTAAGGATGACGTTCTTTCGGCATCGAGAGTTGATCCGAAGGTGAAAGAACTTCGTGTTGGCGTCACCATCCCGGAGGAAACTAATCCTGGAAGCTTGCCTTTTGCGGGAGCGCTCAAGGACAGAAAGGCCCATAACCCGGAGTTTGAGGGCAGCGCGTAGTGAGCATTCATCCTACGAGAAGGATCTGGATTCCTGAGCGGTGTCGAGCTGGAGGATCACATCCAGGGCCATGATGAGTTGCTGCTTGTGGTTAGAGAAGAGACCTCTGCTCCAGGTTCGAAGCCTTTTAGCCGTGAGTTTGAGCTTGTGCTGGTGGACATGAACCGGTTGAGTGTGCGGGGTTGGGCAAGGCCATGCAGTGCTGACGACATCAGAGAAACCAGGCATCTCGGTCCAAAAATTCTCGAAGCGGAAGGACCGTGGCTTGCGGGGCCACTGTGATTGGAGAGCAACAACGGACAGTGGTCGGAGAGTGAGGATGGCAGGGTGTGCATGATGTGAGTGTCGAAAGTCATGTCCCAGTTTGCATTGTAGAAGGCCCGGTCGAGCCTGACCAGGGTGGGGTCCTGACGCTAATTGCTCCAAGTGAACTTTCTATTCTGCAGCTTGACCTCCTTGAACTGACAAGTGGATACCGCTTGGAGGAATTGGCCCATAAGGCGAAGATTCAGATTTTCGTTGTTCTTGTCAGCGACCCGATAAATGAGGTTGAAGTCACCCATAATCAACCACTTGGAGTTGTCTTGCGGAGCCGCGACTATGGCTTCATTAAGGAAGGCCCTTTTCTTGGCATCTGAGCTAGGACCGTACATCGTAGTGAACTTGAAAGTAGTGTCGCAAGCGCGAATGGTGACCGTTGCCGAAACCAAGTCAATGCCGATGTGAATGTTAGTCATGTCGACATGGTCGTCATTCCAAAGAAGAAATATGCCACCTCTAGTTCATGTGGCCGGTCGATGAGCGAAAGAACGCAATCTTGATCCACCAATGTAGCTTCCGGTTTGGTGATCGATGAAATCGAGCTTGGTCTCCTATTGATGAGGACATCCCTAGTACATTGCCACCTAAACAAGATGAAGTGAGACTTGGACCAATGACAATATCAAGGACCAAGCTACTAGAACAACAGGTGAATTCAATCCTTATTGATTATGCTATTTGTGATTATGAGAATTTTATACTACCTAAGTCTATGCATTTATGTATGATTAGGTTTGTTGATAACACAAACATGATGGAGGAGAACAATCAAGAGGAGCTAGAAGATGATTATACAAGTGATGACAAGAGAGGAGCCATGGTGAAAACAATGCTACAAGATGGTGAAAACAATGATGCCATGGTGAAAGCAAGTGATCAAGATGGTGAAAACAATTAATAACAATTGTTATTTCAATAGAAACAATTGTTATTCATCAAGACAAGGGGATAGGTGCCTCCACTAAGTCAAATGCGCCTCATAAAATCCTATTTCATATAGGTATGGTTTGTATACCATAATGTGGCCGAATCCCTTAATGGTGGATCAGTTTGTATCTCTCTTTGAGTCCTAGTTGGGTTCCTAGTCCTAGTCCTAGTAGGGAGAGGGTTGCTTGCGCAAGGCCCCCTTGTGGCCGCACCCCTCCACCTATATATGTCCTCCACCTGCGTGTGGATTAGATAGAACCAGTTTAAACCAAAACCAACAAACCCTAGCATCTAGATTGTATTGCTTTGTAAGCATTCATCTTGAAGTTTACCAATTGCAAAGTTGCGTGATATCTTGTTATTCCATCTGGGAATAGGGGGATACAGGACCACTTGTGATCTTTGATTACTTGTGCAAGAGTGTGTAGTTGAAATATTCAAAGAGCTTGATTGTTGTTGCATTGGCAACATGGGTAAGCTGAGTGAGAGGTCTCAGTGTAGCACTAGTTATCCACATATATCAGAAAATACAAAAAGAGAGAGAAGCTCATTGAGAAGATTGGGCCACCCCATATCATCTTGGTATCAGAGTCTCAGGTTTACTCGGTGAGCAAAGTTATCTTTACTTTCAGTTGTTTTTATTCCTATCCAGAAAAAGCCAAAAAATTAGGTTTAGATTTTGCCAGAGACTAGATCAACACCAAATTGCTTCTACCTAGTTGCTGCTTTTTGTTGATTTTTGTTTCTGTTTTTCTGTTTTTAGATTTTTCATCTTTTAGGGTTAGGGTTCATCTAGTTACTTTCTGTTTGCATCTATATCAAAAAACTCACAAAAATAGTGTTGTCGTGTGTGTTCATCTCGAGATTACAAGACCTACAGCTTGCCATTGTGTGAGTTGATTTTGATCTCGAATTCCCACTTCCATATAGCCACGGGTTCCCATCCACCATCGGATTCAAAACCAACCCCTGCCGTGTGCAAAAAACCCACCAAAACGCTGCCGCACCCGCCCACCCTACCGCACCGCTCCACTCCTTACCATACCCACCCGTGGTGCCCTTTTTGGCTTACCAGTGCGCGCCCACGCCTAGCCGTAGTCGGGTTCCTACTCGGTATCGGATTCGCTGCCGCGAGCGCAAAACAGCGCAAAAACGCTCCCGCCACTTCCGCGCCCTACACCCACTCGGTATCGGATTCGCCACACCAGTGCCCATAAAACCTTACCGCGCGCACCACACCACAGCGTCCCACCGCAACACACACCCCGCTCTGCCGTGAGCCTGCCGTGAGTCTGTTGTCGCTCGTTTTCTCTGTCGTACGGTACGAAACCACAGTTTTTGCTGCCGTGAGCCAAATCAGATGCCGTGAGCTCGTTTCTTGCTCGATTTCTTTAGTTTTTCTTTTGTTTTCTTCCTTGTTATCTCTAGGTTCCTGTTCTGATCTTTGACAAGCCTTAGCTACAGCCATTCTACAGCTATATTTAGGTTCCCAAAACCCAAAGACTAGCTATTTTATTGCTCTAACAGGCTGCTCATTTGATCAAATCTCTCCACTATTTTTGTTTTCCATCTACTTATTGCTCCTAGTTGATTCAAAGGCTATTGAAAAAATCAAAAAAATAGAGAAAAAGGAAAAAGTATAAAAAAAAATAGAAAGAAAGAAAAAAATCAAAAGAGGCCGTGCTACTTATCACTAGTGGAAGCTATTTCATATTGGAAATTTTGTGGACATCTTGAGCAATCTTGTTCCTGTTTCATTGAGTATTTGCTAGTGTCTTCTAGTGCTTGCAAAATCTCTACCATATATTTGCTAAGCCACAATTGTCTCCAAGTGTGAGTGTGTTTCCTTAGTAATTTTTTTATCACATTAAGCAGTGCATTGGAGTTGCTATTTTGGGGTTGTTAGGATTCCCAACCAAGCCCCACCAAAAACCCTATTTGCATTGTGATACTTGATAGCTTGGATATTCTCTTCTCACACCAAAGCACATTATTCATTGCTCCTTGTTGGTAAGTTGAACCTTTTCTCTCTTGGAACATTAAGTGAAGCCATCTTTGCTTGGTTTTGAGTGAGTTGAGAGAGGCACCACAAACCCATTGATTATTTTGTTACTAACAAGTTAATCATGAGTTCTTCTAGTGATGTTGATGTGCATGCAAAGAAGAAACCCGAGGACATTGTCAAGTGGAATGAGTATGAGGCATTGAGAGATGTCATGTACAAAAGGATTACTAAAGAAGTTGATAAGACTGATGAAGATTTGAGAAAGGAGATGACCACTCTTGATTTGAGAATAGATGCGTGTGCATCTCAAGAATCTGTTAATGAGATTAAGGACACTTTGAGGACATTGACTCAACAAGTGACTACAATTGCAAATCTAGTGGAACAAATGCAACAAATACCTCAAGCTATTGCTCCAATTGATGATGGGAGAGGAAATAATATTGGAGGCCGTGGAGGAGTGGCAAGAAGAGTACCATTGGAAAATAATAGAGAGGATGATGGCTTGGGAAAACCAAAATTCTCTATCCCTAGTCTTGCTTGTGATCCTGAAGATGTGGAAGAGTACTTGATGTGGGAGCTAAAAATTGAGAAATTATGGAGACTCCATGACTATCCCGAGGAGAGGAAAGTGACCCTTGCATCTTCTTCATTTGATGGCTATGCTCTTTTGTGGTGGGATGGCATTACAAAAGATAGAGAAGATAAGGAAGAAGAGGAAGTGAACACATGGAGAGAGATGAAACAATTGCTAAGAGAGAGATTTGTTCCCAAGAATTATATTAGAACTCTCTATGACAAATTACAACAATTGAAGAAAGATCCAAGACAGTTGATGCCTATTACAAGGAGATGGAATTAATCGTTCAAAGGGCTCGGATTAGAGAGGCTCCTGAACAAACAATGCAAAGATTTTTGAGTGGATTGCAATTTAAGTTGAGAAGAATTGTGAGGCATGTTCCTTATAACAGTATGAGTGAATTACTACATCAAGCAAGGGAGGCCGAAAAGAGGTTGCAAGAAGAGCTACAAGTGAGTGCAAGGAGAAGTTTTCCTTCACAAAAATCAAATTTTTCATCACCTACACCTCCAACTACTACTACCCGTGGGACTCCTAGTTCCAAACCCGAGCCAAATTCAACAAATTCCAAGGAACCTACTACATCTACTTTGGGTTCTAGTGGTGCTACACCTCCTACAAGGAATAGAGATATGACTTGCCATACTTGTGGAGGAAAAGGTCACTTTAAGAGGGATTTCCCAAACAAGAAAATTATGCTGCTCAATGCTAATGATGAGTATGAGACTGGAGATGATGTTGATCCCAATGAGGAGGATGCATATGATGATGATGATGATGGTCCTATTGATGCCTATGCTACAAATTATCCAACTATTGTTTGCACCAAAGAATTGAGTATTGTTCCTAGCAATGATGAGAGCCAAAGATGCAATTTATTTCAAACCAAGGCAATTGTTGGTCCTAATATGGCTTGCAAGGTGATCATTGATGGAGGGAGTTGCAGAAATTTAGCAAGCAAGGAGTTATGTGCAAAGCTAAGGTTGAGATATATTCCACACCCACATCCATATTATATTCAATGGCTCAATGAGAAGGAGGAAATGAGAGTATGCCAAATTGTGAGAGTGGAGTTCCAAATTGGACCATACAAGGATACTATTGAGTGTGATGTTGTTCCCTTGTCGGTTTGCCATCTACTACTTGGAAGGCCATGGCAATTTGATAGAAAGGTGCTACACAATGGGAGAGCAAACACTTACCAATTGAATTGGAACAATAAGGACATCATATTGAGGCCTATGACACCCCAACAAATAGTGAATGAATCAAGGCAAAAAGTGGAAGTGAATGTTGAGAAGGAGAGAGAGATGGAAACAATGAGTGAAAACACTACTTCCATGGGGGAAAACAAACCTAGGCCGAGTGGAAAAAGTAAGGGAGTGAGCCTTTTAACAATCTTAGCCACCAAAGAAGATTTGAGAGAGTTTGAGGATGATCCTAGCCTACTACCTATAGTGCTCATGCACAACGGGGAAATTTTAGTTTCTAATGACATGACTCCTCTTTCTATTGGTGTTTCTAATGTTTTGCAGGAATTTGATGATGTTTTTCCAAAAGAAGTGCCCTCGGGATTGCCACCATTGAGAGGGATTGAGCATCAAATTGATTTAATTCCTGGATCTTCATTACCAAACCGAGCTCCCTATAGGAAAAATCCCCAAGAGACAAAGGAAATTCAGAAACAAGTACAAGATCTTCTTGATAAAGGTTACATTCGAATAAGCTTATCTCCTTGTGCTGTTCCTGTCATATTAGTTCCTAAGAAAGATGGTACTTGGCGCATGTGTGTAGATTGGAGAGCAATTAACAATATCACTATTCGTTATCGTCATCATATACCACGTTTGGAAGACATGTTAGATGAATTAAGTGGTAGTGCTGTTTTTTCTAAAATTGATTTGCGTAGGGTTACCATCAAATAAGAATGAAAGAAGGGGATGAGTGGAAAACAGCCTTCAAAACAAAATTTGGTTTATATGAGTGGTTAGTAATGCCTTTTGGATTAACTAATGCACCTAGTACTTTCATGAGATTAATGAACCATGTTTTGAGAGATTTTATTGGCAAATTTGTGGTTGTTTACTTTGATGATATTCTCATATATAGCCACAATGAACATGAACACATTGATAATATTAGACAAGTATTGCATGTCCTAAGAGAAAATAAATTGTATGGAAATTTAGAGAAGTGCACTTTTTGCAAAGATAAGGTCATATTTCTTGGTTATGTTGTCTCTAAACATGGGATAGAAGTTGATGAATCTAAAATTGAAGCAATTAAAAATTGGCCAATTCCCATGAATGTGAGTCAAGTAAGAAGTTTTAATGGACTAGCTGGATTTTATAGAAGATTTGTGAAAGATTTTAGTACTATTGCTGCCCCTTTAAATGATTTGACTAAGAAAGGTGTAAATTTCGAGGGGGGGGGGGGGTTTCTCAAGATATTGTTTTTGATACTTTGAAAAATAAGTTGATTTCGGCTCCATTATTGATGCTACCAAATTTTAATAAACAATTTGAGATTGAATGTGATGCTAGTGGCATAGGTATTGGAGGAGTGTTAATGCAAGATAAGAAACCAATTGCTTATTTTTCTGAAAAATTACATGGAGCACAATTGAATTATTCTGTCTATGATAAAGAATTGTATGCACTTGTTAGAGTACTTGAGGTTTGGAAACATTATTTGTGGCCAAAGGAATTTATTATACATTCTGATCATGAGGCATTGAAATTTTTAAAAAATCAATCCAATCTTAATAAGAGACATGCTAAATGGGTATAATTTATTGAATCTTTCCCATACATTATTAAACACAAGAAAGGATTAGATAATGTGGTAGCTGATGCTTTGTCTAGGAAAAATATGCTACTCACTAAATTGGATGTGCAAGTTTCGGGTTTGCAAGAATTAAAGCCACTATATGCTCAAGATAAAGAATTTTCTACACCCTATAGTCAATGTTCTAATGTGAAGGCTTGGGATAAGTATTATATACATGATGGATTTTTGTTTAGAGCTAACAAACTATGTATTCCCGAGTGTTCTTTGCGTTTGATGTTATTACATGAATCTCATAGTGGTGGATTGATGGGTCACTTTGGACGAGAGAAAACATTGCTTATGTTGGCTGAAAATTTCTATTGGGCACATATGAGGAGAGATGTCTATAGATTTGTGCAAAGGTGTATTACATGCAATAAAGCCAAGTCCAAATTGAAGCCCCATGGATTATATACTCCATTGCCAACACCAACTACACCATGGGAAGATATAAGCATGGATTTTGTGTTAGGCTTGCTAAGAACAAAGAGGGGACATGACTCAATTTTTGTGGTGGTGGATAGATTTTCCAAGATGTCACACTTTATTGCTTGCCACAAAAGCTATGATGCTTCCCACATTGCTACACTCTTTTTCAAGGAGATAGTAAGACTACATGGAGTACCAAGAACAATTGTTTCGGATAGATATGTGAAATTCATGAGTTACTTTTGGAAAACATTATGGGGGAAGCTTGGAACCAAATTGTTGTTTTCTACAACATGTCACCCTCAAACAGATGGAAAAACCGAGGTGGTGAATAGAACTTTGTCCACATTATTGAGAACTATGATCAAGAAGAATTTGAAGGAGTGGGAAGATTGTTTGCCACATGTGGAGTTTGCCTACAATAGAGCTGTGCATTCAACTACTCAACTATGTCCTTTTGAGGTGGTGTATGGATTTCGGCCTACTACACCACTTGACTTATTACCACTTCCTATTCAAGAGAGAATTAACATGGATTCATCCAAAAGGGCTGATTTTGTGAAAAGGATACATGAGAAAACAATGGATGCTATAGAGAAGAAAGGGAAGGATGTTGCTTAAAGGAGGAATCAAAAGAGAAAGGAAGTTATTTTTCAAGAGGAAGATTTGGTATGGGTACACTTTCGAAAGGATAGGTTCCCTAATCTAAGGAAATCAAAATTATTGCCAAGAGGTGCTGGTCCTTACAAAGTGATTGCAAAAATAAATGACAATGATTACAAGATAGATCTTCCAATTGATGAGTTTGGAGTGAGTAATTCCTTCAATGTTGCTGATTTGACACCATATCATTGAGAGAACCTTGATGTGGACATCAAGGCTTTTCAAGGGGGGAGGATGATGAGGACATCCCTAGTACATTGCCACCTAAACAAGATGAAGTGAGACTTGGACCAATGACAAGATCAAGGACCAAGCTACTAGAACAACAGGTGAATTCAATCCTTATTGATTATGCTATTTGTGATTATGAGAATTTTATACTACCTAAGTCTATGCATTTATGTATGATTAGGTTTGTTGATAACACAAACATGATGGAGGAGAACAATCAAGAGGAGCTAGAAGATGATTATACAAGTGATGACAAGAGAGGAGCCATGGTGAAAACAATGCTACAAGATGGTGAAAACAATGATGCCATGGTGAAAGCAAGTGATCAAGATGGTGAAAACAATTAATAACAATTGTTATTTCAATAGAAACAATTGTTATTCATCAAGACAAGGGGATATGTGCCTCCACTAAGTCAAATGCGCCTCATAAAATCCTATTTCATATAGGTATGGTTTGTATACCATAATGTGGCCGAATCCCTTAATGGTGGATCGGTTTGTATCTCTCTTTGAGTCCTAGTTGGGTTCCTAGTCCTAGTAGGAGTCCTAGTCCTAGTAGGGAGAGGGTTGCTTGCGCAAGGCCCCCTTGTGGCCGCACCCCTCCACCTATATATGTCCTCCACCTGCGTGCGGATTAGATAGAACCAGTTTAAACCAAAACCAACAAACCCTAGCCTCTAGATTGTATTGCTTTGTAAGCATTCATCTCGAAGTTTACCAATTGCAAAGTTGCGTGATATCTTGCTATTCCATCTAGGAATAGGGGGATACAGGACCACTTGAGATCTTTGATTACTTGTGCAAGCGTGTGTAGTTGAGAATATCCAAAGAGCTTGATTGTTGTTGCATTGGCAACAGGGGTCAGCTGAGTGAGAGGTCTCAGTGTAGCACTAGTTATCCACATAGATCAGAAAATACAAAAAGAGAGAGAAGCTCATTGAGAAGATTGGGCCACCCCATATCGCTTGTAGGCAGGCGATGTGGTAAGTGGTTTGCGCGATTATCTCGTGTACCGTGTCTTTACGGGCTTGATCGTTGAGGCCGCGGACGTTCCAACAAAGAATGTCGAGGATAAGTCCTAGCATGTTGTGGTTGAATCGCATGGAAGAGTAGTAGGGGTGTTGAGAACATAGGTGTTGCAGCAAAAACGATCCCGATCCTGAAGATGAAAGGGACGGCCAAAGTACTTAGAACTTTCGCAGTTGGCGGGGCGACGAAGAATTGCTTCGCGGGACGCGTCGTAGTTAAGGCATACGGCTTTGTAGTTGAAGTGCAGTGCAGAAATGTAGAGATGAAAGGGGGATGATAGGCCCACCCCCAACTGGCCAAACCAGGGCGGTCATGAAGGATCAGCATCGAGAAGAAACAGCAGGCGTTGGATGCGACGAAGGCGACTATGCGCTCTCATCGAAGTATCCAAATGGTTCTATTGGGGTTCTCCTCGAGATATCAAAATATTATTTGAAATTTACCACCCGTGTAGAGCCTTGAATGTAATCTTCTTCGAAAAAAAAGCAAACACTACTTCTTCCCTAACATTACGGTTTGTGATCTTACCTTGAGTCATGAGTCGCCACCACAGGAATGTGATAGTGCCTCCAAAGCTTGCTACTACTATTTATTATTGCATTTTAGAAAATGAATAGAGAGAAAATGATATTCGAAAGAAGGGGATCAATTGGTTACTTCGCAGCTTGACTTTCTCTCGGCCTTTACTAGGCTAGCTTTTGCTATATGTGATAAAGAAAATGGGAAGAATTAGGAGTGTTTCACTCTTTAAAGAAGTTTTGCATTTTGTTTGGAATCAAAGAAGATCAAGTATTGTATCCGTTGTAAAAATCACAGAAATGATTACCATTGATTTCAGGATAAAAAAATGACATTTTTAACGAATATAGGGTGCATATACTGTTTGTTTGGCAAATCTTTGGCCCAGGGGCAATAAAGTCATTATTTCCTAACATATATTTTTACACGGGTATATACTTGTTCATATTTGCCCAAATAATTTTTCTTTATTTTTTTTTGACTTTTTTGAATTGCTATCTTTTATAGGATTCAATAGAACGCATGTGCACCAAATGTATTTTCCTTTGTTTTTTTTTCTAGAAAGCTACCAATGTATTTAACCACGAAAATAAACCCAAAGCCCCAAAAAAACTTGAAGTTGATTGTTTCCCTGTAACTTTCCATTTTTAGCCGTGCAGTGTGTTACAGCAAATGTACCACATAATCATAATGATACTCAGCAAAGACATGATTGAGTGGTGTATTTTGGCAAATGCCACGAAATAACGGTGTCCCCGAGAAAATTTTACCAAAAAAAAAAGAACAAACCACACAATTAGCTAATAATTTCCGCAAGGTGTTTGGCGCCCGCCAAAATCCAGTTCCTACCCTCGTCTTTAATCTTCTGGAGAAACAAATGAGGTCTTGCCGCAACATTGTTAAAGACCGTGGCGTTACGCTCCTTCCATATTTCCCAAGTGATCAGGGCGACGGCCCTCTTAAGCCCCCTAGGCCTGTTGGAGGGGGTTTTAACAACCGCTTGCTAGTATTGCAGGACAGTGTTGTGGCCAGAACCCAGATCCTGCAGCAGGGAGTGACATGAGAGCCAGGAAACCGCCGCCCTTCAGACCCGCTTAGAGAACCGACACTCGAACAAAATGTGACGTGCCGTTTCAGCCTGGCAATTGCACAGCTGACAGAGAGGAGTGTGCGGCCAACCCCTGATGGCCAGGCGGTCCTAGGTCCAAAGCCTGTTCTGAACTGCTAGCCAAGCGAAAAAACGACATTTTGGGGGAGCCCCCAGACCACAGCATTGAAGGTGCACGGAGTAGATCCCAGGAATTGGGCCTTGTATGCAAAACCCAACTTGTAGGAACCACTAGGATGCAGAGTCCACGCGATGGTTTCCTGACCATCAGGGTCTAGATTGATGTCTTGAAGCAGCTCCCAAAGGGTGACGAATTGCGAGATATGCTCAGGCGTGAAATTTCCACTGAAAGGTCTATGATCCAACGATTGTCCAAGAGATCATTTCTAACCCTCCTCTTCTTCCACTTGGAGGCTTCGAAAATAAGGGGGGCAATTGCCTTTGGTGAGCAACCGTTGAGCCAAGAAAAAGTCCAGGAAACCGCTTGCCCACCATTACCAAGGGTGACTCTAGTGGCTGCATTGAAGAGGTCCCGATCAGAGGTGTTGATTGGAGTTTCCAGACCAACCCAATGTTTGTCCGAAGCGGCCCATTCATACCAAAGCCATCTCAGGTGCAAGGCGCGAGAGAATTTCTGAAGGTGTAGGACTCCCAGCCCACCCAAGGCCTTAGGGCGGCAAACCTTCTACCAATTCACTTTGCACTTCCCTTCGCTTGCCGATTCTGAGCCAGCCCAACGCATGCCCCTCTGAATCCGATCAAAAGCCTTCAGGGTTGCCTTGTCCACATTAATAGCCGTAAGGAGAAAGATAGGCATGGAGGTGAGGACCGACTTAACAAGAGCATCATAACCCGCTATATTGAGGAACTTGGCCTTCCAGGGATTAAGCTTGGAGGCGGCCTTGTCCACGTAAGGCTGCATATCGATACGGCGAAGTCTCCCAAGGGAAAGAGGAAGACAAAGGTACTTCAGAGGGAACTCCGACAGGGTCACCGGGAAGCCTTGAAGGGTTGCTGGAATGTCGATGTCAGAGCAACGGATAGGGGCGATCGCGGTTTTATCCATATTGGTGACTAGGCCCGTGACCTCCCCAAAATTATGCAACAGGAAAGCAAGGTTGGAGACGTCCTGGTGGAGAGGCCGCAAAAAAATCACGGCCTCGTTGGCATAGAGTGAGACGCGGGACTTGACGAAGTTTGCCGGCAAAGCCTGAAAGAGCCCCGATTCAGTGGCCAACTGTAGAATCTGCGGCAGTGGGTCTATGGCAATGTCGAAAAGCAAGGGAGAAAGCGGGTTGCCTTGCCGGAGCCCCCCGGCCATGGAAGATATCAATCCCATGGATGGCATTTAGGAGAACTTTAGAAGAAGTCGTCGAGAAAAGGAGTGCCGTCCATGCACGCCAACGAGGTGGGAAACCCCGCCGTTGCATAATATCCAGTATGTAATCCCACCGCACCGAGTCGAAATCCTTGGCAATTTCAAGATTGATGAGTAGAGCAGGGGTGCGGTTTTGGTGAAGGCGGCGGGCGACGCCCCGGACGTACATGAAGTTGTCGTGGAAGCTTCGGGACTTGATGAAGGCACTTTGACAGTTGGAGATGATATCATCCATCTTGGGGCGAAGCCTGTTAGCCATAGCTTTGGCAATAATCTTGGGGATCATATGAATCAGGCTAATAGGCCTGAAGTCCGAGATGTTATCGGCTCCGTCTTTCTTAGGCAGAAGAGCAATGTTGGCAGTGTTCATAATCCTAAAGTTGTTGGCCGAGAACTCGGAGAAAGCATTGATGACCCGCATAAAGTCCTCCTTGATGACTAGCCAGCAGGAACGGAAGAAGTTCGAGGTGAACCCTTTCGGCCCTATAGCCTTATCACAGGGAAGGTCGAAGATAGCATTCCGAATCTCATCCTCGAGGAAAGGCAGTCTCACGTCATCCATGTTCTCCGCAGGGGGACCAAGAGCATCCCAGTTCAAATCAAGCTGGCGGGGCGGAGGCACCCCCAAGGAGGAGGAGAAGTGCTCCTGTATCAGCTGGGCTTTGTCCAAGTGGTTTACCACCCCCATTCTTCTTTAGCCTAAGGATGACGTTCTTTCGGCATCGAGAGTTGATCCGAAGGTGAAAGAACTTCGTGTTGGCGTCACCATCCCGGAGGAAACTAATCCTGGAAGCTTGCCTTTTGTGGGAGCGCTCAAGGACAGAAAGGCCCATAACCCGGAGTTTGAGGGCAGCGCGTAGCGAGCATTCATCCTACGAGAAGGATCTGGATTCCTGAGCGGTGTCGAGCTGGAGGATCACATCCAGGGCCATGATGAGTTGGTGCTTGTGGTTAGAGAAGAGACCTCTGCTCCAGGTTCGAAGCCTTTTAGCCGTGAGTTTGAGCTTGTGCTGGTGGACATGAACCGGTTGAGTGTGCGGGGTTGGGCAAGGCCATGCAGTGCTGACGACATCAGAGAAACCAGGCATCTTGGTCAAAAATTTCTCGAAGCGGAAGGACCATGGCTTGCGGGGGCCACTGTGATTGGAGAGCAATAACGGACAGTGGTCGGAGGGTGAGGATGGCAGGGTGTGCATGATGTGAGTGTCGAAAGTCAGGTCCCAGTTCGCATTGTAGAAGGCCCGGTCAAGCCTGACCAGGGTGGGGTCTCGACGCTAATTGCTCCAAGTGAACTTTCTATTCTGCAGCTTGACCTCCTTGAACTGACAAGTGGATACCGCTTGGAGGAATTGGCCCATAAGGCGAAGATTCAGATTGTCGTTGTTCTTGTCAGCGACCTGATAAATGAGGTTGAAGTCACCCATAATCAACACTTGGAGTTGTCTTGCGGAGCCGCGGCTATGGCTTCATTATGGAAGGCCCTTTTCTCGGCATCTGAGCTAGGACTGTACATCGTAGTGAACTTGAAAGTAGTGTCGCAAGCGCGAATGGTGACCGTTGCCGAAACCAAGTCAATGCCGATGTGAATGTTAGTCATGTCGACATGGTCGTCATTCAAAGAAGCAAGATGCCACCTCTAGTTCATGTGGCCGGTCGATGAGCGAAAGAACGCAATCTTGATCCACCAATGTAGCTTGCGGTTTGGTGATCGATGAAATCGAGCTTGGTCTCTTGTTGATGAGGACATCCCTAGTACATTGCCACCTAAACAAGAGTAAGTGAGACTTGGACCAATGACAAGATCAAGGACAAAGCTACTAGAACAACAGGTGAATTCAATCCTTATTGATTATGCTATTTGTGATTATGAGAATTTTATACTACCTAAGTCTATGCATTTACGTATGATTAGGTTTGTTGATAACACAAACATGATGGAGGAGAACAATCAAGAGGAGCTAGAAGATGATTATACAAGTGATGAAAAGAGAGGAGCCATGGTGAAAACAATGCTACAAGATGGTGAAAACAATGATGCCATGGTGAAAACAAGTGATCAAGATGGTGAAAACAATTAATAACAATTGTTATTTCAATAGAAACAATTGTTATTCATCAAGACAAGGGGATAGGTGCCTCCACTAAGTCAAATGCGCCTCACAAAATCCTATTTCATATAGGTATGGTTTGTATACCATAATGTGGCCGAATCCCTTAATGGTGGATCGGTTTGTATCTCTCTTTGAGTCCTAGTTGGGTTCCTAGTCCTAGAAGGAGTCCTACTCCTAGTAGGGAGAGGGTTGCTTGCGCAAGGCCCCCTTGTGGCCGCACCCCTCCACCTATATATGTCCTCGACCTGCGTGTGGATTAGATAGAACCAGTGTAAACCAAAACCAACAAACCCTAGCCTCTAGATTGTATTGCTTTGTAAGCATTCATCTTGAAGTTTACCAATTGCAAAGTTGTGTGATATCTTGTTATTCCATCTGGGAATAGGGGGATACAGGACCCCTTGTGATCTTTGATTACTTGTGCAAGAGTGTGTAGTTGAGAATATCCAAAGAGCTTGATTGTTGTTGCATTGGGAACAGGGGTCAGCTGAGTGAGAGGTCTCAGTGTAGCACTAGTTATCCACATATATCAGAAAATACAAAAAAAGAGAGAAGCTCATTGAGAAGATTGGGCCACCCTATATCATCTTGGTATCAGAGTCTCAGGTTTACTCGGTGAGCAAAGTTATCTTTACTTTCAGTTGTTTTTATTCCTATCCAGAAAAAGCCAAAAAATTAGGTTTAGATTTTGCCAGAGACTAGATCAACACCAAATTTCTTCTACCTAGTTGCTTCTTTTTGTTGATTTGTGTTTCTGTTTTTCGGTTTTTAGATTTTCATCTTTTAGGGTTAGGGTTCATCTAGTTACTTTCTGTTTGCATCTATATCAAAAAACTCACAAAAATAGTGTTGCCGTGTGTGTTCATCTCGAGAATTCAAGACCTACATCTTGCCTTTGTGTGAGTTGATTTTTATCTCGAATTCCCACTTCCATATAGCCACGGGTTCCCATCCACCATCGGATTCAAAACCAACCCCTGCCGTGTGCAAAAAACCCACCAAAACGCTGCCGCACCCGCCCACCCTACCGCACCGCTCCACTCCTTACCATACCCACCCACGGTGCCCTTATTGGCTTACCAGTGCGCGCCCACGCCTAGCCGCAGTCGGGTTCCTACTCGGTATCGGATTCGCTGCCGCGAGCGCAAAACAACGCAAAAACGCTGCCGCCACTTTCGCGCCCTACACCCACTCGGTATCGGATTCGCCACACCAGTGCCCATAAAACCTTACCGCGCGCACCACACCACAGCGTCCCACCAAAACACAAGCCGCTCTGCCGTGAGTCTGTTGTCGCTCGTTTTCTCGGTCGTACGGTACGAAACCGCAGTTTTTGCTGCCGTGAGCTTGTTTCTTGCTCGATTTCTTTAGTTTTTCTTTTGTTTTCTTCCTTGTTATCTCTAGGTTCCTGTTCTGATCTTTGACAAGCCTTAGCTACAGCCATTCTACAGCTATATTTAGGTTCCCAAAACCCAAAGACTAGCTATTTTATTGCTCTAACAGGCTGCTCATTTGATCAAATCTCTCCACTATTTTTTTTTTCCATCTACTTATTGCTCCTAGTTGATTCAAAGGCTATTGAAAAAATCAAAAAAATAGAGAAAAAGGAAAAAGTATAAAAAAATGGAAAGAAAGAAAAATTCAAAAGAGGTTGTGCTACTTATCACTAGTGGAAGCTATTTCATATTGGAAATTTTGTGGACATCTTGAGCAATCTTGTGCCTGTTTCATTGAGTATTTGCTAGTGTCTTCTAGTGCATGCAAAATCTCTACCATATATTTGCTAAGCCACAATTGTCTCCAAGTGTGAGTGTGTTTCCTTAGTAATTTTTTTATCACATTAAGCAGTGCATTGGAGTTGCTATTTTGGTATTGTTAGGATTCCCAACCAAGCCCCACCAAAAACCCTATTTGCATTGTGATACTTGATAGCTTGGATATTCTCTTCTCACACCAAAGCACATTATTCATTTCCCCTTGTTGGTAAGTTGAACCTTTTCTCTCTTGGAACATTAAGTGAAGCCATATTTGCTTGGTTTTGAGTGAGTTGAGAGAGGCACCACAAACCCATTGATTATTTTGTTACTAACAAGTTAATCATGAGTTCTTCTAGTGATGTTGATGTGCAGGCAAAGAAGAAACCCGAGGACATTGTCAAGTGGAATGAGTATGAGGCATTGAGAGATCTCATGTACAAAAGGATTGCTAAAGAAGTTGATAACACTGATGATGATTTCAGAAAGGAGATGACCACTCTTGATTTGAGAATAGATGCTTGTGCATCTCAAGAATCTGTTAATGAGATTAAGGACACTTTGAGGACATTGACTCAACAAGTGACTACAATTCCAAATCTAGTGGAACAAATGCAACAAAGACCTCAAGCTATTGCTCCAATTGATGATGGGAGAGGAAATAATAATGGAGGCCGTGGAGGAGTGGCAAGAAGAGTACCATTGGAAAATAATAGAGAGGATGATGGCTTGGGAAAACCAAAATTCTCTATCCCTAGTCTTGCTTGTGATTCTGAAGATGTGGAAGAGTACTTGATGTGGGAGCTAAAAATTGAGAAATTATGGAGACTCCATGACTATCCCGAGGAGAGGAAAGTGAACCTTGCATCTTCATCATTTGATGGCTATGCTCTTTTGTGGTGGGATGGCATTACAAAAGATAGAGAAGAAAAGGAAGAAGAGGAAGTGAACACATGGAGAGAGATGAAACAATTGCTAAGAGAGAGATTTGTTCCCAAGAATTATATTAGAACTCTCTATGACAAATTACAACAATTGAAGCAAGGATCCATGTCGGATATATACCAAATAGGGGTATATCGGATGGTAGTCTAAAGTGCCGGATTGCCCGGGTGGCCCGAATGGTAGTGGCCTACGGTCCATTGGGCGGCCCAGTAAGCTGACGCACAGAAGCCGGATTCTAGAAGAACCCGGATCACGGCCCACGTGATCTGGCTTGGAGTAGAAGGCGGATTCCTTACTTTCCAAGTTAATAGTTGCCGTAGTCTTCTAGGTTTCCTACTCTGTATGCCCTAACCCGGCTATTATATAAAGCCGGACGGGAGATATGATAGATAGAGAAGAAGCGAGAGGCTAACTCGCCGGGAAGTTGATCCTCAGCGAATAGCTAAACAGAACCTCACATTGCACTTGTATACACAGGATTTAGACCTGAATAGTGAGTTTGCAGGAGTAGGAACGCCGTATTATTACGACGTACCGAACCTGGGTAAAACATGTGTTTTTGTCTTTAGCGCAACCACGTTCCCCACGTCTCTACCCGTAGTCTCATGGCACCCCCGTATATGAAAACTACTATGATGTCTCAACAGTTGGCGCCCACCGTGGGGCAAACGGCGTCAGGCGTAAAATTTGGATCTGGGATACTGGGCGGAATCGGCAGTTCCATAACCGTCGGAAGCCTGGAGTTTGACGGCGATATCGGACGCTTCCTCGACAATGGATCTTACATACCGGCGCAAAATCATCTGGTAAGTGCCTGCGTGTTACCGATCGGATCTACCAATATCTTTATCGGACTAACTGCAGAGGCCATGGGGTTTTGCGGTGGAAGCAAATTTTTCCGACCCGCCCTATACCCAGTCGAAGATGACTACGATACCGGATTTTGCTTAGATCGCCGACAAAAAAGTAATTCACACTTTATCGGTATGGTGCAATCCGAGGTCGCCGAAAACACGGATGAAAACAATCCCATGCAAGAGGCAGAAAACAGCAAACCCACTACTGAGGTGGAAGATCCGACATCCGCCAATCCAGCGATGAACTCGGAAGCTGACTCTATGCTAGCCGCCATTGAGGAAAGATTAGAGTCAGAAACCGGATCAGATGACTTTGACTCCGAAGACGAAGACGTTGACGCCTTCGAAAGAAAAGTTAAATCTTTTGAGGAGGGATTCCATGAAGTACTAATGGCGAAACCGGCTGAAAAAACACGGACGCCGGCAGTCAGGAAAGCACTAGAACTCCTCCACCAGAGGAAGAGAGAGAAGACGGAGAAATTTCTCCAATATTCCCCAATGTCAAGGAATTGACAGAGGATGAACCTGCCAAAAAGCCTCCCTCTTCCAAGAAAAAAGCACAAGGCCGCTAAAAAACTCCAATACAAACTCCGGAAGAAGAAATTAGCTGATCCAGCTGATGAAAGCCCAGAAGTAGGAGGTGCAAGCGGAACAAAACTTGCGGAGAAGAAAACAAAAGAAATCCTTGTTCCGCCAATGACAAAACAAGAAGAACAAGAGTTGCTACAAACACCGGTGGGATTGCACGAACCCCCTGAAGTGCTAGAAGAGAGGAGACAAGCTCTCCAAAGGCAACAGCAATATCTATTCAGAACTCGTGAGCACCTCCAAATAACCCAGGATGACATCAAGCTCATGAAGGAAGAAATCGAGGAGTACGAGAAAAAGAATAGATCTGCCTTAAAACCTACAAGGTTACCTGGAATCGTAAGACCGGAAGTACTGCCGCCAAAAGAAAGATTTCACAACCCATCTTGGCAAAAGCAGGTAAACGGCAAAGATGCCAGAGGCGAACCAATATACAAAACCGCAGCAGAAAACACGGAAGCAGCGTTCGCCATCCTCAACAAGGATAGGTACTCAAACGGTGAAAAACTTCAAGGGGTGTATGCTTTCCTCGGAAAGGAATTGCAGCAACAACACCGGGGGCAAGAGCGATCAGGGAGGCTGCATGACGACTCCGCCCTATGCAAAACAGCTACTTGCGCCGCTGGAGCACCCGGACCGGAGGAACCGAGAGATCCAAATGATAGGAAAACGGATCCGAGAAAAGACAAGAAAAATCCCGATAACAGGGATGAAGCGTCTAGAACCGGATCCCATCTCCCAAAAGGTGGAATTAACACCCACGATCGGGAAGAAAAACACCGGAATGACGACAAAGTAATGCCACCTCTGAGAAACCCAGCTGAAAAAGCTGGAAGACAGGGTATACCTCACAGGCGTGAGAGATCTCGGACACCCCCCCAAGGACAAGGAAAGATACAGGAGTAGAACTCCACCTCATCCAAAGGGACGTGATATCGTAAGAAATAGAGACGATCCCGGAAAAACGCGTCCGCGCAACAATGGAAAAGAAAGGAGTAGATCCCCTTCTGTCCATTCAGCCGGCAGGTACTCCGCACACATGGATAGAGCGGAAAGAGACGACTGATACTTTGGACCTAAGTGCTTCACAGATAGGATCCGAAGGATAACTCTGCATTCTGGCTTCGCCAAAGTTGGTCCAACAGACCAAAAATACACCGGCAGTATAAACCCGGATACCTGGCTCTCAGATTACTATACAGCCGTCCAGATAAACAATGGGACGGACCTGGAAGCTGTCAAGTTTCTTCCCCTGATGTTACTGGACGGAGCCAGAGATTGGATTAACGGATTACCTTCCAGAACTGTCGACAGCTGGGATGATATGGCTCGAGTATTTACTCAGCACTTCCGGGGAACTTACAAACGCCCGAATAGCATCAACCAGCTAAACCGTTGCACCCAATTTGAAGACGAACCATACGTGGATTTTATCTCAAGATGGACTGCAATGAAGAATAGCTGCTCTAGAGTAACTGACGTACAAGCAATGCACGCTTTCGTCAATGGCCTAAAACCCGGACTTGTACCGTTCATGGTTGGTTCCAAACAGCACAAAGATCTCGGATCTATGCTTACAACCGCCAACGAACATGCTGCAGCCAAAGACGACATCAGAGCTAGAGGAGGCAGTATCGACACACTGATACAGGCCAAAAAGAATCCTCGCCCTGATAAAAAAGGAGCTCCAGACGCAACACAAAAGCCCAAAGAAGTTAACATAGCCTTTGGAAGTGAAAAAGAGAATAGGTGGAAAGGACGCAGTTTAGAGCCAATCAATTACACCAAGGAAGAATGGGAAACGATTAAGTCCAAACCCTGCGTCCACCATTCGCAATTTGGGAAACCCACCCATACCAACGCACAATGCCGGCTGAACAAGCATATGAAAGGCAGTGCAGGATCCGGAAATAAGGGGAACAATTCCAAAAGGAAGTTTTCCAAACAAAAGCGAGAAGCTGAGAAAGAAGACAGTGAATCGGACACTGATGAAAAAAATCCAAGAAGAGCAGCGAAAAGGCGAGCCCAAATTTCCGAGAGTTGATGGAGAATGTGCCCTAACTTTCCTGACAACTCCGTCAGCAAAGGTGGAAAAAAGAACGCTTCGAGAAATAAACACGGTTGTTCCGGCAACCCTGAAATTCTTGAAGTATTCAAATACACCAATTACCTGGGATCAGTCTGATCATCTCGGGAATATCCCTGAACCCGGCACGCAAGCCCTTGTTGTAAGCCCTATTGTCCAGAACACTAGGCTAAGAAGAGTGCTGATGGATGGAGGATCCAGCATTAATATAATGTACCTGGATACACCGAGGCATCTGAAAATCTCCGAGACCCAGCTCAACCATAGCAACATACGTTTTCACGGCATTGTTCTTGGCAGGCAAGCAAGATCCCTAGGAGAAATTTCCCTATATGTCACTTTCGAAGAAAAAGATCACTTCCGTCAGGAAAAAGTATCTTTCGAAGTGGTGCCGTTCGAAAGCGTGTATCACACGATACTCGGACGACCAGCTTTTGCCAAATTTATGGCAAGATCATGTTATATCTATAACAAGCTGAAGATGCCAGGGCCAAAAGGAGGAGTAATCACCATATCGGGAGACTTCAAGTTGGCAAACAAGCTGGAAAAAGAAAACGCTCTTTGCGCCGAAAAAATCATAGCAAAGGAAGAGTTGAAAGAGCTGGCCAAAGAGGTATCACCGAAAGAAATGCCGGCAGGAAAAGAAACCCGGAAGCCAGCAGACAGCTTCAAGGCCTCCGAGAACACAAGAGAGGTAATCCTAGATCCCAGCGATCCGACAAAATTTGTCGTAGTGGGAACTGGGATGACCGACAAATAGGAAGGCGAGCTCATCAAGTTCCTCCGTGAGAACTGGGATATTTTCGCCTGGTGTCCAGCTGACATGCCAGGCGTACCCAGGGAACTTGCTGAGCATCAACTTAAGGTGATTCCATGCTCCAAACCCGTCAAACAAGGTCTCCGTCGATTTAACAGAAGAAGACGGAAGGCTATCGGCAAGGAAATTATCCGGATTTTAGCAGCGGACTTTATCGAGGAAGTTATACACACCGATTGGTCCGAAAATCCGGTGTTAGTACCGAAGAAAGATACCACTGCCCTTAGAATGTGTATAGATTACACCGGTTTAAACAAACTGTGTCCAAAAGATAGGTTTGCGTTACCGCGAATCGATCAAATAATAGATGCCACTGCAGACTCTGAGCTCTTATGCTTTTTGGATGCATATTCCGGGTACCATCAAATACGCATGAAAAAGGAAGATCAAATTAAGACTTCTTTTATAACCCCCTATGGGACGTACTATTACATAACCATGCCATTTGGCCTGAAGAACGCAGGTGCCACCTCCCAGCGTTGCATGCAACGTTGTTTGCATAGTCAGATTGGCAAAAATGTCCATGTTTACGTGGACGTCATTGCTGTCGTAACCAAGGAAAGAGATACACTCCTTGAGGATTTATGAGAAACCTTCGAAAATTTGCGCACTTACAAGATGAAGTTAAATCCACTAAAGTGCGTATTCGGGGTTCCCTCAGGAAAACTTCTGGGTTTCATCGTTTCTCATAGAGGAATAGAAGTTAACCCAGAAAAGATCAAAGCAATCTTAAACATCTCCAAGCCTACGTGTGTAAAAGATGTCCAAAGATTGACGGGTTCCGCGGCAGCCGTCAGCAGATTTATTAGTCGGGTTGGGAACAAAGCTTTACCACTCTACAAGTTGCTGAAAAAATCCGACAAATTCGAGTGGACAGAAGAGGCAGATGCAGCGTTAACCCAGTTAAAGGCCATTTTGATGAAAGCTCCGATTTTGGCATCGCCAAAAGGGGAAGAACCTATGTTATTGTACCTTACGGCTACAAACCGGGTTATCAGTGCAGTAATTGTTCTGGAACGGAAGAAAGACGAACAGAGCATACCAGACCAGCATCCGGTATATTATATAAGCGAAGCTTTCTCCAAATCCAAACAAAGGTATCCACACTATCAAAAACTGGCATATGGCGTATTTTTTGCATCCAGAAAACCTCGCCATTACATCCAAGGACATTCCATAACAGTGGTATGTAAAGCACCACTAGGGGATATAATAAACAATGCGGAGGCGACTGGCCGAGTAGCCAAATGGGGCATCGAGCTAGCAGCCTTCGACATTAAGTATCAGCCCAGGACGGCAATAAAATCCCAGGTTTTGGCAGATTTTATCGCCGACTGGACGGAAGCAATGGAGCTTTGTAATCTAGTTGAATAAGTAGATGTTACTCTTCATCTTGTGCTACTCAAGTGTTTTATTAATATGAACTTTGCAGTCACCTTGTCCCGCGGTGTGAAGGTGACAATGTGCACACCGTGTCTGTCTCCTCTATGAATTGTGGTGTCTGTCTAGTACCTTCTAGGGCGCTCATAGTGACAGCGTGTGGTTAACTAGACATGAGAATGCTTACTTTAAGGAATGCTTTTGCAGCCTACGCAATGATTAGTGTTCATTATCCAACTGGAGAGGGTTAAGAGTAGCATAGTGAAGAGAAGATATTTAGTTATTCAATTATGTGATTATTGTTGAGAGTGTCCACTAGTGAAAGTAGGATCCCTAGGCCTTGTTTCCAAGCATTGAAACACCGTGTTCCGACTGTTCTTCTACATGTTTGCTTGCTGCCATATTTATATCAGATTGCTATTATTACTTATAACCATCCATATTACTCGCATTTCACTATCTCTTCGCCGAACTAGTGCACATATATACCTGACAAGTATATTGGGTGTGTTGGGGACACACGAGACTTCGTGTATCTTAATTGCAGGGTTGCTTGAGAGGGATATCTTTGACCTCTACCTCCTCGAGTTCGATAAACCTTGGGTGATCCACTTAAGGGAAACTTGCTACTGTTCTACAAACCTCTGCACTTGGAGGCCCAACACTGTTTACAAACATAGAAGCGTGCGTAGACATCAAGCTCTTTTCTAGCACCGTTGCCGGGGAGGTAAGGTATAAGGTACTCACATCCTCGGGTGTGAGTGCTCGAAGCTATTTCCTTTAGATTCTGCAATTATATCTTTTTTTCTTGTTTTTATTTTCACTAGTTAGACTTAATGGAAAACCACAAAAATATGAGAGAGCTTTATAATATTTATCTTGAGTTAGGACATGAAGTGTTTCAAGAGAAAATTAAAAAAATTATGGAAGTTTATTTGCATGCTAGTGGCAATGTTATTAGTATGAACTCTTTAAACACCATCATTATTATTGCTATGGAAAATTCTAAGCTTGGGGAAGCTAGTTTTGATGAATATGATATTTTTAGTCCCCCAAGTTTTGAGAAGAAATTTTCTTTGATGATACTTTGCCTCCAATATATGATGATTATAATGATTGTGGTATTCTAGTTCCACCTACTATGAAGGATACATTTTATTATGGTCATGATATGTCTTCTATATATGATGTTTACAATGATGAACATGCTATTTTCAGTCCACCTACTATTGAGAAGAAAATTAATTATGATTACAATATGCCTCCTATATTTGATGATTATGGTGATGAGAATAATAATGATAGCTATTTTGTTGAATTTTCTCCCACTACTATTAATAAGAATGACTATCCTTATGTGGACAATATTAATTCTTTTATGCATGTGGCTCATGATAAGAATGTTTTATGTGATTGTTATATTGTTAATTTTATTCATGATGCTACTGAAATTTATTATGAGAAAAAGGGAAATATGGTTTTATGCATCTCAACAATATTAAGTTTCCCCTCTTTATGTTGAATTTTTTGAAGTTGCACTTATTTTGTCTTCCTATGCTAGTCACTTTGTGCTTCGTTGACTTGTTTTTCTACAAGATTATTTTTCATAGGAAGTGGGTTAGACTTAAATGTGTTTTATATTTGCTTCTTGATGCTCTCTTATTGTGCTTCAACTCTTATTCTTATGTGAGCATCTTTTAAAAATCATTGTGCCTAACTGAATGGCATTAAAAGAAAAGCGCTTCCAAGAGACAACCCGTTTTATCTCTCCGTTTTCAACCCGTTTTCCGTCGTTTATTTTTGTTTACTTTGCACCTCGGTGTTGTCTATTTCTTTAGCAACCCCGCTCTATATTTTCTTGTGTGTCTTTGTTTAGCCAAGTAAATCCTCTAGTGGGAAGTTGAGACTATATTTCAGATTTCTGTGCAGGAAACAGATTTCTGCTGTCCACAATTAAAATCGTATAAAATCACAGAAAACTCGAAATAACCCGAGTTTTATATTAAACTCGCACCGTTTGCGGTATTTATATGCAATGCATACTATTCCATGTTTCGAACCATATGCAATATGTATCCCATATTTCATTAAAAAAACACGCAGAAGATTATTTAGCCGTCGAAAATTGGCCAGACCATAACACACGACATTGCTTTTGCAGCATAAGGATGGTTATAAAACACAGAGGGTTCCATCCATAACGGATTGGGGTCTTAAATTGCCTCATCACTCTTGCTTAATGTTTTCATGCTCAAGAACATTTTCGTTTCCCTCAATATTGACGGAAACATAAATAAAATAAGTCTGCATAGGTAAGAATTGCATATTACATGCATGAAATTTATACGTGCAGCGGTAGATTTGGCAAAGCCACTCTCTTGCATGTCAAAATCCAAATTAAAGAGATTTGGTGGACAGCCAGATCAAACCAATACTTCGGGCGATACTAGACATAGGGAAGAGACAGTGATTGTTTGTATCAAATCATAGGTGATCTGGATACACATGGAAATTGGGATGAGAGATTTTGAACCCGACTTGTGCAAGATAGCCCAGCTATCAGCTCGTATAACATGGGTAGACTCGGTATGGATTAGCCACTCTCTGGTTCAACAACGTGGCACCACCCGTGCTTCCTCTACAGCGCCAGTGTCTTGTGCTAGATTACATGGTGTTCCCAATGACTCCAATTCCTAACATTGCCATGTCGACTACGGTAGCTGTTGCCTTGTATTCGGTATATATCTCGCCTTTTTTCTTCCATGGCCTAGAAACCAAGTGTCTATCTGCTTCTCTATTGGATAAAAGGCTAGAGCTTCTACTCCCTCAGAACCAATGACACAAGCTAGCTTGGTGGGTAGGCGTATATTCAGTGGGGTGTAGGAAATTTTTATACCTACATTAATTATTACATGTAAGAGACTAGATGCCATGAGAGTGAGTGTTGTTATGGAGCCTTCAAAGTCGAAGTGGACCGGGACGGGGCACCTTTTTTTGAAATGGGTAATACCAGCCTCTGTATTAGAGCGATGCACACATTTTTTATATTAAAAAAAGTATCCATCATCCAGAGTTAAAAGGCAGCTTATTACATCTCAACGATAATAAAGTGTGGCCACAAACATCAGCGAACGAAAAAGCGAATGCATCAAACTACTATCCATGGTAGCCTACTAGCGTGGGACCAGGCCGGTCCTGAGATTTTCGGGGCCCGGGACGAAACTAAAAGATGGAGCCCTTAATATAGACAACATTATAACAATAATAAATCTCATTAGTTAGTGCTACTATTGGCGTCGACCTTTTGTTTTTGTTTGTTCTGATTCAAATTTTCATTAGTTGGTTTCTCTTCCTCCATGGCGACTATTTCCAACCCATCATTTTGGTTTAACAAAGCGATAATATTATGCCTGAAATATTTCTGAATATCTCCTTTCTATGATTGTACCAAGTCGTCTACACGTTCGATTTTTTCCATACAGTGCTACCAAATGGATACTTACAATGTTCTAAAAAAATTACATCACTTATTGAAAATGAATGATACTAACTATGCATGTATGTGATGTTAGAGATTACTCATTAAGGAATAACAATACTATCTATCTCAGATTTGGTCAAATCGGTGATGTGCGTGTGTGTGTACCGCGCGGTCGTGCGGCTACATACGGGAAAGAAATGAGCAAAGCAGTGTGACGGATTCCTCGTCCTCGCAATCGGTAACCCGGGAATTGAAATCAGCGAGACGATGAACTGATGATCAACATTAGAAAAGGAGAAAATCTATAAATAACGTGTACAAAAATTGAGTGCAAAATTTTACCGTGGTCGCAGCAGGCTAGGATGGGATCAGCCTCGACGTTACAGCGGCGATGCCACAGGAGCGGAGTGGTCGCCACACGCGATCGCTCTAGCTCCGCTAGCCATACAGTTTGGTTCCTGTTATGGCCCACGTCCCCTAGAGCCGGCCCATTGCTATTTTTTCCCGCTGGGCCATGCAATATGTATCCATACATGTCACACTAGTATACTGCACAAAATACATAGAGTGGGGCCCCTAGATTTTGGGGGCCCGGGGCGGCCGCCCACCCTACCCCTCCCCAGGGGCGGCCCTGCGTGGGACGGGGCAGCTAGCTAGTAGGACCCATGTGGCTTGAATACCTTATCGCACAACTGAAACAACACCGAGAGGGGAGTGCGGGAAGACCGAGAGGATGCGCCCAAGAAGCCCATTAATAGTTTGGAGGGTATTTTGGTTAGCTTGTGATCAGGGTGCAAGCGGGAATGGGCTACTCGTGGCGCCCCATAAATAGTCCAATATGGGGATTCCTTAAAAAACACTTTATAAAGAAATTTTACGAATATTGCGCGGAACTAATCATTTCGAAAAATATTGCGCCAGGGGCAATTCTGAAATTTTGCCGAATATGCATATACCACTTAATTTTATCCTTAGCAGCAGAGATGTGCGTGTCCTAGACGACAAAGTATGTCGTCATAGCAAAGCCTCGTGGGATGAGGGCATCCCGCATATCTATGGTCGGGCTCCGGCATTTAGTCCTATTTCCACCTTTTACCACGATCATTGTAGAAAAAGAAACGGAAAGGCTTTGAATCTGTGTTAGCAGCTATGACATCATAAGATTGTTGTGGTAACAGTAGTATTGTAATTGTGAGGTAGTTATAAGTTCCAAAATTATGAGGTAGTTATAAGTTCCAAAATTGAAGGAGCATCATTACCATGTTCTGAACCTCCGTGTCGATTCGAAATTACACATACGACATCAGTGAGCAAACAATTTTCTTAATAAAAATATTATTAGAGCCCATAAACAAGGACATCTACAAAAGGGAGATAACCGTACATCAATCTTGAATCTTCATCATATGCCCAAAAGTTTTATACAGTCACTAGATTCAGCCGAGTCTAGTCCTGATCAAGTCACTTGATATAGGCCTCTTTCAGCTCGCATTCTAGAGTGCACTCTAGTGCATCACGTGACCCCTTCTCGGAACCTCTGACCAGTTACTACCATTCTGCGTCTGGGAGCCGTACTACCCCGCTTCGCTTGAGCTGCTACTCCCAATGTCTCTCCTTCCTAATACTATGATAGCTGATGTCTTGTATTATCTCTCTTAGCATCCCGAGTTCTGCCCTTGCCTTGCTTCGTGGGGAACCAAAATGTGCACATGTAGCTCTTCTAAAGAAAAAACTCAAGGTCCATCTCCCTCGAGACAATAACTGAAACTATCGTCGTGTGAGGGCCATATATAACTTGGAACACGAAATTATCAACTAAGATTGCACACTTATGACAACACAAGGAAAGTCTAGGAGTGTGATGAGGCGGATTCCATAACCTGCTAGCATGAGACAACTCACGGTCGAGATATGTGAATTGTGCAATGTACGTCAAATTTAAGACAAACTAATTTCACATCGGGATTATTTCTAAAAGTCACCTAAAGCCGTAAATAAAACATCACAAATATGCATGTGTAAGTTTCAATTTAGTGTCCATGTGCACGTTTTTAGGGTCCATGTGCACACTTAAATCTTCATTTTAAAAGAACGTGTCCAATAAAAAACGTTAATCTTTAGCATATAGATAAATCGAAACATGAATTTCTAATCGCAGAATTTGGCACTTGAAACTTGTCAATCATGATCTATTTTAGACCGTTTACATGTTTGGCGTGCTGGGAATACTATAATCCCGGTCGAAATAAGTAGCTACTCTCACGGATAATTTGGACCCACACGTCATATTCATCCCTATCCTAAATCTTGTGCTCGAGCGCCTCTAATCAATACATCATTCACGTGTAGCTACACTAGTGGAGAACAGGGAATTAGCCCTGGTTGGGAAGGGCCTTATGCCCCGGCTTTCCAACCGGGTTTGCCAAACGCGGGCTAAAGGCAACCCTTATGCCCCTGTGGGCTTACCAACCGGGGTAAAAGGGGTGCACACGTGGCCTCTGCTCAGCGAGCAGGACGG
This sequence comes from Alopecurus myosuroides, assembly GCA_028641055.1. NCBI lineage: Eukaryota > Viridiplantae > Streptophyta > Magnoliopsida > Poales > Poaceae > Alopecurus > Alopecurus myosuroides. The sequence continues at coordinate 28,349,180 of CM054063.1, forward strand.
CGCCCTTTTGCCCCATGTTGGTACACCAACTGGGGTGAAAGGTACTCTGTTTATTTTTTTTCCTGTTTTCCTATTCACTGCGGTAGATTACAAATTCTATTTTCTTTTCTGTTTTCCTTTTCTCTGCAATAAACATTTATAGTAAGAAAGATGAAAAATTATTTGATGAGGACATCCCTAGTGTTTCACCTATTATTTCACATGATATTCCTACAAAGAATGATGAAGTGAGGATTGGTCCTATGAGAAGATCAAGAACTAAATTATTACAAATACAGGTGAATTCACTCTTACTTGAGTACAACATTTGTGATGATGAGAACTTTATACTACCTAAATCCTTGCATGTTTTAAGTCTTAGGTTTGTTGATAACACAAGCATTAAGGAGGGAGACCAAGGAGAGATGATGCACATGGATGGAGAGGAGCTACAAACAAATGTTGATCATGGTGAAAACAATTCTACAAGTGTGGAAAACAAGTGCTAGATTGTTATTCCACACTCATGGAGGGACATAACAAGAGGAGGGCGCCCACAAGGAAGTACCAATGCGCCATATAGAGTCCAATTATAGTTAAACATGGTTTGTATACCATCATGGCCGAATCCCCTAGCATGGGTCGGTTTGTATCTATTGTGGTTGAGTCCAAGTCCAAAACTAGACCCACGTTGGGTTCCTATTCGGGTTGGTGGGTGTTTCTTGCGCAATGCACCTTTGTGGCCGCACCCCACCCCTCATATATACCCCTTGGGGCGCATAGATTAGGTTAGACTACGTTAAAACAAAAACCCTAGACTTCTAGATTGTATTGCTTGAAGCATTCATTTTGAATCATATACCTTTGCAAATCTGAGTGTATTCTGCTGTTCCACTGGGAATAAGGAGAAACAGGTCCACTTGTAGTCGGTGGCTACGTGTGCAAGAGTGTGGAGTCTCGAATATCCGAAGGGGTTAAGTGCTGTTGCAATTGGTAACAGGGTTTAGCCAAAGGAGAGAGCGAGGTATCACATTGATTATCAATTTATCAAGAGAGTTCACTGAGAAGATCGGGCTACCCCATATCATCTTGGTATCAGATTACTGGGTTTACTCGGTGATCTGTATCTATCCCTTAGTTTCGAGTTGTTTTCATTACCTATCCAGAAAAGCAACAAAAAAATAGTAGTAGTGTTTGCCATAGCCTTAGATAATTGCTAGTTTTCAATTTCTAGTGCTGTTTTGTGTTTTGATTTTGTGTTACTTTTTCTCCTTTTGAGTCATTAGGTTTCGGTTAGGGTTAGGGTTCTTAGTTGTTCTTATTTTTTGAGTTGAGTCTATATCAAAAATCCCAAAAAAATTAGCTACCCGTAAGATCCATTGAGTTCCAATCCGAGTAGGGCTTCTTTCTCATACACGGTACAATTTCTAGCAAGTTTCTGCCGTGGTGTGTTTGATTTTCCTCGGGATCACGTGTTTCTAATCCTAGTCGAAATCGAGTTGCTGCCGTGGTTCTTATTCCACACAAAATCGCTGCCGTGAGGTGTTGATCCGCATCGTGTTTCTGCCGCCGCTGCCGTGGGGAGTTGGTTTCCGATTCGGTTTTGCTCTGCCGCGGTGCGTTTTTGCGATAAAATCGATGCCGCCGCTGCCGTACGACCGCGCGCAACCACAACCATCCTCTGCCCTCGTGCGCGCGCCCGCAGCTCTGCCGTACGGCATAGAAACGGGCAGTTTTCTACCGTGATCGCCTGCCGCGAGCTCAAAACGAGTTGTTTCTCTGCCGCCGGCAGGAAAACGGTCAGTTCTCTGCCGTGGGTTCCTAGCTAGTTTTAGGTTGTTTTTCTTTGTTTTTCTTTGATCTTTTCATTAGGTTTTCAAGTCCAATCATTGTGAACCCTAGACAAAGCCTTTCTACAGCAAATAAATTAGGTACCTTGCCCACAAGACTAGCTATTTTATTGCTCTTTTCAGGCTGCTCATTAGCATATTGTGTCACATTGATCTAGCTGTTATTTTTATTTGCTCCTTTAGTTGTTTTCGGCCATAAAAAGTATAAAAAAAGAGAAAAACAGAAAATAGAAAAAGAGAAAAACAGAAAAAGCAAAAAGAAAGGCCATTGAGACACATTGCTATTACTATCATTTGGAGCTGTTTTCATTGCTATCATTGACACCACACATTGAGCAATCTTGTGCCTGATTCTTATTGAGCTTGCCTAGTGTCTTTCTAGAGAATTGCAGAATTTCCTCCATATATTTGCTTTGCCACATTTGTCTCCAATTTTGGTGTGTGTTTCCTAGGTGTTATTTTTGTATCATTCACAAACAACACAAGGACTTGTTAATTGGTGATTGTTAGGTATCCATACCAAGCCCCACCATATAACCTGTTTTACCTTTGTGAGAGCAAAAACCCCTGGGTATTTTATTCTTCACACCAAGTCACATTAGTTGCTATTACTTGTGGTAAGATTTTCTATTCACTTTGGAACAGTAAGGATCACCTCTTTTGCTGGTTTTGAGTGAGTTGAGAGAGAACACCACAACTCATAGCACCTTGTTTATTTCACTAACCCATTAATCATGGTTGCTCCTAGTGATGTTTCTACACAGGCTAAGAAGAAACATGGTGATGAACAAGTGGAGTGGACAGATTTGGAGGAGATGAAGGAAGAATTGACTTCCACTATTGCTTCTAAACATGCTGAATTAAATACTCTCATTGACAAGCATGGAGTGGATATGGATACACATGTTCAGAATTTGGACCTTCAAATTGGACAAGTGACTGATACAGCTGCTGGTACACAAGAGCAAGTTAATAGAATGCAAGATTCTCTTGACAAATTGACTACTAGAATTGGTGCCTTGGCTACTTTATTGGACCAAAGATTGCCTGCCCGAGAGGATGGTGGGAGTGCTTTTGGTGATGCTGAGGAGGAGGAGGGGGAGGCTAATTTTGTGCCCCCTAACCGTGGAGGTGGTAGAGCTAATCATGTTCCTGGCCGTGGCTTTCAAGCAGCAAGGGTTCCTGTCAATGAACCAAACCGAGAGCATGATGGACTTGGTAAACCAAAATTTATGCTACCCACCTTCAATTTTGATACTGATGATGTTGAAGAGTACCTCATGTGGGAGCTCAAGATGGAAAAATTATGGAGGATGCATGAGTATAATGAGGAGAGAAAAATCAAGCTTGCTTCCTCTAGTTTTGATGGCTATGCTTTGCTATGGTGGGATAATATTACAAGGACAAGGGCAAGAAATAGATAGCCTGATGTTCTTACTTGGAGGGAGATGAAGCAAGTCATGAGAGATAGGTTTGTGCCCAAGAATTATTTGAGGTCTTTATATGATAAATTGCAACAATTGAAACAAGGTACAAAATCTGTGGATGCTTATTATAGAGAGATGGAATTGATATTGCAAAGAGCTAGAGTGAGAGAGGATATTGAGCACACTATGCAAAGGTTCCTTTCAGGTTTGCAATTCAAAATTAAGAGCATTGTGAGGCATACACAATATAATGATATGAATGAGTTGTTGCACCAAGCAAGGGAGACAGAAAAACAATTGGCCGAGGAGGCTCTTATGGATCCAAGGAGACCTTTCCCTAATAGGTCTTCATTTTCTTCACCGCCATTGCCACAACCTACCCCTAGCCGTGGGGTTTCCACTACAAAAAGTGAAGGTACTACCTCTATGTCTAAGAGGCAAGCACAACCAGCAGCTAGTGAAAGTGGATCCACTTCTTCTACAGCTCGAAATAGGGACATGAGCTGCCATACATGTGGAGGTAAAGTCCACTTCAAGAGGGATTGTCCAAATAAAAAGATTATGCTTATTAATGAGGACAATGGTGAGTATGAGACTGGTGATGATGCTGATCCTTCTCAAGAGGATGCTTATGATGATGATGATGGTCCTCTTGATGCATATCCTTCCACATATCCTACTTTTGTTTGCACACCGAGAACATTGAGTATTCTTCCAAGTCCTGAAAGTCAAAGATGCAACTTATTTCAATCAAGAGCAATTGTTGGTCCCCAATTGGCTTGCAAGGTGATTATTGATGGTGGTAGTTGCAGAAATTTGGCAAGCAAAGATTTGTGTGCAAAATTGATGTTGAGATACATTACACATCCTCATCCTTATCATATACAATGGCTTAGTGATAAAGGAGAGATGAAGGTTACCCACATGGTGAGAGTTGAATTCCAAATTGGGCCTTATAAAGACACCATTGAGTGTGATGTGGTGCCCATGTCAGTTTGTCACATGTTGCTTGGGAGGCCTTGGCAATTTGATAGGAGTGTGATACATGATGGGAGAGCAAATACCTATCAACTCAAGTGGAAGGAGAAGGATATAGTGTTGAGACCTATGACACCACAACAAATTGTAAATGAATCTAGACAAAAAATTCCTGAGAGTGTTGAAAAGAAAGAGAGTGAAATTTTGAGTGTTGTGAGTGAAAATAGGGCATCCAATTCGAGTGAAAAAAAATAATAGTGAGGGAGTGAGCTTATTATGCATGCTAGCTACTAGAGAGGACTTGAGAGAATTTAGGGAGGATCCTACTATGCTTCCTATAGTGCTTATGCACAAGGGAGAAATTTTAGTTTCTAATGACATGACCCCTATTCCTCTTGGTGTTTCTCATGTGTTGCAAGATTTTGAGGATGTTTTTCCCAAGGAGGTGCCCTCGGGTTTGCCACCATTGAGGGGTATTGAGCACCAAATTGATTTGATTCCAGGATCCTCATTGCCAAACCGAGCTCCCTATAGAACTAATCCCCAAGAAACAATGGAGATTCAGAAACAAGTACAAGATCTTCTTGATAAAGGTTACATTCGGATAAGCCTTTCTCCTTGTGCTGTTCCTGTTATTTTAGTGCCTAAAAAAGATGGTACATGACGCATGTGTGTAGATTGTAGAGCAATTAACAATATCACTATTCGTTATCGTCATCCTATACCACGTTTGGAAGACATGTTAGATGAATTAAGTGGTAGTGCTATTTTCTCTAAAATTGATTTGCGTAGTGGTTATCATCAAATTAGGATGAAAGAGAGGGATGAGTGGAAAACAGCTTTTAAAACAAAATTTGGTTTATATGAGTGGTTAGTTATGCCTTTTGGATTGACTAATGCACCTAGTACTTTCATGAGATTAATGAACCATGTTTTGAGAAATTTTATTGGTAAATTTGTGGTAGTCTATTTTGATGATATTCTTATTTATAGCCACAATGAACATGAGCATATTGATCATATTAGACAAGTTTTGCAAGTGCTAAGAGAACATAAATTGTATGGTAATTTTGAAATGTGCACTTTTGGCAAAGATAAGGTCATATTTCTTGGTTATGTTGTTTCTAAACATGGGATTGAAGTAGATCAATCAAAAATTGAAGCTATTAAAAATTGGCCTATTCCTACTAATGTGAGTCAAGTAAGAAGTTTTAATGGACTAGCTGGTTTTTATAGAAGATTTGTCAAAGATTTTAGTACACTTGCTGCACCTTTGAATGAACTCACTAAAAAGGGTGTAGAATTTGTGTGGGGAGTGGAACAAGATATTGCTTTTGATGCTATTAAAGAGAAGTTGATTTCGGCCCCTTTGTTAATGCTTCCTAATTTTGACAAACAATTTGAGATTGAGTGTGATGCTAGTGGCATAGGTATTGGAGGAGTATTAATGCAAGAAAAGAAACCTATTGCCTATTTTTCTGAAAAATTACATGGTGCACAATTGAATTATTCTGTTTATGATAAGGAATTATATGCACTTGTGAGAGTTTTAGAGGTGTGGAAACATTACTTGTGGCCTAAAGAATTTATTATACATAGTGATCATGAAGCATTGAAATTCTTAAAGTGCCAAACAAATTTGAATAAAAGACATGCTAAATGGGTTGAATTTATTGAGTCTTTTCCATACATAATTAAACATAAAAAGGGATTGGACAATGTAGTTGCTGATGCTTTGTCAAGGAAAAACATGTTACTTTCTAATTTAGAGATCAAGGTCTCGGGTTTGGATGGTATTAGAGAGCTATATGCTAATGATAAAGAATTTTCTATGCCATTTAATAAATGTTCTACTAGTAAGGCATGGGATAAATTTCATATACATGATGGATACTTGTTTAGAGCTAACAAATTATGTATTCCCGAGTGTTCTTTGCGTTTATTCTTATTACAGGAATCTCATAGTGGAGGTTTGATGGGACACTTTGGAAGAGAGAAAACATTGCTTATGTTGGCTGAAAATTTTTATTGGGCACATATGATAAGAGATGTGTATAGATTGGTGCAAAGATGCATTACATGCTTTAAGGCAAAATCCAAGTTGAAGCCCCACGGTTTGTACACACCATTGCCATCACCAAGTACACCATGGGAAGATATTAGTATGGATTTCGTGTTGGGTTTGTCAAGAACAAAGAGAGGCCATGATTCCATCTTTGTAGTTGTGGACAGATTTTCCAAGATGGCACACTTCATTGCTTGTCATAAGAGTGATGATGCTTCTCACATTGCCAATTTGTTCTTTAGAGAAATTGTGAGATTACATGGTGTGCCAAGAACAATTGTTTCTGATAGAGATGTCAAGTTTATGAGCTACTTTTGGAAGACACTATGGGGGAAGCTTGGCACTAAATTATTATTCTCCACTACTTGCCACCCCCAAACTGATGGGCAAACTGAAGTTGTGAATAGGACATTGTCAACATTGTTGAGAAGCATGATCAAGAAGAATTTGAGGGAGTGGGAAGATTGTTTGCCACATGTGGAGTTTGCTTATAATAGGGCTGTGCATTCAACCACTAATTTTTGTCCCTTTGAGGTGGTTTATGGATTTCGGCCTACTACACCCCTAGACTTGTTACCACTTCCAATTCAAGAGAGAACTAATATGGATGCATCCAAAAGGGCTGATTTTGTGAGGAAGATACATGAGAAGACAATGGATGCTATTGAGAAGAAAGGGAAATACGTAGCTCAAAAGAGAAATCAAAAGAGGAAGGAAGTTATTTTTCAAGAGGGAGATTTAGTATGGGTGCACTTTCGGAAGGATAGGTTCCCTAAGCTAAGGAAATCAAAATTATTGCCAAGAGGTGTTGGTCCTTACAAAGTGATTGCAAAAATAAATGACAATGCATACAAGATAGATCTTCCAATTGATGAGTTTGGAGTGAGTAATTCCTTCAATGTTGCTGATTTGACACCATATCATGGTGATGACCTTGATGAGGACATCAAGGCTTTTCAAGGGGGGAGGATGACGAGGACATCCCTAGTGTTTCACCTATTATTTCACATGATATTCCTACAAAGAATGATGAAGTGAGGATTGGTCCTATGACAAGATCAAGAACTAAATTATTACAACAACAGGTGAATTCACTCTTACTTGAGTACAACATTTGTGATTATGAGAACTTTATACTACCTAAATCATTGCATGTTTTAATTCTTAGGTTTGTTGATAACACAAGCATTAAGGAGGGAGAACAAGGAGAGATGATGCACATGGATGGAGAGGAGCTACAAACCAATCTTGATCATGGTGAAAACAATTATACAAGTGTGGAAAACAAGTGCTAGATTGTTATTCCACACTCATGGAGGGACATAACAAGAGGAGGGCGCCCACAAGGAAGTACCAATGCGCCATATAGAGTCCAATTATAGTTAAACATGGTTTGTATACCATCATGGCCGAATCCCCTAGCATGGGTCGGTTTGTATCTATTGTGGTTGAGTCCAAGTCCAAAACTAGACCCATGTTGGGTTCCTATTCGGGTTGGTGGGTGTTTCTTGCGCAATGCACCTTTGTGGCCACACCCCACCCCTCATATATACCCCTTGGGGCGCATAGATTAGGTTAGACTACGTTAAAACAAAAACCCTAGACTTCTAGATTGTATTGCTTGAAGCATTCATCTTGAATCATATACCTTTGCAAATCTGAGTGTATTCTGCTGTTCCACTGGGAATAAGGAGAAACATGACCACTCGTAGTCGGTGGCTACGTGTGCAAGAGTGTGGAGTCTCGAATATCCGAAGGGGTTAAGTGTTGTTGCAATTGGTAACATGGTTTAGCCAAAGGAGAGAGCGAGGTATCACATTGGTTATCAATTTATCAAGATAGTTCACTGAGAAGATCGGGCTACCCCATATCATTATCGATAAAAAACATAGATGAAAACGAACAATAACATAAACATATAGTCTGCCACGAATACAAATATTGTTCGACACGAGACATAATTAAACATAGTACGACACAACCATAGTACGACATATACATAGAGCGACATAAGAATAGAGCGACACAAACATACTACGCCTCTTTGTCGGAGGCAGCCTTGCCCGAGCTAGGGTCGCCGGAGTTAGACTCGTCAGCCTAGAAAGCGGAGCTGCTGTCAGATGAGCTATCCTGACAACAACGGGGGCGGACTAAGGTGACGTCGAAGATCTTCACCTCCAGCACGTTGCCCTCCGTGTCGTCGTTGATGTACCTCAATGTGAGCATGTTGCCCGCATTTAGGTTTTACATGCGCTCGAACTGCCCCCGCCCATGGCGTAGGTAGAGGTCATCGTCACGTCGCTACAGGAACACGTGCACGGGCCCGTTGTGGCAGCCCTCCAACTGGAGGCTGAAACTAAAGGGCCCCCTGGGCTCGAGGAGGATCTCTGATATCTTTTGTGGCCGACAAAGCCTATTCCGCAGTGGGTGGAACAGGTGGACGTAGAACTCCGGTACCCGGAGACCGTCATCCTCCTCCTCCTCCTCCTCCGCCACCGCAGCCTCCTCTGCCGCAGCAACAACGCTGCGCCGTGCACCGCATGTTTCCCCCCGCTCTCCGCGTCCACGTCGTCCACGAGCTGGAGGCGCCTCTACCTCCTCATTGATGGCTACGGCGCCACCACCAAGTCCACGCGATGCACGCAATCCACGTGGACGTCCACCATGTTGTATGGTTGTGATTTTTTCGACGGGGACGACGCCGCCCCCACCGGTTATATGGGAACTGAGTCGGGGAGCTCTCTCCATGGCTACAAAAATGTATAACATCATAATTTTGTCCTAGTTGCACTAACTAATAGCATCAATTTCATCAACTCGAAATTGCATAAAATCTAATCAAAATATAGCTAATAGCATACAATTGCATAAACATCTCTAAGTCTAAAACTAAAATTCTCTTTAAGTCCAAAAACCTAAAAAGAAAAATCTCTAAGTCTAAAACCTAATTTTTTCTAAGTACAAGTCCTAAATTTTGTTAGTGAACTAACTAAATCTCTAAGTGAACTAACTAAATCTCTAAGTCAAAAACTAAATCTCTAAGTGAACTAATTAACTAACACTAATTGATACTAAACTAACAATAGAATTACACTAATTAAAAAAATTGTACTATACTGGATATGAGGCCACGGCGGCGAGGTGGGGCGACCTCACCTCGAGGAGGAGGGCAGCGGCGAGGAGGAGGGCACGGCAGCTAGGAGAGGACGGGGTGGAGGCGCGAGGAGGGCCAGCGGAGAGGAGGAGGGGCGCGGGCTGAGGCACAATCACGGGCGCGGGAGGAGGAGCACAGGCGCGGACACGGTCGGGCGCGGGCAGAGGAGGGCGGAGGTGATCCCGGCAGCGACGAAATCGGGCAGCCTCACGACGTCTGCTCTGGATTTCGGCGTCTCCGGGACGTAGAAGAAATGCGGGTTTGTCCCGGGCGGAGCTACCGCCCGGGTATATATAGGTGGGCGCCTTTGCCCCGGTTGGTGTTACCAACCGGGGCAAAAGGGGGAGGCGAGCGATCGTGCGCCTGCGCACCTCCCCCCTTTTGCCCCGGTTCATGTTACCAACTGGGGCAAAAGGCCCAAAATTTCAGTTTTTTTTCTACCGCCAATTTTTCCACTGCCACATTTCAAATACTATTTCAAATATTTTCTCAAATACATTTCAAATGGTTTTGAATTTGGAGAAACTTTCAATATGAAAAGTGTTTAAAATTGCGTAAAAATTTCAAATACTTTTTCTGTTTTATAAAATAATTATTCTAACTATTTAAACTAGTAACAATTTTTGAATTTTCAAACATTTTAAAAAACCTAGTTTATGAATTGTTTAGAATTTGGAGAATCTTTCTATACGAAAAGTGCTTAAAATTGCATAAAAACTTCAAATACATTTTTTGTTTTATAAAATAATTATTCTAACTATTTAAACTAGTAACAATTTTTTAATTTTCAAATATTTTAAAAAACCTAGTTTATGAATGGCTTAGAATTTGGAGAAACTTTCTATACGTAAAGTGTTTAAAATTGCATAAAACCTTCAAATACATTTTCTGTTTTATAAAATAATTATTCTAACTATTTAAACTAGTAACAATTTTTGAATTTTTAAACATTTTAAAAAACCTAGTTTATGAATGGTTTAAGAAAAGGAAGAGATCTGCAATGTTTTCACACATAATATGGATAATATGGAATGTTTGATACATTATTACAAAATAGTCTAGAAATATTACATGAACCATGAAAGTTTAATACGTTATCACCAACAAGTGCCACCATTCTTTACTTTTCTGTCGTAGCCATGGAGCATCTTCATTATTTAATGCAATGCTTGGGTCAGTTTTCACTCTGAATGGCGGAATTTTTTCAAAGTTATTATAATCTTCTGACATGCCTGTCCTGTCCTCCACTCCCACAATGTTTCTTTTCACTGAAAGAACTATGTGCCGCTTCGGCTCACCGCATGATGTACTAGAATTCTTTTTTTTTCTTTTCCTCGGTTGGGCAGACATGTCCTTCACATAGAAAACTTGAGCCACATCTTTGGCTAGGACGAATAGTTCGTTTCTGTACCCAAGATTGTTGAGATCCACTGTTGTCATTCCGTACTGCTGGTCTACCTTTACTCCTGTCATCTTGACCCATTGGCACCGAAATAGAGGGACCTTAAAATTAGGTCCATAGTCAAGTTCCCATATCTCCTCTATGTAACCATAATATGTGTCCTTTGTCCCATTGTATCCGGTTGCATCGAAACGGACACCACTATTCTGGTTGGTGGTCTTTTTATGTTGTGCGATCGTGTAAAATGTATTCTTATTTATCTCGTACCCTTGGAAAGTCAGTACAGTCGAAGATGGTGACTGGCCAACAAGTAGACCTGCTCTCCAACAATGTTGTTATTCATGAGTTTTGTCTGCAACCAGGCGCTGAAACTATCCACGTGTTCATCATTAGTCAAGGATTCAGACAGCCCCGGGTTTTTGGACCGTATAATATTCTTGTGTTCCTGGTTATAAGGAGCCACCAAAGTGGACATTTGTAGAACTGTGTAGTGTGCTTTAGTGAAAGAATGTATTTCCATAAATATCTTTGCTTTCCTTCCTAGCGTGCCTTTTCCACTCATTCTTCCCTTATGCCGCGATTCGGGAACACCAATCGACTTAAAGTCTAGAAGAGAGTCAACACAAAACACAATTATCTCCTTTGTTCCATAAACCTTGGAGATGCTTCCTTATGGCCTAGCACTGTTGTGAATATATTTCTTTAAGACTCCGATGAACCTCTCTAAGAGGAACATATTGTGTAGAAACACAGTACCGAGAATAGTAATCTCTTTGACTAGGTGAACTAGGAGGTGTGTCATAATATTGAAGAAGGATGGTGGGTACACCAACTCGAAGCTGACAAGACATTGTACCACATCTGTCTGTAACGCTGATAGACTTTCTAGATTGATTACCTTCTGAGAAATTGCATTGAGGAATGCGCATAACTTCCTAATGGGTAGTCAAACATTTTCTGGTAGAATCCCCCTCAACGCAATCGGAAGCAATTGTGTTATCAGCACGTGGCAGTCATGAGACTTCAGGTTTTGCAATCTTTTCTCCGCCAAATTTATTATTCACTTTATATTCGACGAGAAGCCAGACGGGACCTTGATACAACTTAGTGCTTCAAAAAGTGATTTCCTTCTCTTCATTGGTAAGAGCGTTGCTGGCAGGACCACCTTGAAACCGCTCAGGATTCTTGCCGTCTCGTCCTTTCGTGTGTTGATGGTCCTGTCGTGCTTCAGATGTATCTTTTGACTTCCCATACAAGCCATAGAAGCCTAGCAGATTCACACAGAGATTCTTCGTCAGGTGCATCACGTCGATCATAGAGCGGACATCTAGGATTTTCCAATAGGGTAGTTCCCAAAATATAGATTTCTTCTTCCACATGGGTGCGTGTCCGTCAGCGTCATTCGGAACAACTTGTCTGCTCGGACCCTTTCCAAAGATTACTTTCAAATCCTTCACGATATCAAATACATCATCACCAGGTCGGAGGATAGGCGTCTCCCGGGTATCCGCCTCACCATTGAAATGCTTGCAAACTTATCTTAAGGGGTGCTTGCACGGAAGTAAACGAAGATACCCGAGGTACACAACCTTCTTACATTTATCTAGATATACACTTTCAGTGTCATCTAAACAGTGTGTTCATGCATTGTATCCCTTGTTTGTATGTCCAAAAATGTTGCTAAGAGCAGGCCAATCGTTGATGGTTACAAACAACTACGCTCGTAGGTTAAATTCTTTTTGTTCGTGCTCGTCCCACACAGGTACACCTTCTTCACACCACAACTGTAAAAAGTTCATCGACTAATGGTCTTAGGTACACATCAATATCGTTGCCAGTTTGTCTCGGGACCTGGATCAGCACTGGCATCATAATGAACTTCCTCTTCATGCACAACCAAAGAGGAAGGTTATAGATACATACAGTTACAGGAAAGGTGCTATGGTTGCAGCTTTGCTCACTAAATGGATTCATGCTATCTGTACTTAGACCAAACCATAAGTTCCGTGCGTCACCTGCAAAGCGCGGGAACTTTCTCTCGATTTTTCTCCACTGCGACCCATCAGTGGGGTGTCTCAACATCTAATCTTTCTTACGATCTTCCATGTGCCATCGCAAAAGTTTGGCATGCTCTTTGTTTCTGAACAAACGTTTCAACCTGTAACATCCCAAGTATGAAACTTACCATTAAGAATGTTTGATTTCTTGTTTATTAAAGTTTTGCATCATGTCATCATATTCATTGAATTGTTTGCATTTGTCTTAATTTGTTTTCATTTGGTTTGCATCTGTTTTATCTGTTTTCACATTTGAAATTCAAACTTTATTCAAACATTTATTTCATACTTGCTCTGTTACAACCTTTTAACATGAAAAGTTCAAAATCAAAACCTTAATTGTTTCCAATTATTCCATAATGATCAACTGATAAAATGGTGGTTTTTATTCACTCAATTACTTCCAATGTTATTTCAAATTCAAATCATTCAATTGCAAACAGTACCCACTTTTGAAATTATGAAAAAACCAACACATTTGTGCTCACTTGTTTCCTTTTATGCCATATGCTCACCCTAATTAAATTATTGTTCTTAATAAATCAATCAATAACCAAATTAATTCAAATTTGAACTCAATTTACAAACAGCAATTTTAAATTTGAAACTTTGAAAAACAAAGTTGGCAGGCAGTTGCTTTTGTAATTACTAACTCACCCTAAATTTTCTAGAATTTTTACTAACCCCAAAACTCTCTTTTTCTTCCTATTCTAATTGCTGCAAAAAAAAACAGAAGAATAAAATTTAAAAAATAAAAAACGCGCGCAGCAGAGGCAGATGGGCTCAGCCCCGCGCGAGCCAGCCCACCACTTACCTCCCGCGCGGCCCGCGTACCGCTTCGCATCGCCTTCTCCTTCTTCCCTGCGTACGGCAGGCATCAGAGCCATGCCACGTCGCCGGCCGCCGCAGCGAACGGCCGATCCTCGCCCTAGCCCTGTATAAAATGCACCCTAGACCCCCCTGCGCTTGCCCTAGCTACCCTACCCCCTACCTACCTCGCGCTGCCGCTGTTTTCTCTCTCCCCGACGCGGTTCCACCTCTCTGTCATCTCACCGGAGTTCCCCCGCTTGAAACCATGGACGCCGCCGCCGTTTCTGTACCCCGTATCCCTCGCTGACCGCGGGAATGAACTCAGCTCTCCTTCCTCGAGCTACTGGACACCGCAGCCACCGCGGAGAACAACCACACCGACGCCGCCATCTTCCACGTCGGCGCCGTCGTGTCTGCACCGAGCCGCGGCCACGATTACATCGCCGGTGAGCAGTCGTTGGCCTCCACCTCCTCCCTCTCTGCTTGCGCAACACGGGCACGCACTGCTCCCCATCCAGCACACGCACGCACCAGCACGCGCGAGCAGCACGGCTGCAGAGCTCGCCGCCGGCAACGTTCCTATCTGTCAAAGTCTGAACTTTGTTCAGTTAAAAGGTTCAGTTAGCGTTTCAGAAGCTTATCCTCCCCGCGCGGCGTTTACTGACAGAAACGATTCGATCACCGTACTGGCAGCAGAGCAGCGCGCGCACCCCCGAGCCCAGGGTTCGATCCCTGGCTCACGTGAATAAAAGCCAAATTCTTTTGCACTGTGCGCTGACAGGGTGGCCCCCCTGTCAGCTGCTGTGTGTGCCACGCGTGCATCCACGCTGGCTTGGGGCCCTCTGTCAGTGGCATTGGGTAGCCACTGCGGAGTAACAAAAGAAATTCAACCTTTTCTGTTTCAAAAATAAATCCTTTTATTAACAGATTGGTCCCTAATTTGGAAATGCAAATAACTTTTATTTTATAATTCCAAATAACAAAAATGAAATATGTGCACTGCCCCAAATTCAATTATCTACCTATTGGTAACATTTGTTTTCTGTTTTGAATTTTCCAAATGCATTTCAAATTTGAATTCAAACAATTCAATTGTAATTTGATAAAATCCATAACTAATTCATACTAAATCCAAATAATGCAAATAAAATATGTTTTCCATGCTATTTCAAACCACCTATTCAAATATAAATTTTGTTTCATGGTTTGAATAATTAAAATTGCTTAAATAATTTAAACCTTGTTTAAATCATTTAAATTTGATAAAATCATAACTTGCTCAACTTAAATTATTTTTGAACATGCAAAATATGTTTTCAAACTAGAAAAGTATAAAATTTTCAAATGTGAGTTTGAATTTATGTTTTGAACAAATAAAATTCAAATAATATTCAAACTTGTTCTAAATTCATTTAAAACTTGTTTAACCTTGTTTAATTCATAATTAAATCATTGTAATTCCTTTTTCAATACTTGAAACATGTAATCCAACTAAAATTTTGTATTCTTTTCAAATATGAATTTTGTTATTTATTTTGCACCATTTAAATAGGTGAAAACAACAACTATTTGTGTAATTCCTCTAAGGAACCAGAAATTCCCTAACTTAATAAATAAATTTCTAAATTGGTAAAACTTATTTCCAATTGGTTCTATTGTTGTTATTTTGTTGTTTTCCTCATCCATGCATCATACTAATTCACTTTCACCTGTTGGTTAATTGGAAAACAATTGTTTCAACCAAAATTCATGGGCTTTTCATATGCAACTCAAAATTGCATATGTGTCCATTTAAATTGTTTCCCATGCCAACTATCTTATTTTGATGCATCAGTTAAATTGACATGCATCATCCCATGATTGTGCACTATGCCATGATATTGATTGTTTATATTTCTGCATTGTTCGTTTGCTTCTTCTCGGATAGACGACGACGTTGAGACAGACGATACTTACGACACCCCTTCTGAGGATCTAGCTCAGTACCAGGCTGCTGAGTTTGCAGGCAAGTTATCACTCACATGAACCACTGTGTTCTTTTCAACATTGGTTACCGATACTTTCCGTTGTCTATTCCGGCTAGCCTCAGTAATAGTTGTTTCTGTTACGAACCTATCACATGAATCCCTTAACCCTGATATTGGCTCACCTCCACTCCTACAACCCCATTGTTTGAGCCAGTGTCCTACTAGCATGCTTAGGTTGTTTTCCTCGAGTTTGTTACCCGTTACTTCCTGATTACTATATTCTATTATGTTCTGGGGGCTCGATGTTAATCAATCAACCTGTTAATAATAATATGCTGATAAGGCACCGGCAGGAGGCCCTGTGTGGTTTTGAGGCCTGCTAGTGTCGACCCTAATAGGAAAAGGGTCTTGTCTACTGATCCATGATGAGCGCACTATCCGCATGTGGGAAGCGTGTATGGGCGCCCCCCTCAATTTGATTCGATTCGCATCTCGTCCAAATCGCCTCATTTAGTTCGTGTTTTCTATTTGCCGCATGCATGTTGTTGCGAGCCCAGCGCAGGGTGGAACTTTTGTAGTTGGCATATAGGGGGACACGTTCTTAGAGTGCTATGAGGGTCCCCTTTCTTCGGGGATCGATTAGCCGTGCGCCCAAGGTGCTTTGGTCTTGATGCGAAGAAGAGTTGAGTTGTGTTGAGTGCCCCGCTTGGTGGGAGGCATCCCATCTGGCGGGTTATTCTTACGTGTACAGCCAAATTGGTGCACCCCTGCAGGGATATATCTTCTCGAGAAGCCGTGTTTTCCGCGGTTATGGTTGACTTGGTGAAAGTACTGGCTAACAAGTACTCAGAACAACTTACACCTAACTATTGATAACTTGACTAGTAATAGACTTATGGACACAACAACTTGATTCATTATTCATTAATCCAACTGTGTGAGTTATCCTCGGATTGCTTCTTTGGATAAGGGGCGAGATCCAAGATGGGTTTGTTTGGTGGTTAATTATAGTTGGTTACGATACGATATCTTATCTTCTTTCTGTTAGCGGGAAGTGGTAGAATCTCTGTAGTTGGTTAGCGCAGCCAGTTGCAGCATCCTTTATATCCCTTTTCTTCCGTTGAACCCAAGGCATCTGTGCTTGGTGTTGACGGGCTACACTTTGGTAAACTGTGAGTCTTGCTTGCCAGTACGTTGTTGTACTGACCCCTTTGGGGCTGTGGTTTCCGCAGACTACGCTTACGAGGATCCCAGTGACGGCTACTACGTGGAGTTTGACGAGGCTGCTGACGAGTAGGTAGCGGACCCGGGCAGGATCCGAGACATCGTGGATGGGCTCCGTCTTTCTTTCAGTTCCCGGCTTCTTAAGCCTATTTGGATTTGTCTGTACTCAGACCCTTTGAATGCTTCCGCTGAGATGTAATGATGTTATGTTGGGACATGTGTCCTCTGGATGATTGTATTTGCTATCTCTGCTCTAGTGAGAGCTATTTGCAACTTATTTCAATCTTTTGTGTCTTAGAGATATGTTGTGCTGTCATTCTGTTACAAGCCGTTGACGTACCATGTGTGTATGGTATGAAGTACGTCAATGGTAGTATCCTGATTTCTATGGGATAGTTTACGTCGACGATGAACAGATAGGGGTTGGTTGTCACACATACGTGTGTTGGCCTACTCGTAAGAGGACGCGGGTGCCGGTAAGCCCCGTAATCCAATCTACTACTGTTCAACGGAACGGCGAGTATCCTTTAGAAGTCCGGGTGCGACACAACCGTGGTATTATAGGAGCATACCACATCACCTTTGCAGGAACATTCTTCCTGGGGCGCTCACCCTCAATATCGTCAGGGTCGTCTGGTCTGATCTTATACCGCAATGCAGTGCATACCGGGCATTGTTCCAAATTCTCGTATTTCTCACCACGGTGGAGGATGCAGCCATTAATGAAGGCATGTATCTTCTCCACGTCTAATCCTAGGGGGCATACAAGATTCTTTGCTTTGTATGTACTGTTGGGCAATTCATTGTTTCTAGGAATCTGCTTTTTCACTATTTGCAGCAACTTCGTAAATCTGTTGTCAGTCACAGCGTTCTCGGCCTTCCATTGGAGCGATTCCAGTGTGCTGCCCAACTTTTTCTGCCCGTCTTCGCAAGTTGGATACAACAATGTTTTGTGATCCTTTAACATCTGGTCGAACTTCACCCTCACCTTTTCAATATCGCTTTCTGTCTTTGCATCCGTAATAGCCTGGCCAAGATCATCGATGGGCTCATCTGGTGCGCAGACTTCTGCTTCCACTTCATTGTTATCTTCCATTCCAGTACCGGCACCGTATTCAGGGAACATGTCGTGATAGTTGTCATCATTATCTTATTCTTCGTTGTATTCTATCATAACCCCTCTTTCTTCATTCTTGGTCCAGCAATTATAGTCGGGCATGAAACCAGATTGAAACAGGGGGAAGTGGATGACTCTGTGAGAAGAGTGTTCCTTCTGATTCCGACATACAACACATGGACAACACATAAAATTATTCCGCTTGTTTGCCTGAGCCACCTCGAGAAAATAACCGACGCCTTTGATGAACGCGGCAGAGCGTCAGTCAACGTACATCCATTGCCGGTTCATCTGCATTATATGATTATTAATTAAGAACTGTTACAGAACACCGTGAATAGGGAAATGACCAATGTTACATTCACAGATGAAAGGTTAAATTTGGTATCTCGACCGAGGAGAAAAGAAGGACGAGAAAGCTTATTTAATTAAGTGTGGCTCTACCAAATTAAAACTTGTTTGTTTTTGCGAGCTGAGATGGCGTTATTCTCCCGGGCATTTCATCGAACACCTCTTGTGCATATGAGAGAAAAACAAGTGAGAACACACCACACAACTAGAATATTTCCTCTAAAGTGTGTGGCATGAGGAGAGGAGAGGGCTGGCAGGGTTTATATAGTGGGGTGTCATTTGCTCCGGTTGGTGGCTCCAACCGGGGCAAAAGACTCCCCCCACCACCACGCCCCTACACGGGTCCTGCTCGTCGAGAGCCTTTAGCCCCGGTTGGAGCCACCTACCGGGGCAAATGACCACCCCACCACGCGCCCTGCCCGCCGCGGCCCCACCTCTGCAGTCTTTTGCACCGGGTGGTAGCCGAGCCGGGGCGAAAGGGATGCTCGCTAGTGAGCAAAATCTCCGTTCTCCACTACTGCTAGTTTATCATGCTAAGTTGCCGAAGCAATCATTAATCAAATTGGATCGTGGTGACGGCGCTTTTACATGACGGTGCCTTACATCATCTAAGTTACATGTCCAGGAACATCGTCCGTGCGTGCACGTACAGTTTGCTCGACCATTGACGTTATTACGAAGCAAAATATGTTCAAATTTGAAATCTGTTCATAGTGAGAAACACTTTTTATATTTAAAAAATTCAAACAAACAAATAAATTTACCTTTTTTAATTTGGTCGATTTTTATGCGGGACGTAGTCAGAACCTCTTTACGCAGCTGAAATGCCACCACGGGGCGGCATATAAGAGGCCCTGATTTAGAGCTTCTGCTTCTCACTCGCAAGTCAAGCGGGCTACTTGTTGGAATTTAGCCTAAATGTCCCATCTCATTTTAGGTTTTCGTAATTTTTTAAAAATCCTAAATGCCCATGTGGCACATTCGTATATGTGTATGGAAATAGGTGGGACAAAATTTTATCCCACATTACTAGTTAAGTTGGAATTTCATTTTCTTATAAGAAAGACTCTTCCACTTGGCGTATGAACATGAGAAGAAGATAGCTACATGTTGTGAAAATTATAGAAAGCCTAATTTTTCTATTGTATTGATTTGTCCCTCATATGGAGGTATATAAAGGAGGTACATGGGGTAGGTAGAGACTTGGAGTACAAGGCACGTAGAGTCCTAATCTATCTCTATGTACGTATCCTAACATCCCCCCTCGGTCGTAACGGGAGTGAAGCAGACGCTTGCGACTGGATTTGAAGTTTTGCACTTCCGTCGCTTCCTCCTCTCCGTCATCATCATCTCCCCTCTCTTCCCTACTGCAGTCAAAGCGGGAGTGGCGTGGACGCAAGTGACGATGCGGACGCTGCTGACTGGAGTTGTTGCCGATGTGTTGCTGTAGACGTAGCCTATGATGTCGATGTCGAGGTAGCCGATCTTGATGTGCCGTAGTCAAGGTAGTAGTGGTCGATGTAGTACTCGTCGTAGTCGTTGTAGCCGCAATGCCGGAGGCGCAAAAAATTGCGCGATGTGTATGACGGTGCTGTAGTTGTGTTTTTTTACGACGTTTCGCACCTTGAGAGGTACCGTCGCGGGGGCGTCTTGAAAATATCAGAGGACGCGGTCGTGGGTCTTAAGTGAGTCCACCAGTTTTGCCAGTACTGGAAGAAACTCACGAAGCACACAAGGTTTTGCCAGAACCGTGTGCGCGGTTGTAGGGGATTTCACCGTAGTGATGCCGGGTTGTCATTGCAGTCTTAGCCGTCGGACGCGGTCGATGCCGTCGTCGGTGTCGTGGCGTCTTGCAGTTGTACTGTCAGAGGACGCGTGTCCAGCCTTGTGGACGTCGTAGTTGTAGCGGCGGCGGCAAGGTGTTGACGAGGTTGTCGATGAAGACCACGTGATGTAGAACTTGGCGATGTGGTTTCGGCGATGAAGGCGTGAAGTGGTACGTCGCGTGGAGGCGTCCCTCGCGGCGACGATGCGGTGGACGCCTTGTTGTCAGAGAAGCCGACGTTTATCACACCGGCCTGCGTGTGGTGTCGCTTCTTGTAGATATGGTCGACGATGAATTTGGCTCTTGACGTAGTCGCGCAGCACGATGTAGATTTTTTTTGGGGGGGGTTTGATGCAGTGCAGGTCGGTCGTTGTAGTACATGTGGCGGAGGGGTCGGTGCAGCTTCTGGTTGTTCCGGTAGATGTCCAGTAGAGGCGGCGCGTTAGCATACAGGAGGTTGCGCTCCCATACGTGTCCTGGCATGAGGCCACGGACCACGGATCTGGTTCCTCGTGTGCAAACACATGCGTAACTCTTTTATATATACCTGATGCACGTAGCTTGGCTGCTGCTGGCTTGATCGGCATGCAACGCACAACTGCTTGGACTTGGCTCCGGACAACGTACGCTGACGATGGCGTGGACAAGACAGGTTCAGTTGTGCTGCTGCCGCGTGTACATGATCAACCTCAACTCGATTCTGCACTAATTTTTACCAAAACTTGAGGGACACGGAGAATTGGGATTTATTTGGCTAATTGGATCTAATCTACGGAATTGGAAGATTCGAAATTTATCTAAGATCTATTCTAAAGAACCGATCCGATCCTTGATCGAAACCGGGTGCCACGCCCCCGAGGAGAGATCTCCCCGGTGGCGGTCCTTTGCGGAAGTGGTGGAGAAACCTAGGATCGACGCCGCGAGGCAAACCGCTCTGATACCACGTGAAAATTATAGAAACCCTAATCTTTCTGTTGTATTGATTTGTCCCTCATATGGATGTATATAATGGAGGTACATGGGGTAGATAGAGACTTGGAGTACAAGGCACGTAGAGTCCTAATCTATCTCTATGTACGTATCCTAACACATGTGTCACACTCCCGTCTCGTCAGGACGCCAGCGTCGGGTTTCAGGAACCAAGCCGATAAAGGGCCTATGACACATATATGCGCCGTCTTATCTTTTGAAAGATGAATGGACGAACGGTTGCACAAAACTGAAACGTTCTATACTTGTGGAAGTCGAAACCGAAACGTCTCTCGTCTTGTCACTAGTGGGAACAAACCGAAGGATTACCCGGTCACTTTCTCTTAGGCTTCTTGCTACATGTTCGCCTTCTCATGTTGTGGCTATATAAGAGAGGTCGCTCCTCTACCTCCTAGTTCTCGAGCATTGTGTCGTCGATCAAGACTTCTCCATCCCGTTCCCCTACATGCACCACGAGACGGGACCGTAGGCCTCCAGAACCCGTCCCTCGCGAATGATCGTCTCTAGTTCTTCTTCCTTCGGTCGTGGCTCGATAGCACTCGGGAACAACATTGGAGCCAAACTTTTTTGACATGTATACCACATAGGCCGGAAGTAGGGCTATTAGCGTCCGGGCAGCCTGAACAGTGGTAAAAAATAACATCGTGTCCTTGTTGTTTGTGACGAGCGAGAGAGTCAATCGATCACTCATAGAACGATTCGAATAGTGACCTCGATTTGCATCAGATGTTTTAGAAATAAATGGTTCGTTTATTTGCATCAGATGTTTTAGAAATAAATGGTGCGTTTATTTGGCCGTCAAACGCATGTCGAAACTTGACAGATGACATTATTTATGTACTATAAGCAACATGGTATAACACTGGATGTTCCCTTCATTTTCTTAATAAAATCCGCCCGTGTGCATCGCTTTGATGCAGAGGCCAGAGCCAAGGCTCCCATCTATCTATCTTTATATACTAAAAGCAATATACCGAACTCTAACGGAGACACCACGTTAAGCCACATAGGTTAGAATTATATAATCCATTGATTTTGATTGTAACGGCTGAGATTAAAAGATGTGGACGTTACGTACAACATTAATATGGTACCAACAAGTTGTTTTTACCACGTGTACACCAAAGCACGTCCCATTATCTCTGAAAAAATAGTCAGGTCCCGTGATAGGACACAACTCGAATATATATGGTCACGTATGAGTTGCCAAATAAGTCCCGTGATAGTGCTCAACTTTTAATACATATTGCTTAGTTGGATCCAAAGACAAAAACAGAGTTGGCCACTCCTCACGTAAAAATATCTTGAGCCGTATAAATAAAATCTTTATGTGGCCTCTTCTCAACCCAATCAGTAATTTCTACGTTAGCTGCATGTGGGTATGCGGCAACCAAATCACAGCCCCGTTATTAGGACTAACCCATGATCGCCCAGGAAAGAAAGATCGCACCCTGGGGATCTATGAGGCAGCGGTATATTTCTATGGGACAAGCAAGCAGATCGGCACCAAACTCTCGCATATGATCGATAGGTCGGCCGGCCGTGGTCGTCGGAACCAGATCGATGATTGGAGATTGTCGCTCGCATGTGATTCAGGAATTTTGTTTGTCGTCCGCCGTTGTAAAAATGGCCAATACGGCCGGACATGATCGTCGGAATCAGATCGGTGATCAGAGGCTGTCCCTGAATTTTGTTTTCCATCTACTGCCGGAAATAATGGCCAATAACCATAGCACTAAGAATTCCGACAGATTCGTATTTTGCACATCGTGTTGTATGTGAAACATGCAAGCACGCCACCAAAGCAACAAGCGTGGATCAGCAGCATGCAAGCAAGAAAACGTAAGATTTTTAGGTATATATGCATCTCGATCTCCATTTTTTTGTATATCCGCATGCTATTGGTCGGGAATTATTCAAAAACAATCACACTCTATTATCCCAGTGTATATATACATCTTATAAATAAATATATCCTATGTGCATGTTAGAAAGTATGTGCATTGCTGCTTCGAGTTTTCATGTCCATGTTAACACTTTTAAGAATGAATATACATGCACAATGGTTAATTACTAATCCATAGAAGCATTAATTATTAATCCAACTGAGCGTCGTAATTAAAGGTGTACGCTATTATTCCTCCTTTTTTACTAATTGATTATAGATTAATGGTATTTATGAAAATATCACGCGCTTGAATGCAAAGAATCGGACTTGAATTGGCATCAAAGTAATGAAAATTTGTCTTATATCCTTAATTATTAATAGTGTAAAAAGGATTTGAGTTTGTACTGGGATATTTTGGTCGATTGTATGTGGTAACACATACTAATGTATGTGAGTGAGGAGGAAAAAAGGAGAGATAAATAGATCGGAAATGGGCATGAATATACGGCCGGATCGTCGGAATCAGATCGGAGGTTGTCCATGAATTTGGTTTTCCATCTACTGCCGGAAATAATGACCAATAACCATAGCACTAAGAATTCCGATAGATTCGTATTTGGCACATCGTGTTGTATGTGAAACATGCAAGCACGCCACCAAAGCAACAAGCGTGGATCAGCAGCATGCAAGCAAGAAAACGTAAGATTTTCAGGTATATATACATCTCGATCTCCATTTTTTTTTGTATATCCGCATGCTATTGGTCGGGAATTATACAAAAACAATCACACTCTATTATCCCAGTGTATATATACATCTTATAAGTAAATATATCCTATGTGCATGTTAGAAAGTATGTGCATTGCTGCTTCGAGTTTTCATGTCCATGTTAACACTTTTAAGAATGAATATACATGCACAATGGTTAATTACGAATCCATAGAAGCATTAATTATTAATCCAACTGAGCGTCCTAATTGACGGTGTACGCTATTATTCCTCCCTTTTTACTAATTGATTATATATTAATGGTATTTATGAAAATATCACCCGCTTGAATGCAAAGAATCGGACTTGAAGTGGCATCAAAGTAATGAAAATTTGTCTTGTATCCTTAATTATTAATAGTGTAAAAAGGATTTGAGTTTGTACTGGGATTTTTTGGTCGATTGTATGTGGTAACATATACTAATGTATGTGAGTGAGGAGCAAAAAAGGAGAGATAAAAATATCGGAGATGGACATGAATATGAGGAATATATGATTGTTCAGTAGGAGTATGTATGGACAATGAAATTATTACTGCGAAAATATGAGTACCAACACACATGGTTTACTATTAGAGGTCA
Source organism: Alopecurus myosuroides (assembly GCA_028641055.1). Taxonomy (NCBI): domain Eukaryota; kingdom Viridiplantae; phylum Streptophyta; class Magnoliopsida; order Poales; family Poaceae; genus Alopecurus; species Alopecurus myosuroides. The sequence goes on from CM054063.1 coordinate 28,373,613, forward strand.
AACATAGTTGAGAGAGCTACACAAATTAAATACATTTTTTATGTTTATATGGTCTAGCAGCTTACAGGGATAAATTTCTTCATTAAAACACTTAGTTTTATAATCTCGGTGTCATCTTTTCAGTTCTCAGATTCACCTAGAGTTATTAAGTGGACAGACATATATAAAATTTCATAACACTGTATATAGTGCCAATGATTCAAAACATACCGAAATGATTTAAGATCACAAAAAAAAGTAACAACCAGGTCAAAGTATTAACTTTAATTATGCAAATTTATACGACATCATGTTAAAGAAACAACAAAAAGCAACAATTGTATTCCTATCAATCCGTACAGGAGCGTAAAATTAACTGCCTACATATTATATTTTAGTTAACATAACATTTCGATGGATATATATAGTTTCCTTCCACATCCAATTAACTTATATTTTTTATTTTTCACTTCAATAGTTATTTAAAGAGTTCCCATCGCAATTGCGAGGGCCAATATATGGCCGGATATGATCATCGGAATCAGATCGGAGGTTGTCCATGAATTTGGTTTTCCATCTACTGCCGGAAATAATGACCAATAACCATAGCACTAAGAATTCCGACAGATTCGTATTTGGCACATCGTGTTGTATGTGAAACATGCAAGCACGCCACCAAAGCAACAAGCATGGATCAGCAGCATGCAAGCAAGAAAACGTAAGATTTTCAGGTATATATACATCTCGATCTCCATTTTTTTGTATATTCGCATGCTATTGGTCGGGAATTATACAAAAACAATCACACTCTATTATCCCAGTGTATATATACATCTTATAAGTAAATATATCCTATGTGCATGTTAGAAAGTATGTCCATTGCTGCTTCGAGTTTTGATGTCCATGTTAACACTTTTAAGAATGAATATACATGCACAATGGTTAATTACTAATCCATAGAAGCATTAACTATGAATCCAACTGAGCGTCGTAATTGATGGTGTACGCTATTATTCCTCCCTTTTTACTAATTGATTATAGATTAATGGTATATATGAAAATATCACCCGCTTGAATTTAAAGAATCGGACTTGAAGTGGCATCAAAGTAATGAAAATTTGTCTTGTATCCTTAATTATTAATAGTGTAAAAAGGATTTGACTTTGTACTGGGATTTTTTGGTCGATTGTATGTGGTAACATATACTAATGTATGTGAGTGAGGAGCAAAAATGGAGAGATAAATAGATCGGAGATGGACATGAATATGAAGAATGCATGATTGTTCAGTAGGAGTATGTATCGACAATGATTCAAAACATACCATAATGATTTAAGATCACAAAAAAAAGTAACAACCAGGTTAAAGAATTAACTTTAATTATGCAAATTTATACGACATCATGTTATAGCAACAACAAAAATCAATAATTGTATTCCTATCAATCCGTACAGGAGCGTAAAATTAACTGCCTACATATTATATTTTAGTTAACATAACATTTTGATGGATACATATAGTTTCCTTCCACATCCAATTAACTTATATTTTTTATTTTTCACTTCAATACACTAGTGGAAACAGGGCCTTTTGTCCCGGGTCGTAAGGGCCATTTGTCCCGGTTGCGCAACCGGGATGGGCTAGCCGGGACAACTGGCCCTCCCCATTGGTCCCGGTTGTGCCAGGACCCGGGATGGTAAGGCTGGCCCACGTGGCGACTCTGGGCCAGGGACCGCGAGGGAGTTCGTCCCGGTTCGTTTTAGGGACCGGGATGGATGCCTTCTTAAAAAAAGAATAAAGTCCGCCCATTTTCCCTGCCGCGGCAGGTTTTTTTTCTTCGTTTTTTTTCTCCTGCCTCGCAATCGCCAACCGGCCTCCCCTTCCCCAACCGCTCCAGGCCCACGTCTTTAATTAAGCCCACTGACACATTTTTTAGTCAAAAAGGCCCACTGGCCCTCGTCTTTCATTATGGACAGTCAACGGTTCGAAGGGCCCACTGGCCAGCGGCCTGGTGGCTGGTTCGCCTGGTCCCTTAAACTAAGACCGAAGGACGGTCAAAGGGCCGCTGTCCGCCTCGTCTTCCCGCCCCGCCTCGGCTTCCCGCGCCCCACTCCCCACGCGCCACGCCTCGGCTCCCCGCATTCATGGCCGCCTGCAACCGCCGCCACGTTCAGGCCGCCGGTTGGCATGCCAGCCCACCCCGGGTCCTTTTTAAAGGCCCCCCGCCGCCCGTACAACCCACCCACCCCGGACGCGTCCCTGGCAAAGCAACCATAGCCGCCACCATGTCCCGCTGGTTCTCGAACTCCGGCAAGCGCCCAAGGAACGACGACGGAGGCTCGTCGAGCGGCGCCGGCCGCATCCCACCCCTGCCGGCGGAGGCCTTCGGCTACGGCCCTGGAGGTGTCCGCCTCGGCGGGGCGCCGCGCGTCCCCGCGCCACCTCCGGCGGCCCGCCCGCCGCCCCGCGCCGCGCCCCCGGGCAAGCGGTTCCGCCGGTACGTCCGGGTGGACGAGGCGGAGTGGCACTGGAACAATGCCACTCCGGTGTTCTACTCCGACGTGCACCTCCCGGACGGCTGGCACCTGAACCCCCAGCGGATCCCAGTGCCGCCGGCCCCGACCGGCGCGGCGCTGCTCGAGGAGATCTACCGCCAGCGCGAGCTCCTGCCGGCCCCCGTCCGCAGGGAGCGGATGTACGCGCGCGGCTCCCCCTACTGGGCCGCCTGGCTCGAGCAGGAGCACGAGCACCGCCGCCGCTCCTTCATCCCCGCCCCCCTCGAGGCCAACATGGACGACTACCCCCCGCCAGCGCCCGGCCGGGAGAGGGAGCTATGGCTCCTCGTGGACGAGCCGGAGGACTTCTCCGGGGAGGAGGACCCCGAGCTCCGGGCCGCCATGGAGAAGGCTTGCGAGGCCTCCCGCCGCTCCCTCATCGACGACGAGATCAAAAGGTGGGAGCGTGTCGTGGCCGCCGCCGCCGACGACGCCGCCGCCATGCCGCCGCCGCCGCCACCCCCTAACGAGCCTGCCATCCCCTGGTGGCAGGCGATGAACGCCGAGCTGGAGGCGTCCGAGGACATGCCGGAGCCGCAGCCGCTCCCACCAGGCCTGGAGTATGGCATGACCTGGGCCTGGACCGGCGGCGTTTGGGCGCCGGGGTCGCCGGAGCAGGAGGAGGAGCTGCCCCCGCCGCCGCCGCTGCCGCAGGAGGTGCTGCCCCCGCCGCCGCCATACGCGCCCCCGATGCCCCCGATGTCTCCAGCCCCGGCGAGCCCGGCCCAGCCGCCTGCCCACCTGTGGCAGCCACCCGCCTATGTAAGCCTCTCCGACGACGAGGACGACTAGATCGGCGCCGGCCGCCTGTGGCCGCGCCGCCGCCCCCCCTATTCTATATAGACAACGCCCCTAGCTACCCCCCCCCCAAGAAACGGCCGGCCGCCTGTGGCCGCGCCGCCGCCCCTTATGCAAGTACGGCCGGCCGCCTGTGGCCGCGCCGCCCCTATGTAAGCAAGGCCCCTGGCCTTATTTTAATATAAGTTGTGTTCCCCTAATCTACTGTGTCCCTAGTCCATCCCCGCCGGCGGAACGCCGGCGGATCTGTCCACTCGTTCCCGCCGCCGGCAGGGCTTCGCCCAGCCATATCCACTCGTACCCGCCCCTGGGGTGTCCGCTCGGCCTGGAGAGAGGGCCGCGCTTTTTATACACTTGGGCCTTTAGTCCCGGCCCGTGCCACCAACCGGGACTAGAGCCCCTTTGGTCCCGGTTGGTACCACGGCCCAGGACCAAAAACAAATTTCGAATTTCGGTGGCACCCCTGCGCGCCCAAAAATTTTTAGCGCCAAAATTTGAAAAGTGTTAAGTTTGCACATTAACAACTTTTATATACTTCCAAATTTGACTAAAATTCCAACATGAAAAATGCTAGAATTTGCAAAACTAATTTAAATGCATTTTTCGTTTAACTAAATAATTATTCTAACTATTGAAACTATTAATTATTTTTTCATTTGTATATAATTTGAATATAAATTATGGAAGTTATGGATGTAGCCTCTTTCTTGAGCAGCTGCACAGAAGTGCTTAGAATCCACAAACTCCGGCTCTGTGTCATACAAATTTCTGGAAATTTCCACCCATACACTTTTTGGAGCTAGGGCCTCATTTTCATAGTAGAAGTAGGGTGGCTTGTTCATCCTCTAGAGTCGATGTCAGTCCTGGCTGCTTGTCCATCCTCTAGAGTCTGCTCTGCTCTGCTCTACTGCTCCTTGCGGCTCAGGTTGGTAACGGTCCATGTTTGCGTATGCTTTGTAATCTTTTGGCCGGAAGCACCTAGCAATATCTTTTAAACCTTGTTTCTCTCCATATGCTATTTGTACTTCTCATCGGCTCTAATGTTTCTCTACCTGATTCTACTTCTCCTCTGCCTAGTTTACAGATGTTTGCTCTTTTCTGTAGATGTTTCTACACTGTAAAATGGGCATGTCCTGCGAAACATGCAGACAAGGCGCTGAGCACCACTACTGGGACATCTTGGACGATCAAGGCAAAGGTTTTTTCAAGATTATGCAATTCTATCATTAGTGAGAGACTTCACGTCGGCAATCTCAATTAAAGTGCCAGTTTGTGTCTGATCCCACCAACCCCTCAGAATCCTCCTATTAACTTCACCTATCTCAACAGAAATCACTGTCTTCATGTGGATGCCAAGCCTGTGCAAAGCTATCTCTCCTCCTCCAATGCCTCAAATTAATATGGTGTGCCTGCAATATGTGCGCGGAATATATCGCTTGTTCTATACCGTGTGTCAACAGATACTACATCTTAAAAGTAGTTATAATCCTGCAATATCTGTCAGGATGTTATCCGTACTATCACTTCGAAATGTATTCGGACATGGGTCATAGTTGTCAGCTATTTACCGGTCAATACAAAATACTAATCAAACAGAACTATATGATCATGTATTCCACGCTTATTATTACACATCACCAACATACGGAGGAGAGAGAAACAGAAAAGTGGGATGGTGGAACAATAATGCTTGCCAGCTTTTCTTCGTGTCCCTTGCTTATGATCGCTTCGGCCGTAACCATGGAGCATCTTCATTATTTAACGGGATGGTGGGGTCAGATTTCACTGTGAAGGGTGGAATTTCAACAAACTTATTATAATCTTCTGACATGTCTGTCGTGTCCTCGATTCCCACGATGTTTCTTTTCCCTGAGAGAACTATGTGACGCTTCGGCTCATCGTATGATGAAATTGTTCCCTTATTTTTTCTTTTCTTCGGTCTGGAAGACATGTCCTTCACATAGAAGACCTGAGCCACATCATTGGCTAGAACGAATGGTTCGTCATTGTAACCAATACAGTTGAGATCCACTGTTGTCATTCCAGGTTGACCCATTTGCACTTGAACAAAGGGACCTTAAAAGAAGGTCCATAGTCAAGTTCCCATATCTCCTCTATGTAACCATAGTATGTGTCAGTTTTTCCATTCTCGTTTGTTGTATCAAAGCGGACACCACTGTTTTGGTTGGTGCTCTTCTTATCTTGGGAGCTCGTGTAAAATGTATTTCCATTTATCTCGTACCCTTGAAAACTCCCAATAGTCGAAGATGGTGACCCTGCCAACATGTATAGCTGATCTTCAACAGTGGTGTCATTTATAAGACGTGTTTGCAACCAACTTCCGAAAGTCTCCATGTGTTCGCGTTTAATCCATGAGTCATCCTTCCCCGGGTTTGCAGACCGTACAATATTCTTGTGTTCCTCGACATACGTAGCCATGAACAAAGAATTTTGTAGAACTGTGTAGTGTGCTTTGGTCAAAGAATGCCCGTCCCTAGGTATCATTGTTTTCTTTCCCAGCATTCCTTTTCCCCTCAGTCTCCCCTCATGCCGCGATTCAGGAACACCAATTGTCTTAAGGTCAGGAATAAAGTCAACACAGAACCCAATGACCTCCTCTGTTCCATAGCCCTTCGAGATGCTTCCTTCTGGCCTAGCACGGTTATGAACATATTTCTTCAAGACTCCCATGAACCTCTCAAAGGGGAACATATTGTGTAGAAAGACCGGACCGAGAATATGAATCTCTTCACATAGGTGAACAAGGAGATGAGTCATAATGTTGAAGAAGGATGGTGGGAACACCAACTCAAAACTAACAAGACACTGGACCACATCCCTCTGTAATCTTGTCAGAATTTCTGGATCGATTACCTTCTGAGATATTGCGTTCATGAATGCACATAGCTTCACAATGGGTACTCGAACATTTTCCGGTAGAAGCCCCCTCAATGCAATCGGAAGCAATTGCGTCATAATCACGTGGCAGTCATGAGACTTCAGGTTTTGGAATTTTTTCTCTGCCATGTTTATTATCCCCTTTATATTCGACGAGAAGCCAGACGGAACCTTGATACTGTAAAGGACTTCAAAGAATATTTCCTTCTCTGCTTTAGTAAGAGCGTAGCTGCTTAAGGAATGGCGCCCTGTATCTGTGTGCTTGTTGCTTGGGTCTTTCATACGTTGCTGGTCCTCCCGTGCTTCAGGCGTATCTTTTGACTTCCCATACACGCCCAGGAAGCATAGCAGATTGACACATAGATTCTTTGTCACGTGCATCACGTCGATCGAAGACCGGACATCTAAAACTTTCCAATAGGGTAGCTCCCAAAATATAGATTTCTTCTTCCACATGGGTGCCCGCTTATCAGGGCCGTACGGAACTGGTTGGCTGCCAGCAGCCTTACCAAAGATTACTTCTAGGTCCTTGACCATATCGAATATATCATTACCACTACGGAGCTCAGGCTTCTTTCGGTTATCTGCCTCACCTCTGAAATGCTTCCCTCCTTTTTTCCTTAAGGGATGCTTGATCGAAAGAAATCTACGATGCCCCAGGTATACAACCTTTTTACATTTATCCAAAAAAACACTGTCAGTCTTATCTAAACAGTGTGTGCATGCATTGTATCCCTTGTTTGTATGACCGGAAATGTTACTAAGAGCTGGCCAATCATTGATGGTCACGAAAAGCAACGCCCGTAGGTCAAATGGCTTTTGTTCGTTCTCATCCCACACACGTACACCTGGTTTGCCCCACAGTTCTAAGAGTTCTTCCACTAATGGCCTTAGATACACATCAATGTCGTTGCCAGGTTGCCTCGGGCCTTGGATGAGAACTGGCATCATAATGAACTTGCGCTTCATGCACAACCAAGGAGGAAGGTTGTACATACATAGAGTTACAGGCCAAGTGCTATGACTGGAGCTCTGCTCCCCAAAAGGATTAAAGCCATCTGTACTTAGACCAAACCATAAGTTTCTCGCCTCTCCTGCAAAGTCTGGAAAGTCTCTCTCGATCTTTCTCCACTGCGATCCATCGGCGGGGTGCCTCAACTTTCCATCTTTCTTACGGTCTTCTTTGTGCCATCGCAACAACCTAGCATGCTCTTTGTTTCTAAACAGACGTTTCAGCCGTGGTATTATAGGAGCATACCACATCACCTTAGCAGGAACCCTCTTACGGGGGGGCTCGCCGTCAACATCACCAGGATCATCTGCTCTGATCTTATACCGCAGTGCAGTGCATATCGGACATTCATCCAAATTCTCGTACTTCTCACCGCGGAAGAGAATGCAGTCATTAATGCATGCATGTATCTTATGCACATCTAATCCTAGAGGGCAGAGAGCTTTCTTTGCTTCGTACGTACTCTCAGGCAATTCGTTATCCTTTGGAAGTTTTGGCTTCATTAGTTGAAGTAAAGTCTCAAATGCCTTGTCAGTCACACCGTTTTGTGCCTTCCATTTCAGCAACTCCAGTGTGGTACCGAGCTTTGTGCTACCATCTTCGCAATTTGGGTATAACAATTTTTTGTGATCCTGTAACATGTTGTCCAGTTTCAACCTCTCCAATCTATTTTCACAGTCTTCCCTTGCATCAGCAATAACTCGGCCAAGATCATCATCGGGCTCTTCTGATGCATGTTCTTGATCACCTCCTTCTTCTGCATTCTCTTCCATTGCAGTATCGTCGTATTCAGGGAACAAAGGATCTTCTTCTTCTTCTTCATCGTCTTCCATCACAACCCCTCTTTCTCCATGCTTGGTCCAGCAATTATAGCTGGGCATGAAACCTCTCCGAAGTAGATGGCCCTGAAGGATTCTTTCGGAAGAATGTTCTCTGACGTTCCGACAATCAACACATGGGCAACACATGAAGCCATTATCTTTGTTCGCCTGAGCTACAGCAAGAAATGCATTCAAGCCTGCCATATACTCGGAGGTGCGTCGGTCACCGTACATCCATCGCTGCCGTGCATCCATCTGCATCATATAATTAAGTTTATCAAAATACATATTAATACAGAGATAACCACAGTACATCGACAAATAATACTTTTTTATGTATCAGTTACAGATGAAAAAGATAATTTGTTAACCTCGGTCGAAGAAACCATTTTCAGTGAGCTTGTGTGCGTCTCGGGAATTTCGTCGAACACCTCGTGTGCATAGTAAAAAAAAACAGCAACACCACACTCTCTCACACCTCCAAGCAAAAAAAAAAGATGGAAGGAGGGGGGGCTGGGGCAGTATATATAGGGGAAGGGAGCATTGGTCCCGGTTCGTGGACTGAACCGGGACAACAGGTCATGCGCGTGCCACGTGGCCTGTGGCTAGGCATTGGTCCCGGTCCGTGGCACGAGCCGGGACCGATATGCCCCCCACGAACCGGGACCAATGCGCCCAGGCGATTCCTGTTGCCCCGGGCGCACGAACCGGGACCAATGCAGGGCATTTGTCCCGGATTTGGTTGCAACCGGGACAGCTGCCCCCCGGCCCCCTGGACGAGAGGGGTTGTTTCCACTAGTGATAGTTATTTAAAGAGTTCCCCTCGCAATTGTGAGGGCCACTGTCCTAGTTTCTAAAAAAGAGGTATAACATGGAGAGGTCGTCATTCATACCCTATTGTAGGCTGCCGGATCACTCTAGCTTAATGCATGTTTTGAAGCCCAGGAACATTTTAGATACCTTCAACAAACACGGCCACACAAAAAAAAGTGCATCTATAAGAATTGCTATTACATGCACGGAGTTTATACATGCAGCAGAAGATTTGGTAAAAGCTACTCTCTACCATTTCAAAATCCAAATTAAAGAGATTGGGTGGATAAACAGGTCAAACCGATAATTTGCAAGATACTTGGTATATTGTTTGTATCAAACCGTAGGTGTTCTCGATACACATGGAAATTTGGACAAGAGATTCAGACATGGCACTTTTGAATTCAGAAATGGAACTATCGTTGCTTCCACCACAATTCCAATGCCTCATGCTATATTAGATGGTGTTCCCAATGTTTCTGATTCCTTTTTGTTTCAAGAACATGCCGAAGCATGTCATGACATTAAGAGGGAGGGGATACAGCAAGTTGTAGTTACAAACTACCAGCAAAAACAAAAACTACGAGGCTACTCCTCCCGCGTGCCCGCTCTCTGCCTGGCCGCGGCCCAATAACTAAACTCATCTATAATACTACTTGCAACCATCTGCACCGTAGAAGTTACGCGCTCAAAATGTCTATTGTTACGTTCTAGCCATAGACGTCGACAGCACGCCACACTCAGCGTTGCGAGCTCGGCCCGTGTTTCCTTGGGTGAGCAGTCCGCCAGCCGAGACCACCACCCTCTGAGCGTGGCATCATGCAGCGGAACAAACCGCGATAGCTCGAACTTGTGAAGGACGATATACCAGATCGATCGCGCCGTAGGGCATTGCACCAGGAGATGGTCTATGGATTCAGCCACCTGATCGCACAGAGGACAGGGCAGCAGGCCCGTTCAGCCCCCTCGCTAAGAGACGATCTCCCGTCCAGCAGCGATTTCGTTATGCAAGCCAGAGGAACAATTTCTCTATACGTGGCGCCCAGTAGCTCCATAGAAGAGCAGCAAAATCGGCATGTGTTGAGCCCAGCAAGAGGCCTTTGTAGGCCGTTTTTGCAGAGTACCTCCCGCTGGATGCAAGCAGCCATCGGAACTCGTCGGGAGCATCCGAGAGGGGGGGGGGGTGGCTGGCTGAGCGCTTGCCATAATTCAATGAACTGGATGATGGCCTCAATGCCACTGACGCTGCGGATGCTCTCAATCCACCTGTTATTCAGAAGTGCCTGTTGTACGGAGAGCTGCAAGGCAATCTTCGGCGAAACGAGCTGCACTAACTCCGGAGCGATATCGGCAGCACATTGCCCTTTGATCTAGCGATCAAACCAGAAGGAGGCCGTATGTCCGTTGCTGATGGTGCATTCTGTCATGGGATAATCACGGCAGACGTTACCGGGGGTAACTTATCTTGAGGCAATTCGACTCTCGTGTTTGGGAGAGGGTTTAGCTCAGGGGAAATCATGCTAATAATCGACCTGGTAGCTCTGGCAATCAAGTCGCCGAGTCTCCGATCTAGGGTTACAATCTCAGCTCTCGTATTACAGGGGATACTCGAATATCTGGTGAAACTCGTCCAATCTAACCCTAGGAGCCGGTTTATATATTACCCGACCCCCTGGCTTCCTATCAAGGGCATACTCGGACTCCTACCCAGTCACCGCATACAAACCCTAAGTTTCCTTACCGCAACCCACAATCCGGGTTACGAGGCCTACTCCACTCCTTTGGCCTTCTAGAAGCTACCTTTCCTTGAGCCGGGTCTTGCGCGGTTCCCTTTGGGCCGAGTTACACCTTGACGTTAGCCTACCGGGTTATCATCCCTCCATCACATTCCATAGCCGCACGCGCAAAAGAGTCATCGTTCTCTGTCAGCTTGAACTGGAGTCCAGACCAAGCTCTAAGGGGTCCAGTTTTCTCGAGCCAACGCCATCTGATCCGCAGCACGTCATCAGATTATTTTCTCAAGCTTGTTTCTGATTCCTAACATTGCCAACTAGTCGACTCTGATTATACTCCGTTTCTCTTAACTCTGTGAGTTCTGCCATTGCCTAATACTAAAGTGTCTTTCTGCAGCTCTACTTAAGAAAGGCTAGATGTCCTACCCCTTCAAAACCATAGCGTAAGCAAGCTTGTGGAGTGGATTTATATATAGTGAGGTGCAGGAATTTTTTACCTACCATAGTGTACATGTACGAGGAGATTCCATGAGAGTGAGTTTTCTTATGGATCAGTCAAAGTCAAAGTCAAAGGAGACTGGGTCGGGGCAGCTAGTCGGAGACTAGAAGCACTGACAACGACAACAATAAATCAGTCAGTAGAAAAACTAGTCTACCGATGATAACAATCGACCCATGTCGATTGATATCTTGATGCCTGATCGCACAGCTGAAACAACGTTGAGGTCTTGGGGCTGAGAGCATCTCTAACAGAGCCTGTAAAAATCCTAAACCCGTAATTCCAGCGTGTTTACGGTTTGGGTCCGGTTTCAAGACCCTAGAAGCATCCGTAAACGTGGCCTGGCCTGAAAACACGACTCGGAGGTCCGAGAATTCCCCCCTCGAGCCGGTATATGTACAGACTCCCGAGTCGTTCTCAGTCAAGACCCTTTCAAACCCTATCCTCCTCCGCCTCAATTCCTCACCGTCTCGCGTAGCTCTAGCGCACGATTGAGCAGCCCCCCTCCCCCCTCCCCGCCGCCGCCGTAGCCCTCATTCCGCGATGGAGCCCCATGGAAACCCGTTCACCGAAGACAACGGCTGGATCGCGGCCTCTCCCCCTTCCCTCCCCCACACCACTGCCATCGCCGATGGTGCCTCACATCTACCACCACGGCCTCATCCATGGAGGCCTAGCCAGCAACCGTGTGGCCCCTCCACCCCTTTTGCAGGACCTGGACCTGGTCATGACTGGAGTAGCCCCCCCCCCCCCGCAGTCACCGGAGGTCCTCGCGGACGACAGCTCCGACGACGAGGCTCCGGAGGAGTAGGACCCCACGGAGACCAAGGAGAACTTCCTTCTACTCGGTATCAATAGGAGCCTTTGCCACGAGCGAAGGCACGTGACCCGGCGCCGCCGCTACCAGCGCCACGTCGACGACTTCAACAAGCGGCAGCAGCAGGCCCTTCGTGCGAACGTGGAGCTGCAGAAGAAGGTGGCGTGCCAGTTCGTGCAGCAGGCCCCCTCCTCTAGCTGCTCATCCTCCCTCGATGACGACGACGACTGCAGCTCCTACTGAAGACGGCGCGATGGAGGGAGAAGAACAAGCCTTGGCGAAGAAGAAGACGCCGAACATTTTGGCCCTAGTAGTGTAGGACGCGGCGATAAATAAATTTTTAATATGCAAAATCAGCGAGGAGAAGCGAGTTCATCCATATGTACTCCCGCCTAAATCAATGAAAATGTCGATTTTCAGTTCTTGTTAAGTGTTCTACTATAAACTCTACCTCCGCGACCCGTAGAGTCATGCAAACGCAAACCGAAATACGTGTTTACTGGTTTCAGTTTGGGGCTCTGCTAGAGTTGTTGGATGCACCTAAGAAGCGCCAGAAAAATTTGGAGGGTATTTCGATTATACGGTGGATCGGAGCGTTCACGGCACCACATAAATCGTCCCACTAGCAGCCTTTGGATTCCTCTTTTTAGTTAATAAAACGGCCGGATGTTTTTGTGGTCCGGGTTAGCTTCTGCTCAAAATACTGAGCAGGGTGCTTGCGAAAATACTGACATGGTTAGATTCCAACAGTCCAAGCGGGCTCTGACCTAAGGGTTTGTAAAAATAACATTATAGAAATTTTACGAATACTGCATGTGAGTAAGTCTGACTTTTTTTGCTAAAATGAACTGCCGATGCCGTGGAGACGTGTATGCCATGTACGACAAGTCCGACCTTGGCGAGATCGTGATTAGTTTCCTCCTCACCACCTTACATGGCGCCTTCCGAGCTCACCACGCTCTTCGACCCTGGTGCAGTTCAACCCTGGTTCACGGACCTTGGCTATTGACCTGAGAGTAAATATTGTTGCCCAAGGGTCGCCAATATCAGGATCTCTCGCTGCCCGCTCTTCGCCGTCCACACAGAAAAATATGGAGCCATCACCTCCGAAACACCGCTCACCGGAAAGCCGGTGCGCAACCCACCTTCCAGGGTCGCCGCCCAACAGGCAAGACGAGGTAGGCTGGCGGCATATCCAAGCCCTCTTGGCTAAGATCTAACCATCACAAGGGTTGGAAAGGTGCAGTTAACAAGAGGGTCATGCCGCATACATGTCCTTATATTTTATGGCAGGCACCCCACGGAGCCGCCCGTTAAATCAAGCCTTGTGGTACACATCAATATCGTTGCCCGGTTGTCTCGGGACTTGGATCAGCACTGGCATCATAATGAACTTCCTCTTCATGCACAACCAAGGAGGAAGGTTATATATACATAGAGTTACAGGACAGGTGCTATGGTTGCAGCTCTGCTCACTAAATGGATTCATGCTATCTGTACTTAGACCAAACCATAAGTTCCTTGCGTCGCCTGCAAAGCGCGGGAACTTCCTCTCGATTTTTCTCCACTGCGACCCATCAGCGGGGTGTCTCGACATCTCATCTTTCTTACGATCTTCCATGTGCCATCGCAAAAGTTTGGCATGCTCTTTGTTTCTGAACAAACGTTTCAACCGTGGTATTATAGGAGCATACCACATCACCTTTGCAGGAACCTTGTTCCTGGGGCGCTCATCCTCAACATCGTCAGGGTCGTCTGGTCTGATCTTGTACCGCAATGTAGTGCATACCGGGCATTGTTCCAAATTCTCGTATTTCTCACCGCGGTGGAGGGTGCAGGCATTAATGCAGGCATGTATCTTCTCCACGTCTAATCCTAGGGGGCATACAAGCTTCTTTGCTTGGTATGTACTATCGGGCAATTCATCGTTTCTAGGAAGATGCTTCTTCACTATTTGCAGCAACTTTGTAAATCCGTTGTCAGTCACAGCGTTCTCGGACTTCCATTGGAGCAATTCCAATGTGCTGCCCAACTTTTTCTGCCCATCTTCGCAAGTTGGATACAACAATGTTTTGTAATCCTTTAGCATCTGGTCGAACTTCACCCTCACCTTTTCAATATCGCTTTCTGTCTTTGCATCTGTAACAGCCTGGCCAAGATCATCGATGGGCTTATCTGGTGCCCGTACTTCTGCTTCCACCTCATTGTTATTTTCCATTCCAGTACCGGAACTGTATTCAGGGAACATGTCGTGATAGTTTTCATCATTCTCTTCTTCTTCGTTGTCTTCCATCATAACCCCTCTTTCTCCGTGCTTGGTCCAGCAATTATAGCCGGGCATGAAACCGGATTGAAACAGGTGTAAGTGGATGACTCTGTGAGAAGAGTGTTCCTTCTGATTCCGACATACAGCACATGGATAACACATAAAATTATTCCGCTTGTTTGCCTGAAACACCTCGAGAAAATAACCCACGCCTTTGATGAACGCGGCAGAGCGTCGGTTAGCGTACATCCATTGCCGGTTCATCTGCATTATATGATTATTAATTAAGAACTGTTACAGAACACCGTGAATAGGGAAATGACCAATGTTACATTGACAGATGAAAGGTTAAAGTTGGTATCTCGACCGAGGAGAAAATAAGGACGAGAAACTTATTTAATTAAGTGTGGCTCAGACAAATTAAAGCTTGTATGTTTTTGCGAGCTGAGATGGCGTTATTCTCCCGGGCATTTCATCGAACACCTCTTGTGCATATGAGAGAAAAACAAGTGAGCACACACCACACAACTAGAATATGTCTTTTAAAGTGAGTGGCATGAGGAGATGGGAGGGCTGGCAGGGTTTATATAGTGGGGTGTCATTTGCTCCGATTGGTGGCACCAACCGGGGCAAATGACCACCCCACCACGCGCCCTTCCCGCCGCGGCCCCACCTCTGCAGTCTTTTGCACCGGGAGGTGGCCAAGCCGGGACGAAAGGGGTGCTCGCTAGTGAGCAAAAGCCATGTTCTCCACTACTGCTAGTTTATCATGCTAAGTTGCCGAAGCAATCATTAATCAAAATGGTGACGGCGCTTTTACATGACGGTGCCTTACATCATGTAAGTTACATGTCGAGGAACATCGTCCGTGCGTGCACGTACGGTTTGCTCGACCATTGACATTATTACGAAGCAAAATATGTTCAAATTTGAAATCTGTTCATAGTGAGAAACACTTTTTATATTTAAAAAATTCAAATTAACAAATAAATTTACCTTTTTAGATTCGGTTGATTTTTATGCGGGACATAGTCAGAACCTCTTTACGCAGCTAAAATGCCACTGCGGGGCGGCATATAAGAGGCCCTGATTTAGAGCTTCTGCTTCTCACTCGCAAGTCAAGCGGGCTGCTTGTTGGAATTTAGCCTAAATGTCCCATCTCATTTTAGGTTTTCGTAATTTTTTAAAAATCCTAAATGCCCATGTGGCACATTCGTGTATGTGTATGGAAATAGGTGGGACAAAATTTTATCCCACGTTACTAGTTAAGTTCGAATTTCATTTTCTTATAAGAAAGACTCTTCCACTTGGTGTATGAACATGAGAAAAAGATAGCTACATGTGTCACACTCCCGTCTCGTCAGGACGCCAGCGTCGGGTTTCGGGAACTAAGCCGATAAAGGGCCTATGACACATATATGCGTCGTCTTATCTTTTGACAGATGAATGGACGAACGGTTGCACAAAACTGAAACGTTCTATACTTGTGGAAGTCGAAACCGAAACGTCTCTCGTCTTGTCACTAGTGGGAACAAACCCAAGGATCACCTGGTCACTTTCTCTTAGGCTTCTTGCTACATGTTCGCCTTCTCATGTTGTGGCTATATAAGAGAGGTCGCTCCTCTACCTCCTAGTTCTCGAGCATTGTGTTGTCGATCAAGACTTCTCCATCCCGGTCTCCTACATGCACCACGAGATGGGACCGTAGGCCTCCAAAACCCGTCCCTTGCGATGGATCGTCTCTAGTTCTTCTTCCTTCGTTCGTGGCTCGATAGCACTCAGGGACAACATTGGAGCCAAACTTTTTCGACATGTATATCACATAGGCCGGAAGTATGGCTATTAGCGTCCGGGCAGCCTGAACATGGGTAAAAAATAACATCGTGTCCTTGTTGTTTGTGACGAGCGAGAGAGTCAATCGATCCCACATAGCACGATTCGAATAGTGTGCGATTTGCATCAGATGTTTTAGAAATAAATGGTTCGTTTATTTGCATCAGATGTTTTAGAAATAAATGGTGCGTTTATTTGGCCGTAGTCAAACGCATGTCGAAACTTGACAGATGACATTATTTATGTACTATAAAGCAACAGGGTATAACACTGGATGTTCCCTTCATTTTCTTAATAAAATCCGCCTGTGTGCATCGTTTTGATGCAGAGGCCGGGGCCAAGGTTCCCATTTCTAAAAAAGGGTATAACATGGAGAGGTCGTCATTCATACCCCATTGTAGGCTGCCGGATCACTCTAGCTTAATGCATATTTTGAAGCCCAGCACTAGTAGAAAACAGGGCATTGAGCCAAGCACAATGGAAACGGATGTGATACAAACCGGTTCAAAAGGGTCTGTCCCCTGGGCCCAACCCATGCAGCAAATGGCCACAAGGCCTTTAGGACCGGTTTGTAACACAAACCGGTCCTAAAGGCCTTGCGGGCCATTTGCTGCAGGGAGGGGGGCCCAGTGAACAGACCCTTTAGAACCGGTTTGTATCACAAACCGGTTCTACAGGTTTTCTCATGTTTTGCAGCAACTGCGGGTCCCGCTGTCATATCCTCTAGAACCGGTTTGTAACACAAACCGGTCCTAAAGCCCTCCCCTAAACCCTACATACCACCCCGAGCTCAGCTCCATTTTTTCCAGCTCGAGCTCAACTCCATTTTTGCTCTCTCCTTCCTCTTGTGAGGTCTAATCCATCCCCATTTTTCTCCACCATTTGTCAAGATTGTTGGTACCCATCGGTTCTACGGTTAGCATCAACATTCCCTCTTCCGGCATTGCAAGTTTTGCTCGTTTTCTTGCTCATTTCATTTTTGTTGTGCTAGCTAGGTGTTTGATGAAATGGCTAAGATAGAATTTGTTATTCATTTTGTTATGTATACAAATTGATGCAATTTGAGCTAAAAATTAATTATGATTTGTGTTTTTTTTAGTGTCGCGCGCCTTGTCCCCTTCCTCACTGCCGTCGATCGCCCCATCACCGACACAACCTTGGTGAGCCTATTGTTTTTATTTACCAAAACAAATTTTGATTTGTATGATTTACGTATTTACTTGTATATAATTTTCTTATTGTGTAAGATTTTTTTTATATACATAGCGCCATGGTTTTGATATCCGTCCCCGTTGGCCCTCGTCCAGTCTATGATTCGGATGTGGTATATTATTTTTTTTCACTACATATTTTCATTTCCTGATTATACGACAATTACTTACGCCGACCAACTTGACATAGATATTTTTATCTAGGAGGTAGTGGAACCGGAAATGCCAATCGACCCTATTGTTGAGAAGTT
Source organism: Alopecurus myosuroides (assembly GCA_028641055.1). Taxonomy (NCBI): domain Eukaryota; kingdom Viridiplantae; phylum Streptophyta; class Magnoliopsida; order Poales; family Poaceae; genus Alopecurus; species Alopecurus myosuroides. Next base: position 28,391,099 of record CM054063.1, read on the forward strand.
ATACTTAGTTGAACAAGAAAATGTTGGCTTGAAAGAAAGATTGAAAAAAACTGAAGAAAGGTTGGAAAAAACTGAAAGAGAGAAGATGACCTTGGAAAAGGTTCTTGCCGGTGTCGTCGATGGTCACAAGAGCGAGATGGACGCAATGCGCCTGAAGATTAGAAAGATTAGGAAATATGCAATTAGTAAATAGTCTTGGTATCATTATGCCGTCGGGTCAATTGTTACCTTTGTTGCGATTTTGATCGCATTTGTTGTTGTTTTTAAATGCATTAATTAGAGAGAGTTTTTATGGATGGTTTCAGTGTGTATTTTTATGAGAACTATATATGTATGGTCACTATATGCTAGTTTGGTATTAACGTGTGATGAACTTTTTGTATTAATTAATTAATTTAGTCATGATGATTTAGCATAATGGTTGTTGATAAATTTATATAATGCAGATGAACCGGCAATGGATGTACAGTGATCGACGTCGTCCCGAATTCCTTAATGGCATGCATAGTTTTCTCAATGTGGCTGAGAAAAACAGGCAGAATGGATTTATTTTTTGTCCATGTAAAAAATGCCAGAATAAGAGGAATTTCCATAACTCAAGAACCATACACACCCACCTGTTGCAAGAAGGCTTCATGCCCAGTTATTTTTGTCGGACCAAGCACGGAGAAAGAGGGGTTGTAATGGAAGACAATGAAGAAGAAGAGGATAATGATAATTATCCTATGTTCGGTGAACATGGTGATACTGAAATGGGGGAAGACGAGCCTGAACTTGAGGACATTGTTGATGAGTCCGATGATGATCTTCGTCAGGTCATTCGTGAAGAACAGATAAACTGTGCAAGTGAAAACGAGAGGTTGAAGTTAGAGCGCATGTTAGAAGACCACAAAAAATTGTTGTACCCAAATTGCGAAGATGGCCAGAAAAAGCTGGGCACCACCCTGGAATTGCTGCAATGGAAGGCAGAGAATGGATTATCTGACAAGGGATTTGAAAATCTGCTAAAAATAATGAAGAAGATGCTTCCAAGAGATAACGTGCTGCCCTGCAGTACATACGAAGCAAAGAAGGTTGTCTGCCCTCTAGGATTGGAAGTGCATAAGATACATGCATGCATCAATGACTGCATCCTCTACCGCGGTCAGCACGAGAATTTAACTGTCTGCCCGGTATGCGGTGCATTTCGGTATAAGATCAGGCGAGATGACCCTGGTGATGTTGAGGGCGACGATCGCCCCAGGAAGAGGGTTCCTGCCAAGGTGATGTGGCATGCTCCTATAATACCACGGTTGAAACGTTTGTTCCGAAACAAAGAGCATGCCAAGTTGCTGCGATGGCACAAAGAAGACCGTAAGGAAGACGATATGCTGAGACACCCCGCTGATGGGTCGCAGTGGAGAAACATCGACGATAAGTACGAGGACTTTGCACGTGACGTAAGAAACTTAAGGTTTGGTCTGAGTACAAATGGCCTGAATCCGTTTGGGGAGCAGAGTAGCAGTCATAGCACCTGGCCCGTGACTCTATGTATCTATAACCTTCCTCCTTGGTTATGCATGAAGCGTAAGTTCATTATGATGCCAGTGCTTATCCCAGGCCCGTCGCAACCTGGCAACAACATTGATGTGTACCTGAGGCCACTGGTTGATGAACTTTTAGAGTTGTGGGCTGATGAAGGTGTACGTGTGTGGGATGAGTACAAACAAGAGGAATTTGACCTACGAGGGTTGCTGTTTGTAACCATCAATGATTGGCCCGCTCTTAGTAACATCTCAGGACAGTCAAACAAGGGATACAGCGCATGCACACACTGTTTAGGCGAGACTGAAATTATACATATAGGCAAGAATGTGTACCCGGGGCATCGTCGATTTCTTCCAGACAGGCATCCCGTAAGAAAGAAAGGAAAGCATTTCAAAGGCGAGGCAGATACACGGAGGAAGCCAACCCTCCCTAAAGGTACTGATATATATGACATGGTCAAAGATATAAAAGTAATCTTTGGTAAGGGTCATGGCGCACAATCTGTTCCGAATGACGCCGACAACCATGTAGCCATGTGGAAGAAGAAATCTATATTCTGGGAACTACCTTATTGGAAATTCCTAGAGGTTCGCTCTGCGATCGACGTGATGCACGTGACGAAAAATATTTGCGTGAACCTGCTAAACTTATTGGGCGTGCATGGGAAGAAGTCTAGAGATACACCAAAAGCACGGCTGCACCACCAACGTATGCACGAACGAGACGACCTGATGAATCCAGAGAATTTCAAAGGTCCTGCCAGCTACGCTCTTACCAAGGAAGAGAAGGAGATCTTTTTCCCAGTCCTGAGAAGTATCAAGGTCCCGTTTGGCTACTTGTCGAACATAAAAGGAATACTAAACCTGGAAGAGAAAAAGTTCCAAAACCTAAAGTCTCATGACTGCCACGTGATCATGACCCAGTTACTTCCGATTGCATTGAGGGGGCTTCTGCCAGAAAACGTGCGAGTACCCATTGTGAAGCTATGTGCATTCCTCAACGCAATTTCTTAGAAGGCAATCGATCCAGCAACTCTACCAAGTTTACAGAAGGACGTGGTCCAATGTCTTGTCAGCTTCGAGTTGGTGTTCCCACCAACCTTCTTCAATATTATGACGCACCTCATAGTTCACCTAGTCCAAGAGATTTCCGTTCTCGCTCCTGTATTCTTACACAATATGTTCCCCTTTGAGAGGTTCATGGGAGTCTTGAAGAATTATGTTAAAAACCGTGCTAGGTCGGAAGGAAGCATGGTCAAGGGCTATGGAACAGAGGAGGTCATTGAGTTTTGTGTTGACTTTATTCCTGACCTTAACCCGATCGGTGTTCCTCAGTCGCGCCATGAGGGGAGACTGCGTGGAAAAGGCACGCTAGGAAAGAAATCAACAACATGTATGGACGAGCAATCTTTCACTCAAGCACACTACACAGTTCTAGTTAATTCCAGCTTGGCGGCTCCATATATCCAGGAACACACGGATATTTTACGCTCGGAATACCCGGAGCAACCTGAAGATTTCATTGCTAAAGAACACGCAAAGACTTTCGGCGGTTGGTTGCAAAGACGTCTCATTAATGACAACATTGTTGAAGATGAGCTATACTTGTTGGCCAAGCAACCATCTTCGACTGTATTGACCTTTAAAGGGTACGAGATAAATGGTAACATATTTTACACGGCAGACCAAGATAAAAAGAGCACCAACCAAAACAGTGGCGTCCGGTTTGATGCAAAAGACGACAACGGGCAAAGGGTCACATACTATGGTTACATAGAGCAGATATGGGAACTGGACTACGGACCTTCCTTTAAGGTCCCTTTGTTCTGGTGCAAATGGTTCGACCTGTCAGGCGTGAATGTAGACCCGAAGTACGGAATGACAACAGTTGATCAGAAGAATCTTGGGTACGACAATGATCAATTCGTCCTAGCCAATGATGTGGCTCAGGTTTTCTATGTGAAGGACATGTCTATCAGACCGAGAAAAAGAAAAGATAAGGAAGCGAATACATCAGACGATGAGCCAAGACGCCACATAGTTCTTTCAGGGAAAAGAAACATCGTGGGAGTCGAGGACAAGACAGACATGTCAGAAGATTACAATAAATTTGATGAAATTCCTCCCTTCAAAGTCAAAGATGATTCAAGCATTCAGTTAAATGATGAAGATGTTCCATGGTTATTACGGCGCAATCAGAAGAAAGGCAAGAAGAAAAATAGAAACGGATCATCCCTTTAGTCCCGGTTGGGGACACCAACCGGACTTAATGGGTTAGGGTTTCGTTTGGACCAATCAGATAGAATCACACGGATCGTGTGTTTCTTTCATCCGCTTGTGAGCCGTACGATCAGGGCTACGGTGTGTTTCTTTCGAGCTGTTGTGAGCCGTTGGATGAGATGTTTCTTAACCGTTGGATCAAAACCCTAGCTCAACACTTTTTGAGCCAGAGGACCCTATATATAGCCCAGCTTCATACACCGATCAGTTCATCTCCCAAATACAAAACATCCGGATTCGCCAGCATACGCCCTGCTGTGCATTTGGTATGCATATATGCACTCAGTAGCCACTGCAGGGTTGTATACTGGCGATACCGATTGTTTTGTTCTACACCCCCCTTTAAGGTTTGATACATCATATATTCAGTTCATCGAGCAAATACAAAACATCCGGATTCGCCGTCATACGTCCAGCCGTGCATTTGGTATGCATATATGCACCCAGTAGCCACGGTTGGGCTATATGACGGCGATACCGTCTGTTTTGTTCTACACCCCCTTTAAGGTTTGATACATCATATATTCAGTTCATCGAGCAAATACAAAACATCCGGATTCGCCGTCATACGTCCAACCGTGCATTTGGTATGCATATATGCACCCAGTAGCTAGCCACGGTTGGGCTGTATGACGGCGATACCGTTTGTTTTGTTCTACACCCCCCTTTGGAAACAGAAAGAAGAAGAAAAGAAATGTGCGCCCCCCCTGTACAGGCCTTTAGTACCGGTTGACGTTAACAACCGGCGCGGGAGTTGACGCGTGGCGCGGGAGTTCACGCGTGGCGCGGGAGTTGTGACGCGTGGCCAGGAGGGCGCGGTATAAACTGTCGCGCCTCGAGCGCGTCTTCTCCTCTCCACGCGCCCACTCCTCTCCACGCACCGTCGCGCTTCCACAATGCCTCCGAGGAGAAACAGCACCACCGGCTTCCGCGGCGTCCGAGCACGGCTGAACGGAATGTTCAGCGCAGATATCCGCTGGGGGGACGACCGCATCCCCCTCGGCTCCTTTGCGACGGCGGCGGAGGCCGCCCGCGCCTGGGACGCGGCGGCCTGGCGCCTCAACCGCCCGCGGTCGCTGATGAACTTCAACGACTGCCACACCGTCTGGGAAGCGGAGACCAGGGCACCAAAGCCGCAGATCGTCACTGCCGCCGACCACGTCCACCTCCGCCACCGAGCGTTTCAGGGCCTAGTCGGCGCCATGGAAGACCGCGTCGTCCGCGAGTATTACCGGAACAACCCGGGGGAGGAGAGCTCCGACGAGGAGCTTTGGCAGACCCGCGCGACTGAGCGGGCGGAGCGCCGCCTCGAACGCCACCTCGCGTTAGATGCCGCTCGGGAGGCGAGGACGAATGCGCTGCAAGAGCTTCGTCGGGCCGACCACGCCGGCGAAGTCTGGGCCTCCGACGATCCGAGGTGGGGGCCTATCTCGGACATACCATCATGCACCTCTGACGACGACGAGGAGGTCACCGACGAGTTCGACAACGACGATGACCCGGAGGAGGTCAGCGACGAGTTCCCCGACGACGACGACGAGGAGTAGTGTTCGTCTGTTTTCTCTTTTTTAATAAAAGAATTTGTATTCCGGCGACACTGCGGCGAGCTAGCGCGTCTCTTTTCTGTTTTTAATAAAAGTAACCTTCTGTTTTCCATGTTTTATAAATCAATGTAAAAGAAAACAGGAAAGTGAAACAAAAAAGAAAAATAAAAGAAGAAAAATCTATATGTATGGTATCTCGCTAAATCAATCTATATATATGTATCCACGATATATATGCTCGATGTATCACTTGCGCTCTCACTTCTCGTTGCCTTACTCATTTCCCACCCTAACTTACCACAGGCGCATAAACACCAAAATTCGCCTGGGATAAATTTACCGCAGGTGCACAGTGGGCAAATGCGCCTGGGATAAGAGCAGTACCGCAGGCGTACAGTGGGCAAATGCGCCTGGGATAAGAGCAGTACCGCAGGCGCATATGGTGTAGTGTGCGCCTGCGGTAAGTGATCAGATTTTTCCCATTCTCCACCACATTTTAGAAATCAACTACCAAGTTATAGGATGTATTCCCATTTTAGACATCACAATCATGAATAGAACACAATCATATCACATTCATAACATAGAGTCTTACGATCACATATAACACAACATAAGTCTCACAAGAAAAGCTATGCTTCAAGAGAGCTACATACTAAGATATCCATTACATACTAAGATATCCATTATACATGCATATATCGAACGCAGACATCTATGGCTCCGTCGAGTAGATGCGGAACAACTCGTAGGAGACGTATGCATCTATGGCTGCATAGTTGATGTTGGTCCGGTCCAGTGGGGTCTTCGCCCAATACCTATGATTCTTGGAGGGGAAACCAGACTTCATGGTTTCGTAGCCCTCGTGGATGAAGTCAGTTGCCATCGGAGCCATCCCGGTCTTGGGCCCGGGCAACTCATCGAAATGGATAAGGTCCTGAAGATCAATATAGTGATCTTCAGGTATCACAATACCCAAGCGCATCAACTTCTCACGGTCTTGAGTGATGTCAACGCTGCAGAAGTCATACCCCTTGTTGACAAGAAAATCAACAAGTGCCGGAGAATGCTTTGAACTACTGCAACAACAAAAATTTGATACGTGTTAGATATGTTGCAACACATGCATTCTTCTGATGCAACAAACAAATCGAAGATGCAAGATTGTACGTGTGCGTTACCTTGACCATTGGAAGACCAATACGGCCTCCTTGAACGCAATCTGGATGACGGCAACATCCCGTCGATCCGCCGTATACTCGAGATCAAGCCCGAAGAACCGGTGTTCATCGGGAGAGGAGAAATAGAGTTCGGTCAAATACGCAAGACAATCGGGGATCCTCTCGCAATTGTTGGTGTAGCACAAGTCCAGACTTTTGCCGCATGGTGTGGGCACTTCATATCTATTCCAAACTTGAGCCATGGTGCTTGGTGGAGGAAGATCAAGAGAGGAAGAAGAGAAGACAGAGGAAGAAGAGAATACAGAGAAGAAACAGAGAGACTCGCGATCGGGCCGGTGCGAATTGTAGCAATAAAACCGCCGCGCGCGGGAGGCGAGCAGTTTGTACAGATACCCTTTAGCACCGGTTGTTAACACAAACCGGTGCTAAAGGTCTGTACAGGGCGCGCAGTCTGAATGTGGCCCCAAGTACAGACCTTTGGTTTGTGTTAACAACCGGTGCTAAAGACCCTTTCGCACCGGTTGTTAACACAAACCGGTGCTAAAGGTCTGTACTTGGGGCCACATTCAGACTGCGCGCCCTGTAGTGGGGCGATATCTCCAGGACTTGTGAAAAAATTTCGCTCATTCTTTCGCGCGTCTTCTCTCCTTGGCACGTACGGCAAAGCCCTGCTCCGGCCGCGCCTCCGTCCGCCTCGCCTCCGTCCGCCTCGTCGCCGTCCGCCCCGACGTCGCGCGCTGCCCTCTGCCTCCGTCGCCGTCGCCGTCGCCTCCCTCTGCCTCCGTCGCCGCCGATCCCCCGCGGCCCCGCCTCTGTCGCGTCGTCGCCGTCCGCCTCCGTCGCCTCGCCTCCGCCTCCGCCGCCCCGCCTCTGCCCCGTCGATCGCCTCTCGCCCCTCTCTGTTGCCCCGTCGCCCTCTGTACGCGTAGGTAAGATTTTTTTTTGTTTTTACAATTTTGTTTAGTGTTAGAATTTTTAGAGTAATTAGTGCTAGAATTTTTAGAGTTAGTGTTAGTGTTAGAAATTTTTAGAGTTAGTGTTAGATTTTTTTTTAGAGTTAGTGTTAGTGTTAGAATTTAGTGTTAGAAATTTTTAGAGTTAGTGTTAGATTTTTTTAGAGTTAGTGTTAGTGTTAGAAATTTTTAGAGTTAGTGTTAGATTTTTTTTAGTGCTTTAATTTGTTTTTACAATTTTGTTTAGTGTTAGAATTTTTGTGTTAGAATTTTGTGTTAGAAGTTAGTGTGTTAGAAAATTTCACTAAGTTAGTGTTAGAAAATTTCAGAAAGTTAGAATAATTGCACTAAGTTAAGAAATTTTACTAAGTTACCATTTTGTTCCTGTTTAACTTTCATCTTATTTCTGTCATATTTCTCAATTTACTATTTTTTACTAAGTTATAAACACTAAGGTATTTTACTTAATTATGGAATATTTACTTAGTCCGGGCATGTTTATAGTTCATGTCTATGTTGGACCCGCCGGGCGATGTCCGGGACTGGGCCCCGCCAGGCTGGCATTCGGAGCTCCTTAGTACCGGGGCACGAGGCTTGGTGAGAAATCCGGGTGACGTGGTCGACCCGGATATTCTTTGGTGGCCATCGCGTGGGCCACGCTCGGTGCGGAGAGAGCTGGCCCCTGAGGAGGTGGTACAACAGCGTATCAGGGAGGAGGACGAGCACGTCCGTCGCTACATGTACTTGCTCGATAGGCAGTATAGCAGCAGTTGGTCGATTATTCGGAGGGTTCCTTACCACGTGAGCTATGACCCTATGAGGGTTCCTTATCTATGGATGCGTAGCACCCGTGACTCAGCACCCCGTGGCTTAGGACCCGGTCGGAGTTAATTATTTTGAGAGATGTCACGAGACTATGTATAAGTGATATTATTCGATCGTGATGTATTAGGGTTAAAAAAATTAACCCGAGCTATGTAACTCTTGGTGTGTCCAGAACTATTATTTCATTAATATGTCCAGAACTATTATTTTATTACTGTCCGATGAAATAATTTCGCCAAGTGCCCGATGAAAATTTCGCTAAGTGTTCTTCATTTTATAAATTTTACTAGCAGGTGTTGAGCTATGGATCCCCAACAACCTGCACATGATCCGCACGCCGATAAGCTCGCGGGAATGGGTGAGGCGGAGAAGGAAAGATACATGTGCGAGATGATTTTTAATAATGCAACGGCCATATATCGTGATGACGACGGTGGACAGGCGTTTAGCAATCAATTTTTGAACGACTCCGGTGACGGAGCTCAGAATATAGAAGATGTAGTAGATGATGACGACGACAACGTCGAGGATGAAGAAGTGCCCTCCAGAACAAACTCTGCCAATGTATATCTCAAGTCACTGTTCACGCAACAATTAATTTGTATTGCACTTACTAACGAATCATTATTTTCCCGTTTAGGCGCCCTCCGGAACAGCTAGCGCAAGTACTGAGACAAAGTCGAAACGAGGCCCGGCCGCAAGGTTGAAAGATACCGCAACGTTCCCGATCGATACAGTTGCTGCTGATGGCAAACCACTGCAGCCCCCAGAAACTTATCGCAAATTCGTAAATCAGTGCGGAGTTGTTGTAAGAGACCTGGTCCCGATCAACTTAATAGAATGGAATAAGCCGAAGACCGGGGCCAACGTTGGAGCTAGTTATGTCGATGAAAGATTGAAAAAAATTCTTTGCGAAACGCTATGGCTAAATTTCAGCGTAGCGAGCGATAAGAAGAAGAAAATCGAGCAGTGGGCTTTGAGAAGATGGCCACACAATTCCAGAGGTGGAAGAAAGAACTGTGGAAGAAATATAAGGACGAAGATCCAGTTTTCACTGGGAACCTAGTGAAGATAAGAGACGCTTGGGATGATTTTAAGGCGTACAAGAAATCGGGTGTCTTTGCATCCCGATCGGCCACAAATTCGAAGAATGCGAAGAAGAAGAAATATCACCATATTTTGGGGTCAGGTGGCTACATGACTGCCCTGCCTAGGTGGCGAAGCTATGAAGCCGCGCTTGTGAAAAGAGGTATCATTCCACAGACACATGACTGGCCCGATAGGTCCAAGTTCTGGTTGTTCGCGCATGGGGCAACGTTGGACGCTGAGACTGGGATGATTGTTGCGGAGGGACCATGGTCGGGAAAAATAACAAAGGTCGTAGCAGAACTAGAGAAGGCAATAGAAGATGTTCGAAAAGGAACTTTTGTTCCCGATAGAGAGAACGACGAGCTGACGAGGGCACTCGGGAACCCCGAAAAGTGGGGACGAACACGAGGCTTTGGAGCCTCTACCCCGTGGAGCCAAGGGTTTGTAGCAGACATTGGCACTTACAGAAGCCGTGATAGAAGCAAGAAAAGGGCGATGGAACGGATATCGACATTAGAAGAAAAGGTTGATTTTCTCTTGAAGAAAGGGGGACACCCTATACCTGACACTGAAGAGGAGGTAGAACATCGTCCTGCACCTGATCAGCTGCAAATACAAGACGATCATGTAGCAGATGCCGTCCCATCTCAGCATAGAAGGAGCGTGGGTTCCACGCACCTGCAGCTAGAAGACGGTCGTGCAGTCGAACCGTCGGCGCCTCACTACCCCGTGGATGATATCACGGAGAAGACAAACTGTGAGATACATATGCCAATGGGGAACATATCCTTCAGGGTGGCGTCAGGCTATGCTTTACCGAATCAACCTGGAGCAACCTACCATGGTGGTCAGATTCCAGCATCCCATGCTCGTGTCGGGTTGTCAACAATTACGCCGGGATGCCATTCAATTGAGCTCCATATTCCTGGAGGTGAAGGCGAGAAGACACTGGGAGAAATGGAGCTTGGTATCATCTTGTGGAATAAGAAACACATCGTGTTTCCTAACTCGGCGCCAAGGCCACCGAATCCTCCAGGTACAAATGCACCATACCTCCATCAATTACTGAATGTTGCACCACATGTAAGCTTATTTTTAATAGTTTTTTTCACTTTCGTAAAGAGAATGCACGACCTCCAAGTCCACCCCCCAACGCACCTCCAAGTCCACCCCACAACACAGATTGGGAGCCCGAGGCCGAGGGTCCATCGCCCGTGCACTCCCGTGAGCCGACGGATGCGCCCACTACGGGTACGGCAAAGCGGAAGCTGCAGTTCAGAAGAAACAGGACTCCTCCCAAGAAGAGACCAAGGAAATCCAAGAAAGTCGAGACTCCCCCGCAGTTACCAGGCCTGATGACTCCGGAGGAACTAACCGATGTCGTGAAAGCCAAAACCCAAGCATGGTTCGCACGGTTTCCCCTGAAGCCCCCCCCCCCTAGACGTCTGGAAGGAAACTCTGAAGGACATCCCAAAGTGGAAAATTGAGCGGACCATCGACAACTTATATTATCCTGCACCGCCGCCACCGCCGCCCCTTTCAGACTATGAACGGTACATTGAGAAGACGCACACCGCACAGATGAAGCAGACGGAGGAGATGAAGCAGGCGGATCAGACGAAATGCGGGAAACAAGTTCCCCAGCTCGGACAACAAGAAGCACGGTCAATTGCCCCGCTCAAGGTCTTATCTGACCAGGCTTCAGTGTCCGGTCCACGCATGGGCGACGTGTGTTACGCTATTGCTGATGTGGTATATACATACAAGCCCGGGCACCCTCTGGTCGAAAATCCTACTGCTCTAACAACCCAACTACGGAGTTTACATGATTGGTACTTGGAGGCCGCAAGGCAGAAGAGAGACTGTATCATGGCTCAAGTTCAGGATCAACACTACTTCGGAGATTACGGTGTCGAGCTTGGGTTCGATGATTTCTTCCAGATGTACAATCAACATGCCCTCGACAAGTCTATCCTCAGCTGCTACTGTTTGTAAGTGATTTATTTGTGTAATTTAATTATTTAGTTAAGCTCGCATTCGTTGCCCGTATAATTATCACTCACGACATTCTTTTTGTACGCTACTATGCAGAATGAAGATTCGTGAATGCAGGCTGGCAGGAATCTGGGACTTTGGGTTCATTGACCCGTATTCGTATCATCAAAACACAATAGAAAGGTTCAACAAGGATACACCGGATGATTTGCTAAGGTTTTTGAAGCGACAAAGTACCAAAAAAGAAATACTTTGGCCCTACGGATTCAAGTGAGTGTGTTACTGTCTTGTAGACATTCCATTTTTCTTACCTGATGTTAAGTGTAATTGATGAGTATGCATGACTGCGTGTGTACACGTGCGCAGCGGCCACTTCATATTGTTCATCATTAGAATCGATAAAGGACAAGTTGAAGTCTGGGACTCGTTAACCTGGGGCGCTGACACATGGAAGACCGCGCGTCAGATGCTTCAAAAGTATATATATATCAGCCTCTTTCGTTCATCGGCCTCTTTTTCGTTCATTTCCTGATATCAAGTAAGTAATAATTAACTCTTCTATTCATTTTTCTTTTGTCGCCCAGGGTTTGGCAAATGTTCATCAAGGAAGAACCCGGTACATGGGCAGACAAACTCCACTTTCAGATTAACAAAGTAAGTAGTACTACGTACCCTGATTTCAATACCATTACCATTCTCTTGATTATTATTAATTTGACTGAATTATGTTTCTCGTATATAGAAAGTCCCGCAACAACCACAGGGAACTGATTATTGTGGATACTACGTTTGCGAGTTCATTCACAGGACGATCAATGAGAAATCCCGTACTTCCAGAAATCTAGAGGTACGTAACCGGATCTTCACAACTTTATTTATGTTGCCATTAATTTTGTTTAGTTTGGTTCATAACTTAATTGTTTTCATCTACTTCTTTTAAAGATGGCACGAAAGCGGGTGCAGCTCAAGCCAATCGACCGTTGCAAGGCTATTGCAGAGGAATTGGCAGGATTTCTTCTCACGCAAGTCATAGCAGAAGACGGAGAATTTTTCCATCCTATGAACCAATAGCCAGCTCCCTTCTCTATGCAAGTATACAGCTATTGAAAACGAACTTCAGATTATGTAATTCTCGGTCGATTACTTCGTGTTACATGTATATATATATGTACTTTTATTTGGTGCATCAACATTTAACCGTAAACACGGAATCGGAAACACTTAACCGCAAACACGGAATCGGTGTTTCCGGATACGTATTTCCGATTACGTGTTTTCCGATTCCGTGTTCGTAAAAAACGAAACACGGACACACGGAAATGGAAAGACTAAACGGAAACACGTAAACGGAAACCCTGAAAATACGGAACACGCCCTAAACCCTAAACCCTAAATACGGAATCGGAAACCCTGAAAAGAAAAGGAAAAAAAATGAGAGAAAAAAAGCTTTAGGACCGGTTGGTGTTACCAACCGGTTCTAAAGGTCCTCCGCCTGCGCGCGCTCTTCGGCGCCCACGTGGAGGCCTTTAGAACCGGTTGCTGACAGACCGGTTCTAAAGGGGGGGCCTTTAGTCCTGGATACGTAGCACCGGATTTGTATCCGAGTCCAAAGGCCCTTACAAACCGGTGCTACTGCCCTGTTCTCCACCAGTGCAGGAACATTTTAGATACCTTCAACAAACACGACCACACACAAAAAAAGGTGCATCTATAAGAATTGCTATTACATGCACGGAGTTTATACATGCAGCAGAAGATTTGGCAAAAGCTACTCTCTACCATTTCAAAATCAAAATTAAAGAGATTGGGTGGATAACCAGGTCAAACCGATAATTTGCAAGATACTTGGTATATTGTTTGTATCAAACCGTAGGTGGTCTCGATACACATGGAAATTTGGACGAGAGATTCAGACATGGCACTCTTCAATACAGAAATGGGACGATCGTTGCTTCCACCACAATTCCAATGCCTCATGCTATATTAGATGGTGTTCCCAATGTTTCTGATTCCTAACATTGCCAACTAGTCGACTCCGATTATACTCCGTTTCTCATAACTCTGTGAGTTCTGCCATTGCCTAATACCAAAGTGTCTTTCTGCAGCTCTACTTAAGAAAGGCTAGATGTCCTACCCCTTCAAAACCATAGCGTAAGCAAGCTTGGGGAGTGGATTTATATATAGTGAGGTGCAGGAATTTTTTACCTACCATAGTACATGTACGAGGAGATCCATGAGGGTGAGTTTTCTTATGGATCAGTCAAAGTCAAAGTCAAAGGAGACTGGGTCGGGGCAGCTAGTCGGAGACTGGAAGCACTGACAACGACAACAATAAATCAGTCAGTAGAAAAACTAGTCTACCGATGATAACAATCGACCCATGTCGATTGATATCTTGATGCCTGATCGCACAGCTGAAACAATGTTGAGGTGTGACGCCCCGAGATCGGGCACTATGCAGATTTCAGCATTTTCGCCAAAATCCACATAATAACCGATTCCAGGTTGCCACTTGTGATAACATTACAACAGTTCACGAATAATCCACAAAAACAATAGAGAAGGTATATACAAGACGACTCAAACGAGTCAAGGATACAATTGATACAATACAAAGATCCAAATAACAGCGGAAGAAACAACATAGTGTCCGACTACGGACAAGATCCAAATTGGACTAAGAGTCCTGAAGATAACCGATGGCGTCCAATCCCTACCCAGGCCAAGCCGGAGGGATTCCCAAGCTAACGTCGTCAGACTTCAAACCTGTTGACTGCAATGTGGAATATGCAGCCACGAAAAGGATTTGTGGGTCAGTACGGTTAAGTACTGGCAAGTGGATAAACCATACTCACAAGATACCAGCGTAACCAATCATCACAAGATACAAATACTTTGGGTACAACGGAAAGGAAGGGATTATTGCAACGAAGCGGCAGCGGGCTGCACTAACTAACTACAGAGACTCGCTACAACATCCGGCTAAAAGAAAGGGATAAGATAGCGTATCAGAACCAACTACAACTACTCACCAAACAAAACCCATCCAATGTCACCCCCTACTAAGGAAGCAACCCAAGGAAACTCACACGGTTGATTAAGGTGACATTCATTTTGATGGTGGGGGTAATCTATATTACTAGTCAAGTTATCATCGTTAAGTGTAAGTTGTCTGAGTACTTGTTAGCCAGCACTTTCACCAAGTCATCCATAACCGCGGACAACACGGCTTCTCGAGAATATTTAACCCTGCAGGGATGCACCAATTTGGCCGTACACGTAAGAATAACCCGCCAGGCGGGGAGCAAACCCACCAAGCAGGCCACTCAACACAACCCAACTCTTCTTCGCGTCAAGCCCAAAGAACCACGTGTTGTGCGTGCGCGGCTAATCGAGCCCCCACGAAGAAAAGGGGGACCCTCATAGCACTGGAAGACCACGCCGCCCTAAATGCCGACTACAAAAGTTCCACCCTGGCGCCAAGGGCTCGCACCTGCATATGCATGCATCAAATGGAAAGCCCGAACTAAGTGTGGCGATTTGGACGAGATGCGAATCGAATCAGAGTTGCGGGGGGGCGCCCATACTCGCTTCCCACATGCGGTTAGTGCGCTCATCATGGATCAATGGACAAGACCCTTTTCCTAATTAAGTTCGACACTAGCAGGCCTCAAAACCACGCCGGGCCTCCTGCCGGTGCCTTATCATCAAATTAATATTACCCAAAACATTAACATGTTGTTGATTGGATTGAAACCCAACTATCGAACTAAACAGGTGATAAGACGGACAACAAGACTTGAGCGCAAACAACACTAAGCATGCAACTACGACACGAGGGCCAACAATGTAAACAAACAACAGTTAATAGGAAGTGGAAGGAAGGCTATATCATGGCTGCAAGGTAAACATAGGATAGGATCGAGACACAAGCATCGAATCATAAGGCTAGAATAAAGGCAACGGGAAGAATCGGTAACAAGTGATGAAAGGCAGCCATAGGTAGCAAGTGAGTATACTTGCCTGAGACCCAGCAAGTAGAGGTACATCCACAGAACTTGTCGTTGCTCACATCATCTCAACGTCCTATCCGCGAAGAAGCAACGAACTAGAGCAAACACCGGATGCAACAATTACTACTACGGCAAAAGATCCAGCATGATCAAGGTATGGATGCATGACAAGTTAAAGGGTGCATCAAGATAAACTAGTTGACATGGTAAACCTATTTAAATGCGCCCATATGAAATTTGGATTGCATATGGAAAAGCCCATGAATTAATGTTGAATTAAATGATCTACAAATAACCATCATGTGAAATTGATTAGAATGATGCATGGATGATGAAAACAATAAGAAAACAACAATAGCTTCAATTTGATATGAAGTTTAACAATTTTGGAAATTTATTTATTAAGTTATGAAATTTGGCTTCTTAAATGAGTTACACAAGCATTTGTTGTTTTCACCCATTTTAATTGTTCAAAATAGATAAAAAAAATTATATTTGGAAAGAACACACAATTTTAGATGGAATAACTATTTCATTTGTTGAAAAAGGAATTAGAATGAATTAATTATGAATTAAACAAGTTTAAACAAGATTTAAATGATTTTAATTCAAGTATGAAATAATTTGAATTTTTTATTTGTTAAGATTCATATTTGAAAAGGTCACACTTTTCTGGTTTGAAACATATTTTATTTGTTGGAAAACAATTTTAAATGATTTAGTTAAGCATCTTACCAATTTAAATGCATTAAATAAGGGGTGAAACAATTATCCAATTTAAATATTGCAAACCAGAAAACAAAGTTGATATTCAGAAAGGTGGTTTCATTTTGAGTGGGAAGCATATTTTATTTGTTGAAATTGGATTTTAATTGAGCAAGTTATGAATTTCACCATTTAAATGATTTAATTAAAGCATTAAGTATTTGCATTAGTTTTATTTATCCAAAACAGAAAACAATTTTTATATTTGGAAAGAGCATGGAATTTTGGAGGGAAAACATGTTTTATATGTTCCATTTGAATTAAATTTGAAATAGTTATGAATTTAATCAAATTCAAAAGGGGTGTTTGAATTTGAATTTTTGAAACCATCTGGAAGGTTCAAAACAGAAAAAAAATTGCATATTTGAAAAGTACAGGAAATTTGGATTGGAAAACATATAAAATTTGAATTGTTTGGAGTTGGGGTTTGAAAGATATGGGCAAAAGAATTTTAGGGGTGCTTCTGTAATTTTGGAGGACCTAGGTGGAAGGAAAAACAGGGGCTAGGGGCCTGTGTGTGAAAAGCTGGCGCGGATCTGGTTGTACACCGCAGCGCGCCCTAGCCACAGAGACTGCCGCGCGGGCCCGGTGCCACGCAGGGTGCCAGCGAGGCGAGTGGGAGCCACGGTGGCAAAAATCAAAAAAGTTGGGCGGAATATGCCTCGGGTGGGATTCGACCCCGGGTCTCCCACGAGACGGATCGGGCTCCTAACCACTGGGGTGTTGTGCGGGTTGTGAAAGCATACAGGTCCGTCGGAATAACAGGTGACGCGGCACGGTTTAACTGAACTTCAGAAGAAACAGGTGCAGATCCGCAACAGTAGACGACGGTGATGACCTTGAACCTGCGCCGTCGCTGGCAGGTTGGTCGCTGGGTGGGTAGGCAGTGGTGCGTGGATGTGTGGGGTGCTGAGCGTGTAGCGGGGAAGGGAGGAGGACGAGAAACGGGGCTCACCTGCTGCCGTCGAGGAAGTAGAAGGCGGCGAGAGGTGCGCAGCTGCGACATGAACTCGATGGCGCGGACGGTGTGGCTGCTCCCAGCGGCCGCTGCGGTGTCGAGGAGGGTGGTGAAGTCGCGGGGATTCCGTTCCCGCTGAGAACCGCCCCCGACGACGACCACAGCCGCCGTGGCGTCACCGTCAACTTACGGCCATGGCGGCTTCTCTTCGGGTTCCGTAGTTTCAGAAGAAAAGCAGCGGTTTGGAGGGGGATCCGAGGGGGAAAAGAAGAATGGCGGCGGATGGGAGAAGGAGGAGGGAGAGAGGAGCTAGGGCACGCCCTAGGGAGGCTAGATATAGGGGGGAGCAGGTGAGCTCCCTGCTCGTGGGGGAGCCCCCCTCCGCTCTCTGTCTCCGTACGGAGGTTAGGGAAGGGGTAGCAGGCCGTGGGGAAAAAAATGGGCCTGGGGCTGGCCTGGGCCTTTCGGCTAGGCTGCCAAGAGGTGGGAGAAAAAGATAGAAAAAAGGGGGGTTGTAGATGGGCTAGAGGGCCTGCCTCTCCTTTTGTTTTCTGTTTTTATTTTTTTCCTGGTTATTATTTTTTTTGTAGGCAAGAAAAGGTAGAAATAGGAATTGGTTTTAGGGTTTTATTTTTATGAAATATTTGTTATTGATTTACAAAACAGCAATAACAAGATATGTTAAATTTATTTTTCAACAATTTGAAAATGCCAATTAGTTTGAAATTGCTATTTGGAATTCAACTAGGGTTTCATATAGGTTTTGATTTTTGAAATAAACAATGGTTATTCAATAACTCAAACAATTATGCAAACTTATTGAATTTAATTGTTTGCAAGATTTTAATTTTTAAACCCACATTTGGAACATGCCAAGTATGGATGGATTTGATTTGAATTTTGAATTTACCACTAGGGTGTTAATAGAAAGGGGTTTTATTTTCAAGTATTTTTAATTGATTCAAATTCAAACTATTGGAAACATTTTGAGTGGTTTAGTTGGCAACTTTTAATTGGAAATTTTGGACATGTTAGCAATTTGAAATTGGTTTGAATTTTCGAGTTGTTTTGAAAACAAGATGCAATGCAAAAAAAAGAAAAACAACCAACTTTCTAACTTAGGGGGAACACCCCAGGTGTTACATGAGGTCTTGGGAGATGCGGGAAGGCTGAGAGCATCTCTAACAGAGCCTGTAAAAAGCCTAAACCCGTAATTCCGGCGTGTTTACCGTTTGGGTCCGGTTTCAAGACCCTAGAAGCATCCGTAAACGCGCCTGGCCTGAAAACACGACTCGGAGGTCCGAGAATTCCCCCCTCGAGCCGGTATATGTACAGACTCCCGAGTCGTTCTCAGTCAAGACCCTTTCAAACCCTAGCCTCCTCCGCCTCAATTCCTCACCGTCTCGCCTAGCTCCGGCGCACGATTAAGCAGCCCCCCTCCCCCCCCCCCGCCGCCCGCGTAGCCCTCATTCCGCGATGGAGCCCATGGAAACCCGTTCGCGGAAAACAACGGCTGGATCGCGGCCCCCTTCCCTCCCCACACCACTGCCATCGCCGATGGTGCATCACATCTACCACCACGGCCTCATCCACGGACGCCTAGCCGGCAACCGCGTGGCCCCTCCACCCCTTTTGCAGGACCTGGACCTTGTGATGACTGGAGTAGCCCCCCGCAGTCACCAGCGTTGGTGCTGGGGGTCCTCACGGACAACAGCTCCGGCGATGAGGCTCGGGAGGAGTAGGACCCCACGGAGACCGAGGAGAACTTCCTCCTGTTCGGTATCAAGAGGAGCCTTTGCCACGAGCGGAGGCACGCGACTCGGCGCCGCCGCTACCAGCGCCACGTCGACGACTTCAACAAGCGGCAGCAGCAGCAGGCCCTTCGTGCGAACGTGGAGCTGCAGCAGAAGAAGGTGGCGTGCCAGTTCGTGCAGCAGGCCCCCTCCTCTAGCTGCTCATCCTCCCTCGACGACGACGACTGCAGCTCCTACTGAAGACGGCGCGATGGAGGGAGAAGAACAAGCCTTGGCGAAGAAGAAGACGCCGGACATTTTGGCCCTAGTAGTGTAGGACGCGGCGATAAATTAAAATTTTAATATGCAAAATCAGCGAGGAGAAGCGAGTTCATCCATCTGTACTCCCGCCTAAATCAATGAAAATGTCGATTTTCAGTTCTTGTTAAGTGTTCTGCTACAAACTCTATCTCCGCGACCCGTAGAATCATGCAAAACGCAAACCAAAATACGTGTTTACTGGTTTCAGTTTGGGGGCTCTCCTAGAGTTGCTGGATGCACCTAAGAAGCGCCAGCAAAATTTGGAGGGTATTTCGATTATATGGTGGATCGGAGCGTTCACGGCACCACATAAATCGTCCCACTAGCAGCCTTTGGATTCCTTTTTTTTTTTTTGATAAAAGCAGCCTTTGGATTCCTGTTTTTAGTTAAAACGGCCGGATATTTTTGCGGTCCGGGTTAGCTTCTTCTCAAAATACTGAGCAGGGTGCTTGCGAAAATACTGACATGGTTAGATTCCCACAATCCAAGCGGGCTCTGATCTAAGGGCTTGTAAAAATAACATTATAGAAATTTTACGAATACTGCACGAAATAAATCATTTTGACAAATACTGCGCATGTGAGTAAGTCTGATTTTTTTTGCTAAAATGAACTGCCGATGCCGTGGAGATGTGTATGCCATGTACGACAAGTACGACCTTGGCGAGATCGTGATTAGTTTCCTCCTCACCACCTGACATGGCGCCTTCCGAGCTCACCACGCTCTTCGACCCTGGTGCAGTTCAATCCTGTTCACCGACCTTGGCTATTGACCTGAGAGTCAATATTGCTGCCCAAGGGTCGCCGATATCAGGATCTCTCGCTGCCCGCTCTTCGCCGTTCACACAGAAAAATATGGAGCCATCACCTCCGAAACACCGCTCACCGGAAAGCCGGTGCGCAACCCACCTTCCAGGGTCGCCGCCCAACAGGCAAGAGGAGGTAGGCTGGCGGCATATCCGAGCCCTCTTGGCTAAGATCAAACCATCACAAGGGTTGGAAAGGTGCAGTTAACAAGAGGGTCATGCCGCATACATGTCCTTATATTTTATGGCAGGCACCCCGCGGAGCCGCCCGTTAAATCAAGCCTTGTGGCCCAGATCCCTGCCGCCACCTCAGCCAACAGGGACGTACTAAGACACACTCCACCTCTGGGAGCTGCTAAAGGCGAGCACAAGTGGAAGGGGCAGCACCACCCAGATCGGACCCAAGTAGGCAACGACCGGATCCTTTCAGCCCTGCCGCCGCCACCCTGCAACTCGCTGCCTGCAACTACCGCGCCAACCTTCTTCACCAGTCCCACTGCCACTCCTCGCCATGGTCTCGACAGGTCATCGTCTGCTGTGCCGAGACAAACAACCCTGTCACTAGGCCGAAAGGGCCCCGATCAGCTCTGCTAGCGCAGGAGGAGAGATCTTGCCTCCTCCGGCAATGCAAGGGCCATGCCCACCGCTATCTCTGGCGACAGCAGTAGGGGATCGGTAGGAGAAAGACTGGGTCGGCGAAAGGCACGAAGCATTTTTTTTTTTCGTTTACTCTTACTTCTTGAAGAAGAACAACAAAAGGAAGATAAGTCTACACCTATATCTATACCGACTCTTTGCTACATGTCCAGGAGTTTCATACAGGCAACTGATTCAGCAAAAGGTCACTCTCTAGTCACCATGATGGGGCGGGTATAGGGGGTGCGGACCCAGCCCCGAACCCAGTGGGTGCCATCCGGACCCCATCAAGTTACTTTTTGCACCCTTGATGCGGATCCCATTCCAACGTGACCCCTTCTTGGAGCTTTTGATCGGTTACCTACTCCCTTCCTGTGGCATCGACGGTAGCCCTTGCCACATGACCTGGGACTCCCAATGTATCTAATTCCTAATACTAAGATAGCTGATGTCATGTATTACCTCTCTCAGCTCTCCCGGTTCTTCCCTTGCATTGTCGCCCCTATATATATAACGCATACAGATCTAGAGAAAAGACTCAAGGCCTGCTCCCTCAAGATAATGACGGAGCCAGCTTTGGGTGCGGATTGTATATAACAGGGAACAAGAAATTTTCACCTAACATTGTACATGTATGGCATCACGAGGACAGTCAGTGTGAGTAAACGGACCCCATAACCCGTCCTGCAGCCACGTTCTTGATATCACGGCACGCAACAATTCACAATAACTTATGAAAAATTAATCTCACATCGGTTTCTTTCTAAAACCTGCCCCTATGAGCACCTCCGATAGACTGAAGCGGCGGGTCGGCATTGTTGGAATTTTGGCCCAATATGGCCCAGTCTATTTTACTCATTCACAAATTCATGAAAATCCTAAAGGCTCATGTGGCTCATTCGCGTATGGCAAGAGGTGGCACAAATGTTTAGTCCCACATTGCTACTTGAGTGGAAGTTTTACCTGTTTATAAGGGAGGCTTTTTCGCTTGGTGTATGAGCATGAGAAGAAGTTGACTGCACGCGCGATCCTCCTCTGCCGTCCGCCTCGCCACGCCTCGCGTCGCCACGCCACGCCTCGACGCGCGCGCCTATATAAGAGAGGTCGCTTCTCTCCGTAGACACCCAACACATCGACACATCACCCTCATATTTCTCGAGCACTGCGCCATCGATCAGGACATCTCTATCCCGTGCACCGCGGAACGGGAGCGTAGGCCTCCGAAACCGCGTCTCTTCGGATCCTGTACGGGAGAAGGGCGATAAGGTTTTTAGGGAGCGCTGCGGCGCGACTACTGGCATCATCGTCATCAGGGACGCCGGCGACTACTTCCCAAACGACGACTTCTTCCCAGACGTCGACAACCTCTTCGGCGACTTGTCTACCTTGCCCAACGTGTGTTTCTTCCTCTGCACCGTACGTGTTCATGTTTCTGCTTCATGTCTCAATACATGTTTTTCTACTACCAATCTATTTGGACTTGTTTATTTCGCGCTTGCATGCAAATCACATGACTAGTTTATTTCCAGTTATTCTAGCCATATGTTATCTAACTTTTTCATGGATTAAATCACTTGGAAAATTGCTCATATATTCAACAATCGAAAAACCTTATTTTAGGCAATTTTCAATTGTTGGCTTTGCTGCTTCAATGAAGCCCCCTGTTTTCAAAGGGAAAGATTTAAAGTGGTTTTGTGCGAGAGCCACTCTCTGGTTTCAAACCATGAGGTGCTTCGACGCCGCTAAGGGCAAGCCTGAAGGAGAGTTTTCTGCTGCTGATGAGGAAGCTTTCGAGGAAGCCGACAGCCTTATGAGGGCTTCTATTCTCAGGGTTCTTGATGAGAATCTAATTGACCCGTATCTAATCATTCCTACGGGCAAGGGTATGTGTGATGCGCTCGAGGCAAAGTTTGGTGCCTCGGACGCAGGCAATGAATTGTATGTCATGGAGTAATTTTATGACTACAAAAATGACTGATGAGCGCTCCGTTGTTGAGCAGGCTCATGAGATACAGTCCATTGCCAAACAACTTGAGCAGTTATCTTGTGAGTTATCGGACAAGTTTATTGCCGGAGGCATCATTGCCAGACTTCCTCCTTCTTGGCGGAGTTTTGCTACCGCTTTGAAGCAAACGAGACAAGAGTTTTCTGTTATGGATCTCATTGGTTCTCGTGATGTGGAAGAGAAGACGAGAGCAAAAGGTAAACGTGCTCGAGGTCTTGAGGGAGGTTCTAGTGCAAACTTCGTTCAGAAGAAGAACTTTCAGTCCTACAAGCCCAAGAACAAGAACAAGCCTGAGAAGAAAGGCAAGTATGATAGGAAGAACAAGCCTGCACAAACTACTAACTTCAAGAAAAGGAAGGGATCCTGCCATTTCTATGGTGACCCGAGTCACTGGGCTCCGAAATGCCCTAAACGATATGAGCTGCGGGAACTTGAGAAGAATGGCAAGAATGTCAATGTTGTCATTGGGGATACTGAGATGAAGGATGTTGGGTACGGTAAATTCCCTACTATTGTTTCAGTATGTCATTCTCCTGATTGGTGGATTGACACTGGTGCCAATGTACACATATGTGCTGATATCTCATTGTTTTCTTTATACCAGTTCGCAGGGACTTCCTCCATGCTGATGGGAAACAGGTCGCATCCTTCTGTTCGAGGTGTTGGTACGGTGGATCTGTAATTTACTTCAGGGAAGAACGGGCGCCTGAAGAACATTCATCATGTGCCCTCTATCAATAAAAATCTTGTTAGCGGATCTCTCCTGTGTCGAGATGGCTGCAAGTTAGTGTTTGAGTCTAATAAATTTGTAATATCAAAGTTTGGAACTTTTGTTGGTAAAGGTTATGATTGCGGAGGCTAATTCCGCTTATCTCTTTCAGATGTTTGTAATAAAGGTGTGAATTATGTTTGCACCAATAGTAAATCAAATGTCTGGCATTCACGTCTTTGTCATATTAATTATGGATGCATGACTCGGCTGGCCAAAATGAATTTAATCCCAAATTTCACTAGTGTCAAGGGCTCTATGTGTCAAGTATGTGTGCAAGCAAATCAACCTCGCAAGTCTCACACGACTGCGGAGGTACGAGACTTGGCACCACTTGAGCTCATAAATTCAGATCTTTGTGAGATGAATGGTGTGTTAACAAAAGGTGGAAATAAATATTTCATGGTGTTGATTGATGATTCCCCTCGTTATTGTCATGTGTATCTCTTAAAAAAAAAATATGAGGCTTTTAATTTCTTCAAGATCTATAAAGCTGAAGCAGAAAATCAACTTGATCGGAAAATCAAGAGACTTAGGTCTGATCGTGGTAGAGAGTATTTTTTCCAACGAGTTTGATTCTTTCTGTGCGGAACATGGTATAATCCATGAGATAACACCTCCCTATTTACCTCAGTCTAATGGGGATACCGAAAGAAAGAACTGTACTCTAACAGATTTGGTTAACGCCATGTTAGATACATCAGGTCTTTCCAAGGCATGGTGGGGGAGGCGATATTGACTGCGTGTCATGTCCTAAACCGAGTTCCCACAAAGAACAAAGAAATAACTCCATTCGAGGAATGGGAGAAGAAAAAGTTAAAACTCTCTTACTTACGAACTTGGGGTTCTTTGGCGAAAGTTAGTATACCAATTCCCAAGAAGCCCAAGCTTGGACCCAAAATCGTTGATTGTGTTCTTCTGGGCTACGTGTTCTGTAGCATTGGTGATATATTCTTGATAATAAAATCTGAGGTTTTAGACATGCATGTCGGTACAATCATGGAGTCGAATGATGCAACTTTCTTTGAAGACATATTTCCCAAAAAGGAGATGCCTAGTTCATCGAATCATGAGATACCTAATTCATCTAGTAAGGAATTGTCTATAATTCCCGAACCCACCATTCCGATAGAACACGTTGAGAATCCCGTAGAGGATGAAAATGATGTTCCTTTAAGGAGCAAAAGACAGAGGGCTGCAAAGTCCTTTGGTGATGATTTCATTGTGTATCTCGTGGATGACACACACTAGGACTATTTCAGAAGCATATGCATCTCTTGATGCTGACTACCTGAAGGAAGCTGTCTGTTGCGAGATGGATTCTATCCAGGCTAACAGAACCTGGGAGATCACTGATCGTCCTT
Source organism: Alopecurus myosuroides (assembly GCA_028641055.1). Lineage (NCBI taxonomy): Eukaryota > Viridiplantae > Streptophyta > Magnoliopsida > Poales > Poaceae > Alopecurus > Alopecurus myosuroides. The sequence continues at coordinate 28,415,861 of CM054063.1, forward strand.
ATGGGTGCAAATCTGTAGGATGCAAGTGGGTGTTCAAGAAAAAGCTTAGGCCTCATGGTACATTTGAAGAATATATGGCAAGACTTGTGGCTAAGGGTTACACCTAGAAAGAAGGAGAAGACTTCTTTTATAGCTATTCATATGTGGCTCTACTGACCACAATTCGGGTACTACTCTCATTGGCTGCCTCACACGGTCTTCTCGTTCACCAAATGGACGTTAAGACGGCTTTCCTCAATGGAGAGATAGATGAGGAAATTAACATGGAGCAGCCATATAGTTTTGTAGTACCGGGTCATGAAGGAAAGGTTTGTAAGTTATGTAAGTCACCGTATGTCCTCAAGCAAACTCCTAAGCAATGGCATGAAAAGTTTGAGAGGACTTTGACTGCCGAAGGTTTTGTTGTAAACGAAGCTGACATGTTTGTATACTATCGTCATGGTGGCGGCGAGGGAGTTATTCTGTGTCTGTACGTCAATGACATACTGATATTTGGAACCAACCTTGAGGCGATTAAGGCGGTCAAGGATTTCTTATCTCGATCCTTTGAGATGAAGGATCTTGGAGTAACTGATGTTATATTAAACATCAAACTGCTAAGAGACGACAATCGTGGGATCACCCTACTTCAATCCCACTATGTGGAAAAGGTCTTGACTCGTTTTGGGTATAGCAACTTCAAGCCTTCTCCAACGCCGTATGATCCTAGTGCTTTACTTCGAAAGAATCGACGGATTACTAGAGATCAGTTGAGATATTCTCATATTATTGGCTCGGTTATGTATCTAGCTAGCGCCACGAGGCTTGACATTTCATTTGTTGTGAGAAAATTGAGTCGATTTGTTTCAAATCCGGGAAATGATCACTGGCATGCGCTTGAAAGAGTTATGCGCTATTTAAAAGGCACTATGAGCTATGGAGTTCATTATACCGGGGACCCAAGGGTACTTGAGAGATATAGTGATTCAAATTGGATTTCTGATGCTGATGGGATTAAGGCCATGAGTGGTTATGTTTTTACACTTGGTGGTGGAGCTGTTTCTTGGAAGTCTTGCAAGCAGACCATCTTAACGAGGTCAACTATGGAAGCAGAACTAGCAGCATTTGACACAACCACTGTTGAAGCAGAGTGGCTTCGTGAGCTCTTGATGGACTTACCTGTGGTTGAAAAACCAATACCCGCTATTCTAATGAACTATTATAATCAGATTGTGATCATCAAGGTGAACAGTTCCAAGGATAATATGAAGTCATCAAGCCATGTGAAGAGGAGATTAAATTCTGTCATAAAATTGAAAAACTCCGGAGTTATTTCGTTGGATTATATCCAAACATCTATGAAGTTGGCAGATCCCTCACAAAGGGTCTTTCACATAATGTGATCGATAATGCATCGAAGGAGATGGGAATGAGACCCACCGCATGAGTTGTTCACAATGGCAATCCACTCTATGTGATCGGAGATTCAATGAAGTAGAATTGGGAGACAAAACTGTTGATCAACTCATAGGAGAGTATCCTTACGTTTATTTAATACCACTTCTTGAAGATGTAATACTCTCCTATACTGCAAAGTCTATGAGAGTTGGGTTCTCTCTAGTAAACTCGTGAAAGGTCTTGGAGTATGACGTCTAAGCTCCACCCGTGGAGAAGTCCCATGGTAGTCAAGTATTGGTCAAGACTTTGTGTGAAGCTAGATTCGCAGAAAATTTGCAGTTCAAGGCATAGTTCACTTTTCAAGTTGCAAACCAGTGTAACACAGAGTTCTATGTGGAGTTCAACTTAGCAGTCTCCACTGTTGAACCGGTATATAAACAGTGTTTTGGAACCTAAGGAAAATTATGTGTGTATAGGATCTTGTGGGGGATTGTTGAAATTTTGGCTCAATATGACCCATCCTATTTTAGTCCTCCATAAATTGCCGAAAATCCTAGAGGCCCATGTGCCCCATTCGTGTATGGCAACGGGTGGGACAAATGTTTAGTCCCACTTTTCTAGTTGAATGGATGTTTTACCTCTTTAAAGGGAGGCCATTCCACTTTGTGTATGAGCATGAGAAGGAGATGACTACACGCGTGCTCCTCCTCTGCCACCCGCCTCGCCACGCCTCGTCACAACGCGCACGCACGCGCCGCGGGTTGCGGGAATGAGCCGAGCCGAACTAGGAGCTATGCTGCGTGTACGCTTTGTCTTCTTTTTGTCACACATGAATGAAGAAATATGAACGGTTACACGAAAGTTAAATCATTTTTGCACTAGTGGGAAATTACTACGCGTGAGTGGATGGCTGTTCCGCTTCGGATGCCGCCTATTCATTTTTCCGCTTGTCTATTCGTTTACACTTCCTCGCTACCTGTTCGCCTCCTTTTGCTGCGCCTATATAAGAGAGGTCGCTCCTCTCCGTAGACACACAACACATCCACACCTCTGCCTCATATGTCACTGCGCCACCGATCAGGACATCTCCATCCCATGATGCGGCGTGCACCACGGAATGGGACAGTAGGCCTCCGAAACCGCATCTCTTCGGATCCTGTACGGCAGAAGGGCGATAAGGTTATTGGGGAGCGCTGCGGCGCGACTACTGGAATCATCTTCATCACAGACGCTGAGAACTACTTCCCGAACGACGACTTCTTCCCAGAGGTCGATAACCTCTTAGGCGACATGTCTACCTCGCCCAACGTGAACAGTTCTTCCTCTTCACCTTACGTCTTCATGTTTCTGTTTCATGTCTCAATACATGTTCTTCTACTACCAATCTATTTGGACTCGTTTATTTCGCGCTTTCATGCAAATCACATGACTAGTTTATTTCCAGTTATTCTAGCCATATATTATCTATATTTTTCATGGATTAAATCATTTGGAAAATTGCTCATATATTCAACAGGTCTTGAGTTTGAGAGATTCGTTCAAAGCTGGGGTTTAAACTCTGTTGGAATGCACATACCCGTGTACTACTAGTCATGTAATTATAGGAAAGCTTCAAGAGGGCTTCCCTGCTCCCCTCTAGCATGAGTGCGTGCGTGCCTCTAGCCCACCTTCCCGCCGGTGGCCACCCTGGCCCCTGCGTCCACTTTCCGCGACGGCTGCCGCTCCGACATCGGCGCCCACGTTCCCGCTGGAGGCCTCCCCGGCCCATGCGTCCACTTTCCTCGACGGTTGCCGCTCCGGCACCGGCTCCCACCTTCCCTCTTCCTCCAAGGATCCCATGGCCGGGTTAGGCTTGTCTTCTGGAGAGTATTCGCCGGCAAGGTCGGGTGATGACCAGGTTGCTACGTCGGCGGCAGTAGTGGGTGTCGTGGTACCGCCCGGCAGGAGTGTGCACTACTAGAAAACATCTCTTTCGTCGAGAGCCAAATTTCGCTCTAGTACTGGATGACGTTTGGACCGGGACTATAAGGTGGGGGGCTAGTCACGGTTCAAACGGCTACGAGGCCACACCAAACTAGTCCTGGGTCGACCGGGTCCTCTAGTCTCGGCTCGTAAAACGGACCAGGACTCGACACTGGTAGAAAAAAGGCCTTCCATACGCCCCCATTAGTCCCCAAACAATACGAACCGTGATTAAATGCGTTTTAGTCGCGGTTCGCGAGGCGACCCGCGACTAAACGTCACGAATGGCAGTTGGGGAAGCGCACGGAGGGCATTAATTCCGGTTGGCCTGGCCACCCGCGACTAAAGGTCCCAACGGCTGGCATCCCGGCCTTTAGTCCCGGTTGGCCTGGCCACCCGCGACTAAAGGTCGAAACTGCTCACCTCCCGCGCGTTTTTATTTCGCGAACGAGACGCAGAAGGCCATTTGCTACAGTACATGCGCGCGGCTCTCTGTTCTTCTTCCTCTCTTCTCTTTTTGATCCTCTCTCTCTTCTTCCTCCACACCCACCACCCATGGATTCTCCCGTTTGGAACGTTCTCCATGTGCCCACACCATGCGGCAAGAATATCCATGTCCTCTATACCAATATATGCGAGAGGCTCCCCGATGTTCTTCGCCGTTTGAGCAATCGCTATGAAGCCGCCGATGAACACCACAAGTTCTTCGGGCTTGATTTAGAGTACACGGCGAATCAACGGGATGTGGCCGTCATCCAAATTGCTCACGAGGATACCGTGCTTGTCTTCCAATGGGCAAGGTACGCACACGTGATCTCTCTTGTAGGAAAATTGTGTTGTCATGTTGATAGCAATAGTATCACTTGTTGCAATTGTAGAGAGGAAAATTTTATAGGGTAGCAATTGTAGAAATGAAAATTGTGTTGTCATGTTGATAGCAATAGTATCACTTGTTGCAACAATTGTAGAGAGGAAAATTGCATAGGGTAGCAATTGTAGAGAGGAAAATTGCATAGGGTAGCAATATGACATTTTCTATTTGTTGTTGTTGCATAGGAAAATTGTGTTCCATTTTTGTTGTTGCATTGGAAGAATACACGTGTTGCAACAATATCTAACACGTGTTCCATTTTTGTTGTTGCAGTAGTTCAAAGCAATCTCCAGAACTTGTTGATTTTCTTGTCAACAAAGAGTACGACTTCTGTAGCGTTGACATCACAAATGACCGGCAGAAGTTGATGCGCACGTTGGGTATTGAGATACCTGAAGATCACTACATTGATCTTCAGAACTTGATCCATTTCGATGACCTGTACGGGCACAAGACCGGGATGGCTAGTATGGCAACTGCCTTCATCCACCCCGACTACAAAACCATGAAGACTTGTTTCCCCTCAAAGAATCACTTTTATTGGGGGAGAACCCACTTGACCGGATCAATCTCGAGTATGCAGCAATAGATGCATACGTTTCCTTCGAGTTGTTCCGCATCTACTCTTCGGAGCTCGAGTAGATGTTGTTTGTGTGTACCGCATCTATGTACCGCTATGTTGCGTTCGATATATGTAATGGATATATGTCTTTCTATTAATTCCTATATTATTTGTATATTAATTCCTAGCTATATTATTTCTATATTATGTAATGGATATATATATGTACCTCTATGTTATGTAATGGCTCAAATAAAATCACGGGTTAAACATAGCACAAAATTTACTAAAGCAATCACACAAAGATCTAGCTCACACACAATTCCAAAATAATAAAACTAGAAAGTATCAAATGCTAGTTACATTTTTATTTGGGTTTCCAATCATGCACACACTTTCTAAGGTAGATGTTCTGCAAGCAAACAACCTAATATCAAGTCCTAACACTCTATACAAGCTAGGAAACAAGATTAGATCAAACACACATTTCAAAACAAACAAAAACACATCAAGAAAACAAAACAGAAAAACTATTGTTTCTATATTTGTTCACCAAAAATAAATCTAGAGCTCCAACAAATTAATCTAAGCCAGAAAAACATAGATCTAGTCAATACCAAACTCATCCAGTTGAATTTACTTCAAAATTCATTTTTGAACTCATTCTAAAAAATCATAGAAGAGCCTACTGGTCTTTTATTAAAAAGGATGGTATTTTCATTTGGTTACTGACCTTGATGTGAGGCTAAGTGCTATGGATAGATCTTTTCAATATCTATCCAGAACATTTTAGTTTGTCCATTTTGGTTATGTATTTTAAAAGTTAGGTTCAAATCATTCTCACAGATAGTCATTGCCAAAACAGTTCTTGTGTCCAAAATAATAGTCTAAACTTGGATCTGCAAATTTTATATGGTTTGGTTCATGAATTTTATCATATTTTATTTTGAATTTAGGAAAGGGGAAAATGAATTAGTTTTATTTTTCTGAATATTTTGATATATTATTTGTATTTTTAAGATTTTAAGATGAATTAGTTTTATTTTTCTGAATATTTTGATATATTATTTGTATTTTTAAGATTTTAAAATGAATTAGTTTTATTTTTCTGAATATTTTGATATATTATTTGTATTTTTATATTTTAAAATGAATTAGTTTTATTTTTCTGAATATTTTTTAGAAATAATACAAATTAAAAAGTTAATGTTTATTTATTTATTCAAAATTATTAATTACATCATTACTTTTGTTTGTTAAAAGATTTATTTGAAATTCAGACAATAAAGAAATGTGGCATTGACCAACATGTTAATAGGATTGATATGATACTAGTATCACATACATGCGTGCGAAACACTTGGATGCGGGACGGGATGAAACTCGGAAGTTAAGCGTGCTAGTGCTAGAGTAGTGGGAGGATGGGTGACCGAGCGGGAAGTTTGACCACGAGTAAGTAATTTGACTAGAGATAATTATAGTTAGACACTAAGCAAATAATAAAAATTCTGAAAAAAAGGGAGTGAAAAATTGGAGTGAACAAAAGGGAGTGAAAAATTGGAGTGAAAAATAATTAGAAACCCAAATGAATTAAATAAATAACGAAATAGCCTGTAGTCCCGGTTCGTGTCAAAAACCGGGACTAAAGGTGCTCCCGCCTGCGGCGCACGCCAACTGCCCACGTGGTGGGCGTTTAGTCCCGGTCCGTAAGCCGCGCGACTAAAGGGGGGGCCTTTAGTCCCTTTAGTCGCGCATATTTAGTTCTGGTTGCGCGGCCGGGACTAATGGCCTTTGCGAACCGGGACTAAAGGCCTATTTTCTACCAGTGCGAGGGGTCTCGCCCGGCACAACCACGTGCGAGAACCTCTAGTCCGAGCTCATAATACGGACCGGAACTAGATATCCTCTGTTCGTATATAATCACCCCCATTTGTTCCCCCTCTCTTCTGTTTTTTTTCATTTCTGTTTGCTAGTTTGTTGTTTGTACCTATGCATCGAAGGTGCTCGATGAAGTGTCCGAGCTAGCCAGCTTCCTTCTCCTTTGTTTTTCACCACGGAGATCGAGTTTATCCCCATTTTCTCCACGGCTTTTTATGATTTGGCAGCGCCCATTCTATTGAAGTGTTCCAAGATGTTAGCACCCAAAACCTTTCATCTTTCATTGACACTTAAGATAATTTAGACCTGGACTAATTTTACCACCAAAACGTCGTCCCATGTGCGTTTCTTGCCGTAAGGTGCGTGCGGTCCGACGCCTATGGTGAGCACAGGCGAAGTGGAAACTGTGCGTTACAAGGTGCTAATACACGTTTTCGGGGTAGAGGAGGTCACTTTCTATTTCTGGCGCCTTTCTCGTCCTGGGCGTGGGATGAAACGGTGGCTTGCCGGAGTTCTGAGGTGCTAGTCCCGGATGTCTCCCACGTCAGCTAGGCGTTCCCGATCGATGTGGTGGGGCCTTCTGTCAGGGGAGTGGTGGAGCTGTCTTGGAGCGCTCTTTCGCAAATGTTGTGGGTCCTCCTAGGGGATAGAGGCTGCCTCCAACCACCCTTGGCCACGTGGGGCTACTGTCGCCGATGTGGCATGTTGATCCCGAGTTGTGTTAAAACGGTGGATAGGTCCTCCACTCGTCTGCCTTGTATAAAAGCAGACAAATGGAAAACCTTTTTCGTGAAGGGATCTCGAGGTTGATCCGTCTGGACGGCTGGTGGCAGGCCCAGCTACTTTCGACTACTCCAGCTACTTTCGACTGGTCAAAAGGCCCCCTCCCTGCTGTTGGTCCGATGCGCACTCCTATGGAACTGGTACGAATGGGTGGTACTGTGTCCAACGGACGGGCCCCGAGTATACTCAAATCGTAGTCCCATCTTCGGTCAGCCTGGCGTGTTTGAGGGGAGAGAGTTGATGGGTGCTTCTGCTTGATTGGCAGGCCACGTGGATGGAGTGTTGAGGGTAGGTGTTGTCGTTGGTTTGACGGGCCCATAGGAAATACCACATATAGGTAGGTATGATGGATTTTTTTTTGCATACTTTGGTTTTGGGGAGTTGGATGTACGAGTAGACCTCATACTCAGTAAAGGTGAATGCTAGTAAAAAACTGGGAGTGACCAACTAAGAGAGCTATAACGGCCATAATCATGCATAGCAACTCATGCATAGCAACAAAACATTATTGTCAAAGCATGAAATGATATTATAAGTCAAAAACTAAATGATCATCAAGACTATATGTGACTTTGTTTGTAGTCATAACTTGGTGTGAGTATGCGCCAAGTCAATCCATATAAATCATTCAAATGAGAAATAACACAATATCATGATTCAATATGAGAGAACAACACATGTTTAAATTCAATGGTACATTAAGCACTCTCAGCTATTTGAGACTAGTCATGATCATAAATAACTAAGCATATAATTAAAATAACATTTAACATGACATGCCAAAGACTAAGCCACAGTCAAAACAAGCTTCCTTTTACACCACTATAAGTATGAAATAATTTACTCTTTTTTAACACCAATTAACTTATTTAAAACAACTCTCAAAGTAAATAATCATCAAACACCTGAGAGTTAATCATATATAGTGAAGCAAACATACAATCATTTGAACAAAATAAGAATGAAATAAAGAGCTAACCGCATTATTAACAGAAACTTTGTCAGTTTGGAATACGATTTTATGGATGTTCAGCCTGGTATTGCATCAATGAGAACAGCTTGTGCATTATACCTCATTTAGTCCATATTTACTACTCGTGTGGAGCATATATGCAGAAGTCATTAAATAGGTGGTTACGAGCAAGTGTAGTGCAGCTAATATATACGTAACTGTTTGATCCAAATTTTGTTTGGACTGACGTGATACAAAATGTTAAAGCTATTTGCAACACGACATAGGGCTTTATGGATGAATATCAAATGATGTCTTCTAGTTAAAGTTGTGTTCTCCGCTCTCGAAATCGACCCACTGACCTACCAAACAATTATTTTCTAACAGCGAACGTCTTAGGGACAGTTTAAAAACTTATTTCGTCACCTAGGAGACTTGTGGATCCATCTTTGGAGATTTCAACTTGCGGGTTTTCATCTCGGAATACTATAAGAAATTATTTGGGGCACCGACGCCGAATTACGTTTCTTTAGTAGAGGATATGACGGCTGACATGCCCCATATTTCACCTGAGGAAAATCTAATTCTTACATCTCCTTTTACGGAAAAGGAGGTGTTTGAAGCTATATCTCAGATGGAGCACAACAAAGCCCCAGGACCGGATGGGTTTCCCGCAGAATTTTATCAGAAATTTTGGGAGGTGATTAAGATAGACTTGATGGCTATGTTTGCGCAGCTATATGATGGAGACTTACCATTATATAAGCTTAACTTTGGGGTCATTACGTTGCTGCCTAAGAAAGAGGATGCGAGCCGTATTGAGCAATATAGACCTATTTGTTTACTAAATGTCAGTTTCAAAGTGTTCACAAAAGTAGGGACTAATAAGGTCACCTCTATTGCGAGTAGAGTTATCCGACCCACTCAATCAGCGTTTCTACCCGGTAGAAACATTCTGGAAGGGGTGGTAGTCCTACATGAAACTATACATGAATTGAAAAGGAAAAATCTAGATGGGGTTTTGTTTAAAATTGACTTTGAAAAATCTTACGACAAAGTGAATTGGTCTTTCTTGGAACAAGTGTTAAGAATGAAGGGGTTTTCACCAATTTGGTGTGAATGGATCGCTCGTTTTGTTCAAGGAGGGAGTGTCAGTATTAAAGTTAATGATGATATCGGGCATTATTTTCAAACATTAAAAGGACTTAGACAAGGTGATCCGCTATCACCTATTCTTTTTAACCTCCTAGCGGATATGTTGGCAATTCTCATAGATCGAGCTAAGGAGGATGGCCAAGTAGGAGGGTTGATACCACACCTTGTCAAAGGAGGGGTATCCATTCTTCAATATGTGGACGATACGATCATCTTCATGGAACATGATGTGGAAAAGGCCCTGAATATGAAGCTTATACTTGCGATGTTTGAGCTCATGTCGGGTCTTAAAATTAATTTCCACAAAAGTGAGATATTTTGTTTTGGTAAGGCCAAGGATTCCAAAGATCATTACCGTAATATCTTTGGCTGTGAGGTAGGCAGTTTACCTTTCAAATACCTAGGCATACCAATTCACCATAGAAAACTTCTTAACAAAAAGTGGAAACCCATTGAGGACAGGTTTGACAAGAAACTTAGTTCTTGGATAGGTAAGTTGTTATCTTATGGGGATCGCCTCGTTTTGATCAACTCAGTCCTATCTAGTTTACCTATGTTTCTGTTATCGTTCTTCGAAATTCCTGTAGGGGTGAGGAAACGTTTGGATTTTTATCGATCGAGGTTTTTCTGGCAAAGTGATGTGAAGAAGAGGAAATATAGACTAACTAAATGGAATATTGTTTGCCGTCCAAAGGATCAAGGAGGCTTAGGGATCGAAGTCTTACAAATTAAAAACATGTGTTTGTTAAGTAAATGGTTGTACAAGTTGTTAACTGAAGAGGGGGTGTGGCATGAGTTACTCTCTAATAAATATTTAGAGGATAAAACGTTATCTCAAGTAGAGAGTAAACCATCGGACTCACCCTTCTGGAAAGGTCTAATGCGAGTTAAGAATGAATTTTTTTCACGAGGCAAGTTCTCTTTAGGAAACGGTCAGCAGGTGCGGTTTTGGGAAGATACTTGGCTTGGTGATGAACCGTTATCCCAATACTATCCATCCTTGTACAATATCGCTTCCCATAAACATGTTACGGTCGCGGATGTGTTAGCTCATAATCCTTTAGACGTTCGGTTTCGAAGGAGTATAGTTGGACACAGAAGGGATCTCTGGTTAAATTTGGTGGAGAAGCTCATGGGAGTTTCTCTAACAAATGATAGAGATGTGTTTCGTTGGAAACTTACAATGAATGGGACGTTTTCTGTTAAATCGTACTATGCTGATTTGATGCATGGGTCCACAAGATTTTTACGAAAATACTTGTGGAAATTGAAGGTGCCATTGAAGATTAAGATCTTTTTATGGTTCCTTAATAGAAGAGTTATTTTAACTAAGGACAATTTGATTAAGAGAAATTTGCATGGTTGTAAAAAATGTGTTTTTTGCGATGCAGATGAGTCTGTAGAACACTTTTTTATAACATGTCCTTTTGCCCGTGATATTTGGCGTTTGATACACTTTACCTATAGCATTTATCCTCCTACTAGCATTGCGAATATGTTTGGTAACTGGTTGAATGGTATAGATAGGAAAACAAAAGCACGAATACGAATTGGTGCAGCTGCTTTCCTTTGGGCGATTTGGAACTGCCGCAATGATGTGGTTTTCAACAGACAAACAAACACTCATTTTTTGCAGGTTGTAAACAAGGCGGTCTATTTTATCCAGATGTGGGCTTTTCTTCTACCTCTGGATCAGCGCGGACTTATGGATTCAGGCTGTGCTCGACTGATGGCGGTCGTTCGGGTTATTTACAGCCAGGCTGGGTGGCTTAATCGTAGGAGAATTGATGTTTAATTCATCGCTATTTGTGTGGCTTATTTTTGTGGCCAATTTGTCCGACCCTTGACTGTATCACGCTTAAACTCGGAATGTTTCTCTTTATTATCTAATAAAGTCCGGCTATGTGCATCGCTTTGATGCAGAGGCCGGGGCCCAGGCTCCCATTTCTAAAAAAAGGAGACTTGTGGATAAGTTAGTTCTGGCAGCGCTAGCGTTTTGTTTGCGATTGGAGAGTAATAATCTCTAAAAATTAATGAGAGCATTATTCGCAAAAATCATAATCAGCACTAGTGGAGAACGGGGATTTTGCTCACTGGCGAGCACCCCTTTCGCCCCGACTCGGCTACCACCCGGTGCAAAAGACTGCAGAGGTGGGGACAGGGCGAGCAGGGCGCGTGGCGGGGGAGGGGGTCATTTTCCCCGGTTGGAGCCAGAAACCGGGGCTAAAGGCCCTCAATGAGCAGGGCACGTGCGGGCGCGTCGTGGGGGGGGGGGTCTTTTGCCCCGGTTTGTGGCTCCAACCGGGGCAAATGAGCCCCACCTAGATGAAAAGTTTTTTCTTTATTTCTATATTGCTCTTTAGTTAATAATTTAAATTTCATTAAGAAAAACTAACCAAATAGATGGAAAATGAAAATTAATAGAATTCTTTTTTGTCTTTAAATCCAATTTTTTTCTATTTTTTATAAACTATACCATGTCAGCGTTCTCCACTCCTCATGCCACTCACTTTTTGGTGTGGTGTGCTCACTTGTTTTTCCTTGATATGCAGAAGAGGTGTTCGATGAAATGCCCGAGAGCATAATGCCATCTGAACTCGCAGAAAACAAACATGTAAATTGTTAGACTATTGTGTAATAATGTATCAAACCTGTATGGTTCATGTACTAGGATTTAGTCCTCCTCTTTTTTCCACATGTTTTGTATCAACATCACTGTCGGGCGTGTGAACTGGAGGATTTGTAGATATATAGAAAAAAACAAACAGTGTCACCATCATACAGCCCGACCGTGGCTCATGAGTGCATATATGCGTATCAAAACCACGGTCGGACGTATGATGGAGAATCCGGATGATTTGTAGTCGGTCGATGAACTGCATGATGTATCAAACCTTTTGTCAAATCTTAAATTGGGGATGTAGAACAAAACAATCGGTATCGCCAGCATACAGCCCTACCGTGGCTCCTGAGTGCATATATGCATATCAAATGCATGGTAGGACGTATGTTGGCGAATCCGAATGATTTATATTCGGTGGATGAACTGAATGATGTATGAAGTGACTCCGAGAGGTGGGCTATATAGAGTCCTCTGGCTCACAAAGTGTTGTGCTAGGGTTTCGATCCAACGGCTAACAAGCGCTCGAAAGAGCCACACCGTACCCCTGATCGAAGGGCTCACAAGAGCTTGAAAGAAACACAGACCTGATCCAACGACTCACAAACGCATGAAAGAAACACACGATCCGGGTGATTCTTTGTGATTGGTCCCAACGAAACCGTAACCCTTTAGTCCCGGTTGGTAAACCGGGACGGGACTAAAGGGGTCTGTTTCTTCACACTATATATATGTATGGATGCATTGCCACCATTGGTATAAACACATATAAACTCACTACTCTCCCATGGCTTCTACCGTACCCACTCTAACCTTCCTGTAGGCGGAGGCACTTTCCGCTGCCCTCCCGGCTACAGCATCACCGCCGGCTGGATGCTGAGCGTCGGAGGAGTGTCGGTCCCTCTTGTTCCTCAAGGTGTGGCGCGTCGGTCTGCCATCACGAATCACTACTACCACGAGCTCACGCCGGAGCAGCGGAGGATTAATCCCAGTTGGAATCCCGACTACCTCCCTACTTGGGACGCCTTCTTCATTAATTGGCATGAGAGTGTGCTCGCTAGGTACGAGGAGAACGGACCGCCTCCTTCGGTCTTCAACAAGGCGGGTCGTCAGGTGTGGTGGGGCGGCGGACGGACTCTTTGGAGCGTCATGAACTACATCAGGGCCGGAGATAACCCCCGCCTGTGCTACCCTCTTGAAGGGAATATGCCCGAGAGGCAATAATAAAATGGTTATTATCTTATTCCTTGTTTTATGATGAATGTTTATTTCTCATGCTAGAATTGTATTAACCGGAAACGTTGATACATGTGTGTTTAATAAACAAACAATGGTTCCTAGTAAAGCCTCTCTTTTAACTAGCTCGTTGATTAATAGATGATCAAGGTTTCCTGATCATGAACATTGCATGTTGTTAATAACGGGATCATGTCATTAGAAGAATGACGTGATGAACATATGCCTAAAGAGAATATAGAAATGCGATCAAGTCATTTAGTTTACATTGTTATATCAAACATACGAAGTAACTTATTCCTTAGACCATGAGATCATGTCAATCGCTGATACCGGAAGGGTGCTTTGATGGCATCAAACGTCACACCGTAACAGGGTGACTATAAAGGTGTCGTTAAGTATTCGGAAAGTATTAGTTGAGGATCATGGATACGGAGTGGAATTTGTCCATTCAAATGACAGAGAGATATACTCTGGGCCCTCTCGGTGATATCACATCGAAACCGCTTGCAAGCACGTGATATGATCACAAGGATGTTATATCATTGGAACGAGAAAAGAGTACTTGTCGGTAACGAGATTGAACAAGGTATGGTTGATACCAATGATCGAATCTCGGACAAGTAAAATATCGCGAGACAAAGGGAATAGTTCACGATGTTGTTGGTTCACACGATCACGAGAGTCATCGTTGAATATATAGGATTTATCACGGATCTCCAGATCCCGATGTTGATTATTGATCGGAGAGGAGTCTCGATCATGTCTATCTTATTCGCGAATCGTAGGGTGACACACTTAAGGTTCGATGACGCGTTTGAGAGGATACGGAATATCGAAGAATATTTTGGGCAGCACTGAAATTGTTTCGGGGAAAATTGAAATAGTTCAAGGGTTTTTTTGTCGAATGGTTGTTAACAGAATTAACAAATGATTCGAGGTGCTATATGCAAATGTTTTTTAATGGAATTAACAAATATAAATCAAGAAATAAAAATGTTTTATTTATTTATTTAAAGAAAACCTTTGGAGCTGCCTCCCCCTCCCCTATAAAAGAAGGGTGAGAGCTCCTCTTCTCCACACACTTGGCCACTTCCCTTTCCCTCCACCCGCTGCTCCATTTCATGGTCTCCGGCGTGGCGAAGCCCTGACCGTGGGATTCTTCACCACCACCACGTCGTCATGCTGCTGGAGTTCCGAGGGATCCTCTACTTCCGCGCCTCGCTGGAACGAGGGAACGTAGGTCGTCATCAACCGTACGTGTGACCGATCACGGAGGCGCCGCCGGATGCGGTGCACATTTTCTCGCTATCGGGATCGGTGTGAGTACGACTACGCCAACAACGAGATTTGATCTCGTAACGCTTTGTGTCTTCGAGGGTATGTGTTCTCCTTCACCCTCTTATTGCCCGTTGCTCTTCGTCTCCTAGATTAGATCTTGGCCTTTCGGGTGTCTCTCGCGTAGGAAATTTTTTGTTTTCTATGCAACGACCCCTTCAGTGGTATCAGAGCCGGATCTATGCGTAGATGTTTTGTACGGGTAGAACACATAGGTGTATGTGGGCGTTGATGATCATGTTATTACCTCCTTGATTATTTTATGATCTTAGAGGCATAGTGGGATGAAGCGACCCGAACTAACCTTACATGTCCACGTACATGAGACTTGTTCCACAACTAACATGCAACTTGTATTGCATAAGTGGCTTGCGGGTGTTTGTTTCTCCTACT
The DNA here is from genome assembly GCA_028641055.1 of Alopecurus myosuroides. Classification (NCBI taxonomy): domain Eukaryota; kingdom Viridiplantae; phylum Streptophyta; class Magnoliopsida; order Poales; family Poaceae; genus Alopecurus; species Alopecurus myosuroides. The sequence goes on from CM054063.1 coordinate 28,430,988, forward strand.
ATAGTTAAGATCTAATCTACGAAGGGTTGTTAAAAATGTGTTTATCAACGTTGTGGTTGATGTTCGTAGGTATGAAAGGTTCTATCCTCGAAAGCCCTAAGCCACGTAAAATATGAAAAAATAAATTAGAAGCGTCTAACTAGTTTTTGCTGGGCATGTGAATTGATATGGTCAATGTTACAAATTTGATTATGAGATGATCTATTTTGTAAATTATTGATATTTCGGAAGGTATCCATATGGTTGTCTTCTTATTGATGGACAATCAAGTTTCGGGTACCGTGGTACTTGGTACCACACCGGTGGAATGATTGAGATAATACCATAATGCACATGATGGAGATCTAGTGTAAGAAGGACCATATCATATCACGTTATCCTTTCATGTGATGTATGTGATGTTAATCCTTTTTATGCATCTTGTTTTGCTTAGATAGCGCCGTTAGCATTATAAGATGATCCCTCTCACTTAATATCAAGATAATAATGTGTTCTTCCTTAAGTATGCACCGTTAAGAAAGTTCGTCGTTTCGAGACACCACGTGATGATCGGGTGTGACAGACTCAACGTTCACATACAACGGGTGTTTTCAAGCCTAGGATGTACAGACATGGCCTTGAAACACACGCAATACAACGGTTCTACTTGGCGATCCTAGCATGTACAGACATGGCCTCGGAACACGTAACCGAAAGGTAAAGCATGAGTCATATGGATGATATGATGAACATGTCGATGTTCGCCTTTGAAGCTACATCATCTCACGTGATGATCGGTTTTGGTGTAGTGAATTTGGCTCGTGTAATCACTAAAGACGACTAAGAGGGATGTTGTTTTTGAGTGGGAGTTCATGGCATAATTTTGAATTAACTTGAACTTATTTATCATAAACAACCAATCAAAATGAATTTGCACAAATTGTAGTATCCATTGGCATCCACAAAACTACCTTACACTTAGATTGTTGATTGAGATATAACTGTTATGATCTGGTAAAAATCATTTGAGATTGGTACCGTATTAGTGAAATTTAAAATTGAGTCCTATTGTAGATTTTTGGTATTTCCTACCTAGCTCCATATGGTTAATGATTGATTGGTCTAGAGAGCAACCAATTCATGCTTAGAATCCAGAGTCATGGTTGCTTCCACGTTACTTTCTCTTCAAAAGAATGTTTTGTTGATCAAGGTGATTTAGAAACTAAAAAGAGTTGTTTTCAGAAACAATCAAGTGAAAGATATATTGATATCTAGAAACTTATTTGTAGCAACATGACTGAGTATAATTTAGCGTGACAATGTTTGCTTATATTATCTGAATATATGCAATGATTGTAGACGCCGGGCGTTTGAATATTCCAAGAAATTGGACGCTAAACATTATCTTCTAAATTTCTTCCTTCGAGCTATAGTAGCTTAATCATAAAATTGTTATGATGGGATGGATTAAAAGTATGGGCAAAGTCGTTTACCTTACTTGAAGATTGCTAAGAGTGGAATCTAGAAGAATACTATTAATATGGTGATATTAGTAGAACAATTAAACTCAAAGTATGACTCAATGGGTGATAGTATATGACTAACACGCCAAAGAAAATGAGCTAGTAAGACTAGCATTGTTTGATGTTGAATGATTCTTCTATAAAGGAAAGGGAATATTGAAAATAGAATTACAAAAAGATATATGCCAGAAAAAGAAGATAACTGGAAAAGTCCAGCTCAGGAGTATACGCTTGATATACAAGTTATAGATGTATTACTAGTTAACAAAGTATTTTTGGGTATTTTGATACCACAGTGGTTGGTATGAATTGTCATACAAAGCAACGCAATGCAAGAAATACAAGGGCCTAAAAGGAACTCGTAATAGATGTGGAATCGATTATGACAAGAACATAAATAAAGTGTTATTGTGTTTATTGTCGTATCGAACCAAACATTCAAGATTTATTTTAAGAACTTAATAAGTTGTTATTTTGTTCTAGTATTTTGTGAGAACAAATGAGATTGTTAAAACGATGACCATATTCCATAATTGATGGATATGTTAATATAAATCATGTTGGTAAAGTAAACATCTATAAGACTAAATGCTAAATGTTGCAAGACGTAAAAGAGTTCACTTAAATCGTGACACCACCATTTTAGTTCATATCGGAAAGGAAAACATGAAGGAACTCCATATTGATGGACTTCCGGAGTCATTTTGTTATGAATAAATTGACGCTTGTGAGACCTCTTCCAAAAGATGACTAGAATTCCGTTCATAGGCCAACGTAGAATGGACGACTAATTTAATGGAGATTATACATATTGATGTATATAGTCCATTATGTGTAGTCATGTATGGTGGATTAATTTTTTCCTTCATAAAATTTTGTCGATGATTTGAGTAGATATGTGAGTATATCTATTTAAAAAGAACGGAGTTTGACATTTTGAATTGGTTCAAATGGTTATTAATATGAAGTAAAAATCATTGTAACAAGATAATCAAGTATTTATGATTTGATCATAAAGGATAAAGTTTGGGTTACAAGTTTAGCAAAACATCTAAGGAGTTGCAGAATTGTTCTACAACTTATACTTCTCGAATACCCCACATTAGTTTGGAGCATTCGAGAAACAAAATCAAACCTTGTTGGACATGGTAAGATTAATAAAATAGCCACTATAATATTGTAGTTTATACATTAAGGACAACCGCTTTTACACTGAAAAAGAGCACCATCATGATCCGTTCAAATTGACAACATATAAGATATGGTTTGGGTAGTGACCCGAATTGTCATTTTCTTAAGTTTTGGTATGCATAGCATGTGTAAAATGTTTACAACCAAAATAGGATAAATATATGTTTATAAGGTTATCTCAAATAAAACATTTGGTATTTCTCCTATCACCAAACCAAAAGACAAATGTTGTTTCTCAGAAAGGGTTGATTTCTCGAGAAAGTAGTTCTTGCGAAACAAGTTAGTGGGAGCATAGTACAAACTCAACGAGATTAGAGAATCTTCGTTATCATGTCAAGAGTAGCGCAGCACTGGAAGTTGTTCCGGGGCTTACTATTTTGACAAAGTAGAAGACAGTACATGTGTTGTAGATACTTCGGATGAGTTTGCGTACTGAACCACAAAAGTCCAAAAACTTTGTACTTAGACCAACTTGTGGTTTAAGAATAAAGTGTTGTTTTGACAACAAAGGACCTGGACCTTATAAAGGAAGCAAATGATGGGCCCTGACTTCGTAAAATTGACTATGAGTCATTATATCCGCCATAGTATCCTTGTATGAATATCAAGTATGTGACTTGGTAGTCCTTTCGATAAGCATGATGCCTAACGATAGCAAAAGGGTCTATATAGCGACAAAGACATGGATTTTTACATCCTTTGAAAGTTGTACTTGTTGAAAAGTTGTTTTCGACGAAGTTCAAAGAGTTGACTACAACAAGATTTTGATCTTCCGTAGTGATGCTTTAGTCTTTGCGGATAGTTCTAGCAAAAGTTACATATTATGATATGGCAGTTGAATAACGAAACCAACTCACTTCTCGAGGAAGTTTGATCAAAGATGTGTACTTGACACAGTCTGAGAGTTTTGTAAAATTCAAAATGTTGCTAGAAAGGTATGCACACTTCAATGGTTGAAGTGAGCATAACGAAGTTGAAATCTTTACCTTAATGAAGTTATCAAAAGTGTTTGATTCCATCATGAACGATAAAGATGCTTGTAGAGTTACAAGAAATTAAGTGGGAGCGCTATGACATATTTCCAATACCTTATGTAGATGACATATGGTTGATTGGAAAATATGTATTTTAAATAAACACGGTTAAGAAATTCATATTGATGAAAGGCTTAGAAGATATTGGGCATCGATATCTATAAGAGATGGATTGAAGCGCCTGATATAATTGAAGCCAAATTACATAGCTGAAATATTGAAGTAAGTCAATATCCAAATCAAAAGAAGAAGTTCTTGTCACATGGAAAATAATTGAGCAAGATTCAAGTGTTTTGACACATGATGAGCATCATTGAAATTGAGATTTCTAAGTCATGTTTCCATGATATGTACACAACCAGATGAGTCGTATGCTATAAAATGTTATAGAAGGATAATTCATATGATGATTAGACAACAGTGGGAGAGATCCTTGTGTCATTTTAGAAATGCTAAGGATATGTTTTCCTATTTAGCAATGACAAAATATTGGTTGTAATATGTTACACTAATAGTCTTGTCATTTATTCAAGTAATTTTATCTCAATTAAAATACGTGATGAAGGGTAGCACAATAGGCTGGAAGAAACTTCCATGCTGGATTTGAAAGAGTTCCAAAATTAACATATTGTGACAGATACTACAACAAAGTCTAAAGTATATCGTTGTGTTGACAACTGATAATAAAAGTATTTTCTGTCAAGGAGTTCTTTATTGGACTTGGTGAAATTCCAAGAATGCTAACACTATGAAGCTACATTTTAACAATGTTAGTAACATCAGTTTAAGCTGAGGAATTAAGGTCTCACCGGAACTTGGTGAATTTCCAAGAATGGTAACACTATGAAGCTACATTTTCACAATGTTAGTGACAATGGTTTAAGCTGAGAAATTAATGTTTCACCAATTGACCATATATATATATATATATATACAAAGCCATCTCATTAGAGAATGAGTGATGCGTGTAGACGCAAAGAACATGCAAATACAATAGGACCTGAACAGTTCAGATCTTTTTGATAAAGTTTACCACATGCGAAGCATGGTAATAACACTGGTACGCCATATGTGTTAAATGCTTACAGACTAGATTATTGACTCTAGTGCAAGTGGGAGACTGAAGGGAATATGCCCGAGAGGCAATAATAAAATGGTTATTATCTTATTCCTTGTTTTATGATGAATGTTTATTTCTAATGCTAGAATTGTATTAACCGGAAATGTTGATACATGTGTGTTTAATAAACAAACAATGGTTCCTAGTAAAGCCTCTCTTTTAACTAGCTCGTTGATTAATAGATGATCAAGGTTTCCTGATCATGTACATTGGATGTTGTTAATAACGGGATCATGTCATTAGAAGAATGATATGATGAACATATACCCAAAGAGAATATAGCAATGCGATCAAGTCATTTAGTTTACATTGTTATATCAAACATACGAAGTAACTTATTCCTTAGACCATGAGATCATGTCAATCGCTGATACCGAAAGGGTGCTTTGATGGCATCAAACGTCACACCGTACCTTGAGGATCATGGATCAAGAGTGGAATTTGTCCATCCAAATGACGGAGAGATATACTCTGGGCCCTCTCGGTGATATCACATCGAAACCGCTTGCAAGCACGTGATATGATCACAAGGATGTTACATCACGAGAACGAGAAAAGATTACTTGTCGGTAACGAGATTGAACAAGGTATGGTTGACACCAATGATCGAATCTCGGACAAAGGGAATAGTTCACGACGTTGTTGGTTCACACGATCACGAGAGTCATCTTTGAATATATAGGAGTCATCACGGATCTCCAGATCCCGTTGTTGATTATTGATCGGAGAGGAGTCTCGATCATGTCTATCTTATTCGCAAACCGTAGGGTGACACACTTAAGGTTCGATGACGCGTTTGAGAGGATACGGAATATCGAAGAATATTTTGGGCAGCACCAAAATTGTTTCGGGGAAAATTGAAATAGTTCAAGGGGTTTTTCGTCGAATGGTTGTTAATAGAATTAACAAATGATTCGGGGTGCTATATGCAAATGTTTGTTAATGGAATTAAGAAATATAAATAAATACATAAAATGTTTTATTTATTTATTAAAAGAAAATCTTTGGATTTTCCAAGTGGAAAATTAAGGGAGCATGAGTGTGTGTGAGTGGAGCTTCCACTCACATGAAGAGGGAAGAGGTGGGGGCACACCATGGCTTGCCGCACCCCCCTCTTGGGCTGCCTCCCCCTCCCCTATAAAAGGAGGGTGAGAGCTCCTCTTCTCCACACACTTGGCCACTTCCCTTTCCCTCCACCCACTGCTCCATTTCATGGTCTCCGGCTTGGCGAAGCCCTGACCGTTGGATTCTTCACCACCACCACGTCGTTGTGCTGCTGGAGTTCCGAGGGATCCTCTACTTCCGCGCCCCGCTGGAACGAGGGAACGGAGGTCGTCATCAACCGTACGTGTGACCGATCACGGAGGCACCGCCGGATTTGGTGCACATCTTCTCGCTATCGGGATCGGTGTGAGTACGACTATGCCAACAACGATATTTGATCTCGTAACGCTTTGTGTCTTCGAGGTTATGTGTACCCTCTTATTGCTTGTTGCTCTTTGTCTCCTAGATTAGATCTTGGCCTTTCGGGTGTCTCTCGCGTAGGAAATTTTTTGTTTTCTATGCAACGACCCCTTCACCTCATGCCCAGTCTTGGGGTCGTGATCCTCCGAGGGAGTCCAGAGCACCGTCCGACGATAGTGACGATGACGGCGGCGACTATGACGACTACGAGTCGGTGTACTATAGGCATAGGCAGGAGTATGACTAGTAGATCAGATTCAATCTTGCCATTATGTATTGCCTTGTTTATCTAGATCTATGCTCTCTGTTTAGGTTTAGATCCACTCTTGCCATTATGTATTGTGCCTTGTTTATCTATCCAAATGTACCCCCCCTCCCTAATGTGGGTCGTTGGATGAGGGGTGTGTTTCTTTCTGGCGTCTGAATCCCACCAATCAGGAAGAATCACACAGAAAAAAGAAAATAGACGCGCTAGCGCGCCGCAGTTTCCTGGAATACAAATTCTTTTATTAAAAATAAAAAACAGACGAACACTACTCCTCCTCGTCGTTGGGGAACTCGTCGGTGACCTCCTCCTGGTCGTCGTTGTCGGCGAACTCGTCGGTGACCTCCTCGTCGTCATCGGAGGTGCATGATGTTATGTACGAGATAGGCCCCCACCTCGGATCATCGAAAGACCAGACTTCGCCGGCGGAGGTCTTGCAGTGCCTTCGTCCTCGCCTCCCGAGCGGCATCTAACGCGAGGTGGCGTTAGAGGCGCCGCTCCGCCCGCTCAGCCGCGCGGGTCTGCCAGAGCTTCTCGTCGGAGCTCTTCTCCCCCGGATTGTTCCGGTAATACTCGCGGACCACACGATCGTCCCTGGTGTCGACTAGGCCCTGAAACGCGCGGTGCCTGAGGTGGCGGTGGTCGGCGGCAGTGACGATCCGCGGCGTTGGCGCCCTAGCCTCCGCTTCCCAGAGGGTGTGGAAGTTGTTGAAGTTCATCAGCGACCGCGGGCGGTTGAGGCGCCAAGCCGCCGTGTCCTAGGCGCGGGCGGCCTCCACCGCCGTCGCAAAGGAGCCGAGGGGGATGCGGTCGTCCCCGCAGCGGATATGCGCGGTGAACATTTCGTTCTGCCGTGCTCGGACGTCGCGGAAGCCGGTGGTGTTGTTCCTCCTCGAAGGCATGGTGGCGGCGCGACGGTGCATGGAGAGGAGAAGACGCTCGAGGCGAGGCAGTTTATACCGCGCTCGTGGCCATGCGGAAGGACTCCCGCGCCACGCGTCCACGCGGCAGGACTCCCGCGCCACGCGGCACAAGTCCTGCGCCTCACTTTTCATAATTATTTTTTAAAATATAAAATCTATTTGAAATGTTTACACAATTTTAAACACTTTTCATATTGAAAGTTTCTTCAAATTTGAAACCATTCATAAACTAGGGTTTTTAAATGTTTGAAAATGTATTTGAAATCTTTTTCCAATTTTAAACACATTTCATATAGAAAGTTTCTCCTAATTCAAAATCATTTGAAATGTATTTGAAAAAATATTTTGAAAATGTATTTAAACGGGGCAGGGGGAAAAATGGCGGCAGGAAGGCAAAAAACCAATATTTGGGGCTTTTGCCCCGGTTCGTATTACCAACCGGGGCAAATGGGGGGAGGTGGGCGGGCAAGCGAGGGCCCACCTCCCCCCTTTTGCCCCGATTGGGTCATACGAACCGGGGCAAAAGACCCCCTTTTGCCCCGGTTCGTGTTACCAACCGGTGCAGAAGTCCTCCCACTATATAACCCCGGGCGGTTTCTCCGCCCGGGGCAAAAGTCCCGACGACGCAGAAATCCCCACGACACCATCAGGCTGCCGGATTTCCGCGCCACCGGAGAGCGTCCACCGCCCCGCGCCATTCGAAGTAGCCTCCTAGCTTGCCACCGCGCCATTCCCCTTGCCCCCGAGCCCGCGCCCGCGCCTAGCTCTCCGTCGAGATCCTCGTCGCTGTCCTCGCCGCCGGGATCCTCGTCGCGCCGAGCCCGCGCCTGCGCCCCCGAGCCCGCCCCCGCGTCCGCGCCCTCGAGGGTACTGCTCGTCGTACTGCTCACCGAAGTTACACTCTAATGTTTTTTGTTTTAGTTATTCGGACATTGGTGTTAATTAACATTAGGTATTAGGACATTTTTAGTGTTAACATGTTTAGCTATTAGGGCATTTTTAGTGTTAACATTAGGTATTAATTAGGACATGTTTAGCTATTAGGACATTTTTAGTGTTAAACATATTTAGCTAGCTATTAGGGCATTAGTGTTATCATTTTTCTTAAGCACTATTTGTTTAGCTATTAGGTCATTAGCTATATATAAGTACCATTTTAGTACATTAGCATTTTAGTACCATTAGCTATTTTAGGTATATATTTTTTAGGGAAATTAGCTATATATTAGGGAAATTAGCTATTAGGGAAATTAGCTATTAGCAGAAGTAGAACCAAAATGTAACCACTTTGTACAAATAGAAACATAAACATATTTTGGCAGAAGTAGAACCTAACAACATACGGATAGTGAAGTTTCGATGCCGTCTAGAAGTCCCCGGGATTGTCGTCTAGAAGTTTAGGAACCGAGAGGGAACGGAGGGGAACCGAGACGAACACTACAAGTCAGAGTACTACATGCCTAGGCAGGAGTATGACAAGCAGATCAGATCCACTCTTTCCTAGTAAACTTGTGACTCGAGCGAGGCATAACAACATTCCAGATTATCCATGGCATGTGTGAAAACATTGCAGATCTCTTCCTCTTCTTCTTCCTTGGATGGCGTCTGAATCCCACCAATCAGGAAGAAGAGGGAGAGATCTGGAATGATTTCACACTTGATATGGATAATCTGGGATGCTACATCTGTTATGTCCTGTTCGAGTCGCAACTTTACTCGGCAAGACTCGATCTGATCTGCTAGTCTTACTCCTTACTAAAGTGTACTGTTGTGATGATTGTTTAGTGGAATATTATATTTTCAAGAGAATTTATAACTTACTAAAGTATTTTATCTTCCATTTGTATTAGTTGAGCTATGGACGGTAGAGAGGGCGAAGAACAGGTGTTCGCGATAATAGAAGAAAGTACACTCCCCGGTGGACCCAATGACGGTGGAGGTGATCAAGACGACGGCTCACAATACCTGAATGAATTAGATCAGGTAATGGAGGGAGACGAGCAATTTCAACGAACATATGCGGAACCGGAGAAAACCAGTGATGAATAAGCCTTAGTGAAGGCTGCATCGACATCATATAGCAAGAGGTCGAAACGAGGCCCGGCTCAAGAGATGAGCTCGAAAGTGCATCTGCGAATCGAGCAAGTCTATCGATCCGGCAAACCTGCTTGGCCCATCAAGACAACAAATAAGTTTACAAGCCAATGTCGAGTTATTGTTAGGATATGATCCCAATAAGTACTGAAGACAGGAATGCGCCAGCAAAGGACGAAGACGATCCTGACCGTCTGGCAGTTTATTTTGTCTCAGACCGGTCCAAACAACTCATGTTCGACATGCTGATGAACCATTTCAGTCTTTCAGAATGTGATACCGCGAGACACAGAAGAAAATGTGCGACGTAGTGATGCACTAGGCTTTGAAGAAGATGGCCGAGGCCTTCAATGCTTACAAGAAAAGATTATGGAAGGAATATCAGAAGAAAAAAGAAGTCCCAAAATTCGAGGGGCCGCTTGAGAAGCAGAAGGCACACTAGCCAGCATTTCTGGCGTACAAGGAATCAGAAAAGGGGAAGAAGAGGTCAGCCAAGAATGCGGCAAGTGCCAAGAGGAAGGTATATCACCATAAGATGGGTTCAAGTGGCTACAGAGTTGCAGTGCCTAAGTTTGACAAACTCGAGGTAGAGCTGCGAGAGAAGTGGATCATTCCAGATACTCAGGATTTTGCGCAGAGGTCAAGGAATTGGTTGTTTGGGCATGGGGCGACGTTTGACGAAGAAGGGAACCTTATTATGACTGAAAAAATAAAGGTCCCCTTTGCGTCACTTGAGAAAGTGTTCAAAGAGGTTAAAGAGGGAGAGTTCAAGCCAGATCAAGAGAATGACGAGCTTATAAAGGCCCTCGGGAATCCAGAACATGGCGGCTGGAAAAGAGGCAAAGGACGATATCCGTGGTGCTTTGGCTTCAAGCCGAAAGATTGTCTCTTTCCATATAGAAGCTGAGAGAGAGGAAAGAAAAAGAAGGAGGCATCGGTCGTAGAACGGGTTGGTGTCTTGGAAGCCGTAGGGATGAAGCAGCAACTACAGCTTAATGAGCTTACTGGCCGGCGCTCCCAGACGCAAGACACTACATTCGACGACACAGACCCATCTCAACGCCGGAGCAGCGTGGCTTCAACGGAGGTACCGGCTTCTGCTGCAGTTATGCTTGTTGATGCCCCTCCACATACGGAGGCCGTGGATGCAATCAAGGAGAAGACAAGCTATACGCTATACGTGTCGGTCTCAAACATATCCATCAAGTAGGCGGGCGGCTACGCTTTACCTTGTGTAGAGGGAGCGACCTCGCATGGCCGTCCGGTTACACCTGGCTATGCTCGTGTCGGCATTGATGATGTTCATCTGGATTGGAGGATATTGCGGCATGACATCCCCAGAGGTGATGGGGTAGAGACACTTGGAGAGGTCGTCAATTCCATCACTCAATGGAAAAAGAGTGGCATAGAGTTTCCCCCGAGCAGTCTGACGCCACCAACGCCACCTTCTCCTAGACGCAGTCCACCGCCAACACAAGCAGCTACTTCTCCAAGACGCAGTCCACCGCCGCCACCATCGCAACCTTCTCCGAGACGCAGTCCATCGCCGCCATCACCGCCACCCACTTCTCCGAGACACAGCCCGACTCGATAATCGCGAGCACACGACGATGCCATGGACGTCAGCAGACCGAGTCTGGCTCGATCTCCGATGCCTGAGCCGACTCTGCCGCCCACGAAGTCCTCTAAGCGGAAGGCTGCTGCCTCTAAGTCTTCCCCGAAGAAGAAACGTCCTACGAAGAAGAAAGCCAAGAAGCTGCCAAAAGTGTTGCCTTACCATATGAATGGCAAAGAGACTGACGACTGGGTGAATACGGACACGAAACGTCAGATGGGTTCGTGGGAAAAGAGAACCTCGGAGCCACCAAAGGAATCAATAGATCCGGTTGTAAAGAAGCACTTTAAGAATATGCTAGAGATGCCGTCCCAAGTTCAGATGAATCTGCCATCTGACTATGATCGCGGATTCTTTCACTAAAGCACACTACACAGTTCTACAAATTTCCACCTTGGTGTCTCCTTATATCCAGGAACACAAGAATATTATACGGTCCAAAAACCCGGGGCTGTTTGAATCCTCGATTAATGATGAACACATCGATAGTTTCGACGCCTGGTTGCAGGCAGAACTCATGAATAACAACATTGTTTGAGATGAGCTCTACTTGTTGGCCAGGTCACCATCTTCGAATGTACTGACTTTCCAAGGGTACGAGATAAATGGGAATACATTGTACACGATCACACAAGATAAAAAGAGCACCAACCATAATAGTGGCATCCGTTTCGATGCAACCGGATACAATGGGACAAAGGACACATATTATGGTTACATAGAGGATATATGGGAACTTGACAATGGACATCATTTTAAGGTCCCTCTATTTCGGTGCCAATGGGTCAAGATGACAGGAGTAAAGGTAGACCAGCAGTACGGAATGACAACAGTGAATCTCAACAATTTTGGGTACTGAAGCGAACCATTCGTCGTAGCCAAAGATGTGGCTCAAGTTTTCTATGTGAAAGACATGTCTACCCAACCGAGGAAAAGAAAAAATAAGAATTCTATTACATCATGCGGTGAGCCGAAGCGGCACATAGTTATTTCAGGGAAAAGAAATATTGTGGGAGTGGAGGACAGGACAGACATGTCAGAAGATTATAATAAATTTGAAGAAATTCTGCCCTTTAGTGTGAAAACTAACCCAAGCATCGCGTTAAATAAGGAAGATGCTCCATGGCTACGACAGAGAAAGTAAACAATGGCGGCAATAGTTGGTGATAACGTATTAAACCTTCATGGTTCATGTAATATTGCTAGACTATTTTGTAATAATGTATCGAACATTGCAGATTAAACCAGTCATAAACTAGTTTTTTTTTGTAATGTTGGAATTTTCAAACATCGTTACTGGTTTAAATAGTTAGAATAATTATTTTATAAAACGGAAAATGTTTTTGAAATGTTTACGCAATTTTAAACACTTTTCATATACAAAGTTTCTCCAAATTCTAAACCATTCATAAAATAGTTTTTTAAAATGTTTAAATTTAAAAATTGTTACTAGTTTAAATAGTTGGAATAATTATTTTATAAAACAGAAAATGCATTTGAAATGTTTACGCAATTTTAGAGACTTTTCATATTGAAAATTTCTCCAAATTCTAAACCATTTCAAATGTATTTGAAAACGTATTTTGAATAGTATTTGAAATGTTCTAAAGGAAAAAATTAGCGTCAGAAAAAAAATGAAATTTTGGGCCTTTTTCCCTGGTTCGTGTTACCAACCGGGGCAAAGGGGGGGAGGTGGGCAGGCAAGCGAAGTCCCACCTCCCCCCCTTTTGCCCCGGTTCGTGCTACCAACCGGGGCAAAAGACACCCTTTTGCCCCGGTTCGTGTTACCAACCGGGGCAAAAGGCTCCCGCCTATATAACCCCGGGCGGAGCAACCGCCCGGGGCAACACAGATCAGTTTCGCAGATTTCTCTAAGTCCCCGGCGCCGAAATCCAGAGCGACACCGTGAGGCTGTCCGATTTCGACGCCGGTGATCCTCGCCGCCGCCGCTCCTTGACGCCGCCTGTCCTCGCGCCTCTACGCCGCGCGCCTGTCCTCGCGCCGCCCGTCCCCGCGCCACTCCCGTACGTCCTCGCGCCGCCCGAGAGATCGCCTCCGGCCCTCCTCGCCCGCGTCACCCTCCTCCTCGCCGCCGTGTCCTACTCCTCAGGTGAGATCGCCTCCGCGCCCTCATCCTCCTCACTGCATGCATTAGTTAGTTTTAGATTAATTAGTATTAGTGTTAGATTTAGTATTAATTAGATTAGTGTTAGATTTAGTGTGTGGTAGATTAAGTATTAGATTAGTGTTAGATTTAGTGTTAGATTAGTGTTAGATTTAGTATTAATGTTAGATTAGTATTTGTGTTTGATTAGTGTTTGATTTAGTATTTAGTGTTAGATTAGTATTACGTATTAGGTATCGGAGACTTAGAAAAAATTTAGGTATTGGAAAGTTAGAAAAAATATAGGTATTGGAGACTTAGAAAAAATTTAGGTATTGCACACTTAGAAAAAATTTAGGTATTGGACACTTAGAAAAATTTTAGATTTTGGACTTAGCTATTTTTTCTTAGTGAATGCTTACTTTAGAAATAAATTAAGTTTTTCTTAGTACCATTAGATGAATTTTATAATATAGGAATTTTAGTTTAGAAATTTACTTAGTGACTATTTATAATAAGTGGATTTTTTACTTAGTGAATTTTTACTTAATTAGGAATATTTACTTAGTCCATATATCATGCATGTGTTTTTAGTTTATTTTCCTTGGCGACGATGTCTCTGTTGGACCCGTCGGGCTGACACTAGGAGGTCCTTAGAACCGGAGCACGCGGCTTGGTGAGAAATGCGGGTGACGTGGTCGACCCGGATATTCTTTGGTGGCCACCGCGTGGGCCACGCTCGGTGCGGAGAGAGCCGGCCCCTGAGGAGATGGTACAACAGCGTATCAGGGAGGAGGACGAGCATGTCCGTCGCTACATGTACTTGCTCGATAGGGAGTATAGCAGCGGTTGGTCGATTATTCGGAAGGTTCCTTACCACGTGAGCTATGACCCTGTGAGAGTTCCTTAACTATGGGCCCGTAGCACCCGCGACTCAGCACCCCGCGGCTTAGGACCCGGTAGGAGTTATTTAGTTTGAGAGATGTTTCATGAATATGTATAAGTGATATTATTACATCGTGATGTATTAGGGTTAAATAAAATGAACCCGAGCTATGTAACTCTTGGTGTGTATTATCATACGTTTAAATATTTCATCAATGTTGCATTTGTAATTGAAATGAGGATCTGGAACATATAGTTACTCTTTTTTCGGACTTGTTTAGCTATTAGTACCATTAGTTGTTATCTATAAGCAATTTTGATGAAATGAATGCTATTAGATATATTTTTATTAGATTATATGCAATTGTTGCGAACTGATGAAATTGATGCTATTTGCTATTTTTTAGCCATGGCGAGACGTCCCCGTGGTTCGCGTGTAACCGGCGGTGGGCGCGCGTCATGCACGTCGAAGAAATCCCGGTACAACGTGGTGGACGTCGGCCTGGACGTCCATGTGGATCGCGTACAAATGGATCGTGTGCATCGAATGCAAGTGGTGTTGACGCCATAGTCATCGAGGATGAGGACGTGACGCCTCCTACTCGTGGACGTGGACGCGGAGCACGGGGGCATCAAGCGCTGCAAGGGGGGCAAAGCGCGGTGCAAAGGGGTCAACACGCCGTAAACGGTGTGGCGCTGTTGCTGCGGTGGAGGAGGAGGAGGTGGAGGAGGAGAAGGAGGCTACGGCGGAGGAGGAGGTTGCGGCGGTGGAGGAGGAGGAGGAGTAGGAGGAGGACGGTCTCCGGCTACCGGAGTTCTACGTCCACCTGTTCCAGCCAGAGGAGAAAAGGGTCCGTCTTCGAGAGAACATATCGGCGATCCTCCTCGGGCGCAAGGGCGGGCCCTATAGTTTCACCCTCCGGTTGGAGGGTTGTGACAACGGGCCCGTGCGCGTTGTCCTGCAGCGACGTGGCGATGACGTCTACCTGCGCTATGGGTGGGGGCAGTTCACGCGCATGCATAAGCTAAATGCGGGCAACATGCTCACATTCAGGTACTACAAGGACGAGGAGGCCCACGTGCTAGAGGTGAAGATCTTCGACGGCACCTTAGTCCGCCCCCTTTGCTGCCAGGATAGCTCGTCTGAGAGCAGCTCCGACTACGAGTCTGACTCCGGCGAGTCTACCCCGAGCAAGGCTGCCTCCGACGCCGAGGGCAATGCTGCCTCCGACGCCGATGCGTAGTATATATGTTTATGTCGATCTATTCTTACGTAGTTATGTCGCTCTATATTGTCGTACCATATCTAGCTATGTCGAACTATGTTTAATTATGTCATTGTGTCGAACAATATTTGTATTCGTGGAAGACTATATATTTATGTTATTGTTCGTTTTCATCTGTATTTTTTTGCGATAATTTTTCATCTTTCTTAATATAAATATTTAGTGCAGAGAATAGGAAAATAGAAAAGAATATAGAATTTCCAATCTAGCTCAGAGGACACGAAAACAGCTACAAAAAAAAACCTTTTGCCCTGGTCGGTGTTACCAACCAGTGTAAAAGGGGGCCGGTCTGTTCGCGGTGCAGAGCCCACGTGGGGCGCGCCTTTTACCCCGGTTGGTAACCCAACCGGGACATAAGGGGTCCTTTAGGCCGGGTTTGAGGAACCCAGTTGGGCAGCCAGGGCATTAGGCCCTTACCAACCGGGGCTAATGCCCTGTTCTGCACTAGTGGGTTTCCCTTGTCAGTATATGCATATCGTCTATAGAAATCACAAGCTGAATGGAGAGACAAACAAGGGCCACTATAAACTTTTATTTTTTCCTATGAAGACACGCAAAATAACATTAGTTGTAATCTAAAGTGCATGTTAGCACTATATTGCATTCTGTGAAACGAATTCTGCTTTACTCGATCTGAGCTTCTTTGCACGAATATATTAGCAGGGTTATTCTCCATAGGTATCATTATGCCTAACAGTCTGGTTACAGTTGTCCGATTATCTCTCTCCGTTGATGGTATTTTCTTGATATGGTACAGTTGGTTGATATGCTGTTGCCGGAGCAAAAAAGTAATTGAATCCTTTCCCAGCTGAATCAGCATCCGAAAGCAATAGGTCATGCTATGTTAAGAGTCCAGAAACCTAAGTACTATGAAGTTAATCAACAAAGGACCTAAGAGAAGTGAAACTACAAGAAATTCTTGCAGATGTGTATAGGGCAATCCCTAGTCTGCCGAGAGCATCAAATATGCTTGTGTCTTATATCAAATCAGTCTAACCAAGTTCAAAACACAATAATAGCTATCGTCCTATGAACCATTTGATATGCTTTTCCAGAACATCTTGCGGCCTTTTTTTATAAAGAATATGATTAATTTGGACGCGGGGAGAGCTTTTGGAATGGTTCAATCAGGTCATTATTAGCTTTGTTACAAACTTATTTTAACTTTATCTACAGTCATATTAACTTTATATCTGACTTTACTAACTTTATAACTGGCAGGCCATAATCAACAATGCCATTAGAAATTTCCTGGGGAAATAAGGATGCTGCTTCTGGGGCAGGTGCCTTGTCAATTGGGCTCTGGTCTGCTCGCCGAAATGCTTTGGAGGGCTTGGCATCAAGAACCTACACTATCAGGGGACTGCCTTGCGTCTTCGGTGGCTCTAGAATGCATGGAAAGAGAGAAACGAGAGGATTTTCAACAACTCCTACTCGACAGCCCTCAGAACTTATGAAAAGATCATTGAAACTGTTGTTGAAATGGTGCAGCGCCGGGCGTGGTTTAGTGCCAAAGTGGCACACAGACACAGGGAACCTGACTGAAGGTCTTTTTAGTTCACTGTACTATACTGTTGTTGGTGTTACGGATGTTGTGTAACATTTTAGATTAGATCGTTTCTTTGTGTTCACTTTGTACTACTCCTTTCTCTAAATAATGAAAGCACCTTTGACTGCATTTCGTCAAAAAAATAATCAACACTTTTCGACCAAAGTTGGCGGTGACACTCGTCAAGTCGCCACACAACGGTCTTGCTAAAGGCCCCAAGAAATCTACAAATGAGGATGATGATAACAAAGGATATGCTGTTAGCCGACCATAGTGATTTTAAACCATTTATCAGCTTCGATTTAGAAACATTTGTCATATTCATGAATTGGATGTAATAATAGGTGGAGAGCTCATTATACAGATGTAACCTGAGGACTGATGGTAGTAGTACTACACTTGTTATAGGTGGAAGGCTCGTTGACAGCAAGTTTGGCGTAGCTTCTGCTCCACTAATATTCGGTTCCAGCACTAGCTTTTCCAAACAGCAACTGCCAACACAAGCTAGCCTACTGCACAAGTCTATATCTAGTCAGTCAAAGTAGCACACCACATTCCTCTCAAAACCAAACAATTACAGTATCCCTTTGGATAGTGCTGCGAATCTGCATTAAGTGCATTCAACAATTCTTTATCGACATGAGCATGTACGCGTAGCAGTATCATGCGAACTAAATTGTTCATTCCAAAACAAAGTTCAACTGAATCCTTGAGCAGAGTGAATATTGTGCTTCCTTGACGGTATCTGTTTGGATACAGCGATCGTCGAGCGTCCTGGGCAGTCCTCCGCCGGCTACAGCGTGTGCCAGTCCCTCGCCCGTGCTTGCGCCCATGGCGTCCCCGCAACACAGACGCGACGACGGACCATCGGTGGCCGAGGACAACGTCTGTGAGATCTCTGATGCCGAGGACGATGCGACGCCCTGTGGCTTTGCCCGCCCGACGACCCACACCCCCATCAATCTATTTCAACGACGCCTCCATGGGTCGATACTCGACAGCGCCCCGCCACCCACACGGCCCTGCACGCCGACAACAACCAACCGCGCTGCACGCCGCAAATGACTCCCGCCACATGTAGCCCAACGCTTGCCCCGGACATCTGACGGCCTCGCACGCCACCAGTGGCGCCGG
Source organism: Alopecurus myosuroides (assembly GCA_028641055.1). Classification (NCBI taxonomy): domain Eukaryota; kingdom Viridiplantae; phylum Streptophyta; class Magnoliopsida; order Poales; family Poaceae; genus Alopecurus; species Alopecurus myosuroides. The sequence continues at coordinate 28,449,154 of CM054063.1, forward strand.
TGGCCCCCATTACCCGGCAGCGAGTGGATGAGTGTGGGATCTCCTCGAGGTCCACCACCAGAACGCAGCGGCGACATGGAAACGCGGCAATGACTACCTCTGCTTCGTCGTCAAAGGCTTCGACCAGCTAGGATTTGGGTTTCGTGGAAATTGGGGATTGGGATTTTCTGAAGTCTGATCGATGAACTCGGCTGGGACGGCCTCTCTGTCATTTTGTCTTGGCTGGCACCAATCTAGTGTCTTGGACTGAAAATTATGCCTCGTTTGGATGTATATATTGGGGGCTTGATATTGGATATTCGGAGTATTAAGTCCCGAATATAGAGAATATAGGTGTTTGGATGTACTTGATATTCGGGCTGGACTTTCAAGCTGAATATTGAGCTGGTACGTGCGCAGACAAAATTGGCCCGGAGTCAATCTCGACCCCAACCCCTGGAGATCGGGTGATATTCTCTCTCGCGCGCCTCCCGTACCTGTTCGCTCTCCCACGCCTGTTCCCTCGCCGCGGCTGCTCTGCCCTCCCTCTTTTTTGCATATGCCTCTCCTCTCATCTATTTCTCTTTATCCACTGCAGGTTGGGGAAGATCGGAGGGAGCCCGGTGGCCGGCGCACCAGCACCTCGACCTCCGGCGAGCGGCGACCAGAGGAAGGTGAGTTGCTGCATCTCCCGTCCCTCTATTCCCTCTCTTTTTTATCTGATATGTGGTGTGAGCATGTCTGAATCTTCACTGTTGAAATAATTAAATTGTGTACATTGTAGAAAAATGTCAGATGATTTAGACTTGATTAATTATGTATCCGAAGAAAACAAAAGAAGGAAGAGGAGAAGGATTGTGTTCATGAAACTATACTTTGAATCCACTCTTCTTGCATTGGCATATCTTAGTACACGAAGACTACCGAGGGATTTAGGGAGCTTTACCGACGATGAGCATAGATTGTCGCTTCGAAAATATTTGCTGAAAGACATGTATGATGGTACTGAAATTGCTTGCTATGACCAGCTTCGTCTAACTAAACGAAACTTCAATTACTTGTGTGCTATGCTGCGTGAGAAGTGTGGTTTACGTGGCACTGTGTATGTTACCGTGGAAGAAAAGGTTGCCATGTTCTTACTTGTTCTTGGACATGGTTTGAAAATGAGGTTGTTGCGAGGGCGGTACAAGAGGTCCTTATGGACTATTAGTACACATTTTTCTGAGGTGTTAAAGGGCATCCTATGTCTCCATGGAGAGTTCATTAAACTGTCGGATCCTTCGGTTGAACCTCCCAATGATTACAAATGGAAGTGGTTTCCCAATGCACTTGGAGCATTAGATGGCTGCCATATTGATGTTACTGTTGATGTAGCTGCCCAAGGACGGTACAGAAATAGAAAACAAGCTATCACCACTAACGTGCTTGGTGTTGTAGATTGGAATATGAAATTTCTGTATGTCCTGTCTGGTTGGGAGGGTTCAGCTTCTGACTCTAGAGTCCTACGTGATGCAATGAGAACAAGCCGTCAAGATACATTTGCTGTGCCTAACGGTACTACTTTTGTCTTGGATTTTTGTTTCTATTTGCTTTGGTTGTTAACTAAATAATTTGATTGATTGACCGTAGGAAAATATTACTTAGCTGATGCTGGTTACACCAATGGACCTGGATTTATTACTCCTTTTAGGTCCACTCGGTATCACTTGAAAGAGTGGGCAGCAAGTGCACAACAGCCCAAAAAACCTGAGGAGTTATATAACTTGTGTCATGCTCGTGCTAGAAATGTGGTAGAGAGAACTTTTGGGCTGTGGAAGAAAAGATTTGCTATATTGCGTATTGCGATTTTCTTTAACATAGAGGACCAGGTAACAGCGAGTTTATTTGTCTTCGAATAAAAGGCGCAAAAGCTAGCTAACTTATGCTGACAATGAACTAATATGTACGGAGATTAAAATTATTAATGCTTGTGTTGTGTTGCACAACTACGCAAGGGAGAGGCAGTATGCAATGGATGATGTATTGTTGGAGGAGGTCGATATTGAACTAGCAGCGCAGCCAATTGAGGATGAAGATGGTCGTGGTTAGATTCGAAGTGTTCAAGTCACTAATGCATGGAAAAACTTTAAGACGCAATTTGCCGCTGACATGTTTGCTGACTACCTTGTTGCCCATGCTGAACTAGAGGAGTAGTAGTAGGCTGAGTGCATTGGTCGTGGATATTTTGCTAGCACTAGTACTTCCACGTGGATATTTTGTTAGGTTATTACATGGGGCCTTTTGGGTATTTTGTACATGCGCATCATTGTGTCAAAGAAATTACCTATTGTTCATGATCTATTGCTAATACAATTTGCCTATTGTTCATGCTTCTTACTAATTATGTAGGTCCATGGAGGGAGAAAAGCCAAAGAAGTTTGGAAGAGTTTACACGCAGTGGACTCCGGAGATGGACTGAGCCTTGTTGGATGTACTTGTTGAGCATCACAACAATGGTGATCATGCCCAAAATGGATGGAAGTCACATGTTTACCGCCATGCTATAAAAAATATTCGTGAAAAGTGTGCGGTGGAAGTCACAAAGGAGAAAATCACGACAAGATGCAAAACCTTTGACAAGCACTATGATATCATTAGCAAAATTCTTTCTCAGAGTGGATTTGGCTGGAATTGCGAAAAGAATGTCCTAATAATGGACAGTGAAGAAGTGTGGGAGAAATATGTGGAGGTAAATGACAAGCAATATGATATGTACCAGTATTTCTTTTAACTTGCCAATATAACTAATGTTTGTATGTGCTTACAGGCTAATGAAAAAGCAGCTATATACAAGAACAAGGTAATCCACAATTGGAATGAGATATGTACTATTTACTCAAAAGACCATGCCACTGGTGAAGGTGCTAGGACCGGTGCCGAGGCTGCGACTGAGACTGACACTGTACCAGCAGCAGCAGCTACACTGGAGGCAAATGATATCTCTCCTGAATTGGCTAGGCCATCATCAAAGAAGCCACGCGTGGGTGAAGCAATTATGTGCATGCTTGGAGATGTGAAGACGTCTTTTGCTGATGCAATGGAGTCAACTGAGCCGGAACAAGCGAATCAAGCTATTTCTCCTTCTGTTGTGCTTGCTACACTTGCCGACATACCGGAGTTAAGTAAAACTGACAGGCTGCGAGCTTACGCGAAGCTAATCCTTAGCGAGCGTTTATTTCATGCTCTTCTTGAGCTCCCCGTGGAGGATAGGAAGGAATTTCTGCTCATGGTGGTTTGATTCACTTCACATTTGCTTGCTGTGTCAAGACCTTGTCATTTGCTATGTTAAGAACTTGTAATATTTAGTATAAGACTATGTAGTTTGTTTGAGACTTTTTAAAAATGGTCGTTTGCTTGAGACTATGTAGTTTACTTCAGACATCTTAAAAATGGTCGATTATGATGGATTATGCTTTCATTTTGATATAATATATTCGTCTCGTTTAAGGTTGTACCGTAGAGGCATTGGTGTTCCGTACAATTTGACGTAAACAGAACTGTAAAATGATCAAAGTCTGAAAATACTGCAATATCACCACTTTTGTACATCCAAACGACATTTGACATTCAACCCCAATATCTTGTTTGCTATCCGAATATCTAATACATCCAAACACAAATATTGACATTCAAACTCAATATCAATATCCTGGATATTGGATATTCATCCCAATATATATATCTAGGCTCTCAATATATACATCCAAACGAGGCATTAATGATTTTTTCTGGGCTAGCACCCTTCTACCATCATGGGTCTCAGAGCCCATTTGTGTACGGGTGCTGAATATTGCACTAGTATGAAACGTACTGGTCACAGTTTAGCGGGTAGTATGAAACGTTACGAGCCTTTGGAACAAGGCTGGTGCATCGCATTCAACAATATATCACCTTCCTGGCTTCCAGTCGATAGGTCTGTGGCCGTTGGGAGGCCCAGGGCGCATGGGTTCGGTCGCTCCACCCCGTTGCTTTGCCGTTCATAGAGCTTCTAATCAGAAGACATATTCCTCCTCTCCAGTTAAATGAATGGAAAGTACACCAGCTGGTCGATTAAGTGCCTTTTTTACCAGGCATAAAACCGACTCAACTGCAATGTCGCTTCCTGCATCTCACGAGCAGTACCATCGACTATTGGTCCCAATGTCTCTTATTCCAAATACTGGCTGCATGCCGACTATCATAGGGGAAGACTTAACATGTATCATTATCTGTCTCAACCCTCTGAGTTCTGCCCTTGCCATGCTCCGTGGGATACCAAGTTTCTACCTCCAGCTCTTCTAAAGAAAGACTTTCAGATGCCTCAAGATGACCAAACCAAGCTTTGGACGTGTGGGTATATATAACTATGAGAAATATATTTTCACCCACCATTGTACATGCATGTATGAAAGGGAAGATGTATATGCACATATATTCAGGGACGGAGCCAGCCCTGAAGCTTGGAGGGGCCAGAATCTTAATTAAGGGGGTAAAGCTTGGAAGTACTATTTATAGGCGACTTCTACAATACCTTTTACTACTCATGGGAACACTACAGGAATGGGCTACTGTGCCGACAGCCAAATTCTATGCCGACGGCAATTTGTCGGGGCCGTCGGCATAGCCCCAATGAATGTTTGTAGGAGATAGCTCATTTATGTGAACATATTTTCAACATATTTGTCGTAATCCAAGTTTATTATTTTTGGTGGATAGTAGGACATATATAATGACATCACGCGAAGGTCTTGCATCATTTTAGGGTTTTTTAAATTTTCTAGAATTTTCTAATCCCGCTTCATGAAAAAGTCAAGACGACGGGCATCATCGTTCGTAGCTAGGGCTTGAATATTGAGAAACTCTTGGTGTATCTCTGATGAAATAGGTAGTTGTGTACCTAAAAATGATTTTTTAAAAAAATCATGAGCAAATTAGGAGACACTTGTAGTTCAAATTTGACCCGTTTCCAACTGAATCGGCAGAAACTTGTGTTTTGCAGAACAGGTGGATGGAAACCTTTTTAGAGGAAACAATTTGGTTATTTGTGCATATAACATGGTCTAGTATTTTCAAAAAATGCATCTCCCAAGTTTTGCAACATATTTATGGTTGGTGCTTCACAAAAAAAGCCATTTTTCACACTCGAAAAATGGAAAATGGTTTTTTTATTCAATGAAAAGGAAAACTTTCTCCGTGAACATTAGCCGTGCTTCCAATATGCATGTTTGTGTGAAATATGGGAACATTTAAACAAACTATGCCATGGATTTGGCCATAACACCCGTCATTTGGCATGAAACCCTTGAATGTTCGTAGAAGATAGCTCATTTATGTGAACATATTTTCAACATAGCTGTCGTAATCCAAGTTTATTATTTTTGGTGGATACTATGACATATATAATGACACCACACGAAGGTCTTGCATCATTTTAGGTTTTTTAAAATTTTCTCGACTTTTCTAAGCCCGTTTCATGAAAAAGTCAAGACGACGGGCATCACCCTTCGTAGCTAGGGCTTGAATATTGAGAAACTCTTAGTGTATCTCTGATGAAATAGGTAATTGTGTACCTAAAAATGATTTTTTAAAAAAATCATGAGAAAACTAGGAGACACTTGTAGTTCAAATTTGACTCGTTTCTAGCTGAATCGGCAGAAGCTGTCAAAATGGCTACCATGACTATTCATCAAAAGAGTTCAAATTTTTTTAACCTATCGATGTTTCTATGATATGGATGTCATATTTGAATTCCTCTAATTTTTCTAATCGATTTAGACATTTTATTTGCCAAATTTCGATTTACGGATTTAAAGATATGAATTATTCCATATTAAATTATTTATATAAAAAATAAAGTAATTTCTAACGTTATATTGTTATATATTTAATAAAGGTAATTATAAAATCCTTGTTATTCATTCAAATATGTTTTAAATTTAAACAATAGAAAAGTTTAACATCATTCCCCATAGGTTAATATGATTGATATGGTAGTAATATCAGTAAGTTCTAACATCTCATTTGGAATCTAGTTTGGAAAGAACTCAAAGGTTAAGCGTGCTCGGGTTGGAGAAATTTCAGGATGGGTGACCAAATGGGAAGTTTGACTAAGTTAAGTATGTTGACTAGATTAATTGTGCAATTAGAGATTAGAGAATAAATATGTGGCTAAGTGCAAAATTTTAGAATAGAACTCAAAAAAAGTTCAAAAAAAATTTGAATTTTTATTTCAACTATTTTGAAAATATTATGCTGACGGCTTTACCGTCGGCGTATGGAGAGCTATGCCGACGGATTTGCCGTCGGCATAGCCATATGCCGACGTTTTTTATTGTCCCGACGGCCTTTGGACCTCTGCCGACGGGAGTGTACCGACGGTGGCCGTCGGCACAGCCTGTGCCGATGGTTTTCAGCCCTGTGCCGACGGCGCCAGGCCGTCGGCATATAGCGCGATTCCTGTAGTGGAAAGACTAGTATGAAATGAATAGACGGCTCACATTTGTCGGCGGAGTTAGGCCCGTCGGGCCAGAGAGCTATTAAGTTTTAGTAGAAAAAGGTAAGACCGAGGCAACCGTCTTACGTCTCCGCCTTGCACGGCACGGGAAATCACACGCCGCACGGCCACAACCTATTAGACAACGACGTCGTTCCCGCCGCCTCGATCTGACCGGCGTCCATCGCTCCATCTCGTGCACGCACGAAGCACACCACGGACGCCTCCACCCCATCGCCCCCTCAGCCACTGTCTCACACAGGCCGAGCACGCCGGCGCCACCTCCACGCCGACTCCACACCGGACACGGGCACCGCCTTGTTCCTCCGCCAGGACACGCCTCCTAGGCCGGCAACCACCTTTCGTGGTGCACAGCTCCATCCAATCTATCGCTTGAGGCACGAGGTACATGTTCCCCTCTACATAAAGTGATGAACATTCAGTTACCTAATAGCAAAAACTGAACCCATCCACGAACACGAAATTGCTAGTTACCCACACACATATTTGCACTAGTCGAAATGAGGCCTTTCGTCCCGAGCGGCCCAAGTTATACATCCCTGTTTTGCCACGAACCCGAATGAATGCTGTGCATTCGTCCCGGTTCGGGCGGCCATGTCGTCGTAGAGCATTGGTCCCGGTTCAGGCCACGAACTGGGACGAAATGCCCCCTTCACTATATATGCCTCGCTCTCCTACCCTTTGTCTCCTATGTTTTTTTCTGCTAGGTGTGAGAGAGGTGGGTGCTAGTTTTTTGTTCCTTTGCTATGCACAAGAAATGTTCGACGAAATACTCGAGCCACACTTAAGTTCACACAAAATTGTATCCTCGACCGAGGCTAGCAACCTTACCATTTTCATGTATAATTGATGCAAAAATATTATATTTGTTGATGTACGGTGCTCATTTCAGTATTGAAGATGTTATTGTAATGGTTTTGGTAAACTTAATTATACGATGCAGATGGATGCACGTAAGCAAAGGATGTATGGTGACTGACGCACTTCCGAGTATAGGGCAGGCATGGATGAACTTCTCGGTGTAACTAAGGTGAACAAAGAGAATGGCTTTACGTGTTGCCCATGTGTTGATTCTCGGAACATCGGGGAGCATTGTTCCTCGAGAGTCCTTCACAGCCACCTGATTTGGAGAGGATTCATGCCTAGCTGTAATTGTTGGACCAAGCATGGAAAAAGAGGGGTTGTCATGGAAGACAATGAAGAAGAAGAAGAAGAAGAAGATCATATGTTCCCTGAATACAGTGATACTGCAATGGAAGACAATGCAGATAAAGGAGGCGATCAAGAACGGGCATTAGATGAGCCCGCTGGTGAACTTGATCGATTTATTGTTGATGCAAGGAAAGACTGTGAAAGTGAATTGGAGAGCTTGAAGTTGGACGACATGTGAAAGGATCACAAAAAGTTGTTGTCCCCAAATTGCGAAGATGGAAGTATAAAGCTTGGCACCACATTGGAGTTGCTGAATTGGAAGGCACAGAACGGTGTGACTAACAAGGCATTTGAGAGATTACTGAAAATAATGAAGCCGAAGCTTCCAAAGGATAACGAATTGCCTGATAGTACGTACGAAGCAAAGAAGGCTCTCTCCCTCCAGGATTAAATGTGCAGAAGATACATGCATACATTAATGACTGAATCCTCTACCGTGGTGAGAAGTACGAGAATTTGGATGAATGTCCGGTATGCACTGCACTACGGTCTAAAATCAGAAGAGATGACCCTGGTGATGGTGTCGGCGAGCCCCCCCCCCCTCCCCCCTCGTAAGAGGGTTCCTGCCAAGTTGATGTGGTATGATCTTATGATACCACGGTTGAAACGTCTGTTTAGAAACAAAGAGCATGGCAGGTTGTTGCGATGACACAAAGAAGACCGGAAGAAAGACGGAAAGTTGAGACATCCCGCTGATGGGTCGTAGTGGAGAAATATTGACAGAGAGTTCAAATATTTTGCATGTGACGCAAGGAATTTAAGGTTTTCTCTCTCCCTCTATGTATCTACAACCTTCCTCCTTGGTTGTGCATGAAGCACAAGTTCATTATGATGTCAGTGCTCATCCAAGGCACGAGGCAACCCGGCAACAACATTGATGTGTACCTAAAGCCATTAGTGGAAGAACTCTTGCATTTGTGGGGCAACCCATGTGTACGTGTGTGGGATGAGAACGAACAAGCATCCCGTGAGAAAGAAAGGAGGCAAACATTTCAGAGGTGAGGCAGATACCCAGAAGAAGCCTGACCTCCCTAGTGGTAATAATGTATTTGGTATGGTCAAGGACCTAGAAGTAATCTTTGGGAAGGGTCCCGGCAGTCTATCTGTTCCGAACGACTCCGCTACTGGACGCGCGCCCATGTGGAAGAATAAATCTATATTTTGCGAGCTACCCTATTGAAAAGTCCTAGAGGCAAGATGTTTTTTATCTCTAAATCCCACAGTACTTTATTTTGCAGTGTTGCGGGATTGCAGGTATTGTCTGGTCAATGTAATTTGCATATGGCTTTTAAATTTGTAACTTATTGCATTTCAATGATGAAACACAACTAAAGCATTACACCGGTTCAACGACCATGTCGCTTCCACCGTTCTTGCCACACCGACAATAGAGATAACAAGCCAACTATGATAACCGATCTCAAGTATGTTGTTACCTATCTTAGCTCTTTGAGTTCCACTCACTTTCGCCAAGTATGTACCTATAGCTCTACCAAAGAACGACTCAAATTTTATGATCTCAAGACAACGGCTGAATGTAGATTTGGGTGTGGGGATATATATATATAACGAGAAGGATGTTTCTCACCTGCCATCTTACATGTAGTTTGCTTTAGGAAGATATTTTAAAGTAAGTTGTTGTTGTAGTTTGCTTCAAAATTTCAACATACCATCTGAATCTGACCAGTATACGATTTTTTTTACATTCATTAATGTGTTTTTAGATAAAAATAATCACTTTATATTTATATTGATACCAGCTCTTTTTGCTTTCACTATTGTGTGGGCTTGTTTGTTAGCTAGACCAGACAAGCACATATGTATGAAATTCCTGAAAGCATTCTGCATAAGCAGGTTTATATGTTGACATGCCTATCTTTTTTCATTTGATCTTTGTCGTGCATCCTGCACAGTTCGCACTACCTCCCCCTCAACCTTCAAGTCCGTTTGTTTTCTCTGGCTTTAATTGGGATTTTCTCTTCTTGCTGCAGTCGATGATATTCTATTGCCGCAGGTGGATAAAGGAGGAGCAATTAACATATTTAGCATTTATTTTGCGGAAACTTCTTCATGTTGTCGCATCTTTATTTAGCAGGATATCATGGAGGTTCTATTATTTCTATCATTTAGTTATTTGGTTTGGTTAGTAGCTACAATGACCGTGCTAAGCAGCTACATGCATCACCCTCATGTTCGTGCCCTCGGTACCGTTCCCTGGTTTATCGATAGATTGTATTTCTTGCCAAAATATTGCCTGATATATCCAACTCTCCAATGGTTTATGTACACTTCTTGAATATTCTAAATATGTACTAGATCAATCATGTATTGCAATATAACATTTTCTCCGCCGTAAATAGTGGCACTTTTTAGATTATTAATTTTGTAGGTATCAATAATGGAAAACTTAAGTTAATTAAGCTTGTTGCATATCTTTTTGTATGTGCTTTTGCACTCCTGAAATAAGTTCTATTTTCGTCCAAGTTGTGGCCCTTTGTCTTTAATACTTCTGCTGGTGTTACTTCCATACTTCACTGAAGCATTTAAAAAATATAGGTTATTTTCTTTTGTGTATGTGTCTTTCAGTCTCATCACATATGCCTTCAGTGTTTAATGTCTCCATATTCGGAAAAAGTTTGCAAACTATGTAGGATGAGCTATTCACATCCTAGAGTTTCTATCTCTTTCAGGTAGGTAATTACAGCGCTTATAGGTGAATACTTGGAGTGAAATCAGCTAATTCAGGCCATGAAAGATTATTTGTCCGATGGTAATCTGGAAAGAATTTCTTGTATCTGAAAAGAGAAGTGTTGAGAGTAGTATTGTTCCGAAGGATCACACTGATGACATCTGAGAATATGGTAAATATGGAGATCAAATGGTTAGATCACACAGAGAATTCAAGTAGCGCAATTGGCGCAAGGCTTTCTGCTAATGGAACATAAATCACGGGACTGTGGGTGGTGCACTTCAGTTGGTTATGCAAAACTCTACCACCTTTGTTGTTTGTTTAGTCATTTCCTTTGTATCAAATAGGGAGTTCCATCTTAGGTTTAGTACCACTAATTGGCCTAAATGGATGGACTTTTCATTGTTTCTTAGCCATACAAATTTCCATCTGGTTACTTGTATATATGCAGACATTGTATGAGTGATGCAGTGAACAATATAAGAACAATAGCCTCATTCTATGCTGAAAAAAAGGTGATGGAACCGTACAAGAAAAAAAATGTGAGGGCCCACTAAGAATAGAAACTAGGACAGGGTTACAAGTGGAACCGGATTTGGTCTAACTTTTTCAACTTTTCCTAAAGTTTTAGCGGTATGTAGTGGCAAATCTGGTAGACTCTTAAAATGTAGAATTGTATATTTTCCATGGATGCAAAAATGATGTTATAGAAATAAGCAATGCATTGAATGATATGCAGTTTTCAAAATAAGGAGATATAATTTCGCCATCTAAATGCAGGGGTTTCTTGCTCTTGATATGGTTGGAATAGGTGTGTCCAACTCGAGCTGCATATATAGGCAAATACTTGTAGTTGGCCCAGCTTAGTCACACCATGAAAGTTTATTACCGCGTGATCCAAAGATGTTATTGTTTTATGCAACAGTGGTAGCACTGAAAATCATCCGGGAGAGGCACACTTTGTTGCTTTGATTGGAACAAACGTTTCTTTTTAAAATGATGTATTATTTCTGAATATGGACATAAATATATTTAACATTTTATTTCTTGTAATCGGCACGCACTTAACCGGCCAGGAGGCGCACCAAGGGGCGCCCCAGCCTCTAGTCTTCATAATCCAAAAGGAGTTCTGAAACATAAGGATATATCTAGAATTAGGTTACTTTGCAAGGAGAAAGAGGTGATTAGAATGTTTTGATATTTCAACCCTATTTAATTTCAACAAATTTTTGGTACTGTTCCTAGGAGAATTAAATTTGAACATTTCACCTAAATTTATGAAGTATTGGAATTTTATTTTCTTACCAAAAAATGTTATTTTAAAAAAAAAACTCATCCCCTCACTTAAAAGCCGTGCAATCGGTTGACATAATTTTTTTACTCCTAGATACCAGGGTATCATATACTCCCTCCGTCCACTTTTAATCTATATTCTACAAGTTTTAAGACAAATTAGCAAGTCATTAAAATTACTACCTAGATATGTGAACAGCCAATCCAAGCCACATTAAAGATAATGAAATCCAATAGGAAAATCAAGACTGCTTCGTTTACTGTGTTGGTGTTGATTATCGAGGAGAGAATTAATACGCAGAGCCTAGAATGTAGATTAAAAGTGGACAAATTTCTAATCTAGAATGTAGATTAAAAGTGGACGGAGGGAGTATGTGCCAAAAAAAAATAGTAATTTGAAAGAAATAAAGAAAATTTGACATCAACCAGTCTAGTGCATTCTAACCACTATCACTTCCGTCTTGTCAAAGTATAATAAATACGACTGTGAATTAGGGTCGGTAGACTAGAACTATAAATTGATCTGGCGTCGACGCGTAGCTGCTCACCATTATGGTTCTATTGGTTCTCATCGAAGTATCTAAATGGTTCTATTGGGGTTCTCCTCGAAATATCAAAATATTATTTGAAATTTACCACCCGCGTAGAGCCTTGAATGTGATCTTCCTCGAAGAAAAAGCAAACACTCTTTCTTCCCTAACCTTACTGTTTGTGATCTTACCTTGAGGCATGAGTCGCCACCACAGGAATGTGATAGTGCCTCCAAAGCATGCTACTACAATTTATTCTTGCATTTTAGAAAATGAATAGAGAGGAAATGATATTCGAAAGAAGGTGATCAATTGGTTACTTGCCATCTTGACTTTCTCTCGGCCTTTACTAGGCTAGATTTTGCTTTATGTGATAAAGAAAATGGGAAGAATTAGGAGGGCTTCAATCTTTAAAGAAGTTTTGCATTTTGTTTGGAATCAAAGAAGATTAAGTATTGTATCAATTTAACAAAAATCACAGAATTGATTCCCATTGATTTCACGAAAAAATGACATTTCTAATGAATATAGGGTGCATATTTTTGGCCTAGGGGCAATAAAGTCATTATTTTCTAACATATATTTTTACACGGGTATATACTTGTTCATATTTGCCCGAATAATTTTTTTTTTTTTGACGTTTTTGAATTGCTATCTTTTATAGGATTCAATAGAACGCATGTGCACCAAATGTATTTTCCTTTGTTTTTGTTTTCTAGAAAAAGCTACCAATGTAATTTCCTGCAATCGCTCCCCATCGTCTGATCTCTCCCAGCCCCGAACGGCGCAGTCACTATATAGCGCTTATAGCGCGCTCGAGTTAGGACTCGCCCGCGTTAGCATTCTCAGTGGGCCGGCCCACTAATGGAAATAAGAGAGAAAATAAGTTGCGGGAGTGGGGTTCGAACCTGAGACTTGCGGTTCCTACCAAAGGAGCGATACCACTGGGGCACAGCACGCTCTGTGTACAGGTATATCTTTTAAACCTTTTTTATCGTCTCCATTTTCCTATTTTTCATTTTTTTTCTATTTATCTTTTTTGTTTTATTCTTTCTTGTTTTGATTTTTTGTTCAAAATTTAAAATTTGTTCAAACTTATATTTTGTATTCGAATTTTGTTCGGCAAATTTTTTAAAAATTTAAGTTTTGTTCAAATTTAAAATTTGTTCAAACTTAAAATTTGTTCAAATGAAAAATCGTTCAAATAAAAAATTGTTCAAATCTGGAGAATTGTTCATATGTAACATTTGTTCATGTTTGACTTTTTTTAATTGTTCAAACTTAAATTTGTTCAAAACTAAAAATAGTTCATATTTTGAAAATGGAAAAATAAAAACTAAAATGATAGAACATTTTCTTTTTATTATTTCTGTTTCCGAAAATTTTGGTTCATTGCTATTGTGGTTCATTATTTTTGGTGAAAATGAAAGACTAAAAAGAAAATGTTCAAATAAAAACAGAAAAAAGAGACAATAAAAACGTGTAGTGTACAACAAAAGCATGTGGTAGCTCAGTGACTGTGAGTCCGTTCCTTGGATGGGCACCTCGCAAGTTCGATTCCTGCTACAGAATATTTTCGCATCATTTTTCTGTTAAAAAGTTCAACTAATGGGCTGGCCAAATTACAATTTTTTTTTTTAGACTAAAAGGGTTCCCCCCGGCTTCATTGAAACCAACCAACCAAAGAGTACATTATTACAGTCCAGCTCCTCGAGCAAGCGAAACAGCAAAGCAGGGAATCAACGAACGATCCCCCCAGGCTGCAGAAGTTCAGACAACAAAGGCTCAAAAGGGGCACGAGCAACTCGACAGAAAGACTAACTAAGGAACAGCTCCACTCCTATTCTTCGAAACGAACTTGGAGAGAAGCAACTTGCAGGTCTCCTCTTGAGCTTCTGCGGCAGAAAGGAAGAGTTCCGAGCCACCCCACGAACGCTGCCTCAACGCCAGGCGATCCGCAAAAGCTCTCCGCGCTTCCTGTTCAGCTTCAGAATGCACTGGTCCAGCAGTGTTGAAACGTCGACGCTTGCCAGGATCTTCCATTGAGATAGCTCTCCTACCATCCTTCGCCACACGTCCTGAACACCTGGCCAGCACATACCCTGAAAGCACAATTCATTACGCAGCTTCCAAATAGACCATAGTGCAGCAGTGCACACAATATTGATGAAAGCATTTTTTTTGTCACTAAGCCACCACCGTGCCACTGATTCAAAATCTTGTCCTACAGAAACTTGTAGAAGTTCTGATACAAACGACCACACCATCTTGGCCACAAAGCAGTCAAAAAACAAGTGGTGGCTAGATTCTGCTTCAGAGCAGAACAGGCAAGAAGAATCAGGTACTGCACGGCGTTTAGCAAGGTTGTCTCTAGTGAGAAGCCTGTTATTCGCAAGCAGCCAAAGAAAAATATGTAGTCTTGGAGGAACCTTAAGCTTCCAAACTGCTGGCGTATGAACAGGAACAATCCCACGATCATTTACTAAAGCATAGAAGGATCTGACACTATAATTCCCTGATGATTCAAACATCCAGATGGGATGGTCAGGTTCATCAGAGAGGGGGAAGGAACCCACTAATTGCTTTAATTCCTCCCATTGTTGCCACAAGGCTGGAGAAACAGTTCTCCTGAAGGTGAGCCTAAGTTCTCCTCCCTGACAAGCCTGGGCAACAGTGATTTCTTGCTCATTGGAAATCTCAAATAAATTCCAAAAGCAAACAGCTAAGCTGCAGTGCCCAATCCAAACATCACTCCAGAATCTAATACTAAGCCCATTACCCAATTTCCATTTGAAGCCACAGATTGCAGCTCGAGCAGCCCACATGACTCCTTTCCAAAAAGGAGAGCACACATGGGGAACTGTTGAGAAGATATTTGGGTTGGGGTGGTATTTGAACTCAATGATTTCTTCCAGAGTTTATTATCATCTTTGTGATATCTGTTAACCCAAGAGGCCAACAAACACAAATTAAAATCCCCTAGGTTCTGAATACCCAAGCCACCAAACTCTTTTTTCATAGAGACCAAATTCCAGTTAGCTAGATGATATTTCCTATTCCCTTCAGAGTCACTCCACAAGAAATGAGACATCTGGGAATTAATGGCAGCAATGGCCCATTTAGGGAATTTGATAACAGAAAGGAGGTACATAGGGATACTAGCAATGCAGGCTTTCAATAAAACCAATCTACTTTGATAATTCAGGAGTTTACCTCTCCAGCCAGAAAATCTTTTAAAGGTTTTATCAACTACAGGCTGAAGATCTTCTCTTTTAAGTTTAGCAAAGTGGAGTGGTACTCCATGGTACTTACAAGGGAAATCAGCAAGCTTGCAACAGAAAACCTGTGCAAAGACATGCATCTCAGCCTCCCCAACATGAACCCCCATGAGATCAGTCTTATGGTAATTAATTCTCATACCAGACATATTCTCAAAGCAAGCTAGCAACCATTTAAGAATTCTGGCATACTCTAAGTTGGCTTTTAGAAACAGAATTGTATCATCAGCATACTGGAGGCTGATAACACCACCAGGAACCACTTGAGGGAGCAACCCTTGAATCAAACCAGAAGAAGCAGCTTTAAAAAGCATTTTAGTAAACACATCTGCCACAAAATTGAACAGAATAGGAGAGCTAGGATCACCTTGTTTTAGACCTTTCCCAACTTTAAAGTAAGGGCTATTCTCATCATTAATTCTAACACACAAGGAGCCCCCTACCAGAAGGGAGTTAATCCAGGACCTAATAATAGGTCCAAAACCCCTAGCCATGAGCATGTCATCTAAAAACTTCCAGCTCACCCTGTCATAGGCTTTTTCATAATCTATTTTCAACACCAGGGAGGACTCTCCTCTGGATTGAGCAGCATGAATAAGTTCTTGTGCAGAAACCACACTTTCTAGAATAAATCTGCCTTTTATAAAAGCAGTTTGATTTTTAGAAATCAATCTGCTGCCCACAGCAGACAGCCTATTATTGATGGCTTTGGAAATAATTTTTAAGCTGCAGTTGCCCAAGCTAATAGGTCTAAACTTTTTAAGGTCCCTGGCATCAGGTTCCTTAGGGATCAGTGTAACAATAGCATAATTCAGTCTGGAAACAGACAGCCTGCCAGACTCAAAATCCCTCACCAAAGCCATAAAATCATTTTTAATCGGTTCCCAAATCTCTGATAGAAGAGAAATGAGAAGCCATCAGGGCCAGGAGCACCACCAGCATAAGAGGAAAAGACAGCATCCTTAATCTCCTCTAAAGAGAAGGGTTTTTGGAGAAGATCATTTTCCTCAATGGTGACCAAATCATCAGGGTCCCAAAAATGAGCCCCCAAGGAAAGGTTAGCAGTAGGTTCTGCAGCAAAAAGATTCTTATAAAAGTCTACTGCAACCTTGATCATCTCTGGGTTACTATCAACAGGACCCAAAGGCCCTTCCAGGACAGTAATTTGCTTCTTTCTTCTTCTTTGATTAGCAACAGCATGAAAATATGTTGTATTCCTATCCCCTTCCTTAATATATCTGTCCCTAGATCTTTGCCAAGCCTTGGTCTCCTCATCTCTATATATTTTATCAAGATCACTCTTGATTTGCTTAAGTCTAGAAGACTCGGATTCAGAGAGAAGAGAGTTTTCAGAGAAAGTATCCAAAATATCAAATTCTTGGAGAAGATCTAACTTGTTCTTCCTATTGGCAGCATCAACATTGATACTCCACCCCCTACAATGCCTCCTCAAGGTCCTTACCTTAAACTGCCACCTCTCTATGGAGGTAGGCAAGTTACAAGGTGAGGTCCAAACTTTACAGACCATCTCGGAAAAATCAGGATGCTCTAACCACCACTTCTCAAACCTAAAAAGCTTGGGGGGCATGGTGTTATGAGTTCCAGAATCAAGGAGGAGAGGGGCATGGTCACTGACAGGCCTAGGGAGAGTCCTAACAGTACAGAGTGGGAATTTATCTTCCCACTCTGTACTGACCAAAATCCTGTCCAGGGTTGCCATAATTGGTACATCCTGATTATTAGACCAAGTGAACATCCTGTTAGCAGGTTTCAATTCCACAAGGGCCCACCTGTGTATCCAATCATTAAAGAGCATAGTGTGATTAGTATTAACCACACCATTACTTTTCTCATGGACCCCCCTAACTAGATTAAAGTCCCCTCCTAACAGAGTAGGGAGAGAGCTAAGCTCCATGACATCATGAAGCTCAGCAAGAAAATCCAGTTTCCTTTCCTGGTAGGGGGAACATAACACCACAACCAGTTGTCAAATGAAATCTTCCAAAGAGTCCTTAACTATAACAAAAATACAGAATGCCAAGCAAGAGTGACTAATCACTTCAAATCTATCCTTCTTAAACCCAACTAGAATACCACCAGCAGTATTCCTAGCAGGTAAGGAGAGCCAAGAAAAGTCACCAGGTCCAGAAATATAATTCAGGAAGTGGTCAGGGAAAGCCCTTCTTTTGGTTTCTTGGATACCCACAAAATCTAGTTTATTTTTAATAATGAAGTCAGCTAGAGCTTGCTTGCGGCCAGGTCTCCCTGTACCTCTGCTATTCCATAGGCCTCCTATCATGATTACTTTTATTTTTTCTATGAGACACTACAGTCCAGGTGCAATGGTTATCATCAAGTTCACAGCAAGTCAGCTTACTAGAACTTGATTCCTGCAACACCACAGGGTAACTGGCTAAACCACTATCAGTAATGGCAGTATCATCTAAAGAATTAGGTGGAACCAATACAGGATTGTTCAAAGCATACATATGATTGAGAGCAATCTCCTGTTCCACTATCTGTTCCATAATATCATGTTTCTCAGCAGGAGAGGAACCACATTCAATATCAACAGACTCTAAAACATCACTAAGGACATTAGAGTCAAGAACAGCAAAAGAATTACCTCTAAATGTAGAAGGGACCTCAAGATTCCTTTTCTTCTTGTAATTCTCTGCCTTCTCCACAATGCTCTGAGCACCATGATTTCTGGCACTTCTTCTAGTAGCAACCACAGGCCCCCACTTGGAATTTTTTGGTTTCTCAGCTTGAGGAGGAACAACAGAGGATACTTCATTCAGGAAAGGAAGCAGGTTTTTGGAAGTCCCAGCCAGATGCTTGACAGTTGCCTC
The DNA here is from genome assembly GCA_028641055.1 of Alopecurus myosuroides. Lineage (NCBI taxonomy): Eukaryota > Viridiplantae > Streptophyta > Magnoliopsida > Poales > Poaceae > Alopecurus > Alopecurus myosuroides. Next base: position 28,467,519 of record CM054063.1, read on the forward strand.
ATCCAAGTGTTCAGAACAAGCATCTTCATTTGAGTCTCCATCAAGGTCATCTACATCTGAATCCATGCCTGCTTCAAAAAGGTGCTTGCAGTAGGCCAGGTTGATGGAAGTAGAACCCACCTTGAGTATACATTCCTTCTCAACTTCCTCAGGATCAATAACTTTCACCTTGGACAGGCTTGGTGGCTCCCAGTCCCAGAGATTGTCATCAAGAGTATTACAATCCGGCCTGTCAGGCAGAGAACAGGTAGATTTAGAGCACCAGTCAACAGCCGTCAGTTCTGGACAGCTCTCACATTCCCCATCAGTAACTTTGTTACAGTTGTCTGTTGAAGAGCCAGGAGGGATGCTTCCCATTGTAGTTGGAGCAGGGAGAGGTAATGTAGCTTGCGCAACAGGATCAGTGTCCATCACAGTAGGAGTGACTGCAGTAAGAGGAGCACCACCTGGGTTGTCTCCACCATCACTGGAATGAGCAGGTGAAGGATCCACTGAGAAGGTGAGCAGGTACAGATCTTGGTTCATCTCAATAACTCTTTGAGTAGGGATCTTAGTCTTATCCTTGACAGCAACCAACATTCTAACCTCAGCAAAGAAGGATTTGAAGATGGATGTCCAATTAACGTCCATAAGCACTCCGAGGAAAGATGCCACCTGACAAAATGATTTCCAGGCCAGCCATTTGGGGGGGATCCCCTTCACAGTAACCCAGATCTGCTCCAGAGCCCCGTAGGTAGGCACCTCACCAGACCAGGCTGCAATCTTGATCGTAACTCCTTCCTTTTCCAAGTCAAAAGCAGAGAATTCCGCAAGATCAGAAACCTTCTTCCAAGGAGGGAAACGCACAAGGAAAACATTCTGCTCAAGCTCCCTTAGTTGCCAAGGCCACCTCCGTTCCTTGCAGAAGATAGATTTGAAATTGGACTCCAGTTCAGACAGCGAGATTTCTCCCTTCTTCACCCTGACGATGCCACAATTGTCCATGTTGAGCCACTTCATCTCAGCATCCGACGGAAGGTCAAGATGATAGAACCCTAGCCCAGAATTTCCGCTGCCAAAATACTCAGCAGCATGATGATCCTTTCTCCATTCGTTGCAGGCCTGCACTGCATGCCCTGGGAGATTACAGATAAAGCAGAGCCTAGCCTTCACACAGTTACCAACAAAGTGGCCTGGATCTCCGCAGTTAAAGCAGATGAGCTTGCTGTAGCGAGGATCCAGAATCTGTTCACGAATTGGGCTTGGGGGCACCTCTGAGCTTGCAGATTGGGACGAGCCAGAAGCAGAAGCAGCTTGAACTGCACCCCCACTATTTCCAGATCCAGGACCAACACCACCTGAGTTGCTAGGGTTCCGAGGCTGGTAGCGAGGTTGGTTTCTCACATACCTCTGATTCACCCGAGGAGGCGCCATGCCTTGTTGACGCAGATCAGCATGCGCCGAAGCAGGAGGCGTAGGAACCACCGCAGCGGATCCTTGAGGAACCCGTCCACCACGGCCCCTACCGCCACCGCCTCGACCGTTTTGCATCGGTCTTCGAAGGATCTCAGCAAAGGAGGGGTGGGAGCCTGCAAACTCAGGGGCCAGAGGACGAGCACGATGATGGAGGAGAGCAGTTTTGTCGGCGGGGAAGCAATCGGCAATGGTAAGATCGTGATCTGAAATCCCCTTTCGGACCCAGCAGAGAACATTACGGGGATAGGGTGACCCGCACGAAATGACAGAATTGCCCACAGCTCACCGAAAAGCTCTTCGACCACATCCACCTCTACCTCCGGTTCGCTGGAAACTAGGGCCGCGCAAGTGGACCCCCCCGACGCGAACCTCCGTTCGCGCCCTGATTGAAGCGGCGGAAACGCAGCTCGATCAGCCGGCCATGGCGGCGGAGGCGGCGAAGGATGGCGCGCAGCACCCGACACTAGTAGGAAAACCCCTACCAGTGACGAACAAAATTGGCCTACCGCTGGCGAAGCGCTGTTCGCCAGCGCTAGCTCGCCAGTGGTAGCGGGTTACCGCTGGCGAACAGCGCTTCGCCAGCGGTAGTACATGTTACCGCTGGCGAACCAGGTCGTGTTCGCCAGCGTTGTGTTCGCCAGCGGTAGCAACTGAGGTTCGCCAGCGGTAAGTTCGCCAGCGGTAGGTAATTTGTTCGCCAGCGCTATTGCTCCCAATTTTGTATTTTTTTTGTTATTTTCGTATAACAGTTTATGTTTTCCTGGTATTATACTATACAGGTCCAAACACATGTAATTTCTATAGTTCACACATATAAATCACTCTTAGATATATGTATATGCAATACACAAACCGAGATCCAATATCGATAACGAAAATAATAAGACATCGATCTCAATAACATCCTTCTCATAAATATTAATACACATCGATCTCTCGAACCATTACAAAAGTATGACACATCGATCTCAATAACATGCTTTTCATAAATAGCCATCTAATTAGTTTAACGATTACGAAAGTATGACATCGATACAACGCGCGATATAGATCAATCACAAACAAGACATATATATATGCGGTCCGCCTCCGCTTTAGCTTCCGCCTCCGCTTGCGATCTTTCGCTAGGGCCAGCGCGCCGTCCACTTCTTCATCTCTCTGTAGACCAAGATAAAAGCATTAGACCGACAAAGGAAATCACAAGTTCTTATTAGGAGCAATTCGTAACGAATCGAATACATACCGTCGATCATTTCTTCCTCGAGGTTGTGATCTTCTGTTTCTTCTCCGGCGGGAACGGAAGAGCACCTTCTAACGAGTTGAATGGTCTCTCGTCAGTCTGCTCTAGCACACATTGTCGCAACTCATTGTTAGATGGTGGGGGGTTCCAGTGGAAGGTAGATCCTGAAGTTACTACATCCTTATAGATGATTGTGCATAGCTTGCGCTGGATGCGACCAAAGTTTTGTCGGTACTCAGCATCAGACCATTCCACGATGCTGCGAGACCATTTGTCCACAGCAGACATGTATTGCAGACTATGTTGGTCCTTCACGATCTCCGTCATGTGTTGGATGAGGTACCATGCCTCCATATGGCCGCCTGGCGCCTGCTTGGGGCAGGGAAACTTTGTTCTGTGTCTGAACACATATTTGCCTTGAATTTGTTTCTTCCTGTCGCAGAATCCTTCCCCCCTGATGTAGCCATCCATAGCATCATTGAGAACAGACTTGATGAGGGTGTAGTTCTTCTCCTTCATCGTACTCCCGGAGTCGAGATATACTGCGTGCGCGTCTCTCGGGTAGAGCATGATGAGGGTGCCGTATTTGTTTCTGCGCAAAACAGGAGAGTCCATATATATAATCCTCAAAAATTGTATATGCGCAAACTTATGTAAAGATGGGAAATATAACTTACTCAGGAAAGTAGGGCACGAGGGTGATCCTCTTGTTCATATGGTTAGTGAGCAACACTTGTTCGAGGTACTTTGTCGCTTTTGCCCTACCCTTGGGGTTGTTCAAGTACATGTCGTGCATGTAGTAGGGGTCTGCTAGCCCGATGTTTCTGACATTCTCTACGGATAGCTGATGCGCCAAGCTGAGCGTAAACAGACGGACGATTGACGAGTGGAGTGCTTTCATGTGGAACATCCGGAAAATGTCGTCAAATCTAATGATGATCTTGTTTGCGTTGCCTTCAGTGACAAATCCCGCGGTAGATGGCACCTTTGCGACCAAAACCGGCAGCGTTGGATTTTTCTCTTTGAGAAGCATCTCCTCCATATATAGTACACCGTCATGGACGCTATGCATATCACCTGTCAGCAAGGCGACCAACCTCGGCGGAAGCATCGGTTTCCCCAACTCATGGATCTGATGCCAGTCGGTTATGGGTATCCTGTCCAATACACGTCCTGTCTGCGGCTTAGACTTGGTCCCCTCCACCGGTTGGCTCATCGATGCAACGGCAGAACTCTTCTTAGTTCTTTTCCGTGCATACTTGATCTTAGGCTGAGTCTTATGAAATACATCCGCTACCGCCTCTTTGAGGGCATCCTGGCTGATGACTTCTTGCTCGGGGACTGCCGGCTCTTGAGAAGAGAAAAGACGCTTTGTGCATCGATATTTATCCGCTTCCTCCGCTGGCAAGAGAAGTTGATCAAGATCATCCAGGCCGGGCGCCCCCTCGTAAGGATCGTCGACGAGGTAGTCATTCGGGTTCTCATCTTCGTCGCCGTCGTGCTGCACCGACTTTGCAGGTGAGAAATCCTTGTGTTGGCTCGGGTGCCCCGACCCCTGGACCGGTGTTGGAGTGTTGGCAGGAGTACTTTCCAAACGAATTAGTGATTTCGGCCAGGTCAATGGCCAAACCAAGCATTGCTCCAGGTTCAACTCGCTGTCGGCTGCGGGTGGTTGGTTCGGAGGATCGAGAGCACCGCAACCAGGGAGCACCCGACTTAATGTCACTCTGAACACGTCCTCGGGTATACGAACGCCGTGGGATACGCGGTTCAGAGGTGTGATGATTTTTCCTTTGGCGACGTCCTTTAACTCGCCGTTCACATTAAGGAGCAATGTGCATCCCGTCTCGTCGGCCTGCGAAACGTCGCGCGATCGTTGTTAGAGACTGATGCCGTCACGAATCAAGTCATAATATATAATTAAGCAGTGCACGTTGAATTACCGTGAGGGCATTGAGCTCGGACAAGGGGGATGGACCGCTAAGTGTCGGCGGCGGCGTTGAAGAGATGTGGCGGGGCGGCGACGGATCTTTGCGACCTTCCGGCTGAGGGTTGGGGGCCGGCTCGTTCCGCGCAGCAGACGCCACGACGGGGGCCGCGTTCTGCGGCGCCACGACGGGGGCCACGTTCTGCGGCGCCACGACGGGGGCCACGTTCTGCGGCGCCACGCCGGGGGCCACGTTCTGCGGCGCTGGCTGCACCATTTGGGCTATGTTTATCTGCGGGAGCGGCCCTTGTCCTCCACCTAGCATCCACGGTGCTAAGGACTGAGCGACGGTCGAACAGATGGTAGGGAGGAGCTCATTGAGCCTCTCGTTCACAAGCTCGTCGACCGTCTTCTCCGGGCCCTTGTTCCGCTCCTTACGCTTTTCCTTGGTGTCGGGGTAGTAGTGCGCATGCCGATGACCCTTTCCGAGGCCATGCACATGGCCACGATTCGGCTTCTTGTCAAGGGGCACTCCCTTCATCGCGTTAAGCGCCCTCATGAAAGGGGTGTCATACGGGTCCTTGTTCGTCGTCGCCGAGGACCCCCCGTCAGATTGAGATAGGCGTTATTTTTCTTCTTCCTCGAGATACTTATTCTCGAGCAGCTTGACCTTCTCGTTCAACACAAGATCGCCGGGCTTTTTGGGATCTTCCCTGTAATGGGCCCTGACAAAATTTCTCACCTGCGGGTCGGTGATCTTGTCAAACGGGTTCGGCCCTTCTCTCTTCGAATCCTCCTTTTCCCATACTTTCTGCTTCCCAAGGTAACCCCGGCTTCCGAGATTGTGAGGGCCAATGTTCTTTTTTCGCTGTTCTTTCCCCCATTTAGTCAGCGCAATCCTTTCCGGTTTGAGTTCGTCGATCTTGAATTGGGCCAAGTCTTCCTCGGAAATGGAGGGCCACATCTTATGGATCTCATCAAAATCCTTACCCTTCGCAAGCATCTCCCGCAAACTGGATCTCCAAGTCGTAAACGCCTTGGCGAACTTGTTCAGTGCTAAGGAGTTGACCAGATTCTTCTTCAGGTCCTGGTTGTCGTAAGGATCCGGGAATTTGTACCTTGTGTGCAGCTTCTCAATCAGCAGGGCGGCATTAGCCTTGTTTTCTTTAGCTCTGAGGTGCTCCATATTAACGTTGCCGAAGTCTCGAGCTATGCAGCCTATCTGGTTTCCATAGCCCTTGGCATAACTCTCCGGCTCGAGGGGAGCACCGCTCTTGGGGCACACTTCCGTGAACTCTTCCCGCATGGTGGAGAGCATGTTGTGCCGCCTCTCTTTGCGCTTAGCCGCCGCCTCGCTACCGGAGGCGGTATCCCCGGTGCCACTACCGGTTTGATCACCTTCTGCGCCCGATGTATCGTTGTGTGGCTCTAGCTCATGGCGAACGGTTTCGTCCATCTCGTCGTCTGCATCGTCGCCCTCCATCTCTAGATCCGGGTGCGGATCTACGGGTCCGCCTCCCGCGCTTAGCATGGAAAGCCACGCATTGTCGTTGTCTCCGCCGTGTCCGAGACCAGAACCACCCGCCTCGTCGTTGTGAGCCATATCTAAGGAAGGAGAGAAAACCCGAAATAAGTTCAACAAATCCTACAATTTAGACGATGTATACCCCATATGAGTCCAAATTTCTCGGACACTCTAAGTTGTGATATTTTTAGCAAAGATCATGCCAAAATTCACGGAAAATTTCGGCATGACCTTTGCTAAAAATATCACAAATGGAGTACCCAAATTTGCCGGAACGGAAATTAATCAACATTCCGGCAAATAGGGACTCACGTGGGGTACCTGCACATAAAAACCCACCCCTCATATAATCCCACCCCTCATATTATCATCGTCATCCACACGAAGGTGGGCACATATCCACACGACCACACACCATCTCCACCATCCATACACCACCATCCATCATCACCACGCCATCCATCACAAAATTAGTGCTAGAGATGAGCTGCAGTACCACATTGCGCTCAAGTAGACAAGTACCAGTACATAAAAACGACTACATAGCAGTAAATGGACAAGCATCAATACCAATGACAGAAAAGCATCAATAACCAACATTCTACAAAATATTAATAAGCATCGCAAGAGTAGATACTGCATATACATGGATCAGGCAGAGTAACCAAGCTATCTAGCACAAAGTGCTCCAGAATTATAAAATTCAGCTAAGCTAGCAGGCTTGCTACCATCAGGATTCAGCCCAGCAAAACAATTGCAGCCAGGTTTTAACTATCAAGATAGTCAGGTTTTTGCCAACTTCTGCAATTTTCACCTTTATATGTTTACTTAGTAGGATCCATGCTGTACTGCCCATATACTAGCACTGTATGAAATTTTATGATGTACTTCCAGAGTGCACAGAAGAGTCATTTTGTCAAGACTGAATTAGATAGCAGGAAAAAAGATGATTATAGTCGACTACATTTCTTTTCCCTCAGGCTCCATTTGCTAAGAACTGAATAACCAATATCACTTTTGTTGTCAGAATTTTAAGTCTTGGCATGTTTTAATTTTGTATGCTTGACATGATTAGGGATAATTTTACACGAGATAAATTATATACCATATCTTGGTTCTTATCATCTAAATGCTTCATTATTAAGTATCTGATAATATTGTAGAAATATTCCTTGCTTTTTTACGACAAATGTATATTGCTGTTGCTAGTAATAATATCGACAGTGAGCTACAAACCATCTATACAATGTGAGCTATAAAATGAGTTGTTTTTTCTCAAGTTATAATTGTCAGCCCATCTGTCTAACTAACTCACTGCTGCCTGACTAGTACACTTGTACCACAAAGACTAGAGGAGCAGGCCTGAAGGACGAACAAGACCAGCAAAATCTCCACAAAGCCAAGATAGAAGTGGAGGAGCAGGGCTGGAGGAGAAGCTAGTCCAACAAGCAGACCACAAGCACACAAACCAACCACATCAACTAGCCTAGGTTCTTATCTATACACACTCCAGCAAGATGCTATGCTAGTTATGCACAGAAGTTGGGATGGTGTTGTTTCCATTGGTTAGGCATAGAAGTGCTAATCTAAAATTCATCCCTGGGAACTAAAATGATAAAATCTAGCATATGTTCTTATTTAAACTTTGGCCTCATGCTTTGCATCACTGGCCAGGGGAAAATCAAAATACCAGTATCTGTTCTTATCAGATGAAATGGCTTAGGGGAAACAAGTTCAAGCAACTAACATTTTCTTATCAGTACAGGAGCTACTAGGGGCATAAATCCTCAACAAATACTAACTGGGAATTTATCTAGCTCACAAACACATGCATAGCTGTTGTTGGGTACAAATCCATGGGAGATGCACCTCAACAGAACAACTATACATATAATTGCATCAGAAACCAGTAAGTATACAGAGGGGAAACAAATAGGTCATGTCCCAGATGAAAGAGTAACCAAGAGAGGCAGTGGCACATTCTCTGAACTAAGGTTCAGAGTAGAACACACTAAGTTGTACCATGTTATAAGCATAGCACCAGAGGGCCTAAAACAACATAAGTATAAGGCAGTATTCTTAGTGAAAATTAACAATCACATGGAGGATAATCCTCTGGATCTAGTAGACCATCAGCACCAAATTCCACTAGATAGCATCCTCAGAAACTTCACAAGCTGGGGAAAATTCCCAATTTCTAGCAAGCACAAGGCCAAGCCAAGCCAGGACCAGAGGAGCAGGAAAATTCCCAATTACCTGTTTCTTGCAGAACACGGGTCAAACACCTTGCGTGCAAGGGTGAAGAGAGGGCAGCAGCAGGCAGTAGGCCGGCGCCGCCGCTCTAGGAGGCAGTAGGGGCGGCGGAGTGGAAGAGGAGGGAGACGTAGGGGAGGTGGAGGCCGGTCGGCGTGGCGTCGATGGCCGTGGAGGGGTGGCGCGGCGTGCAGAGAGAGGGGGAAGGCGCAGTGGTGGAGGGAGGGAGTGGAGGGCGCAGTGGTGGAGGGAGGGAGTGGAGGGGAGGGCGCAGTGGTGGAGGGAGGGAGTGGAGGGGAACGCGTCGGGGACTCGCCGGAGGACAGGGAATCGCCGGAGGACAAGTACTCGCCGGAGAAACGTGCGCGCGCGTTGGAGACGATCGAGATTGAGAAAAACGGCTAAGTCCCACGCGCGCGACCCTGTGTACCTCTCTGGGGGCTTACCGCTGGCGAACTTGGCTGCTGGTTCGCCAGCGCTATGTTACCGTTGGCGAACAAACATTTGTTCGCCAGCGGTAGCGTAGCGCTGGCGAACCAGCAGCCACATTCGCCAGCGCTGCTTTTTTATTTATTTTTCTTTATTTTTCTTTGGAATGATTTACTTTATTAATTTTTCTTGAGAAACATTACTGTTTTATTTTTATTTCTTTCTTTGAATTGATTTATTTTTATTTATTTCTTTGAATTGTTTTCTTTAATTATTTGTTTAAATTATTCAAAGACATTTAATTTATAATCATTCAAACACATTACAAATTAATTTCAAACACATTACAAATAATAATGTTTTATTTTTTTTTCTTTAATTATTTGTTTAAATTATTCAAAGACATTTAATTTATAATCATTCAAACACATTACAAATAATAATGTTTTATTTTGTTTTCTTTAATTATTTGTTTAAATTATTCAAAGGCATTTAATTTATAATCATTCAAACACATTACAAATTAATTTCAAACACATTACAAATAATAATGTTTTATTTTGTTTTCTTTAATTATTTGTTTAAATTATTCAAAGGCATTTAATTTATAATCATTCAAACACATTACAAATTAATTTCAAACACATTACAAATAATAATGTTTTATTTTGTTTTCTTTAATTATTTGTTTAAATTATTCAAAGGCATTTAATTTATAATCATTCAAACACATTACAAATTAATTTCAAACACATTACAAATAATAATGTTTTATTTTGTTTTCTTTAATTATTTGTTTAAATTATTCAAAGGCATTTAATTTATAATCATTCAAACACATTACAAATTAATTTCAAACACATTACAAATAATAATGTTTTATTTTGTTTTCTTTAATTATTTGTTTAAATTATTCAAAGGCATTTAATTTATAATCATTCAAACACATTACAAATTAATTTCAAACACATTACAAATAATAATGTTTTATTTTGTTTTCTTTAATTATTTGTTTAAATTATTCAAAGGCATTTAATTTATAATCATTCAAACACATTACAAATTAATTTCAAACACATTACAAATAATAATGTTTTATTTTGTTTTCTTTAATTATTTGTTTAAATTATTCAAAGGCATTTAATTTATAATCATTCAAACACATTACAAATTAATTTCAAACACATTACAAATAATAATGTTTTATTTTGTTTTCTTTAATTATTTGTTTAAATTATTCAAAGGCATTTAATTTATAATCATTCAAACACATTACAAATTAATTTCAAACACATTACAAATAATAATGTTTTATTTTGTTTTCTTTATTTGCATATACATAGTTTCGTCGCATACAATTGGCAGACAGATATATACATAGTTTCTCAGTGTTTGATCTTTTTGCCTTTTTTGGTCGCAGTTGCATAATTTAACCCCACATTATGACTTCTTCTTCTGAATGGAAGACCATGCCTAGGTAGCGTAGTTCTGCTTCTTCTTGTTGTGTATGTTGCATGACTATCATCATCATCTTCTTGATCATCGTCAATATTTGGGTCGCCGAACGTGTCGAACTCGTCCTCATCAACGACTCCATCCATTCCGATGATATTTCTTTTCCCTCTCCTCACGACAACACGGCTAGGCCTTGCGGGGTCTGTTATGAAGAAGCATTGGGACACATGCTTAGCCAATACCCATGGCTCATTTTGCGCTGTGACATTCGCGCTTGATGAGGTTCCGGCTTCGGGAATAACCATGGTTGTAAAGTATTGGTCTTCTTTTCTGACGGTCGACATCCTAGCCCATCTGACGCGGAACATAGGCACCTTCTCTCCAGAGTAGTTAAGCTCCCATATCTCCTCGATCCTTCCGTAGTATCTTAACTTTTTGTCACCGGTGTAGGATTCCATCGTTACCCCTGAGTTTTTTGATTAAGAGAAATTTGCATGGTTGTAAAAAATGTGTTTTTTGCGATGCAGATGAGTCTGTAGAACACTTTTTTATAACATGTCCTTTTGCCCGTGATATTTGGCGTTTGATACACTTTACCTATAGCATTTATCCTCCTACTAGCATTGCGAATATGTTTGGTAACTGGTTGAATGGTATAGATAGGAAAACAAAAGCACGAATACGAATTGGTGCAGCTGCTTTCCTTTGGGCGATTTGGAACTGCCGCAATGATGTGGTTTTCAACAGACAAACAAACACTCATTTTTTGCAGGTTGTAAACAAGGCGGTCTATTTTATCCAGATGTGGGCTTTTCTTCTACCTCTGGATCAGCGCGGACTTATGGATTCAGGCTGTGCTCGACTGATGGCGGTCGTTCGGGTTATTTACAGCCAGGCTGGGTGGCTTAATCGTAGGAGAATTGATGTTTAATTCATCGCTATTTGTGTGGCTTATTTTTGTGGCCAATTTGTCCGACCCTTGACTGTATCACGCTTAAACTCGGAATGTTTCTCTTTATTATCTAATAAAGTCCGGCTATGTGCATCGCTTTGATGCAGAGGCCGGGGCCCAGGCTCCCATTTCTAAAAAAAGGAGACTTGTGGATAAGTTAGTTCTGGCAGCGCTAGCGTTTTGTTTGCGATTGGAGAGTAATAATCTCTAAAAATTAATGAGAGCATTATTCGCAAAAATCATAATCAGCACTAGTGGAGAACGGGGATTTTGCTCACTGGCGAGCACCCCTTTCGCCCCGACTCGGCTACCACCCGGTGCAAAAGACTGCAGAGGTGGGGACAGGGCGAGCAGGGCGCGTGGCGGGGGAGGGGGTCATTTGCCCCGGTTGGAGCCAGAAACCGGGGCTAAAGGCCCTCAATGAGCAGGGCACGTGCGGGCGCGTCATGGGGGGGGGGGGGTCTTTTGCCCCGGTTTGTGGCTCCAACCGAGGCAAATGAGCCCCACCTAGATGAAAAGTTGTTTCTTTATTTCTATATTGCTCTTTAGTTAATAATTTAAATTTCATTAAGAAAAACTAACCAAATAGATGGAAAATGAAAATTAATAGAATTCTTTTTTGTCTTTAAATCCAATTTTTTTCTATTTTTTATAAACTATACCATGTCAGCGTTCTCCACTCCTCATGCCACTCACTTTTTGGTGTGGTGTGCTCACTTGTTTTTCCTTGATATGCAGAAGAGGTGTTCGATGAAATGCCCGAGAGCATAATGCCATCTGAACTCGCAGAAAACAAACATGTAAATTGTTAGACTATTGTGTAATAATGTATCAAACCTGTATGGTTCATGTACTAGGATTTAGTCCTCCTCTTTTTTCCACATGTTTTGTATCAACATCACTGTCGGGCGTGTGAACTGGAGGATTTGTAGATATATAGAAAAAAACAAACAGTGTCACCATCATACAGCCCGACCGTGGCTCATGAGTGCATATATGCGTATCAAAACCACGGTCGGACGTATGATGGAGAATCCGGATGATTTGTAGTCGGTCGATGAACTGCATGATGTATCAAACCTTTTGTCAAATCTTAAATTGGGGATGTAGAACAAAACAATCGGTATCGCCAGCATACAGCCCTATCGTGGCTCCTGAGTGCATATATGCATATCAAATGCATGGTAGGACGTATGTTGGCGAATCCGAATGATTTGTATTCGGTGGATGAACTGAATGATGTATGAAGTGACTCCGAGAGGTGGGCTATATAGAGTCCTCTGGCTCACAAAGTGTTGTGCTAGGGTTTCGATCCAATGGCTAACAAGCGCTCGAAAGAGCCACACCGTACCCCTGATCGAAGGGCTCACAAGAGCTTGAAAGAAACACAGACCTGATCCAACGACTCACAAACGCATGAAAGAAACACACGATCCGGGTGATTCTTTGTGATTGGTCCCAACGAAACCGTAACCCTTTAGTCCCGGTTGGTAAACCGGGACGGGACTAAAGGGGTTTGTTTCTTCACACTATATATATGTATGGATGCATTGCCACCATTGGTATAAACACATATAAACTCACTACTCTCCCATGGCTTCTACCGTACCCACTCTAACCTTCATGCAGGCGGAGGCACTTTCCGCTGCCCTCCCGGCTACAGCATCACCGCCGGCTGGATGCTGAGCGTCGGAGGAGTGTCGGTCCCTCTTGTTCCTCAAGGTGTGGCGCGTCGGTCTGCCATCACGAATCACTACTACCACGAGCTCACGCCGGAGCAGCGGAGGATTAATCCCAGTTGGAATCCCGACTACCTCCCTACTTGGGACGCCTTCTTCATTAATTGGCATGAGAGTGTGCTCGCTAGGTACGAGGAGAACGGCCCGCCTCCTTCGATCTTCAACGAGGCGGGTCGTCAGGTGTGGTGGGGCGGCGGACGGACTCTTTGGAGCGTCATGAACTACATCAGGGCCGGAGATAACCCCCGCCTGTGCTACCCTCTTGAAGGGAATATGCCCGAGAGGCAATAATAAAATGGTTATTATCTTATTCCTTGTTTTATGATGAATGTTTATTTCTCATGCTAGAATTGTATTAACCGGAAACGTTGATACATGTGTGTTTAATAAACAAACAATGGTTACTAGTAAAGCCTCTCTTTTAACTAGCTCGTTGATTAATAGATGATCAAGGTTTCCTGATCATGAACATTGCATGTTGTTAATAACGGGATCATGTCATTAGAAGAATGACGTGATGAACATATGCCTAAAGAGAATATAGAAATGCGATCAAGTCATTTAGTTTACATTGTTATATCAAACATACGAAGTAACTTATTCCTTAGACCATGAGATCATGTCAATCGCTGATACCGGAAGGGTGCTTTGATGGCATCAAACGTCACACCGTAACAGGGTGACTATAAAGGTGTCGTTAAGTATTCGGAAAGTATTAGTTGAGGATCATGGATACGGAGTGGAATTTGTCCATTCAAATGACAGAGAGATATACTCTGGGCCCTCTCGGTGATATCACATCGAAACCGCTTGCAAGCACGTGATATGATCACAAGGATGTTATATCATTGGAACGAGAAAAGATTACTTGTCGGTAACGAGATTGAACAAGGTATGGTTGATACCAATGATCGAATCTCGGACAAGTAAAATATCGCGAGACAAAGGGAATAGTTCACGATGTTGTTGGTTCACACGATCACGAGAGTCATCGTTGAATATATAGGATTTATCACGGATCTCCAGATCCCGATGTTGATTATTGATCGGAGAGGAGTCTCGATCATGTCTATCTTATTCGCGAATCGTAGGGTGACACACTTAAGGTTCGATGACGCGTTTGAGAGGATACGGAATATCGAAGAATATTTTGGGCAGCACTGAAATTATTTCGGGGAAAATTGAAATAGTTCAAGGGTTTTTTTGTCGAATGGTTGTTAACAGAATTAACAAATGATTCGAGGTGCTATATGCAAATGTTTTTAATGGAATTAACAAATATAAATCAAGAAATAAAAATGTTTTATTTATTTATTTAAAGAAAACCTTTGGAGCTGCCTCCCCCTCCCCTATAAAAGAAGGGTGAGAGCTCCTCTTCTCCACACACTTGGCCACTTCCCTTTCCCTCCACCCGCTGCTCCATTTCATGGTCTCCGGCGTGGCGAAGCCCTGGCCGTGGGATTCTTCACCACCACCACGTCGTCATGCTGCTGGAGTTCCGAGGGATCCTCTACTTCCGCGCCTCGCTGGAACGAGGGAACGTAGGTCGTCATCAACCGTACGTGTGACCGATCACGGAGGCGCCGCCGGATGCGGTGCACATTTTCTCGCTATCGGGATCGGTGTGAGTACGACTACGCCAACAACGAGATTTGATCTCGTAACGCTTTGTGTCTTCGAGGGTATGTGTTCTCCTTCACCCTCTTATTGCGCGTTGCTCTTCGTCTCCTAGATTAGATCTTGGCCTTTCGGGTGTCTCTCGCGTAGGAAATTTTTTGTTTTCTATGCAACGACCCCTTCAGTGGTATCAAAGCCGGATCTATGCGTAGATGTTTTGTACGGGTAGAACACATAGGTGTATGTGGGCGTTGATGATCATGTTATTACCTCCTTGATTATTTTATGATCTTAGAGGCATAGTGGGATGAAGCGACCCGAACTAACCTTACATGTCCACGTACATGAGACTTGTTCCACAACTAACATGCAACTTGTATTGCATAAGTGGCTTGCGGGTGTTTGTTTCTCCTACTATAGTTAAGATCTAATCTACGAAGGGTTGTTAAAAATGTGTTTATCAACGTTGTGGTTGATGTTCGTAGGTATGAAAGGTTCTATCCTCGAAAGCCCTAAGCCACGTAAAATATGAAAAAATAAATTAGAAGCGTCTAACTAGTTTTTGCTGGGCATGTGAATTGATATGGTCAATGTTACAAATTTGATTATGAGATGATCTATTTTGTAAATTATTGATATTTCGGAAGGTATCCATATGGTTGTCTTCTTATTGATGGACAATCAAGTTTCGGGTACCGTGGTACTTGGTACCACACCGGTGGAATGATTGAGATAATACCATAATGCACATGATGGAGATCAAGTGTAAGAAGGACCATATCATATCACGTTATCCTTTCATGTGATGTATGTGATGTTAATCCTTTTTATGCATCTTGTTTTGCTTAGATAGCGCCGTTAGCATTATAAGATGATCCCTCTCACTTAATATCAAGATAATAATGTGTTCTTCCTTAAGTATGCACCGTTAAGAAAGTTCGTCGTTTCGAGACACCACGTGATGATCGGGTGTGACAGACTCAACGTTCACATACAACGGGTGTTTTCAAGCCTAGGATGTACAGACATGGCCTTGAAACACACGCAATACAACGGTTCTACTTGGCGATCCTAGCATGTACAGACATGGCCTCGGAACACGTAACCGAAAGGTAAAGCATGAGTCATATGGATGATATGATGAACATGTCGATGTTCGCCTTTGAAGCTACATCATCTCACGTGATGATCGGTTTTGGTGTAGTGAATTTGGCTCGTGTAATCACTAAAGACGACTAAGAGGGATGTTGTTTTTGAGTGGGAGTTCATGGCATAATTTTGAATTAACTTGAACTTATTTATCATAAACAACCAATCAAAATGAATTTGCACAAATTGTAGTATCCATTGGCATCCACAAAACTACCTTACACTTAGATTGTTGATTGAGATATAACTGTTATGATCTGGTAAAAATCATTTGAGATTGGTACCGTATTAGTGAAATTTAAAATTGAGTCCTATTGTAGATTTTTGGTATTTCCTACCTAGCTCCATATGGTTAATGATTGATTGGTCTAGAGAGCAACCAATTCATGCTTAGAATCCAGAGTCATGGTTGCTTCCACGTTACTTTCTCTTCAAAAGAATGTTTTGTTGATCAAGGTGATTTAGAAACTAAAAAGAGTTGTTTTCAGAAACAATCAAGTGAAAGATATATTGATATCTAGAAACTTATTTGTAGCAACATGACTGAGTATAATTTAGCGTGACAATGTTTGCTTATATTATCTGAATATATGCAATGATTGAAGACGCCGGGCGTTTGAATATTCCAAGAAATTGGACGCTAAACATTATCTTCTAAATTTCTTCCTTCGAGCTATAGTAGCTTAATCATAAAATTGTTATGATGGGATGGATTAAAAGTATGGGCAAAGTCGTTTACCTTACTTGAGATTGCTAAGAGTGGAATCTAGAAGAATACTATTAATATGGTGATATTAGTAGAACAATTAAACTCAAAGTATGACTCAATGGGTGATAGTATATGACTAACACGCCAAAGAAAATGAGCTAGTAAGACTAGCATTGTTTGATGTTGAATGATTCTTCTATAAAGGAAAGGGAATATTGAAAATAGAATTACAAAAAGATATATGCCAGAAAAAGAAGATAACTGGAAAAGTCCAGCTCAGGAGTATATGCTTGATATACAAGTTATAGATGTATTACTAGTTAACAAAGTATTTTTGGGTATTTTGATACCACAGTGGTTGGTATGAATTGTCATACAAAGCAACGCAATGCAAGAAATACAAGGGCCTAAAAGGAACTCGTAATAGATGTGGAATCGATTATGACAAGAACATAAATAAAGTGTTATTGTGTTTATTGTCGTATCGAACCAAACATTCAAGATTTATTTTAAGAACTTAATAAGTTGTTATTTTGTTCTAGTATTTTGTGAGAACAAATGAGATTGTTAAAACGATGACCATATTCCATAATTGATGGATATGTTAATATAAATCATGTTGGTAAAGTAAACATCTATAAGACTAAATGCTAAATGTTGCAAGACGTAAAAGAGTTCACTTAAATCGTGACACCACCATTTTAGTTCATATCGGAAAGGAAAACATGAAGGAACTCCATATTGATGGACTTCCGGAGTCATTTTGTTATGAATAAATTGACGCTTGTGAGACCTCTTCCAAAAGATGACTAGAATTCCGTTCATAGGCCAACGTAGAATGGACGACTAATTTAATGGAGATTATACATATTGATGTATATAGTCCATTATGTGTAGTCATGTATGGTGGATTAATTTTTTCCTTCATAAAATTTTGTCGATGATTTGAGTAGATATGTGAGTATATCTATTTAAAAAGAACGGAGTTTGACATTTTGAATTGGTTCAAATGGTTATTAATATGAAGTAAAAATCATTGTAACAAGATAATCAAGTATTTATGATTTGATCATAAAGGATAAAGTTTGGTTTACAAGTTTAGCAAAACATCTAAGGAGTTGCAGAATTGTTCTACAACTTATACTTCTCGAATACCCCACATTAGTTTGGAGCATTCGAGAAACAAAATCAAACCTTGTTGGACATGGTAAGATTAATAAAATAGCCACTATAATATTGTAGTTTATACATTAAGGACAACCGCTTTTACACTGAAAAGAGCACCATCATGATCCGTTGAAATTGACAACATATAAGATATGGTTTGGGTAGTGACCCGAATTGTCATTTTCTTAAGTTTTGGTATGCATAGCATGTGTAAAATGTTTACAACCAAAATAGGATAAAAATATGTTTATAAGGTTATCTCAAATAAAACATTTGGTATTTCTCCTATCACCAAACCAAAAGACAAATGTTGTTTCTCAGAAAGGGTTGATTTCTCGAGAAAGTAGTTCTTGCGAAACAAGTTAGTGGGAGCATAGTACAAACTCAACGAGATTAGAGAATCTTCGTTATCATGTCAAGAGTAGCGCAGCACTGGAAGTTGTTCCGGGGCTTACTATTTTGACAAAGTAGAAGACAGTACATGTGTTGTAGATACTTCGGATGAGTTTGCGTACTGAACCACAAAAGTCCAAAAACTTTGTACTTAGACCAACTTGTGGTTTAAGAATAAAGTGTTGTTTTGACAACAAAGGACCTGTACCTTATAAAGGAAGCAAATGATGGGCCCTGACTTCGTAAAATTGACTATGAGTCATTATATCCGCCATAGTATCCTTGTATGAATATCAAGTATGTGACTTGGTAGTCCTTTCGATAAGCATGATGCCTAACGATAGCAAAAGGGTCTATATAGCGACAAAGACATGGATTTTTACATCCTTTGAAAGTTGTACTTGTTGAAAAGTTGTTTTCGACGAAGTTCAAAGAGTTGACTACTACAAGATTTTGATCTTCCGTAGTGATGCTTTAGTCTTTGCGGATAGTTCTAGAAAAAGTTACATATTATGATATGGCAGTTGAATAACGAAACCAACTCACTTCTCGAGGAAGTTTGATCAAAGATGTGTACTTGACACAGTCTGAGAGTTTTGTAAAATTCAAAATGTTGCTAGAAAGGTATGCACACTTCAATGGTTGAAGTGAGCATAACGAAGTTGAAATCTTTACCTTAATGAAGTTATCAAAAGTGTTTGATTCCATCATGAACGATAAAGATGCTTGTAGAGTTACAAGAAATTAAGTGGGAGCGCTATGACATATTTCCAATACCTTATGTAGATGACATATGGTTGATTGGAAAATATGTATTTTAAATAAACACGGTTAAGAAATTCATATTGATGAAAGGCTTAGAAGATATTGGGCATCGATATCTATAAGAGATGGATTGAAGCGCCTGATATAATTGAAGCCAAATTACATAGCTGAAATATTGAAGTAAGTCAATATCCAAATCAAAAGAAGAAGTTCTTGTCACATGGAAAATAATTGAGCAAGATTCAAGTGTTTTGACACATGATGAGCATCATTGAAATTGAGATTTCTAAGTCATGTTTCCATGATATGTACACAACCAGATGAGTCGTATGCTATAAAATGTTATAGAAGGATAATTCATATGATGATTAGACAACAGTGGGAGAGATCCTTGTGTCATTTTAGAAATGCTAAGGATATGTTTTCCTATTTAGCAATGACAAAATATTGGTTGTAATATGTTACACTAATAGTCTTGTCATTTATTCAAGTAATTTTATCTCAATTAAAATACGTGATGAAGGGTAGCACAATAGGCTGGAAGAAACTTCCATGCTGGATTTGAAAGAGTTCCAAAATTAACATATTGTGACAGATACTACAACAAAGTCTAAAGTATATCGTTGTGTTGACAACTGATAATAAAAGTATTTTCTGTCAAGGAGTTCTTTATTGGACTTGGTGAAATTCCAAGAATGCTAACACTATGAAGCTACATTTTAACAATGTTAGTAACATCAGTTTAAGCTGAGGAATTAAGGTCTCACCGGAACTTGGTGAATTTCCAAGAATGGTAACACTATGAAGCTACATTTTCACAATGTTAGTGACAATGGTTTAAGCTGAGAAATTAATGTTTCACCAATTGACCATATATATATATATACAAAGCCATCTCATTAGAGAATGAGTGATGCGTGTAGACGCAAAGAACATGCAAATACAATAGGACCTGAACAGTTCAGATCTTTTTGATAAAGTTTACCACATGCGAAGCATGGTAATAACACTGGTACGCCATATGTGTTAAATGCTTACAGACTAGATTATTGACTCTAGTGCAAGTGGGAGACTGAAGGGAATATGCCCGAGAGGCAATAATAAAATGGTTATTATCTTATTCCTTGTTTTATGATGAATGTTTATTTCTAATGCTAGAATTGTATTAACCGGAAATGTTGATACATGTGTGTTTAATAAACAAACAATGGTTCCTAGTAAAGCCTCTCTTTTAACTAGCTCGTTGATTAATAGATGATCAAGGTTTCCTGATCATGTACATTGGATGTTGTTAATAACGGGATCATGTCATTAGAAGAATGATATGATGAACATATACCCAAAGAGAATATAGCAATGCGATCAAGTCATTTAGTTTACATTGTTATATCAAACATACGAAGTAACTTATTCCTTAGACCATGAGATCATGTCAATCGCTGATACCGAAAGGGTGCTTTGATGGCATCAAACGTCACACCGTACCTTGAGGATCATGGATCAAGAGTGGAATTTGTCCATCCAAATGTCGGAGAGATATACTCTGGGCCCTCTCGGTGATATCACATCGAAATCGCTTGCAAGCACGTGATATGATCACAAGGATGTTACATCACGAGAACGAGAAAAGATTACTTGTCGGTAACGAGATTGAACAAGGTATGGTTGACACCAATGATCGAATCTCGGACAAAGGGAATAGTTCACGACGTTGTTGGTTCACACGATCACGAGAGTCATCTTTGAATATATAGGAGTCATCACGGATCTCCAGATCCCGTTGTTGATTATTGATCGGAGAGGAGTCTCGATCATGTCTATCTTATTCGCAAACCGTAGGGTGACACACTTAAGGTTCGATGACGCGTTTGAGAGGATACGGAATATCGAAGAATATTTTGGGCAGCACCAAAATTGTTTCGGGGAAAATTGAAATAGTTCAAGGGGTTTTTCGTCGAATGGTTGTTAATAGAATTAACAAATGATTTGGGGTGCTATATGCAAATGTTTGTTAATGGAATTAAGAAATATAAATAAATACATAAAATGTTTTATTTATTTATTAAAAGAAAACCTTTGGATTTTCCAAGTGGAAAATTAAGGGAGCATGAGTGGGTGTGAGTGGAGCTTCCACTCACATGAAGAGGGAAGAGGTGGGGGCACACCATGGCTTGCCGCACCCCCCTCTTGGGCTGCCTCCCCCTCCCCTATAAAAGGAGGGTGAGAGCTCCTCTTCTCCACACACTTGGCCACTTCCCTTTCCCTCCACCCACTGCTCCATTTCATGGTCTCCGGCTTGGCGAAGCCCTGACCGTTGGATTCTTCACCACCACCACGTCGTTGTGCTGCTGGAGTTCCGAGGGATCCTCTACTTCCACGCCCCGCTGGAACGAGGGAACGGAGGTCGTCATCAACCGTACGTGTGACCGATCACGGAGGCACCGCCGGATTTGGTGCACATCTTCGCGCTATCGGGATCGGTGTGAGTACGACTATGCCAACAACGATATTTGATCTCGTAACGCTTTGTGTCTTCGAGGTTATGTGTACCCTCTTATTGCTTGTTGCTCTTTGTCTCCTAGATTAGATCTTGGCCTTTCGGGTGTCTCTCGCGTAGGAAATTTTTTGTTTTCTATGCAACGACCCCTTCACCTCATGCCCAGTCTTGGGGTCGTGATCCTCCGAGGGAGTCCAGAGCACCGTCCGACGATAGTGACGATGACGGCGGCGACTATGACGACTACGAGTCGGTGTACTATAGGCATAGGCAGGAGTATGACTAGTAGATCAGATTCAATCTTGCCATTATGTATTGCCTTGTTTATCTAGATCTATGCTCTCTGTTTAGGTTTAGATCCACTCTTGCCATTATGTATTGTGCCTTGTTTATCTATCCAAATGTACCCCCCCCCCTCCCTAATGTGGGTGTTGGATGAGGGGTGTGTTTCTTTCTGGCGTCTGAATCCCACCAATCAGGAAGAATCACACAGAAAAAAGAAAATAGACGCGCTAGCGCGCCGCAGTTTCCTGGAATACAAATTCTTTTATTAAAAATAAAAAACAGACGAACACTACTCCTCCTCGTCGTCGGGGAACTCGTCGGTGACCTCCTCCTGGTCGTCGTTGTCGGCGAACTCGTCGGTGACCTCCTCGTCGTCATCGGAGGTGCATGATGTTATGTACGAGATAGGCCCCCACCTCGGATCATCGGAAGACCAGACTTCGCCGGCGTGGTCGGCCCGGCGGAGGTCTTGCAGTGCCTTCGTCCTTGCCTCCCGAGCGGCATCTAACGCAAGGTGGCGTTAGAGGCGCCGCTCCGCCCGCTCAGCCGCGCGGGTCTGCCAGAGCTTCTCGTCGGAGCTCTTCTCCCCCGGATTGTTCCGGTAATACTCGCGGACCACACGATCGTCCCTGGTGTCGACTAGGCCCTGAAATGCGCGGTGCCTGAGGTGGCGGTGGTCGGCGGCAGTGACGATCCGCGGCGTTGGCGCCCTAGTCTCCGCTTCCCAGAGGGTGTGGAAGTTGTTGAAGTTCATCAGCGACCGCGGGCGGTTGAGGCGCCAAGCCGCCGTGTCCTAGGCGCGGGCGGCCTCCACCGCCGTCGCAAAGGAGCCGAGGGGGATGCGGTCGTCCCCGCAGCGGATATGCGCGGTGAACATTTCGTTCTGCCGTGCTCGGACGTCGCGGAAGCCGGTGGTGTTGTTCCTCCTCGAAGGCATGGTGGCGGCGCGACGGTGCGTGGAGAGGAGAAGACGCTCGAGGCGAGGCAGTTTATACCGCGCTCGTGGCCATGCGGAAGGACTCCCGCGCCACGCGTCCACGCGGCAGGACTCCCGCGCCACGCGGCACAAGTCCTGCTCCTCACTTTTCATAATTAATTTTTAAAATATAAAATCTATTTGAAATGTTTACACAATTTTAAACACTTTTCATATTGAAAGTTTCTTCAAATTTGAAACCATTCATAAACTAGGGTTTTTAAATGTTTGAAAATGTATTTGAAATCTTTTTCCAATTTTAAACACATTTCATATAGAAAGTTTCTCCTAATTCAAAATCATTTGAAATGTATTTGAAAAAATATTTTGAAAATGTATTTAAACGGGGCAGGGGGAAAAATGGCGGCAGGAAGGCAAAAAACCAATATTTGGGGCTTTTGCCCCGGTTCGTATTACCAACCGGGGCAAATGGGGGGAGGTGGGCGGGCAAGCGAGGGCCCACCTCCCCCCTTTTGCCCCGATTTGGTAATACGAACCGGGGCAAAAGACCCCCTTTTGCCCCGGTTCGTGTTACCAACCGGTGCAGAAGTCCTCCCACTATATAACCCCGGGCGGTTTCTCCGCCCGGGGCAAAAGTCCCGACGACGCAGAAATCCCCACGACACCATCAGGCTGCCGGATTTCAGCGCCACCGGAGAGCGTCCACCGCCCCGCGCCATTCGAAGTAGCCTCCTAGCTTGCCACCGCGCCATTCCCCTCGCCCCCGAGCCCGCGCCCGCGCCTAGCTCTCCGCCGAGATCCTCGTCGATGTCCTCGCCGCCGGGATCCTCGTCGCGCCGAGCCCGCGCCTGCGCCCCCGAGCCCGCCCCCGCGTCCGCGCCCTCGAGGGTACTGCTCGTCGTACTGCTCACCGAAGTTACACTCTAATGTTTTTTGTTTTAGTTATTCGGACATTGGCGTTAATTAACATTAGGTATTAGGACATTTTTAGTGTTAACATGTTTAGCTATTAGGGCATTTTTAGTGTTAACATTAGGTATTAATTAGGACATGTTTAGCTATTAGGACATTTTTAGTGTTAAACATATTTAGCTAGCTATTAGGGCATTAGTGTTATCATTTTTCTTAAGCACTATTTGTTTAGCTATTAGGTCATTAGCTATATATAAGTACCATTTTAGTACATTAGCATTTTAGTACCATTAGCTATTTTAGGTATATATTTTTTAGGGAAATTAGCTATATATTAGGGAAATTAGCTATTAGGGAAATTAGCTATTAGCAGAAGTAGAACCAAAATGTAACCACTTTGTACAAATAGAAACATAAACATATTTTGGCAGAAGTAGAACCTAACAACATACGGATAGTGAAGTTTCGATGCCGTCTAGAAGTCCCCGGGATTGTCGTCTAGAAGTTTAGGAACCGAGAGGGAACGGAGGGGAACCGAGACGAACACTACAAGTCAGAGTACTACATGCCTAGGCAGGAGTATGACAAGCAGATCAGATCCACTTTTTCCTAGTAAACTTGTGACTCGAGCGAGGCATAACAACATTCCAGATTATCCATGGCATGTGTGAAAACATTGCAGATCTCTTCCTCTTCTTCTTCCTTGGATGGCGTCTGAATCCCACCAATCAGGAAGAAGAGGGAGAGATCTGGAATGATTTCACACTTGATATGGATAATCTGGGATGCTACATCTGTTATGTCCTGTTCGAGTCGCAACTTTACTCGGCAAGACTCGATCTGATCTGCTAGTCTTACTCCTTACTAAAGTGTACTGTTGTGATGATTGTTTAGTGGAATATTATATTTTCAAGAGAATTTATAACTTACTAAAGTATTTTATCTTCCATTTGTATTAGTTGAGCTATGGACGGTAGAGAGGGCGAAGAACAGGTGTTCGCGATAATAGAAGAAAGTACACTCCCCGGTGGACCCAATGACGGTGGAGGTGATCAAGACGACGGCTCACAATACCTGAATGAATTAGATCAGGTAATGGAGGGAGACGAGCAATTTCAAGGAACATATGCGGAACCGGAGAAAACCAGTGATGAACAAGCCTTAGTGAAGGCTGCATCGACATCATATAGCAAGAGGTCGAAACGAGGCCCGGCTGAAGAGATGAGCTCGAAAGTGCATCTGCGAATCGAGCAAGTCTATCGATCCGGAAAACCTGCTTGGCCCATCAAGACAACAAATAAGTTTACAAGCCAATGTCGAGTTATTGTTAGGATATGATCCCAATAAGTACTGAAGACAGGAATGCGCCAGCAAAGGACGAAGACGATCCTGACCGTCTGGCAGTTTATTTTGTCTCAGACCGGTCCAAACAACTCATGTTCGACAAGCTGATGAACCATTTCAGTCTTTCAGAATGTGATACCGCGAGACACAGAAGAAAATGTGCGACGTAGTGATGCACTAGGCTTTGAAGAAGATGGCCGAGGCCTTCAATGCTTACAAGAAAAGATTATGGAAGGAATATCAGAAGAAAAAAGAAGTCCCAAAATTCGAGGGGCCGCTTGAGAAGCAGAAGGCACACTAGCCAGCATTTCTGGCGTACAAGGAATCAGAAAAGGGGAAGAAGAGGTCAGCCAAGAATGCGGCAAGTGCCAAGAGGAAGGTATATCACCATAAGATGGGTTCAAGTGGCTACAGAGTTGCAGTGCCTAAGTTTGACAAACTCGAGGTAGAGCTGCGAGAGAAGTGGATCATTCCAGATACTCAGGATTTTGCGCAGAGGTCAAGGAATTGGTTGTTTGGGCATGGGGCGACGTTTGACGAAGAAGGGAACCTTATTATGACTGAAAAAATAAAGGTCCCCTTTGCGTCACTTGAGAAAGTGTTCAAAGAGGTTAAAGAGGGAGAGTTCAAGCCAGATCAAGAGAATGACGAGCTTATAAAGGCCCTCGGGAATCCAGAACATGGCGGCTGGAAAAGAGGCAAAGGACGATATCCGTGGTGCTTTGGCTTCAAGCCGGAAGATTGTCTCTTTCCATATAGAAGCTGAGAGAGAGGAAAGATAAAGAAGGAGGCATCGGTCGTAGAACGGGTTGGTGTCTTGGAAGCCGTAGGGATGAAGCAGCAACTACAGCTTAATGAGCTTACTGGCCGGCGCTCCGAGACGCAAGACACTACATTCGACGACACAGACCCATCTCAACGCCGGAGCAGCGTGGCTTCAACGGAGGTACCGGCTTCTGCTGCAGTTATGCTTGTTGATGCCCCTCCACATACGGAGGCCGTGGATGCAATCAAGGAGAAGACAAGCTGTACGCTATACGTGTCGGTCTCAAACATATCCATCAAGTAGGCGGGCGGCTACGCTTTACCTTGTGTAGAGGGAGCGACCTCGCATGGCCGTCCGGTTACACCTGGCTATGCTCGTGTCGGCATTGATGATGTTCATCTGGATTGGAGGATATTGCGGCATGACATCCCCAGAGGTGATGGGGTAGAGACACTTGGAGAGGTCGTCAATTCCATCACTCAATGGAAAAAGAGTGGCATAGAGTTTCCCCCGAGCAGTCTGACGCCACCAACGCCACCTTCTCCTAGACGCAGTCCACCGCCAAAACAAGCAGCTACTTCTCCGAGACGCAGTCCACCGCCGCCACCATCGCAACCTTCTCCGAGACGCAGTCCATCGCCGCCATCACCGCCACCCACTTCTCCGAGACACAGCCCGACTCGATAATCGCGAGCACACGACGATGCCATGGATGTCAGCAGACCGAGTATGGCTCGATCTCCGATGCCTGAGCCGACTCTGCCGCCCACTAAGTCCTCTAAGCGGAAGGCTGCTGCCTCTAAGTCTTCCCCGAAGAAGAAACGTCCTACGAAGAAGAAAGCCAAGAAGCTGCCAAAAGTGTTGCCTTACCATATGAATGGCAAAGAGACTGGCGACTGGGTGAATACGGACACGAAACGTCAGATGGGTTCGTGGGAAAAGAGAACCTCGGAGCCACCAAAGGAATCAATAGATCCGGTTGTAAAGAAGCACTTTAAGAATATGCTAGAGATGCCGTCCCAAGTTCAGATGAATCTGCCATCTGACTATGATCGTGGATTCTTTCACTAAAGTACACTACACAGTTCTACAAATTTCCACCTTGGTGTCTCCTTATATCCAGGAACACAAGAATATTATACGGTCCAAAAACCCGGGGCTGTTTGAATCCTCGATTAATGATGAACACATCGATAGTTTCGACGCCTGGTTGCAGGCAGAACTCATGAATAACAACATTGTTTGAGATGAGCTCTACTTGTTGGCCAGGTCACCATCTTCGAATGTACTGACTTTCCAAGGGTACGAGATAAATGGGAATACATTGTACACGATCACACAAGATAAAAAGAGCACCAACCATAATAGTGGCATCCGTTTCGATGCAACCGGATACAATGGGACAAAGGACACATATTATGGTTACATAGAGGATATATGGGAACTTGACAATGGACATCATTTTAAGGTCCCTCTATTTCGGTGCCAATGGGTCAAGATGACAGGAGTAAAGGTAGACCAGCAGTACGGAATGACAACAGTGAATCTCAACAATTTTGGGTACTGAAGCGAACCATTCGTCGTAGCCAAAGATGTGGCTCAAGTTTTCTATGTGAAAGACATGTCTACCCAACCGAGGAAAAGAAAAAATAAGAATTCTATTACATCATGCGGTGAGCCGAAGCGGCACATAGTTCTTTCAGGGAAAAGAAATATTGTGGGAGTGGAGGACAGGACAGACATGTCAGAAGATTATAATAAATTTGAAGAAATTCTGCCCTTTAGTGTGAAAACTAACCCAAGCATCGCGTTAAATAAGGAAGATGCTCCATGGCTACGACAGAGAAAGTAAACAATGGCGGCAATAGTTGGTGATAACGTATTAAACCTTCATGGTTCATGTAATATTGCTAGACTATTTTGTAATAATGTATCGAACATTGCAGATTAAACCAGTCATAAACTAGTTTTTTTTTTGTAATGTTGGAATTTTCAAACATCGTTACTGGTTTAAATAGTTAGAATAATTATTTTATAAAACGGAAAATGTTTTTGAAATGTTTACGCAATTTTAAACACTTTTCATATACAAAGTTTCTCCAAATTCTAAACCATTCATAAAATAGTTTTTTAAAATGTTTAAATTTAAAAATTGTTACTAGTTTAAATAGTTGGAATAATTATTTTATAAAACAGAAAATGCATTTGAAATGTTTACGCAATTTTAGAGACTTTTCATATTGAAAATTTCTCCAAATTCTAAACCATTTCAAATGTATTTGAAAACGTATTTTGAATAGTATTTGAAATGTTCTAAAGGAAAAAATTAGCGTCAGAAAAAAAATGAAATTTTGGACCTTTTTCCCTGGTTCGTGTTACCAACCGGGGCAAAGGGGGGGAGGTGGGCAGGCAAGCGAAGTCCCACCTCCCCCCCTTTTGCCCCGGTTCGTGCTACCAACCGGGGCAAAAGACACCCTTTTGCCCCGGTTCGTGTTACCAACCGGGGCAAAAGGCTCCCGCCTATATAACCCCGGGCGGAGCAACCGCCCGGGGCAACACAGATCAGTTTCGCAGATTTCTCTAAGTCCCCGGCGCCGAAATCCAGAGCGACACCGTGAGGCTGTCCGATTTCGACGCCGGTGATCCTCGCCGCCGCCGCTCCTTGACGCCGCCTGTCCTCGCGCCTCTACGCCGCGCGCCTGTCCTCGCGCCGCCCGTCCCCGCGCCACTCCCGTACGTCCTCGCGCCGCCCGAGAGATCGCCTCCGGCCCTCCTCGCCCGCGTCGCCCTCCTCCTCGCCGCCGTGTCCTACTCCTCAGGTGAGATCGCCTCCGCGCCCTCATCCTCCTCACTGCATGCATTAGTTAGTTTTAGATTAATTAGTATTAGTGTTAGATTTAGTATTAATTAGATTAGTGTTAGATTTAGTGTGTGGTAGATTAAGTATTAGATTAGTGTTAGATTTAGTGTTAGATTAGTGTTAGATTTAGTATTAATGTTAGATTAGTATTTGTGTTTGATTAGTGTTTGATTTAGTATTTAGTGTTAGATTACTATTACGTATTAGGTATCGGAGACTTAGAAAAAATTTAGGTATTGGAAAGTTAGAAAAAATAAAGGTATTGGAGACTTAGAAAAAATTTAGGTATTGCACACTTAGAAAAAATTTAGGTATTGGACACTTA
This sequence comes from Alopecurus myosuroides, assembly GCA_028641055.1. Lineage (NCBI taxonomy): Eukaryota > Viridiplantae > Streptophyta > Magnoliopsida > Poales > Poaceae > Alopecurus > Alopecurus myosuroides. Next base: position 28,496,220 of record CM054063.1, read on the forward strand.
GAAAAAATTTAGATTTTGGACTTAGCTATTTTTTCTTAGTGAATGTTTACTTTAGAAATAAATTAAGTTTTTCTTAGTACCATTAGATGAATTTTATAATATAGGAATTTTAGTTTAGAAATTTACTTAGTGACTATTTATAATAAGTGGAATTTTTACTTAGTGAATTTTTACTTAATTAGGAATATTTACTTAGTCCATATATCATGCATGTGTTTTTAGTTTATTTTCCTTGGCGACGATGTCTCTGTTGGACCCGTCGGGCTGACACTAGGAGGTCCTTAGAACCGGAGCACGCGGCTTGGTGAGAAATGCGGGTGACGTGGTCGACCCGGATATTCTTTGGTGGCCACCGCGTGGGCCACGCTCGGTGCGGAGAGAGCCGGCCCCTGAGGAGATGGTACAACAGCGTATCAGGGAGGAGGACGAGCATGTCCGTCGCTACATGTACTTGCTCGATAGGGAGTATAGCAGCGGTTGGTCGATTATTCGGAAGGTTCCTTACCACGTGAGCTATGACCCTGTGAGAGTTCCTTAACTATGGGCCCGTAGCACCCGCGACTCAGCACCCCGCGGCTTAGGACCCGGTAGGAGTTATTTAGTTTGAGAGATGTTTCATGAATATGTATAAGTGATATTATTACATCGTGATGTATTAGGGTTAAATAAAATGAACCCGAGCTATGTAACTCTTGGTGTGTATTATCATACGTTTAAATATTTCATCAATGTTGCATTTGTAATTGAAATGAGGATCTGGAACATATAGTTACTCTTTTTTCGGACTTGTTTAGCTATTAGTACCATTAGCTGTTATCTATAAGCAATTTTGATGAAATGAATGCTATTAGATATATTTTTATTAGATTATATGCAATTGTTGCGAACTGATGAAATTGATGCTATTTGCTATTTTTTAGCCATGGCGAGACGTCCCCGTGGTTCGCGTGTAACCGGCGGTGGGCGCGCGTCATGCACGTCGAAGAAATCCCGGTACAACGTGGTGGACGTCGGCCTGGACATCCATGTGGATCGCGTACAAATGGATCGTGTGCATCGAATGCAAGTGGTGTTGACGCCATAGTCATCGAGGATGAGGACGTGACGCCTCCTACTTGTGGACGTGGACGCGGAGCACGGGGGCATCAAGCGCTGCAAGGGGGGCAAAGCGCGGTGCAAAGGGGTCAACACGCCGTAAACGGTGTGGCGCTGTTGCTGCGGTGGAGGAGGAGGAGGTGGAGGAGGAGAAGGAGGCTACGGCGGAGGAGGAGGTTGCGGCGGTGGAGTAGGAGGAGGACGGTCTCCGGCTACCGGAGTTCTACGTCCACCTGTTCCAGCCAGAGGAGAAAAGGGTCCGTCTTCGAGAGAACATATCGGCGATCCTCCTCGGGCGCAAGGGCGGGCCCTATAGTTTCACCCTCCGGTTGGAGGGTTGTGACAACGGGCCCGTGCGCGTTGTCCTGCAGCGACGTGGCGATGACGTCTACCTGCGCTATGGGTGGGGGCAGTTCACGCGCATGCATAAGCTAAATGCGGGCAACATGCTCACATTCAGGTACTACAAGGACGAGGAGGCCCACGTGCTAGAGGTGAAGATCTTCGACGGCACCTTAGTCCGCCCCCTTTGCTGCCAGGATAGCTCGTCTGAGAGCAGCTCCGACTACGAGTCTGACTCCGGCGAGTCTACCCCGAGCAAGGCTGCCTCCGACGCCGAGGGCAATGCTGCCTCCGACGCCGATGCGTAGTATATATGTTTATGTCGATCTATTCTTACGTAGTTATGTCGCTCTATATTGTCGTACCATATCTAGCTATGTCGAACTATGTTTAATTATGTCATTGTGTCGAACAATATTTGTATTCGTGGAAGACTATATATTTATGTTATTGTTCGTTTTCATCTGTATTTTTTTGCGATAATTTTTCATCTTTCTTAATATAAATATTTAGTGCAGAGAATAGGAAAATAGAAAAGAATATAGAATTTCCAATCTAGCTCAGAGGACACGAAAACAGCTACAAAAAAAACCTTTTGCCCTGGTCGGTGTTACCAACCAGTGTAAAAGGGGGCCGGTCTGTTCGCGGTGCAGAGCCCACGTGGGGCGCGCCTTTTACCCCGGTTGGTAACCCAACCGGGACATAAGGGGTCCTTTAGGCCGGGTTTGAGGAACCCAGTTGGGCAGCCAGGGCATTAGGCCCTTACCAACCGGGGCTAATGCCCTGTTCTGCACTAGTGGGTTTCCCTTGTCAGTATATGCATATCGTCTATAGAAATCACAAGCTGAATGGAGAGACAAACAAGGGCCACTATAAACTTTTAGTTTTTCCTATGAAGACACGCAAAATAACATTAGTTGTAATCTAAAGTGCATGTTAGCACTATATTGCATTCTGTGAAACGAATTCTGCTTTACTCGAACTGAGCTTCTTTGCACGAATATATTAGCAGGGTTATTCTCCATAGGTATCATTATGCCTAACAGTCTGGTTACAGTTGTCCGATTATCTCTCTCCGTTGATGGTATTTTCTTGATATGGTACAGTTGGTTGATATGTTGTTGCCGGAGCAAAAAAGTAATTGAATCCTTTCCCAGCTGAATCAGCATCCGAAAGCAATAGGTCATGCTATGTTAAGAGTCCAGAAACCTAAGTACTATGAAGTTAATCAACAAAGGACCTAAGAGAAGTGAAACTACAAGAAATTCTTGCAGATGTGTATAGGGCAATCCCTAGTCTGCCGAGAGCGTCAAATATGCTTGTGTCTTATATCAAATCAGTCTAACCAAGTTCAAAACACAATAATAGCTATCGTCCTATGAACCATTTGATATGCTTTTCCAGAACATCTTGCGGCCTTTTTTTATAAAGAATATGATTAATTTGGACGCGGGGAGAGCTTTTGGAATGGTTCAATCAGGTCATTATTAGCTTTGTTACAAACTTATTTTAACTTTATCTACAGTCATATTAACTTTATATCTGACTTTACTAACTTTATAACTGGCAGGCCATAATCAACAATGCCATTAGAAATTTCCTGGGTAAATAAGGATGCTGCTTCTGGGGCAGGTGCCTTGTCAATTGGGCTCTGGTCTGCTCGCCGAAATGCTTTGGAGGGCTTGGCATCAAGAACCTACACTATCAGGGGACTGCCTTGCGTCTTCGGTGGCTCTAGAATGCATGGAAAGAGAGAAACGAGAGGATTTTCAACAACTCCTACTCGACAGCCCTCAGAACTTATGAAAAGATCATTGAAACTGTTGTTGAAATGGTGCAGCGCCGGGCGTGGTTTAGTGCCAAAGTGGCACACAGACACAGGGAACCTGACTGAAGGTCTTTTTAGTTCACTGTACTATACTGTTGTTGGTGTTACGGATGTTGTGTAACATTTTAGATTAGATCGTTTCTTTGTGTTCACTTTGTACTACTCCTTTCTCTAAATAATGAAAGCAGCTTTGACTGCATTTCGTCAAAAAAATAATCAACACTTTTCGACCAAAGTTGGCGGTGACACTCGTCAAGTCGCCACACAACGGTCTTGCTAAAGGCCCCAAGAAATCTACAAATGAGGATGATGATAACAAAGGATATGCTGTTAGCCGACCATAGTGATTTTAAACCATTTATCAGCTTCGATTTAGAAACATTTGTCATATTCATGAATTGGATGTAATAATAGGTGGAGAGCTCATTATACAGATGTAACCTGAGGACTGATGGTAGTAGTACTACACTTGTTATAGGTGGAAGGCTCGTTGACAGCAAGTTTGGCGTAGCTTCTGCTCCACTAATATTCGGTTCCAGCACTAGCTTTTCCAAACAGCAACTGCCAACACAAGCTAGCCTACTGCACAAGTCTATATCTAGTCAGTCAAAGTAGCACACCACATTCCTCTCAAAACCAAACAATTACAGTATCCCTTTGGATAGTGCTGCGAATCTGCATTAAGTGCATTCAACAATTCTTTATCGACATGAGCCCGTACGCGTAGCAGTATCATGCGAACTAAATTGTTCATTCCAAAACAAAGTTCAACTGAATCCTTGAGCAGAGTGAATATTGTGCTTCCTTGACGGTATCTGTTTGGATACAGCGATCGTCGAGCGTCCTGGGCAGTCCTCCGCCGGCTACAGCGTGTGCCAGTCCCTCGCCCGCGCTTGCGCCCATGGCGTCCCCGCAACACAGACGCGACGACGGACCATCGGTGGCCGAGGACAACGTCTGTGAGATCTCTGATGCCGAGGACGATGCGACGCCCTGTGGCTTTGCCCGCCCGACGACCCACACCCCCATCAATCTATTTCAACGACGCCTCCATGGGTCGATACTCGACAGCGCCCCGCCACCCACACGGCCCTGCACGCCGACAACAACCAACCGCGCTGCACGCCGCAAATGACTCCCGCCACATGTAGCCCAACGCTTGCCCCGGACATCTGACGGCCTCGCACGCCACCAGTGGCGCCGGTGGCCCCCATTACCCGGCAGCGAGTGGATGAGTGTGGGATCTCCTCGAGGTCCACCACCAGAACGCAGCGGCGACATGGAAACGCGGCAATGACTACCTCTGCTTCGTCGTCAAAGGCTTCGACCAGCTAGGATTTGGGTTTCGTGGAAATTGGGGATTGGGATTTTCTGAAGTCTGATCGATGAACTCGGCTGGGACGGCCTCTCTGTCATTTTGTCTTGGCTGGCACCAATCTAGTGTCTTGGACTGAAAATTTAATGATTTTTTCTGGGCTAGCACCCTTCTACCATCATGGGTCTCAGAGCCCATTTGTGTACGGGTGCCGAATATTGCACTAGTACGAAACGTACTGGTCACAGTTTAGCGGGTAGTATGAAACGTTACGAGCCTTTGGAACAAGGCTGGTGCATCGCATTCAACAATATATCACCTTCCTGGCTTCCAGTCGATAGGTCTGTGGCCGTTGGGAGGCCCAGGGCGCATGGGTTCGGTCGCTCCACCCCGTTGCTTTGCCGTTCATAGAGCTTCTAATCAGAAGACATATTCCTCCTCTCCAGTTAAATGAATGGAAAGTACACCAGCTGGTCGATTAAGTGCCTTTTTTACCAGGCATAAAACCGACTCAACTGCAATGTCGCTTCCTGCATCTCACGAGCAGTACCATCGACTATTGGTCCCAATGTCTCTTATTCCAAATACTGGCTGCATGCCGACTATCATAGGGGAAGACTTAACATGTATCATTATCTGTCTCAACCCTCTGAGTTCTGCCCTTGCCATGCTCCGTGGGATACCAAGTTTCTACCTCCAGCTCTTCTAAAGAAAGACTTTCAGATGCCTCAAGATGACCAAACCAAGCTTTGGATGTGTGGGTATATATAACTATGAGAAATATATTTTCACCCACCATTGTACATGCATGTATGAAAGGGAAGATATATATGCACATATGTTCAGGGACGGAGCCAGCCCTGAAGCTTGGAGGGGCCAGAATCTTAATTAAGGGGGTAAAGCTTGGAAGTACTATTTATAGGCGACTTCTACAATACCTTTTACTACTCATGGGAACACTACAGGAATGGGCTACTGTGCCGACAGCCAAATTCTATGCCGACGGCAATTTGTCGGGGCCGTCGGCATAGCCCCAATGAGGAAATCCTAAATTGCGAAAAAAAAAATTAGCTATGCCGTCGGCCTTTTTTTTTTGAGCTACGCTGACGGCAAAGCCGTCGGCACAGACCCTAAGAGGAAATCCCAAAGTGCGAAAAAAAAATTGAGCTATGCCGACGGCGAAGCCGTCGGCCTAGCCAAGCTCAATTTTTTTTTGAGTTACTCACCGTTTTGAATGTTCGTAGGAGATAGCTCATTTATGTGAACATATTTTCAACATATTTGTCGTAATCCAAGTTTATTATTTTTTGTGGATAGTAGGACATATATAATGACATCACGCGAAGGTCTTGCATCATTTTAGGTTTTTTTAAATTTTCTAGAATTTTCTAATCCCGCTTCATGAAAAAGTCAAGACGACGGGCATCATCGTTCGTAGCTAGGGCTTGAATATTGAGAAACTCTTGGTGTATCTCTGATGAAATAGGTAGTTGTGTACCTAAAAATGATTTTTTAAAAAAATCATGAGCAAATTAGGAGACACTTGTAGTTCAAATTTGACCCGTTTCCAACTGAATCGGCAGAAACTTGTGTTTTGCAGAACAGGTGGATGGAAACCTTTTTAGAGGAAACAATTTGGTTATTTGTGCATATAACATGGTCTAGTATTTTCAAAAAATGCATCTCCCAAGTTTTGCAACATATTTATGGTTGGTGCTTCACAAAAAAAGCCATTTTTCACACTCGGCAAATGGAAAATAGTTTTTTTATTCAATGAAAAGGAAAACTTTCTCAATGAATCATATGGCGTGCTTCCAATATGCATGTTTGTGTGGAATATGGGAACATTTAAACAAACTATGCCATGGATTTGGCCATAACACCCGTCATTTGGCATGAAACCCTTGAATGTTCGTAGAAGATAGCTCATTTATGTGAACATATTTTCAACATAGTTGTCGTAATCCAAGTTTATTATTTTTGGTGGATACTAGGACATATATAATGACACCACACGAAGGTCTTGCATCATTTTAGGTTTTTTAAAATTTTCTCGAATTTTCTAAGCCCGTTTCATGAAAAAGTCAAGACGACGGGCATCACCCTTCGTAGCTAGGGCTTGAATATTGAGAAACTCTTAGTGTATCTCTGATGAAATAGGTAATTGTGTACCTAAAAATGATTTTTTTAAAAAATCATGAGAAAACTAGGAGACACTTGTAGTTCAAATTTGACTCGTTTCTAGCTGAATCGGCAGAAGCTGTCAAAATGGCTACCATGACTATTCATCAAAAGATTTCAAATTTTTTAAACCTATCGATGTTTCTATGATATGGATGTCATATTTGAATTCCTCTAATTTTTCTAATCGATTTAGACATTTTATTTGCCAAATTTCGATTTACGGATTTAAAGATATGAATTATTCCATATTAAATTATTTATATAAAAAATAAAGTAATTTCTAACGTTATATTGTTATATATTTAATAAAGGTAATTATATAATCCTTGTTATTCATTCAAATATGTTTTAAATTTAAACAATAGAAAAGTTTAACATCATTCCCCATAGGTTAATATGATTGATATGGTAGTAATATCAGTAAGTTCTAACATCTCATTTGGAATCTAGTTTGGAAAGAACTTAAAGGTTAAGCGTGCTCGGGCTGGAGAAATTTCAGGATGGGTGACCAAATGGGAAGTTTGACTAAGTTAAGTATGTTGACTAGATTAATTGTGCAATTAGAGATTAGAGAATAAATATGTGGCTAAGTGCAAAATTTTAGAATAGAACTCAAAAAAAGTTCAAAAAAAATTTGAATTTTTATTTTAACTATTTTGAAAATATTATGCTGACGGCTTTACCGTCGGCGTATGGAGAGTTATGCCGACGGATTTGCCGTCGGCATAGCCATATGCCGATGTTTTTTATTGTCCCGACGGCCTTTGGACCTCTGTCGACGGGAGTGTACCGACGGTGGCCGTCGGCACAGCCTGTGCCGATGGTTTTCAGCCCTGTGCCGACGGCGCCAGGCCGTCGGCATATAGGGCGATTCCTGTAGTGGAAAGACTAGTATGAAATGAATAGACGGCTCACATTTGTCGGCGGAGTTAGGCCCGTCGGGCCAGAGAGCTATTAAGTTTTAGTAGAAAAAGGTAAGACCGAGGCAACCGTCTTACGTCTCCGCCTTGCACGTCACGGGAAATCACACGCCGCACGGCCACAACCTATTAGACAACGACGTCGTTGCCGCCGCCTCGATCTGACCGGCGTCCATCGCTCCATCTCGTGCACGCACGAAGCACACCACGGACGCCTCCACCCCATCGCCCCCTCGGCCACTGTCTCACACAGGCCGAGCACGCCGGCACCACCTCCACGCCGACTCCACACCGGACACGGGCACCGCCTTGTTCCTCCGCCAGGACATGCCTCCTAGGCCGGCAACCACCTTTCGTGGTGCACAGCTCCATCCAATCTATCGCTTGAGGCACGAGGTACATGTTCCCCTCTACATAAAGTGATGAACATTCAGTTACCTAATAGCAAAAACTGAACCCATCCACGAACACGAAATGGCTAGTTACCCACACACATATTTGCACTAGTCGAAACGAGGCCTTTCGTCCCGAGCGGCCCAAGTTATACATCCCTGTTTTGCCACGAACCCGAATGAATGCTGTGCATTCGTCCCGGTTCGGGCGGCCATGTCGTCGTAGAGCATTGGTCCCGGTTCAGGCCACGAACTTTGACGAAATGCCCCCTTCACTATATATGCCTCGCTCTCCTACCCTTTGTCTCCTCTGTTTTTTTCTGCTAGGTGTGAGAGAGGTGGGTGCTAGTTTTTTGTTCCTTTGCTACGCACAAGAAATGTTCGACGAAATACCCGAGCCACACTTAAGTTCACACAAAATTGTATCCTCGACCGAGGCTAGCAACCTTACCATTTTCATGTATAATTGATGCAAAAATATTATATTTGTTGATGTACGGTGGTCATTTCAGTATTGAAGATGTTATTGTAATGGTTTTGGTAAACTTAATTATACGATGCAGATGGATGCACGTAAGCAAAGGATGTACGGTGACTGACGCACTTCCGAGTATAGGGCAGGCATGGATGAACTTCTCGGTGTAACTAAGGTGAACAAAGAGAATGGCTTTACGTGTTGCCCATGTGTTGATTCTCGGAACATCGGGGAGCACTGTTCCTCGAGAGTCCTTCACAGCCACCTGATTTGGAGAGGATTCATGCCTAGCTATAATTGTTGGACCAAGCATGGAAAAAGAGGGGTTGTGATGGAAGACAATGAAGAAGAAGAAGAAGAAGAGGATCATATGTTCCCTGAATACAGTGATACTGCAATGGAAGACAATGCAGATAAAGGAGGCGATCAAGAACGGGCATTAGATGAGCCCGCTGGTGAACTTGATCGATTTATTGTTGATGCAAGGAAAGACTGTGAAAGTGAATTGGAGAGCTTGAAGTTGGACGACATGTTAAAGGATCACAAAAAGTTGTTGTCCCCAAATTGCGAAGATGGAAGTATAAAGCTTGGCACCACACTGGAGTTGCTGAATTGGAAGGCACAGAATGGTGTGACTAACAAGGCATTTGAGAGATTACTGAAAATAATGAAGCCGAAGCTTCCAAAGGATAACGAATTGCATGATAGTACGTACGAAGAAAAGAAGGCTCTCTCCCTCCAGGATTAAATGTGCAGAAGATACATGCATACATTAATGACTGAATCCTCTACCGTGGTGAGAAGTACGAGAATTTGGATGAATGTCCGGTATGCACTGCACTACGGTCTAAAATAAGAAGAGATGACCCTCGTGATGGTGTCGGCGAGCCCCCCCCTCCCCCCTCGTAAGAGGGTTCCTGCCAAGTTGATGTGGTATGATCTTATGATACCACGGTTGAAACGTCTGTTTAGAAACAAAGAGCATGGCAGGTTGTTGCGATGACACAAAGAAGACCGGAAGAAAGACGGAAAGTTGAGACATCCCGCTGATGGGTCGTAGTGGAGAAATATTGACAGAGAGTTCAAATATTTTGCATGTGACGCAAGGAATTTAAGGTTTTCTCTCTCCCTCTATGTATCTACAACCTTCCTCCTTGGTTGTGCATGAAGCACAAGTTCATTATGATGTCAGTGCTCATCCAAGGCACGAGGCAACCCGGCAACAACATTGATGTGTACCTAAAGCCATTAGTGGAAGAACTCTTACATTTGTGGGGCAACCCATATGTACGTGTGTGGGATGAGAACGAACAAGCATCCCGTGAGAAAGAAAGGAGGCAAACATTTCAGAGGTGAGGCAGATACCCAGAAGAAGCCTGACCTCCCTAGTGGTAATAATGTATTTGGTATGGTCAAGGACCTAGAAGTAATCTTTGGGAAGGGTCCCGGCAGTCTATCTGTTCCGAACGACTCCGCTATTGGACGCGCGCCCATGTGGAAGAATAAATCTATATTTTGCGAGCTACCCTATTGAAAAGTCCTAGAGGCAAGATGTTTTTTATCTCTAAATCCCACAGTACTTTATTTTGCAGTGTTGCGGGATTGCAGGTATTGTCTGGTCAATGTAATTTGCATATGGCTTTTAAATTTGTAACTTATTGCATTTCAATGATGAAACACAACTAAAGAATTACACCGGTTCAACGACCATGTCGCTTCCACCGTTCTTGCCACACCGACAATAGAGATAACAAGCCAACTATGATAACCGATCTCAAGTATGTTGTTACCTATCTTAGCTCTTTGAGTTCCACTCACTTTCGCCAAGTATGTACCTATAGCTCTACCAAAGAACGACTCAAATTTTATGATCTCAAGACAACGGCTGAATGTAGCTTTGGGTGTGGGGATATATATATATATATATATATATATATAACGAGAAGGATGTTTCTCACCTGCCATCTTACATGTAGTTTGCTTTAGGAAGATATTTTAAAGTAAGTTGTTGTTGTAGTTTGCTTCAAAATTTCAACATACCATCTGAATCTGACCAGTATACGATTTTTTTTACATTCATTAATGTGTTTTTAGATAAAAATAATCACTTTATATTTATATGGATACCAGCTCTTTTTTCTTTCACTATTGTATGGGCTTGTTTGTTAGCTAGACCAGACAAGCACATATGTATGAAATTCCTGAAAGCATTCTGCATAAGCAGGTTTATATGTTGACATGCCTATCTTTTTTCATTTGATCTTTGTCGTGCATCCTGCACAGTTCGCACTACCTCCCCCTCAACCTTCAAGTCCGTTTGTTTTCTCTGGCTTTAATTGGGATTTTCTCTTCTTGCTGCAGTCGATGATATTCTATTGCCGCAGGTGGATAAAGGAGGAGCAATTAACATATTTAGCATTTATTTTGCGGAAACTTCTTCATGTTGTCGCATCTTTATTTAGCAGGATATCATGGAGGTTCTATTATTTCTATCATTTAGTTATTTGGTTTGGTTAGTAGCTACAATGACCGTGCTAAGCAGCTACATGCATCACCCTCATGTTCGTGCCCTCGGTACCGTTCCCTGGTTTATCGATAGATTGTATTTCTTGCCAAAATATTGCCTGATATATCCAACTCTCCTATGGTTTATGTACACTTCTTGAATATTCTAAATATGTACTAGATCAATCCTGTATTGCATTATAACATTTTCTCCGCCGTAAATAGTGGCACTTTTTAGATTATTAATTTTGTAGGTATCAATAATGGAAAACTTAAGTTAATTAAGCTTGTTGCATATCTTTTTGTATGTGCTTTTGCACTCTTGAAATAAGTTCTATTTTCGTCCAAGTTGTGGCCCTTTGTCTTTAATACTTCTGCTGGTGTTACTTCCATACTTCACTGAAGCATTTAAAAAATATAGGTTATTTTCTTTTGTGTATGTGTCTTTCAGTCTCATCACATATGCCTTCAGTGTTTAATGTCTCCATATTCGGAAAAAGTTTGCAAACTATGTAGGATGAGCTATTCACATCCTAGAGTTTCTATCTCTTTGAGGTAGGTAATTACAGCGCTTATAGGTGAATACTTGGAGTGAAATCAGCTAAGTCAGGCCATGAAAGATTATTTGTCCGATGGTAATCTGGAAAGAATTTCTTGTATCTGAAAAGAGAAGTGTTGAGAGTAGTATTGTTCCGAAGGATCACACTGATGACATCTGAGAATATGGTAAATATGGAGATCAAATGGTTAGATCACACAGAGAATTCAAGTAGCGCAATTGGCGCAAGGCTTTCTGCTAATGGAACATAAATCACGGGACTGTGGGTGGTGCACTTCAGTTAGTTATGCAAAACTCTACCACCTTTGTTGTTTGTTTAGTCATTTCCTTTGTATCAAATAGGGAGTTCCATCTTAGGTTTAGTACCACTAATTGGCCTAAATGGATGGACTTTTCATTGTTTCTTAGCCATACAAATTTCCATCTGGTTACTTGTATATATGCAGACATTGTATGAGTGATGCAGTGAGCAATATAAGAACAATAGCCTCATTCTATGCTGAAAAAAAGGTGATGGAACCGTACAAGAAAAAAATGTGAGGGCCCACTAAGAATAGAAACTAGGACAGGGTTACAAGTGGAACCGGATTTGGTGTAACTTTTTCAACTTTTCCTAAAGTTTTAGCGGTATGTAGTGGCAAATCTGGTAGACTGTTAAAATGTAGAATTGTATATTTTCCATGGATGCAAAAATGATGTTATAGAAATAAGCAATGCATTGAATGATATGCAGTTTTCAAAATAAGGAGATATAATTTCGCCATCTAAATGCAGGGGTTTCTTGCTCTTGATATGGTTGGAATAGGTGTGTCCAACTCGAGCTGCATATATAGGCAAATACTTGTAGTTGGCCCAGCTTAGTCACACCATGAAAGTTTATTACCGCGTGATCCAAAGATGTTATTGTTTTATGCAACAGTGGTAGCACTGAAAATCATCCGGGAGAGGCACACTTTGTTGCTTTGATTGGAACAAACGTTTCTTTTTAAAATGATGTATTATTTCTGAATATGGACATAAATATATTTAACATTTTATTTCTTGTAATCGGCACGCACTTAACCGGCCAGGAGGCGCACCAAGGGGCGCCCCAGCCTCTAGTCTTCATAATCCAAAAGGAGTTCTGAAACATAAGGATATATCTAGAATTAGGTTACTTTGCAAGGAGAAAGAGGTGATTAGAATGTTTTGATATTTCAACCCTATTTAATTTCAATAAATTTTTGGTACTGTTCCTAGGAGAATTAAATTTGAACATTTCACCTAAATTTATGAAGTATTGGAATTTTATTTTCTTACCAAAAAATGTTATTTAAAAAAAAAACTCATCCCCTCACTTAAAAGCCGTGCAATCGGTTGACATAATTTTTTTACTCCTAGATACCAGGGTATCATATACTCCCTCCGTCCACTTTTAATCTATATTCTACAAGTTTTAAGACAAATTAGCAAGTCATTAAAATTACTACCTAGATATGTGAACAGCCAATCCAAGCCACATTAAAGATAATGACATCCAATAGGAAAATCAAGACTGCTTCGTTTACTGTGTTTGTCAGACCCCGGACCCAGAGATATACACACTGTTTTGTGCTCCTAGCCATGGACTCACAAGGGCTTCAGGGTTACCAGCCCCGGCCGCAACAAACAACGGCAGGCAGACCGGATTCATCGGCACGTAGTCCGGATCCCCGGTCTACTACTCCTTGTATCCATGCTAGTCATAACCGAATGTGCATACCCAAGCGTCCACGAGTCGGATGAAACTGAAGGAACGGGACCAAAGTTATACAAAGCTGCTATGTGTCCAGAAAGTGCAACAACAATCGGGGGTTACTGGGGTTACCTCGCCCCAGGCCGATCACATCGACAGGCGGGCTCGGACATGGATCATCGGCTCCACAACCCCTCGACTGCGACAACTATGCAGGCATAGCCAAAACTGTATAACAATGAGCTCGAAAACCAACAACCGATCAAAGCAGTACTCTAAACATGAAGCTTTATTAAACAGGTGTTACTAGAGTATAGCTTACAAACAGAGGTCACACGACCCAACATTACATCAGACAACGGAAAGCAAAAATATGTTGCTAATCAACAAGAATCAAAAAGGCCTAAGAGGCCGCAACATAAGGCGACGTCCCAGCCCATAGATTCCAGGCTGCTACCTGGGAACCCCGAACTACTCGTCGATATCCACGTCGAAACACCACCGAACTGAGGAACTCCACCTGAACCAAGTTGAAGCAAACATGAGTACGGGAGGTACTCAACAAGACTTAGTTAACCTATTATATATCTGCTTCTCTTCGAAAGAGTTATGAAGGTTGTTTTGCGTAAAGCCATCTTTATTTTCCAAGTTGAGGGAGGAATAGCACGTCTCATGGAGTATTTTGGAAAAACAGATGAGAAAGTTGCTCAACTACTGATATCATTATCTTTTTAATCCACCAATATCATATCAGCACCTCGTGCTTCAAAGATCACCTCCTCCAATTGTTCCGGTAACTCATGCTACAAGGTAACCCCTCTCGGCATCTCCGAGGAGGCATCCTCCATTCGTTATCAGCAAGTTTTAATCATTCCGTTTAAGTTGTCTATGATCACAGAATCCGTCACCAAGTCGTCCTTAACCGCGGACACGGCTTTTCGAAAAGATTTAACCCTGCAGGGGTGTACAACTTTAACCACACGCACCAACCAACTCTTAATGCCACTAGATTAGCACTATTCCGGGAAGTGCCGGCAGATGGAGGTTGACCACGACCTTTCCCTTACTTCGCCTATTCCATGAGTCGCTCCGAGTAGAGATGGACCGCCAATAGGGAGTGGCCATCTCCTGCCGGGTCTCTATCGTTGTGCGCGATGCTCGACGGTTGCCTACCCGCATTGCGCCGATACATCCCCACATCCTAGTTTTGAAAGTGTTTTGATATCCCCGCAAATCGAAATGGAAAGCCCGAACTAGGCAACTCATGGAACAAACTAGGCAAGTTGAGACCGAGGGGAATCCAATCCCTCGTGTGGATGCACGCGTAGTCTTGGCTCGAAGACGAGAACTCGCTCCTAGGGGCATGAACGAGACAACCACCACAGACCCTCTGTGGTCTCGTCATCCACACCTTTAAATCATGTTACTCAAACATCTCTTTAACTTACCACTACTTCCTGCCATACAAGATTATTTCGTAACTCTGATTCATCAACCGGATGGAGCAGAGATAACAGGCATGTATGACTAAGCATGGCATATTTGAGGCTTTGGCGTTGAACACAAACAAATCCTATGTCTGCTGGGAGCATTGAATCATGATATCTGGGTTATGCAAATAAATAGGATAACTCTATCTATTGACTCAAGATACATTGGAACCGCATGCATTTGTACGAGAACGAAAAGTCTCTCGAAAACATATATGGGCAGATAAGAGGTTATGCTTGCCTTGGTTATAAGAAAACCAATTGAAATGTCTTCTGAAATAAGTGCTTGACTTGTCGGTTAGGATCAAGTATTCGTCATGGCGTTGTCGATCTTCTCTTCGGGGTCGCGTTCTACCGATCAGAAGCAAAACACCGGAAGAGAAACAACAATCAACATGGCATCGATGCAATGCGCAACATGTATGCATGAGCAAGTTAATGCACTGAAAGAAGCCCTAAACATGATCGTTGGGTTGCTACGGTTCATATGGCAATTATGAAATTTTACTGAAATTAACCCGAAATAGACCCCGGAGGGGGTTTCGGATGATTATGGAAGTGAGTATCATTTTAAAAACTCAAATGGTGTTGAAAACATCATGACTAGGTTGCATTTGTCATTTTGAGCAAAATGGTATATAACTTTTAATTTTCTAATTTTCTTGAATAAAATCTTATTTTTCTATTTTTAAATAAATTAAACAAATTCAAATAATGATGAGAAATCAACTTTCTTAAACATGGTTTAAAATGGTATATTCAGATAGAGTACATTTTTCTGATCATTTCTATACCTTACTTTTATTTTTCTGAATTATAAAACAACAGTTATTAAATTATTAAAATTGACTATTTTTCTGGAATTACATATAAAAAGAATTATGACGTCAGCATGACATCATCTTTGCATCACCCAGGAAGAACCTCTCTGATTCTCTCCAATTCGGATGCAGCGATGGAATTTTTGTGAAATCGATTGGTGGCCTAGATAGAGGACATTGAGCGCTACCACTAGGTGGCGGCGGATGGCCGGATTGCCACCGGAGTTCGCCGGCGGCAACTGTACCGCGGCGGCCGGGCAAGCCGCACGGCGGCAGCCGTCTGCGGGAAGAGAGAGGGCCGAGTGAGGGTACCAGAGGGAGCGTAGGCTCACCGGGGATGCAGAGGAGTGGTCGGGGAGGCCGGAGGTGGCCGCAGTCTGCGCCGGCGAGCAGCGAGGGCCGGCGGCCGGAGGTGACAGAGATGACGAAATACCCGTGCTCCACAGCGTCCCGGCAAACGTGGCTTGGCAGAGAGGTAGAGAAGGCCATGGAGGTTCCAGGGGTAGCTCCAATTTGGCCCAGGGTGGCCGGAGTCGGCGGCAATCGAGGGCGGCCGGCGACTAGGGTTTCGGTCCTCGGGACAGTACAGAGAGCGAGAGGGGGTGGGCAGCGAGCAGGGGGAGGAGTAGTGCACGGGGAGGCTCTCCTCACCCTTATCCCTTCGCGAGAGAGGACACATGACGTGGTGCGCGGCGACGTCGGAATCCTTCCGGCCGACTGGCAGGAGGTTGAAGAAGACAAAACAGCAACTTTATGAAAACCCCCTGGAACTTTGAGAAATTACAAAAGAACCCCTTTCTATTTAAAAACAGAACAGAAACAGGGTTTTTGAGGGCCTTTTTGAAAGGATAAAATTTGGCAAAAATAGGATTTGGAAAACTTATGAAATTTCCAACCTCACCATGTATTGCTTTGGTGAAATTGAAATACTTTTCAGTACAAAATTTTGGAACCCCTTTTAAGTACCATTTGCTGGAAATTTCTCAAACCATTTGAAATTCACAATTTAAATTGGTTTTCAATTTTGTTTTCATGCATGTATGGAATGAACACACACCACACACCCTAATGTAGCACAAATTTGGGATGTTACAGTGTTGGTGTTGATTATCGAGGAGAGAATTAATACGCAGAGCCTAGAATGTAGATTAAAAGTGGACAAATTTCTAATCTAGAATGTAGATTAAAAGTGGACGGAGGGAGTATGTGCCGAAAAAAATATAGTAATTTGAAAGAAATAAAGAAAATTTGACATCAACCAGTCTAGTGCATTCTAACCACTATCACTTCCGTCTTGTCAAAGTATAATAAATACGACTGTGAATTAGGGTCGGTAGACTAGAACTATAAATTGATCTGGCGTCGACGCGTAGCTGCTCACCATTATGGTTCTATTGGTTCTCATCGAAGTATCTAAATGGTTCTATTGGGGTTCTCCTCGAAATATCAAAATATTATTTGAAATTTACCACCCGCGTAGAGCCTTGAATGTGATCTTCCTCGAAGAAAAAGCAAACACTCTTTCTTCCCTAACCTTACTGTTTGTGATCTTACCTTGAGGCATGAGTCGCCACCACAGGAATGTGATAGTGCCTCCAAAGCATGCTACTACAATTTATTCTTGCATTTTAGAAAATGAATAGAGAGGAAATGATATTCGAAAGAAGGTGATCAATTGGTTACTTGCCATCTTGACTTTCTCTCGGCCTTTACTAGGCTAGATTTTGCTTTATGTGATAAAGAAAATGGGAAGAATTAGGAGGGCTTCAATCTTTAAAGAAGTTTTGCATTTTGTTTGGAATCAAAGAAGATCAAGTATAGTATCAATTTAACAAAAATCACAGAATTGATTCCCATTGATTTCACGAAAAAATGACATTTCTAATGAATATAGGGTGCATATACTGTTTGTTTGGCAAATCTTTGGCCCAGGGGCAATAAAGTCATTATTTTCTAACATATATTTTTACACGGGTATATACTTGTTCATATTTGCCCGAATAATTTTTCTTTATTTTTTTTGACTTTTTTGAATTGCTATCTTTTATAGGATTCAATAGAACGCATGTGCACCAAATGTATTTTCCTTTGTTTTTGTTTTCTAGAAAAAGCTACCAATGTAATTTCCTGCAATCGCTCCCCATCGTCTGATCTCTCCCTGCCACGAACGGCGCAGTCACTATGTAGCGCTTATAGCGCGCTCGAGTTAGGACTCGCCCGCGTTAGCATTCTCAGTGGGCTGGCCCACTAATGGAAATAAGAGAGAAAATAAGTTGCGGGAGAGGGGTTCGAACCTGAGACTTGCGGTTCCTACCGAAGGAGCGATACCACTGGGGCACAGCACGCTCTGTGTACAGGTATATCTTTTAAACCTTTTTATCGTCTCCATTTTCCCATTTTTCATTTTTTTTTTCTATTTATCTTTTTTGTTTTATTCTTTCTTGTTTTGATTTTTTTGTTCAAAATTTAAAATTTGTTCAAACTTATATTTTGTATTCGAATTTTGTTCGGCAAATTTTTATAAAATTTAAGTTTTGTTCAAATTTAAAATTTGTTCAAACTTAAAATTTGTTCAAATGAAAAATCATTCAAATAAAAAATTGTTCAAATCTGGAGAATTGTTCATATGTAACATTTGTTCATGTTTGACTTTTTTTAATTGTTCAAACTTAAATTTGTTCAAAACTAAAAATAGTTCATATTTTGAAAATGGAAAAATAAAAACTAAAATGAAAGAACATTTTCTTTTTATTATTTCTGTTTCCGAAAATTTTGGTTCATTGCTATTGTGGTTCATTATTTTTGGTGAAAATGAAAGACTAAAAAGAAAATGTTCAAAAAAACAGAAAAAAGAGACAATAAAAACGTTTAGTGTACAACAAAAGCATGTGGTAGCTCAGTGACTGTGAGTCCGTTCCTTGGATGGGCACCTCGCAGGTTCGATTCCTGCTACAGAATATTTTCGCACATTTTTCTGTTAAAAAGTTCAACTAATGGGCTGGCCAAATTACAATTCGTTTGTGGGCGAGTCGGTGCAAGCAATCGCTTTAGGCGCTGTTAGGGGATCCCCGAACGGGACCGGATATCTCTATAGGTAAAGTCGGCCCAGTGTGGTTAATTGGCCAAAAACTAACTAAAGCCCACATACTGAGGTTGACCTGAACTGATTCGCATAGCATCGATAAGGATCAAAGAAAAAATAGACAAATGGGGATCGCCAGATTTTTTTGTCAATTCCCAGTCCCTAGTTGAATTACCAGGGGTACCCCAGGGAAGAGCTACGAGGGAGTTCGTACCCCTAATTCCCTATCCTCATCCCTCCTCAACTCCCATGTACGCAAACCAAACGATGTCCTTTTAGTCTCCCACCTCTTTATTTCCCATTCCCTAGTCCTATTTACCCCCAACCAAACACGTTGAGAGGGCATGGCGGATCGGGGGAGATGCGATGCAGGGTGACCGAGAGCATGGCCAAGGCGACCGAACCCAGGGCCCCCAACGGGCAGCCAAGCGCCTCCCCAGCTGATCCGGCAGTTGATTTTCAGTTCGTGCAAAACCAGTAATGGCTGCTATGGTGCGCAACCCGCCGCCGGCGAGTGATGATGGTACGCTACTGTTTCGATTCCTCACCTCGCCTATACTGGAGTACAATGATTATTTGCTAATTTTGTTGCAGCTCCGTATTTTTTATTTTTCTAAGTTAGCTGAGGTAAAAAGTGTTGGCTGTGAACAGTTGCAGTTTCTGTCCTGCGATATTTTTCTGCTAGGTGCGATGACGTGCTCGGGTTAGAAGAGGAGTGTGAAATTCAGCTGAGGTAAGTGTGAAAGAACATCGACGTCACTCGTGCTGTTCTGCTTGCTCTACGTATCTATCAAATGTTTGAAAAATAGCATGCTACCGTGAAAGTCTATGAATCTATAGCAATTCCCTGTGGGACACGCAACACAGACATCCACAAATTGGTATGCACTAGACTCCAACACAAATCTTGGCTAACTTCACTTGACTGCGGACTATTAGATGACCCACTTATTCAATTTATTTCCTTTGAGATGTATTCTGTGGATAAAGACATATAGAGCCGCAGAGGTGTAACTACTTAAGGAGCTGCCATCCGCCCTCGAGGAGGCACAACACCAAAGCCAATTCTGAGCATAGCCATGGACCCACCCTTGTCTTCCAAAACCCTAGCCTCTCTTGCCATACCAATAATGATGGCTACTTCCATCGCGCTTGTGGCGGCCGCCGCGGTGCCCCCATTGCTCGAAAATCAAGCAGGAGCACTCCTTGCCTGGAAAGCCACCCTCAGCAACCGGAGCCAAGTACCCCTGCAATCCTGGGGAAACATGTCGTCGACGCCTTGTACTTGGCGTGGCATCCGATGCGAAACACCACAGAACCCGCGTCGGCACTGACCGGTGATCACCAGTGTATCTCTACGGCGGTTGCGGCTGAGAGGGACGCTGGAGTCCATCAATTTCTCGACCTTGAGTACCTTGACGACCCTTGACCTCTCACACAACCAGCTAGCTGGGGCTATTCCTTCGAGTATGGAGCATCTCCGAGATCTCCGTGCTCTGTTTCTTGACGGCAATCAGATAAGCGGCTCAATTCCACCTTCTTTAGCAAACCTCACAAGACTCAGAACCCTGCGTCTCTCCAATAATAATCTTGTAGGATCAGTTCCTCGAGAAATAGGAAATTTAGGTATGCTGAAAGAGCTTAACCTTAAAGTAAACCAACTAGAAGCTTATATTCCAACAAGTATAGGAAACTTAACACGTCTCACTACTCTGCATCTTGACACTAACAAGTTCACTGGATGCATACCTCAAGAAATAAGGAATTTGGTAAACCTAGAGGATTTGCAACTCGGACTGAACCAACTTGCAGGTCCCATCCCAACAAACTTAGGAAATTTGACTAAACTCACCACCTTGTTTCTCTGCGGTAACAACTTGTCTGGACACATCCCACACAGCCTAGGGAATTTGACCAAACTCGTCATGCTATACCTTCAAAACAATCAACTTTCTGGCAATATCCCTCGCGAACTTGGTCGTTTGATAAACATAGAAAGCTTGGCGCTTGGTCAGAATATGCTGACAGGTCCCATCCCAAATAGCCTAGGGAATTTAACCAAACTCACTGGGTTATACCTTAATAAGAACCAACTTTCTGGCAACATACATGGCGAATTGGGTCGTTTGATAAACATAGCGACCTTGGTTCTTGATCAGAACATATTGACAGGTCCCATCCCAAATGGCCTAGGAAATCTGACAAAACTCACCACCTTGAACCTGTTGCAAAACCAACTTTCCGGATCTATTCCTCAAGAAATTGGCAAGTTAATGAGTCTAGTTGATTTGGAACTCGCTCTCAATAATCTCTCTGGCACCTTGCCATCCGGTCTTTGTTTGGGAGGTTGGTTACAAAAATTTACTGCTGCTGGCAACAACTTGGTTGGGCCACTACCAACAAGCTTGCTGAAGTGCACAAGCCTAGTAAGGGTGCGACTTGAGCGTAATAATCTTGAAGGAGATATCTCAAGGATGGGATTTTACCCGAATCTTGTCTACATTGATATCAGTTCAAATATATTAGTCGGTCAACTTTCTAAGCGTTGGTGTGAGTGCTTCAAACTTACTGTGATGCGTGCGTCGGGAAATAGCATTACTGGAGTCATACCACCAAGCATAGGACAATTGTCTCAGTTGGGGATACTGGATGTTTCATCAAATTGGCTTGAAGGACCGATTCCACCAGGAATTCGCAATATAACGGCGCTGATCAATTTGAACCTTAGTAACAATTTGTTGCATGGACTTATACCGCAAGAAATCGGGTTTCTAAAGAAATTGGAGTATTTGGATTTATCATCAAACAAGCTAAATGGGGTGATAAAAGGGTCAGTTGAGCAATGTTCCCAGCTCAGTTTCTAAAGTTAAGCCATAATCACCTCAACGGCAGCATTCCTATAGAAATTGGGATGTTGGTAAACCGCACACTTGGGCCTCGCCTCGCTGGAGAACAATGGCAAGACAACGGGTAAAAATCGCCTGGCTCGCGGAGGGTGACGCGAACACCGCTTTCTTTCATCAGCACGCATCCCATAGAACGCAAAAGAACTTAATCCGCAAGCTCCAGGTGGATGGGATGGAGGTGTCGGACCATGGCTCAATGGCGAGAGAGGTTTTTAGCCACTTTGAATCCCTCTTGGGCACCTCGACAGATAGGGTTTGCTCGCTAAACTTTCAATTCCTGGGGTTACACCCAGTGGTGGATCTTACCGAGCTCGAGGCCCCCTTTACGGCTGACGAGGTGTGGGAGGTGGTTCGGCGACTCCCTCGTGGGAAGGCGCCAGGGCCGGACGGGTTCACCGCCGAGTTCCTCCAGAGCTGCTGGGCCATAATCAAGGAGGACTTCATGGCAGCTTTTGAGAAGTTCTATTCGATGTGTGGTAGAGGGTTTGAGGGGCTGAATCAAGCCCTAATTTGTCTGCTGCCGAAGCGCCCGGACGCGGCTGCTGTTGGCGACTTCCGGCCGATCAGTCTAATACATATCTTCGCCAAATTGATCGCCAAAACTTTATCTTTACGGTTGGCCCCGCTACTAGGGAGATTGGTAGAGACAAACCAAAGCGCCTTTATTCGCAAACGTTGCATCCACGATAACTTTATGTTGGTGCAACAAACCGCGAGGCTGCTACAGGGGCTTCGAGAGCCTAGGGTGATGCTTAAGCTGGACATAGCTAAAGCCTTCGACTCTGTTTCGTGGAGTCTCTTGTTTGAGGTGCTACGAAAGTTAGGGTTCGGCGACAGATTTTGCGCCTGGGTGGCCATTCTGCTCTCGGCCGCGAGCTCCAGGGTGTTGATCAATGGAGAGCCGGGACCCCCTATTTGGCACCGAAGGGGTCTACGCCAGGGTGATTCCTTATCCCCGCAGCTGTTTGTGCTGGTTATGCGCACGCTGAACAGGTTGCTGCTTAAGGCTGCAGAGCTAGGAATTCTCCACAGGCTCTCCCGCCAGCACACACTTTCGCTCTCCTCAGTCTCGCTCTACGCGGATGATGTGGTCATCTTCGGACATGCCGAGGCTAGAGAGATGCGCGCGATCAGAGAGATTCTTGCGCTCTTTGGGGACGCCACGGGACTTCGGACGAATTTCGCAAAGTGCTCCATCTCCCCAATAGGATGTACCGACGAGGAGACAACCCTAGCGGCCACTACCTTTGGATGTCAGATCGCCCCCTTCCCCGTGAAGTACTTGGGGATCCCGCTGGGGTTACGGAAGCTCTCCGGTGAATCCCTCCAACCCACTATTGACCGGATCGCTGATAAGCTCCCCTCCTGGAAGGCCGCAATGATGCCAAAGGCGGGGCGACTCGCGCTGATTAAAGCAGTTTTAGCGGCGATCCCCCTCCATCAACTTATTGTGCTGTCAGTCAACAAGAAGAACTTACAGAAGATAGAGAAGATCCTCCGCGGCTTCCTGTGGGTGGGGCGGACGGAAGCTAAGGGTGGGCACTGCCACGTCAACTGGGCACGGGTTTGTCGACCACTCCACCTAGGTGGCCTCGGCATCCCGGACCTACACCGTACTTCCATCAGCCTTCGGGTGCGCTGGCTATGGAAGATGCGGACGGACGTCGATCGACCTTGGAAAGACCTGGACTTGCAATTCTCCAAGAGGGAGCGCGCCATCTTCGAGGCCTCTACTGAGATGTCTCTAGGAGATGGTTCAGAGGCGCTGTTTTGGGTGGATAAATGGGTTGAGGGGAAGTCCCTACGAGATTTAGCGCCGGCTCTATTCGCGCTTGTCCCCAAGAGGCGCTGGAAGCGCCGGACGGTCCGGGAGGCGATCCTTGACCGTCGATGGATAGGGGATATCTCAGGAGCTTGTTCCCCTCTCGCCCTATGGCAATATGTGCAGACCTGGAGACTAACTCAAGGGATTCAGCTGTCCGAGGTGCCGGATCGACTGACCTGGCGATGGACGCAGGACGCCGAGTACTCCTCCAGGTCCTGTTACGCCGCACTGTTCCACGGGGCCGTCGAGTCTACAAGCTGGAAGCTCACCTGGAAGACGTGGGCTCCACCAAGGGTGAAGTTCTTTGTTTGGCTCGCATGCATGGACCGTTGCTGGACGGGGGAGAGGCTTGCGAACCGCGCCTTACCCCATCCGGCGCGCTGCCCTCTATGTGACCAAACGACCGAGTCGATGTCTCACATCCTCACGGGATGCTCGTTCTCCAGGACACTTTGGTACGAGGTGTTGTCCTGGATTCGATCTACCTTCAGGCCCCCGGAAGCCGAAGACGACTTTGTGGGTTGGTGGTCCCTGACCCTGCACTCCACCCCTCGCCTGCTACGAAAAGGCACCTCGACGCTTATCATGCTGACAGCCTGGTGGATCTGGAAGCAGCGCAACGCCACGGTCTTCGACAATGCGAGTCCTTCGATCAACGCTCTCTTGGCTACGATCAAAGCTGAAGCTCGCGATTGGGTGCAAGCGGGGGCAAAAGGGCTTGGTCAACTTCTTCCTTAGTCTTAGTGCTTTTGGGTTGAGTTGTACCGTTGGGTGACCTCCTTTGAGGCTTGTACATAAACTCTCTTTCTATCAAGTAATGAAATGCAAAGCTTTTGCGTTTTCGCAAAAAAGAAAAAGTAATATTCCACAGGGTGTTTTTCTATTGTTTTTGCAATCAACATTATAATTCATTATATAAAGCAATACACACATACGAAGAGTTTTCAAAACTAACTCTCCAATGTTTGGTCTTGCAGAGCTTGCATACACAACAAGGGTGACGGAGAAGTGTGACGTTTATAGCTTTGGAGTATTGGTTCTGGAGCTGTTTATGGGACATCATCCAGTAGATTTTCTTTCGTCCATGGCCAACAAACCTACGCCACTCGAGGATTTTCAGGACATCCGGCTGCTTCTCCCGAAGCTGAGATCACTAGTGAAATATTTAAAGTGGTCGCGGTCGTTGTTCGGTGCGTCGAACCTGATCCATCGTACCGTCCAATGATGCAAGAAGTAATCAAGGTGTTCTCTGCAAGCCAACAGCCTGCTGATAATCTTGATTATCCGCACATCGACATTGCATCCCTGCCTGCTGGTCGTGAAAGTTCATTTATGCACATTGTTGTTTCTTCCTTCTAATCACATCACCTGCATGTAAGTTTGGTGTCCGCATTACCTTCATGTCAAAAGAATTCTATATACCATTTGTAGATGGCTGGCTATGAGACACATATAAATATTTTATAGAAGAGCTCCTGACATTTCTTCGAACCATTAATGAAAATTCCATTTGCATCTCCTATCAGATTAAGTGATAAATAACAGGAGAATGCCACTGTTGCAGATCGTCCCAGCGGACTGTTTTGGGATGTGTCCTCACCAGAGTATGATTGGGATGATGACTCAACATCATCTGCTCTTCTTCGGAGCGGTATTCCTACCTTTCTCCGGCGTGGGATCGTTCTTCGGATGTGTGAGTGATGACACGGGGTGGCTATGTGATTCGGGGTTGCCGTATCTAACGAATTGATGGGTGAGGAGAGATCTAGGGAACGACCGAAAGACGATAAACACGATGGGTACAAAAGAAATAGAAGGGCGTTAAACACTTCGTAGCAGAGCAAGCAACGAAATCCAACTCAACAACAACTCCCAAATGGAGAAGTCTCTTAATCTACAAATCAAAACCAACTGTAATACTGCAGATACAAAAACCCTCGCAGTGGTCTACGGCATGGACTAAAAGGGAAGCGGTTGTCTCGTTCCGGTTTCAACTCCATCTTTTGTTTTCTCCCAATCTTCCGTGTTCCCGGCAGCAGTACATGCCAATGCTTTTCCAGCCCCAAAGCTTCTGGCCATGTGCAGCAGATGCCAAACCTTTCTCTACTGCTAAGTCATAAGATTACTACTGTAGTTATATTACCGGCAAAAAAAATTATTACACAGATTCATGTGGCACTCCAAACAATTTCACGGCCGGTCCACGCTAACAATGTGATGCCCATGTGTGGCGAAATTTAATCACACGAGCAATGCGAATGCCTTAGCTAAGGTTAAGACGATGATACGATTCTGTACAGTCGAACAGGGTACAATGTGGATGCTATCGTTAAGGCTAAAATCGATAATGCCAGGGATATGTACTGTAGTTCTATCAGTACATTGGACGGTGGCACGTACTCCAGCAGCATCTGTACCAATCAACAGGATCTCACTGCTCTCTGCACTGATTACAGATTAAAACCATGGCGCTCTCCATAAAAATCCCACTTACTGTCGTCCCCAGCTGGTCAGTTGCGGGCATCCTCGAGCCACCCCACCCCTGTCGGAGAAATCTGCAGCAACTACCGTTCCACATTTCGCGTGGAAACACTAGCTTGGAGTTGCAATTGGCGAGATGTTTTCTTGGTTCGTCTCGGGACAGGGGCGTTGCTTTCTTCCTCTTGGGTGTTACATGGATTCGCACGCAGGAGCCAGGAGGCCAGATCCAACCCTAGCTTGGAGTGTAATGGCTGGTTCCATGAGGCTAGGCTCTTTTTTATTATTTTTTTTCTTTTTGCAAGGTAATACGTTCTCATTCATAAGATAAATATCTGATTACAAGACACGTAAACACCGACATTACAGTACTGAAAGGATAGTATAGTCTTATGCAAAAGACCAGCACATGTCCATCTCCTTCGGCACCACCAAAGTGACCACTAAGAGAGAGAAGACAAATCACCTCTTCATCCGAGCTCGATGCGGCTCCATTGCTGATCTGCAGCTTTACGGACCTCCAAAATAGTTTGCCAGAAGCAAAACCATTATCGTTGAACGAATCAGACCGGGGCAACGTGTCCCCGGACACGCCATCGAACTCCAGAACTGACATCCCCGCACGACTACAACGTCGAAGGAAGAAACCAGAACTGTCAGCTTCCATCCACAAACCAAGCACAAGATACACCATCTTCCAGCTATTAACTACGCAGGAAGCCGTCTGCGCGTACTCCCGGATGACAAATCCTCCCTGCTCTACTATGACGCCGGAGACAACGCCGCAGCAACGGGGACAGAACAGAAGGAGAGACACACCCGATGGGATCGCCGCCACCGCCTCGGGCTCTTTTTTATATATAAACCTCCTTTTTTAGCATCATAAATCTACACACATCCCTTATATTTTCCAGGGAAGTGAAATGCGTTGTGGCGAGACAACACCGTGGCAAGGCCAACATCTGCCTAGAACACGTTCTTATTTTTAGAATGGCTTGCGACGTTGAACAGCCAGGAAATAGAATGACTTGCGACTTAGGAGACACGTCTCGCGTCTCGCGTCGGAAGACGACGTACGCGTCGGCAGTCGACGGCGACCGGATTCTCACTTTACACGATGGGTTCCTCGTCACGCACCATGACGAGGGCCGGGTCCTTCTCCTCGACGAGTCCGGCGCAGTGTTGGAGGAGCGGCCGCTCGAGCAGCACGAGCAGGTCAACCCCGACAAGTTTTCCGTGTTTGCGCGGTACCTCGTGAGGGTGCCCATGTCGAAGCGCGGGAGCACGGCGGGGCCTTCGTGTGTTACGATACTTGGATACACACCTCCGACATGTACGGCGGCGCACGGAATACTGGGAGAGGCACCAAACGCGCGCGGGGTTCTGGAGCGTTCAGTGGAGGGGCCGAGCCTGGACCTGGCTACTGTTGGCGTCAATGGCGGACAGGTAGGGCCAGGGGACCTGTCGGTTGTCCCGGAGGTGCGCGTATCTACCCCTACCCCCCCCTTGCCTTTACGCCCACTCCCATTCCATCCTCCTCAAATCTAGCTTCCCTTTTTTGCCACTTCTGGGAGATAGCTAGGGTTTCCATTCCATCGACGAGGGAGTCGTACTCCTGGTGGCAGGGGATCAGAGATCGTTTGCACAAGTCGCGGCTTCTCCATCGCGAGCGCAAACGAGCCCTAACCAAGGCCAGAACTCATCAAGGCCGATGGGTGACCGTGGAAGAGGGCAGGAGGTTCGCCGCGGAGGAGGCAGAGCAGGCTTCAATCCCCGGGGAGGCAACTCCAACTCCATCAACAACAACTCTCACCCATGGTCTGGCACGAGATTACGCCGGAGGGGTCAGGTTCCAATCTGGGAGGAGATCGTGAAGTGCGCAATACCGATCGAGATCGATGGGAGATAGCAGCGCAGAAGCAAAAACAGGCAGCGGCGATTCCTAAGGCGACTGTGATGGACAAATCAAATTAGATGACTCCTCCTGCGACGGGAAATCCAGGTAGCTCGGAACCTTGCTTCAATTGCAATTTTCCTGGTCACTTCGCCTCTAAGTGCCCCACGATAAGGTGTGAACGTTGTAACAAATTGGGGCATATTTCATATATTTGTCAAGTGATTCATCCGTGGGATTACACTGCGGCTATGTGTGGTTTTTAGGCCCCTAGTCTTGGTTTCTTCTATTTCCCTGATGCTTGTGCTGGAAAACAAGTGAAAGAAAATCCACCTCTGTCATTATCTCTGTGTTGGAAGGGAACCCTAATTTTCGTGACATACAGAAAGAATTCAATGTGTATTTTGGTTCTGGGTAGAGATGTACAACTCGAGTTGTTAGGACCGGGCAGTTTCTTATGAAGTTTCCTAGCTCAAAAGAAGTGGAAAGAACCTATTATTATGGCAAGCATATGGAGATGAAAACCTACAATGGTGTGTTAATTATGTCTCCTTGGTCTGATGTTGTTGGGGCTAAATTTCCTATGCATAAGGCTTGGGTAAAAGTGTGTAACATTCCGGTGGAGAAAAGGTGTGAAGCTACTGCAGCCTATGTGGGATCTTTGGTAGGGGTATCGCTGGAAATAGACCAGGAAACTCTTCATAAGCCTGAGTATTGTAGAGTTCTCATTAGGTCCAGGGATATTAATGAACTTCCTGAGTCTGCAGAAGAGGTGCTGGACGATTACTTTTACGACTTTTTCTATGAAATTGAGAATATTGTGGTGGGGGATAACCCGAGAGATAAGACTGTAGTGTTTGTTGATTCTCACAGTGCTCCTTCTCCCAAGAGAACTAGGGTGGATAATAACATGCTGTCAAATACTCAAACTGAATCTAGTACTAATATGAGAGGTAGTTCTAGCCAGTCCAATTTCATATGAGGCAAGAGTTATGCGAGGCCTTTGGCGGAAGTCTCTGAACATGAATCTGAGGATGACAGTGAGGAGGAAAAAGGTCTCCTGATTGAGCCGATTGCAGCTGAGAAACTACAAGGACAAAATTCTTGAGGAGAATATTCCTCAGGAGATTAAGTTTCAAGAAGATAAGTGTGGCCTTGACACGGTGGAGGGAAATTCTATGGATGTTGGGGAGGAGAATCCCGAATCCACACCTCCCTGTGTTGCTTTATCGGTGCAAGATTTGAGAGTGGTAAACTGGGTGCCAATTACCCCTGCTGTAGTGAGTGAAAGTGGACATCTGCAGGGGTGAAAACGCTACGGATTATTTTTGACCAACCGACCGACTGGAGGCTCATGCAAGGAAAATACGGATACGGCCGGATAGTTGACGAATATGGTCATGGATACGGATAGTAATTCACGGATACGAAAAATGATGTTGTTTTGCTAATATCCATCCGTATCCGAGGATATACCATATTTCACGGTTAATATCTGGTAATTATCTGATAATTAAGTATCCGCCAACTAATATCTTGAAGGACGCATTAACATATAAAACTATAGTATGGCCCAAAACTAGTAGCCTATCTGTTCCCTTAGTTCCTAAGACCGTAACCCTAGCCACCACATTGATTCCATGTTTTTCCTCATGACCTAGTCCACCATGCGTTCCTCTTGCTTTCCTCTGCCCTGACCGGCATATATCACTTTCTGAACGACCCTATTATATTATGAACAAGTGCTTAATCTTGAATTTGCGCTTAACCTGCAGATCGGGAAGGATGGAATCAGGAGATGGTAGTATCCTATTTTTTAACAAACATCCGAGGAAATATTTATCTGCGACCAAACCGTATTCGCCACGTATTCGGTTTGTATTCCTAACCGGGAGGCTCTGATTTTGTATTCGTATCCGCACGCTAT
This sequence comes from Alopecurus myosuroides, assembly GCA_028641055.1. Lineage (NCBI taxonomy): Eukaryota > Viridiplantae > Streptophyta > Magnoliopsida > Poales > Poaceae > Alopecurus > Alopecurus myosuroides. The sequence goes on from CM054063.1 coordinate 28,525,972, forward strand.
CCGTCTGATTCCGAATCCGAAAAAAATACGCCTACGGAGATGGTTTCACTACTATTCGACCGTATCCGCTCCATTTTCACACATAAACATATGGATGATGCATAGTGGCCAGCTTTGAACTCCTTCAATGTTACTAAGTTGGCCATTGGGGCTCTCCTATACAAGTTCCAGGGTACACTGTATAGTCTCCCAATACTTCTTATCCGGTGTTTTATGATCAAATTGTGGAACCTGTGAAAGAAGCTTAGAATTTCAGGGTGAGTCATCGCAACCAGGAAAAGAAGATGCATAATGTGGTCAAGCAAGCGGTGGCGGTGGAAAAAAAGAGAAACCTGGAAGGTATAAACACTCCTCAATCTATATGAATTCCTTTGGTGTGGTTTCAGATGTTGAAATTATCGCTAGAGCTACTGATATGGGTGTGAAAATTCCTAATGATAATTTTGAGACTGTGAATGTTTTAAGAAATATGGAAATAGCTAGAAATGAACTTGCTAAGAAATGTAATGGTGAGTCTGTTACGAATAGTAATCTTACTGTAGACCATGATCTTGGGGCTAGTACTCTTTTAAGATTGAGGTGGGTCTTGGATAAGGATGATGGGGTGGATAGCCCTTTTATTGTTGTCCAATATAGAAAGTCTAGAAGAAAATCTAATGGAAAAGCTCTAGTGGCTTCTGGACCCATGCGTGTGGACACACATTCGTCGGTAAACCTCAAGTGCAAGGTGTGAAGAGTGCAGCAGCAAGTTTTCCCTCAGAAAGAAACCAAGGTTGAATCGACCAGTAGAAGAAAGAAACAACTTCTGAAGGTTGATATAGTTGATGTTGGCAGGGCGCACTACCGGTTCAGCAGCAATGTGGAACCTACACAACATGATCAATTCACTTTGCCCCCAACGAAGCAGTGAGGTTGTCAATCTCACCGGTTTTATGGAAAAACAAAGAGGTTAAACGTATGGTGTGGAAAACAGTAGGAAAACAATGTAAAAACAGTAGAAGAAGTGTGAAAACAGCGATTACATTGGTTGTATTATCAGTATGAGGAAAATGGACCGGGGTCCACAGTTCACTAGTGGTGTCTCTCCATAAAAGATAAATAAAATGTGTGGTGAACAAATTACAGCTAGGCAATTGATAGATATTCAAACATTCGTGACATGATTATTACTATGTGATTCATGCGGGCGTTACAACAAGCTTCATAGACCGTTATCCAACTGCATCTATGACTAATAATCCACCCTCAGAATGTCATCCGAGCAATCCTTGAGTATTAAGTTGCAAACAATAGATAATCGCATTAAGAAAAATGTGTAATGTAAACAATGTAAACATCGGTGTTTTCTCCCTAATGGCAACAACACGTCCCCCATTCTTCATGTTTCTGTCACTCGATCACAAATGCAAGGGAGGCATGAACCCACTCTCGAGCATAAATACTCCCTCTTCGAGTCATTAGCATTTACTTGGCCAGAGAATCTACTAATAACAGAGAGCATGCAAGATCATAAATAACATACACATGAAAAGAACATGATAGATTGATAATCAAGAGACATAGCATTCAATATTCATCGGATCCCAGCAAACACAACATATAGCATTACAATAAGATGATCTTGATCATGTAGGGCAGCTCACAAGATCTAAACATGAGGCATAAAGAGGAGAGAACAACCATCTAGCTACTGCTATGGAGCCGTAGTCCAAGGATGAACTACTCACGCATCATTCCGGAGGCGAGCACGGTGGCGCAGAGACCTCCGGTGATGATTTCCCCTCTCGACAGGGTGCCGAGGAGAGCTCCAGAACCCTCCCGAACTAGGGTTGACGATAACGGCGGCCTCAGGTATTTTTCGTGGAAAAGAGCAATGCCGGTGGGCGGCCAGGGGGCCCACACCACCCCATGGCGCAGCCAGGGAGCGCGCTGCCCTATGCTGTGGGGCCCATGTGGCTCCCCTCCGGGTCTCCTATGGACTCCATGTGCGCGACAGATTTCTAAGACCCCCGGTTTTTGAATCGTCCAATTCCGAGAATATTTCCAGAAAAACTTTTCTGAAACCAAAAACTACAGAAAACAGGAACTGCCTCTGTGGCATCTTGTCAATAGTTTAGTCCCAGAAAATCGATAAAAATGGCATAAAGTGTATAGCAAACATGTAGCAAATAACATGAAAACAACATGGAACATCCGAAATTATGGATACGTTTAACATCCCCAAGCTTAGTTCCTACTCGTCCTCGAGTAGGTAAATGACAAAACAAATAATTTCTAAGGTGACATGCTACCAACATAAACTTGATCATAAAAATTGTAAAAGCATATATAAGCTGAGATCATAGTACTTTAAACATAAGCATGGTAGATATAATTTTAACAATGAAACTTAGCAATCACTTTGCATCATGAAACATAACACAAATAAAAGATCATGAATAATAATGCATTTAAAAGTTATTCGTTTGTTTCTAGCATCAAGAAAACATAGCAAAGTGATATTTCGCTTATCCTTAAGAGTGGGGAAAAACATAAATGCCAGTTCACCTTCAAAGTTTAAGAGGATGACTAGCTCAAATAATTTGAGAGCAAGTAATAACAAGGTATGAATGAATCAATAATATTTTGGGACAAATACAAATGACCTCTATGCTCTCTCAATTGTGCATAAAGTTAAAAGATGAAGCCTCAACATAAAAGTAAAAGAAAGGCCCTTCATAGAGTGAAGAAGGGATTACTCATGTGCCAGAGCTTTTATTTTGTTAAACGGAGGTATTGAAAACATTTTTTTAGAGAGGTGTGTATACTTATGTCAACGAATGGTAAACATAAAGTACAGTACTTCACAAGCCAACTAGACTTCACAAGAGCGGCTCCCATAGAAGGACGCAACTAGGTAGAAGGTCATCCCTCTTTCTCTTTTGTTTACACATTTATGCTTTGACTGATAAATCAGGGGCAAAAATAGTGAAGAGAATATGTTGTATTAAGTTTGGGGCTGGGCACCCCGCTGCAGCTCTTCTAACAATTGAATAAGCGGATAAAGCCACTAGTCTAGGGTGTGAAGTCCAGTCAACAAGTGAGATAAAGATTCTCTATTCACGTTTTCATGAGCTAAAAGAGGAGCACAAAACAGGAGTAATTATGAAGGTTTTAAAGGTAACACATGACAAATTTACTTTGGAGTGGCGGTTAAATACCACATGTAGGTAGGTACGATGGACACATTTGACATACTTTGGTTTTGGGGAGTTGGATGCACGAGTAGAGCTCATACTCAGTATAGGTGAAGGCTAGCAAACACTAGGAGCGACAAATCAAGAGAGCATAATGGCCATAATCATGCATAGTGACAAAAACATTATTAAGAAAAGCATAAGTGGTATTACAAGTCAAAAACTATATGATCATAGAGGCTATAAGTGACTGGTTTGTAGACATAAATATGGTGTAAGCACGCGCCAGGTCAATCAAATAAAACATTCAAAGGAGAACACCCCAAATTTATGTTTCAATGTGATAAAAACAACTTATGATTCTTTTGATGGCACATTAAATACTCTCGGCTATTTGAATCAAGTCATGCTACAAAAATAACCACTAGACTTAGAATTAAAATAACATCTAGCATGGCATGAAAAAGTCTAGCCACAGTCTATACAAGCTTCTTTTTTCATCATTATAAATTCTACCACATGCAGCATTTTATTTTTCCATCAAGCACCATTGAATATATTTTTTAACACAAACTCTCCAAATGATAAAGCAACTAAGAAAGAGAGTACTAACATAACTCTACTAAAACTAACAACTCTGAATAAGAGATGCATGAAAAACATGAGCTAAAAGTATTGCAGCAACTAGAAGTAAAACTATGAATATGAGCATAACGAGTATTCAAGTGAAAAAGCGGAGCGTGTCTCTCTCCCAAACAAGAATTCTAGGTTGCAATGATATTTATTTCAGCAAGGAAAACAAAATAAAAAAACGAAAAATAAAAGACGCTCCAAGAAAAATTCATATGATGTGACCGAATAAAAATATAGTTTCACTAGAAGTGACCTGATAATTTGTTGATGAAGAAGGGGATGCCTCGGGAATCCCCAAGCTTAGACGCTTGAGTCTTCTTAGAATTTTCTGGGATGAACCACGGGGGAATCACCAAGCTTTGGCTTTACACTCTTCTTGATCTCATTATATCACCTTCTTCTCTTGACCCATGAAAACTTTCTTCACACCACACTCAAAGTAATTCGCATTAGAGGGTTAGTGCACAATAAAAAAAATCTTCTGTTCTGCATAGGAACAAGTGCTATTGATACTTTTAAATATTAGCTACATCTTTATGAAGTAAAGAAATCCACTCGTCATAGTAAAAGAGTGAATGTAAGAAAAATGGCAGAATCTGCCAAAACCAGAACAATATGTACTGACGAATTTTTTCGAGGCACTTATAAATTGCTGAAATCGAAAAACATAAAGAACCAAAAAAATTCAGAATTATCTTAGGAATAAGCACAAAAATTTTCAGGTCATTTTGATCATTCTGTGAATTATACGATTTTTTACGGTGGACAGCAGAAATATGTTTCTTGCGCAGAAATCCAAAACTAACACCAACTTTCGCTAGAAACTTTACTTGGCACAACTTATACATGAAAATAAATATACAAAAGAGTTTCTACAGAAGTATACAACACATTGACTCAAAGAAAACAGAGAAAAACAAAGCAAAAATAAAAACATGGGTTATCTCCAAAGAAGTGCTTTTCTTTGGCGCCTTTTAGCAAGGCCTAGAAAACTTAGAATCAAGTATTTTCAAGTGAAGAAGCATCAATAAGCAAGTACAAAACAAATTTAATTCTAACCCACTTCCTATGCATAGGAATCTTGTAAAATAAATAAATTAAAGAAGCTCAAACTAGAAATCATGGGAAAGTAGAACAAGAGCAATTTCAAATCTTTCAACAAAAAGAGAGGTGTCTGAGTAAAATGAAAATTCCTACAACCATATTTTACTCCGTCATAATAATTTTCAGTAACATCATGAACAAACTCAACAACATAATTATCACATAAATCATGTTTTTCATGGTCTAAAAGCACACAATTCATATCAAGCTCAAAAATAGTGGGATCGAAATTAAAAATAAAGATATTCTGTTTCCCACTTTTAGCAATAGCAAAACAAGATGATTGGTCACTCTTAAAAGGTATAGGACACATTATAGAAATCCTATTTTCAGTAGCATAATAATTTATAACATCAAGTAACATAGGACCATCATCTAGAGCATTATCATATAAATTTTCTAAACAAACTTCCTCATTATCATGCATATCAATAGTTGGATTAAATATAGGATTATCATAGGATTTATCAAAATAGCATGGATTATCATAAATGACGGTAGCAATACCCTTCTCACAAGTTTCATTCATAGTAGTATCAAGGTCACAAGTATAGCAAGTATCAACTTCATCAAGAAGGGATATTTCAAAAGAATCAATAGGATCATCACAACTATGAGTTAAAGAGTTAATGCCATTGGTAGGTAGACATGTGTAGCTCCATTCTTCCTCCTCTTGATCATCACTCTCCTCCTCTTTTTCATCCAATGAGCTTCCAGATTCAGCAATTTCTCCTTGCATAGGCTCCTGCAAGGCATTAGTTACTTCCTTTGGCGGAGAGCACTTTTTAAGATATTTAAGTATGTAGTAATTACAATCCTTGTAATTATCAAAGAAATATTCAAGAACATCATAAATCTCATATTTATAAGGTGCATCTTCAATATTTTCAAGCAAATAAGCAATTTTGAATGCGCCCTTCAAAGCAATAAATTCTTCAATTTGTTCCACATCCTAAAAGTCATAATTTCCCTTAATATAAGAAGATATGGAAACATTATCATTATACTCACATTGAAAAGGGAGGTGTTTATACCTCCTACAGCAACAAGATTTATCAAAGCAATAAGTAACATTATAAGTAGAGCACAAGTTTTTAGCATAGTTATGAAATTTATTAATTTGCTCCTATAACTGTATCCCTTTTTGTGACAAGTGGTGTTCCTTATAACATTTTTTTTGTTCTTCTGTGAACCCACCTTGCCAATAAGATCTAGTTTCAAAGACATTGACCATTGATAGCAAACATGATAAAGCAAGATTAAAACAGGATAACAAAAATAACAATTATAATAGAAACTAATTTTATTGTGTGTTTTTGATATAGAGAAGCAAGACAAAATAAAATAAACTAAGCAAAACTAAAACAAAGTAAAGAGATTGCAAGTGAGAGACCCCCCTTGCAGAAATTATCTTTCTCCCCGGCAACGGTGCCAGAAAAATGCTTGTTGCGTGTGGACACACGTTCGTTGGTAAACCCCAAGTGCAAGGTGTGAAGAGTGCAGCATCAAGTTTCCCCTCAGAAACAACCCAAGGTTGAATCGACCAGTAGGAGAAAGAAGCAACTTCTGAAGGTTGATGCAATTGACGTTGGCAGTGCGCACTACCGATTCAGCAGCAATGTGGAACCTACACAACACAATCAATTCACTTTGCCCCAACGAAGCAGTGAGGTTGTCAATCTCACCGGTTTTGCTGAAAACAAAGAGGTTAAATGTATGGTGTGGAAAATAGTAAGAAAACAATATGAAAACAGTAGTAGAAGTGTGAAAACAATTATTAGAGTGGTTGTATTATCAGTATGAGGAAAATGGACTTGGGTCCACAGTTCACTAGTGGTGTCTCTCCATAGAAGATAAATAACATGTGTGGTGAACAAATTACAGCTGGGCAATTGATAGATACTGAAACATGCATCACATGATGATTACTATGTGATTCATGCGGGCATTACAACAAGACTGATAGACCATTATCCAACTGCATCTATGACTAATAATACACCCTTAGAATTTCATTGTATTAAGTTGCAAGCAACAAATAATCGCATTAAACAAAGTGTGTAATGTAAACATTGGTGGTTTCTCCCTAATTGCAACAACACATCCCCGATTCGTCATGTTTCTGCCACTCGAGCACAAATGCAAGGGAGGCATGAACCCACTATCGAGCATAAATACTCCCTCTTGGAGTCACTAGCATCTACTTGGCCAGAGTATCTACTAACAACGGAGAGCATGCTAGATCATAAATAACATACACATGAAAAGAACATGATAGATTGATAATCAAGAGAAATAGCATTCAATATTCATCGGATCCCAGCAAACACAACATGTAGCATTACAATAAGTTGATCTTGATCATGTAGGGCATCTCACAAGATCTAAACATGAGGCATAAAGAGGAGAGAACAACCATCTAGCTGCTCCTATGGACCCGTGGTCCAAGGATGAACTACTCACGCATCATTCCGGAGGCGGGCATTGTGGTGTAGGGCCCTCTGGTGATGATTTCCCCTTCCAACAGGGTGCCGGGGAGAGCTCCAGAACCCTCCCAAACTAGGATTGACGATGATGGCGGCCTCTTGTGTTTTTCATGGAAAAGGCTTATGTTTGACAAGCTGATGAACAATTTCAGTCTTTCAGAATGTGATACCGCGAGACACAGAAGAAAATGTGCGACGTAGTGATGCACTAGGCTTTGAAGAAGATGGCCGAGGCCTTCAATGCTTACAAGAAAAGATTATGGAAGGAATATAAGAAGAAAAAAAGAAGTCCCAAAATTCGAGGGGCCGCTTGAGAAGCAGAAGGCACACTAGCCAGCATTTCTGGCGTAAAAGGAATCAGAAAAGGGGAAGAAGAGGTCAGCCAAGAATGCGGCAAATGCCAAGAGGAAGGTATATCACCATAAGATGGGTTCAGGTGGCTACAGAATTGCAGTGCCTAAGTTTGACAAACTCGAGGTAGAGCTACGAGAGAAGTGGATCATTGCAGATACTCAGGATTTTGCGCAGAGGTCAAGGAATTGGTTGCTTGGGCATGGGGCGACGTTTGACGAAGAAGGGAACCTTATTATGACTGAAAAAATAAAGGTCCCCTTTGCGGCACTTGAGAAAGTGTTCAAAGAGGTTAAAGAGGGAGAGTTCAAGCCAGATCAAGAGAATGACGAGCTTATAAAGGCCCTCGGGAATCCAGAACATGGCGGCTGGAAAAGAGGCAAATGACGATATCCGTGGTGCTATGGCTTCAAGCCGGAAGATTGTCTCTTTCCATATAGAAGCCGAGAGAGAGGAAAGATAAAGAAGGAGGCAGCGGTCGTAGAACGGGTTGGTGTCTTGGAAGACGTCGGGATGAAGCAGCAACTACAGCTTAATGAGCTTACTGGCCGGTGCTCCCAGATGCAAGACACTACATTCGACGAAACAGACCCATCTCAACGCCGGAGCAGCGTGGCTTCAACGGAGGTACCGGCTTCTACTGCAGTTATGCTTGTTGATGCCCCTCCACATACGGAGGCCGTGGATGCAATCAAGGAGAAGACAAGTTGTGCACTATACGTGTCGGTCTCAAACATATCCATCAAGGTGGCGGACGGCTACGCTTTACCTTGTGTAGAGGGAGCGACCTCGCATGGCCGTCCGGTTACACCTGGCTATGCTCGTGTCGGCATTGATGATGTTCAGCCGGATTGGAGGATATTGTGGCATGACATCTCCGGAGGTGATGGGGTAGAGACACTTGGAGAGGCCGTCAATTCCATCATTCAATGGAAAAAGAGTGGCATAGAGTTTGCCCCGAGCAGTCTGACGCCACCAACGCTACCTTCACATAGACGCAGTCCACCGCTAACACAAGCAGCTACTTCTCCGAGACACAGTCCACCGCCGCCACCATCGCCACCTTCTCCGAGACGCAGTCCACCGCCGCCATCACCGCCACCCACTTCTCCGAGACACAGCACGGCTCGATCATCGCCAGAATACGACGACGCCATGGACGTCAGCAGACCGAGTCTGGCTTGATCTCCGATGCCTGAGCCGACTCCGTCGCCCACTAAGTCCTCTAAGTGGAAGGCTGCTGCCTCTAAGTCTTCCCCGAAGAAGAAACGTCCTGCGAAGAAGAAAGCCAAGAAGCTGCCAGAAGTGTTGCCTTACCATATGAATGGCAAAGAGACTGACGACTGGGTGAGTACGGACACGAAACGTCATATGGCTTCGTGGGTAAAGAGAACCTCGGAGCCGCTAAAGGAATCAATAGATCCGGCTACAAAGAAGCACTTTAAGAATATGCTAGAGATGCCGTCCCAAGTTCAGATGAATCTGCCATCTAACTATGATCGCGGATTCTTTCACTAAAGCACACTACACAGTTCTACAAATGTCCACCTTGATGGCTCCTTATATCCAGGAACACAAGAATATTATACGGTCCAAAAACCCGGGGCTGTCTGAATCCTCGATTAATGATGAACACATCGATAGTTTCGGCGCCTAGTTGCAGGCAGAACTCATGAATAACAACATTCTTGGAGATGAGCTCTACTTGTTGGTCAGGTCACCATCTTCGACTGTACTAACTTTCCAAGGGTAGGAGATAAATGGGAATATATTATACACGATCACACAAGATAAAAAGAGGACCAACCAGAATAGTGGCATGCGTTTCGATGCAACCGGATACAATGGGACAAAGGACACATATTATGGTTGCATAGAGGATATATGGGAACTTGACTATGGACATCATTTTAAGGTCCCTCTATTTCGGTGCCAATGGGTCAAGATGACAGGAGTAAAGGTAGACCAGTTGTACGGAATGACAACAGTGGATCTGAACAATCTTGGGTACAGAAGCGAACCATTCGTCATAGCCAAAGATGTGGCTCAAGTTTTCTATGTGAAAGACATGTCTACCCAACCGAGGAAAAGAAAAAATAAGAATTCTATTACATCATGCGGTGAGCCGAGGCGGCACATAGTTCTTTCAGGGAAAAGAAACATTGTGGGAGTGGAGGACAGGACAGACATGTCAGAAGATTATAATAAATTTGAAAAAATTCTGCCCTTTAGAGTGAAAACTGACCCAAGCATCACGTTAAATAAGGAAGATGCTCCATGACTACGACAGAGAAGTAAACAATGGCGGCAATAGTTGGTGATAACGTATTAAACCTTCATGGTTCATGTAATATTGCTAGACTATTTTGTAATAATGTATCGAACATTGCAGATTAAACCAGTCATAAACTAGTTTTTTTGTAATGTTTGAATTTTCAAACATTGTTACTAGTTTAAATGGTTAGAATAATTATTTTATAAAACGGAAAATGTTTTTGAAATGTTTACGCAATTTTAAACACTTTTCATACACAAAGTTTCTCCAAATTCTAAACCATTCATAAAATAGTTTTTTAAAATGTTTAAATTTAAAAATTGTTACTAGTTTAAATAGTTGGAATAATTATTTTATAAAACAGAAAATGTATTTGAAATGTTTACGCAATTTTAAACACTTTTCATATTGAAAGTTTCTCCAAATTCTAAACCATTTCAAATGTATTTGAAAACGTATTTTAAATAGTATTTGAAATGTTCTAAAGGAAAAAATTAGCGTCAGAAAAAAAAACTGAAATTTTGGGCCTTTTGCCCCGTTTCGTGTTACCAACTGGGGCAAAAGGCTCCCGCTTATATAACCCCGGGCGGAGCAACCGCCCGGGGCAACACAGATTAGTTTCGCAGATTTCTCTAAGTCCCCGGCGCGGAAATCCAGAGCGACGCCGTGAGGCTGCCCGATTTCGACGCCGGTGATCCTCGCCGCCACCGCTCCTCGACGCAGCCTGTCCTCGCGCTGCCCGTCGCCGCGCCTCTCCCGTACGTCCTCGCGCCGCCCGAGAGATCGCCGCCGGCCCTCCTCGCCCGCGTCGCCCTCCTCCTCGCCGCCGTGCCCTACTCCTCAGGTGAGATCGCCTCCGCGCCCTCATCCTCCTCACTAGATGCATTATTTAGTTTTAGATTATAATTAGTATTAGTGTTAGATTTAGTATTAATTATATTAGTGTTAGATTTAGTGTGTGTTAGATTAAGTATTAGATTAGTGTTAGATTTATTGTTAGATTAGTGTTAGATTTAGTATTAGTGTTAGATTAGTATTTGTGTTTGATTAGTGTTAGATTATTATTACGTATTAGGTATCGGAGACTTAGAAAAAATTTAGGTATTGGAAACTTAGATAAAATATAGGTATTGGAGACTTAGAAAAAATTTAGGTATTGAACACTTAGAAAAAATTTAGGTGTTGGACACTTAGAAAAAATTTAGATTTTGGACTAGCTATTTTTTTCTTAGTGAATGTTTAGTTTAGAAGTAAATTAAGTTTGTCTTAGTACCATTAGATGAATTTTATAATATAGGAATTTTAGTTTAGAAATTTACTTAGTGACTGTTTATAATAAGTTGATTTTTTACTTAGTGAATTTTTACTTAATTAGGAATATTTACTTAGTCCATATATCATGCATGTGTTTTAAGTTTATTTTCCTTGGCGACGATGTCTCTGTTGGACCCGTCAGGCTGGCACTGGGAGGTCCTTAGTACCGGGGCACGCGGCTTGGTGAGAAATCCGGGTGACGTGGTCGACCCAGATATTCTTTGGTGGCCACCGCGTGGGCCACGCTCGGTGCGGAGAGAGCCGGTTGTCGTGGTGGAGTCACGGCAGATGCCATGGGATGGCTAATTGTTTGGGGTCGATGGACGCTGGAGGTGCTCACGGAGGGATCACACGGCGAGTAGCCGCGTGTGGGTTGAATCAAACACAACAAACACCAAGATCTTACCCAGGTTCAGGGCCCTCGTGTGGAGGTAACACCCCTACTCATGCCTTTCTCTTTATATGTGTGTTACCGAGTAGCTACAGTACAATTCAGGCCTTCAGCCGAGTAGCCACTCTTCTCTCCAGTTCTCTCTGTATGAATGTCTAGGGTTGAGATCCAAACATATACAGCGACCCTCTCACAGGAGGAGGCAGTGCATGTTATATACTGGTGCCCAGCCGAATAGAAAACAGCTATAAGGTACGACCTGACGTGACAGGAACACTGCAGAACCGCGCACGCATCCGGGTTCCCGCTGACGCTTGCCCCGTAAGTCGTTGCACCGTTCGGAGATGGGACCTGTCCACCCTTGTCAGTGAGATAGGGTAGGCCCCTAGCCCTATCCTGTCCCCTCTGTCAGTGACAGGACTTGACAGGCGTCTACCTCCACTGTAGCCACGCCGGAGCGCGGATAATCACGCGCTCCGTAAGTTGAACCGCACGCCGTACGGACGCAGGATACGCGGGATCCTGTGTCAGAACGGCTCCATTGACTTCTGGCCCGAGTAGGTATCCACTCCCTCTACTCGGACCACTTCCTCTACTCGGAAGAACACAACTTCCTTGATTCTTCCTCCTAGCCATTGGTGGGTACGGCCGGATAGCAGTCGACCGGGTAGCAAGCACCGGGTAGCCAGCTACACTGCCAAACACCCCTTCTGACCTTGCCTTTAGCACTTGCCTTACCCCTACTCGGGGGTAAACCCCCGACATTAGTCCCCGAAGCTGGTAGAGTCCTGCGAACTTGTTCACTGGGCCCTTCCAGCTTAAAAACAAATATTATCTCTGAACCGTAAGACGCCGAGTAGCACCTCCGAGTAGCCTTTATCCTTTGCTTGAACCTCTTGTTCTTCGGAGTAGCAACATTTCTCTTCCCTGATGCCGAGTAAAAAGACTTAGCGAAATCTTCGAAACACAATCCCGCCCCAACGGTGCGAATCCACCTCTGCGTGTCGCAACAGGGCACGTGTCACACCGCTGTCACTCCGACGCCTCGATGCCTGGGATACGGCAGGCCACGCGCCCATAACTGCGACCAGGGCCCACCATCCCGTTAAGTCACTTCAACCGCACTAAAGAGCCCACGATCTCGACGTGGGATTAACTGCGCCCGTTACGCGCGCGATATGCGCTGCGTGCGTTTCTAACGGTTGCGCTACCCACGCCGCATGATCTCCGTGCACGATCAATCCGGTAACTGCATCCTGAGGGGACGGGATAAATACCCCCTCTCCGCCTCTTTCTTCTCTTTCATGCCTCTTCTCATCCTCTGTCCTTTCGCCTCTCCGCCGTCGTCGAGCACTCCGCCACCGCAATCTCTTGCTGCGCCATTGCTCCACACACCGCCGGAGAGACCACGGGATAGATCCTGACTCCAATCTTCCACTGCAAGTCACATCTCCCACCGCTTCCTTTCACTTCTCAGATTCAATCCGTATCTCCGCCGCCATGGCTGCCAGCGGAGATGACGACGCCGCCGCCCGCGCCGTCTGGGAGGGCTCAGAGGTCACGGCGGAAGACTGCCAATGGCTAGTCAACACCCGCCGTGTGCCTCCCGGCGTGACGTGCCGCCATCCAGGCAATGAAGTCGTCCCCGCGCCCGAAGCGGATGAGTATGTTGTGTTTCTTGCGCACTTCAAGCGCGGCTTCGGCCTCCCTATCTCGGATTTCTTCTCTAAATTTCTTGAGCACTTCGGCCTCCAGCCAGATCATCTCCCACCTAATTCCTTGATCATGCTCTCCACCCACGCCGTGGTGTGTGAGGCTTTCCTTGGCGTGTACCCGACAATCCACACGTGGGCACGTTATTTCTTCTTCCGCAAACAGAGCATCCCCAATCCGGGTAAAACGGATACTGCTCGCGCCATGACCAAGACCGGCTGTGCCATGATGCTGCAGCGCTCCACGGGTAGCCACCCAAAGGTCAAGGGCCTTGAATCTGTGCGCAAGTGGCAGCGCAGCTTCCTCTACGTGAAGAACGTAGCCACAGAGGAAGGGAAACCAATCAAGAACCGGATAGGACTACCCAAGTTCCGGAACACGCTGCCTACCCAGCAGAACTGGGGTTACCATCCAAGGAACACCATCGAGGACATCGTCCAGGTCGAGTAGCGCCTGAGCGAGTTGAAGGCGGAGGGATTCCGCCGCGACGATCCAATTGCGTGCTGGATCCCGCGCCGAGTGCTCCCGCTCCAGCTGCGCGTACACAAGATGTGCTACATGGGAGGGCGCCGTGACAACACAAGGACCACCACCTTCGAGCTCTCCAAGGAGGATGTGGCCATCTGGGCGAGGTCTATCATGCAGACCACGCTCTTCGACACCTGGATGTATGGCTTCGTGCCGTACAGCCGCACCAAGCGCATTGAGCAGGTTAGCCTTCTATACTCTGCTCTTGCACTTTGATACCGAGTAGCACATCATAGATACTCTGTTAGGCTTTATATGCTTTGTGTTTGCATGCCCTGTCGAGTAGAAATCCTTAGCTGAATATGCTTTGTGTTTGCATGCTATCCCGAGTAGAACTCCTTAGCTCTGTATGCTTTATGTTTGCATGCTGTTCTGAGTAGAATAACTTATACGAATATGCTTTATGTTTGCATGTCTTTCCGAGTAGAACTTCATAGCTGGGAATTAACTCACTTGTGATATCTTGCTTGTCTTCTCAGCACATCGATCGGCAGCATAGAGAAGATGCCCCAATCTTCGAGAACAACTGGCACGCTGACCGGGAAGAGGACAATGAGAAGGCCTATGACACGCAGGATACCCTCTGCATCCCGCATGCCTCTCAGCCTGGTAAGCAGCGAGTAGACGTGTCTATCCGGGACTGGTCCGAGGATGACGAAGGTGACCGAGTTCACCTTTCTGCCTACTCGCAACCCAACTTGACTTCCTTTTCTGCTTCTAACTCTTCTTTCTCTTCTTCTATTCTGCAGAGGATCCCGAGCATGAGGACGACGAGGAGGCCTTGGACGTCGACCCTCTGTCCGTGGCCGCTCCCAGCACTCGGAAGAGGGCGGGCAGTGGTGCCCAAGAACCCGCTGCCAAGAAGCCCAAGAAGACCGAGAAGAAGAAGAAGATCACCACCGCCAGAAGGCAACTCCCCACCCGCAAAGGGTAAATAACCTCATCTGAGTACCAAATTGCTCCCGCTTCTCGCTACACTGTTCTCTGTTTTTCTCTTTCTGATTTCTTTCCTTCTTCCAGCGATCCTCTGGATGCTTACGCATCCGCTGCCCCCACTCGCACCAGCAAGAGGAAACCCGTCATAGACCCCGATAAGCTCGTTGATCTCTCTGAGGACGAGGATGAGCCAGCGCCGCAGGATAGGGCGCGTGCGCCCTCTCCTATAAAGATGGAAGAAGAGGATATCGGCGCCGAGAACGCGGGCGCTGGTGACCATGACGAGAACCTGGAGCAGCAGACCTACGCGGACCAGAGCGCGCAGGATGCTGCTCATGACGCGACGCCGCCCTCTCCCCTAGCTACCTCAGCTGGGGAGAATATTTATCAAGACCCCGAGAACCAGGACCGTGCCGCCCTTTAGCGGCAAGACGAGAACCCCGAGCAGCAGGAAGAAGAAGCTGCAGCTCAAGATGACCCCGCGGCCACGCCGCGGGTAGAAGAACCAGTAGATGCAAGACCCGATCCCACTGCCGAGCAGCGGGTTGAGAACACCGTGGTGGAGCCTGTCCTGCAGGACCAAGCGCAGCCAGCCGCTGTGAAGGGTAGCCGGCCCCTTGTGCCGCCTACCCAGCAGGCTACTCCACCAGCTGCACCGAGCCCTCCACCAACATAGAGCACCACCAAGACCACATCCCTGCAGATGCCTCCTCCTACTTCACGCCAAGCGCCTCCGTCCGCTTCTCGGATGGATATAACCGCCAAGAAGACTGCCAAGCCCGAAACTGTCCCTGTCCGGAAGAATCCCGCGCGCAAGGCTGCGCAGGATGCCAGTCTGATGCCACCGCCCAAAGCACCTACCGCGCCAACCGGGAAATCGGCAGCGAAAAGCACGCAACTCACCATCGGCGCTGCTGGTGGATCTGCTGGCGCAGGCGCAGGATCAAGTGCACAAGACATCTGGCCATCATACCTGCTGTCTGGATCCAGGCAATACGGCATCTCCTTGTCCAAAGGCGAGCAGCGGATCTCCGCTCTGAAGGGCCGCCAGGCCAAGGCAGTGGACGCCAAGCTCAAGGCCAAGAAACCCATTGAGATCTACTCGCGCGAAGCCGGTGAGGATGGTATCATATCAGAGGGGCTGATGCAGGTGGTGGACCGGGTAGGCTTCATCGACAAGGTTTGGGAGAGTGACGCCCATGGCATCGAGCAGTGGAACGGCAATGTGCTGGGCGACGTTGACCACTACCGCGTCGATTGGAACAAGGCCGATCTCGGCACCAATCCAATGACCATCGCCTCCGACACCAGCACGCTGGCCGCTAAGCTGTTCGTCCTCCGCAAAGCCGCCGAGGACATCGAGCAGACATACGCTGTAAGTTTTTCTTGCCTTTTCCGAGTTGCGGTTTCTCTTCTCTTTTGTTCTTCTTTTTCTCCTTAGCCACCACCCAGTCCCCGAGATTCGGGCCGAGTAGACGGGTACTCAACCGAGTTGACGTCTTCTTGGGCCAAATCTTCCAAAATTTGTCTAACTCATTTTCTTTCTTCTTCACAGAATAGCCTCTTGAAGAGGACCAATCTGTTCTGGCGGCTGCTCTGGAACCACGGCGTCGCGAAGAAGCGCATCGCGGCCCTTGAAGCCGAGTGCAAGGATGATGCTGCACTAGAGCAGGCGGCACTGGACCGTGCTCTCCAAATCTCTACGATCGAAGGTAACCTTGTAGCTATTCGGTTTGCGCGTTTTGTGTTTACGCCCGCTTTTGCTTTTTGCTATAACTCTGTTTACTCTGCAGGCAAATTCAAAGAACTGCAGGAGCAGCACGAGCACTACCACGTCTTCATTGCCTCCGCCGAGAGCAAGATCAAGCAGCTGGAAGGTGAGCTGCCAGCTACTCTGCTGTCTGTATCTCCTCCTCTACTTGATTACTCTGCTAACATTGATGTCCTTTTCGCAGAAGAGTACAAGAAATTCCGGGAGGAGCACCTCAATTGCCTTACGCCTGCCGAGGTGCAGCAGTAGCTGTCTAGCCGGGCAGCAGAGCTTCAGAAGGAGCGCGACACAGAGCGCGCCGAGTTCGAAGCGATGCAGGTCCAACTCAAGAGTGCCCTCCAGGATGCCTTGGACCAAGCTGCTGCGAAGAAGGAAATCAAGAAGACATCTGCTGCCCGAGAAAGGACCCTCGAGGCGGAACTCGAAGTGCTGACGCAGCACAACGTGCAGCTCATGCAGCAGGTTGCCAGCGCGCGCAGCATCGAAGACCTTCACCGTGCCGACGAGGAGGATTGGAAAATCAAGCTGGATGCGCTGCTTGTTGATCTTAGAAGTAAGTTTCCTCTTCCTGGCACTTAGCGGTTTCTCTTCTTCGTTACCTGGCTTGCTTTTCCTCTCAATCTTTCTCCTTGGTTTTACCTCTTCTCTGACTCCCTATCTAACTTTTATTGGTTTCTCTCTAGATATCTTCCCTGATCTTCGCGCCGCGAGCTCGCCTGCTCTGGCCAAGGCGCAGCAACTCCGAGCTGATTCCGGGCTGCCCATCAACACCAAATCCAGCGTCAATGACAACCTCCTGAACATCAAGACCCAGCTTCGCCAACTCAAGGGCCTGGGCACCACCATGGTGTCCACAGCGTACAAACTTCACGATCTGTTCTAGCCGGACCAATCCGCGCCCAACAGCTTCGTCGAGCTTGCCGAGAAGCTGGACGGCGTGAAGGCCGAGTTGAAAAAGTGGCGCGGCTCGGCAGCTCGGGCAGGAGCTGATCTGTTGCTTCAGTTCATCTGCAGTTGGTACGAGAACCTCGATCTTGACAGGATCGCCGAGATGCGCCGGGACTCCAAGTGGTCCAGTGATCCCGACTGCGTTGCTCGCCGCAAGGCAGTAGCGTACGAGGTAACCTCCTACGCGGACACCGCCACCTACAGCTATGGCGTCACCGAGCCGGACACCGAGGTGGAAAGCGAGGACGATGATGACAATGAGGACACCGAGTTAGATGACTTGAGCTTCTTCGACGAGGGTGCCGCCAAGGGAGCTGCCGGGAAGGGGAAGGGCAAGGTTGACGCAGCAGCCGAGACGCCGGAAGCCAGCGCCCAGGAGGCCGCCATCACCATTGAGATGGTGATCCAGGATGCGGCTCCCGAGCTGGGCTCGTCTTCTGGCGCAGCACTTGACGACGCGGCGCTACTCCGGACTCAGTCTGCTGCTTCCACTTCAGCCACCGATCCCATCTCGGTGGCCACTGCAACTTCTGAAGCTGCCAACGCCAACTTGGACAACACCGCTACCTCCAACTAGTGTACTCCTGAAAACACTTATGCTCTAGAACCTTTATCAGATCCCCGGAATGCCGCGTGCAGATGTATCAAACAATTATTATTTCCGTTGCTACTCAGTTTTATTCCCTTTGAAGTTTGATATTTGATATTTTGAGCGATTCTCGCTCGATGCCGGGTTGCGTTAATATGCAAGTCCCCGAGTTGCATTTTTTATCCGCTCTTCCTTTTTATCTTAGCTCTTACCTGCAACTCGTTGCTTTTTGGTAGTCGAGTCACAAGAGTTCAAAGTTGGAGTTTCAAATACTCAGCCACTTAGAAAAATCATAGTAACGCTGCCCACCACTTAGCCGAAAAAGAAAAAAAAACAGTAAAAAACACTCTATTCGGTGGCCACACGCTTCCTTTCCTTTGCAATTTTTCATGTGTTCATTGATCCTTTGGCTTGTTCTCTAGCTTGCCATGAAGCCGGGTTGCGGTCAGCAGCAGAGTCGCAGAGTGTCCGGTGAGTTTAAACACACTACTTTGTATGCTTTTGAAATTCTAAGTGGTTCAACCGAATAGACAAAGTTCAGCAGAGTAAACACAAGGAACAATTTGGACGAGGGCAGTCCCCGAGTTCAATTTCAGATTGCCGAATAGAAGTTTAACTCGGATAAGAGAGTACATACATAGTTTGGTCATGAATGAAAACGGCGGAGTAGAGCTATATTCCAAGGGCGCTTGGATTCCTCTCCTGCTCTATCCGGCCTGTTCTTCTGGGATGGCTGTGCGTCAACAAGATAATAGGCATCATTGTGTAGAGCCTTGCTCACAATGAATGGCCCTTCCCACGGAGGAGATAGCTTGTGCATCCCGGTCGTGCGTTGCACGAGCCTAAGCACCATGTCTCCTTCTCGGAAAACCCTTGGGTTCACTTTTCGGCTATGATAACGTCTCAAATTTTGCTGATAAACAGCTGAACGTGACAGAGTTAACTCTCTTGCTTCTTCTAGAAGGTCAACGTCATTTTCTCGAGCTTCTCTAGCCTCTGCTTCCGTGTAGAGCGTTACACGGGGCGACTCATGCTCTAGGTCAGTGGGCAACACGGCCTCAGCTCCATAAACCAGAAAGAATAGTGTGTAGCCGGTTGACCGGTTAGGGGTAGTCCTTAGACTCCACAACACCGCTGGCAACTCGTCTAACCAACACCCAGGTGTTTTCAGCAGCGGCTCAATCAGCCTTGGCTTTATGCCGGATAGCACCATGCCATTTTCTCTTTCAACTTTCCCATTGGAGGCGGGGTGCGCAACAGATGCAACATCTAGCCTGATCCGCTTCTCTCTGCAGAATCTCGCAAAAGCACCCTCAGCAAAATTTGTGCCATTGTCCGTGATGATGCTATGCGGGTAGCCATATCTCAGGATTATATCCTTCAGGAAACTCACTGTTGTGGCTCCATCGCACTTCCGAATAGGCTTCACCTCAATCCACTTTGTGAACTTGTCAACCATGAACAAGATGTGAGTCATGTTGCCTCTAGCCGGCTTGAAAGGGCCTACCATATCCAAGCACCAAACAGCAAATGGCCAAGTAATAGGAATGGTCTTCAACTCGGAAGCTGGCATATGAATCTTACTAGCGAATCTCTGGCAGTCGTTGCACTTCCTCACGATATCTTCAGCCTGCTTCAAAGCAGTGAGCCAAAAGAAGCCATGCGGAAAGGCCTTGTTGACCAGAGCGCGAGAAGAGGCGTTATGCCCGCATTCTCCTTGGTGTATCTCCACTAGAATTTCTTCTCCTTCCGTTGGCTCTACGCAGCGCTGCAGCACACCAGTAGGACTTCTCCGATGCAGCACATCTCTGAAGATGGTATAGCCCTTGGATCTTCTCTGGATTTGCCTCGAGGTAACCTCATCACTTGGCAAGGTGCCGTCCTTTAGAAAGGATAATATGGGCAAAGCCCAACTCGGTGTCTCCCGGATGGGAAACACTGGTTCGTCCAGTTCCATTGGATCAGCCACCACTTTGCCTTCTTCTAAGTTGGGGACGAGTCTCCGAAGCCCGGATCGGTTGGCAAGGACTTCATCAATGAATGCGACAGTCCCCGAGTTGGGAAGGGCAGTCCCCGAGTAACAAGGGACAGTCCCCGGGTTGCAGGTGCCAGTCCCCGGGATGGTGACGGCAGTCCCCGGGTTCTCTTTTGCAGCCTCCCAGTCAATCTCCATTGGAACAGCTTCCTCACCAGGCAGAGAAGGGACGAAGATGGATTCCGAGTTGGGGAATGGCTTGATAGATGGCTTCCTCAAATGCTCTAAGGCATTCCCGGCCGGGATGTATTGCCGAGAAGACCCCAACTTGGACAGCTCATAAGCTGCCTCATTCTCTGCTCGGTGTATGTGTTGGAACTCACATCCTTCAAAGAATCCCGTCATGGTTTGCACCAGGAACTGATATGAGGCCATGTTGGCATCCAGAGCATCCCAAGTGCCCGATACTTGCTGCACAACCAGATCCGAGTCGCCATAGCATATGATGCGCTGCACGCCAACTTCCTTGGCCACCTTCAAGCCGTGTACTACGGCCTCGTACTCTGCTACATTGTTGGATGCCTTGAAATGTATCTGCAGCACGTACTTGAGTTGATCTCGCTTGGGTGACGTGAGCACCACGCCAGCACCAAGGCCTTCCTTCACTTTGGAGCCATCAAAGTGCATCTTCCAGTAGTTGGCTACCGGAGAAGGAGGCTCGTACTGCACCTCAGCCCAATCCACCAGAAACTCCACCAGAATCTGAGACTTGATGGCTTCTCTTCTCGCATAAGCAGGAGCGTATGCGGCCGGCTCAATTGCCCACTTGGCTACTCTGCCACTGGCTTCCTTGTTGCCCATGATGTCCGAGATGGGAGCAGAACTCACCACAGTGATGGGATGCTCTTGGAAATAGTGCTTTAGCTTCTTGGCGCCCAGGCACACGCCGTAAGTCATCTTCTGGTAATGCGGGTAGTTCTGCTTGGAACTGGACAGCACCTCACTGAGATAATACACAGGCCGCTGCATAGTCTTGCCTTCCTCTTCTCGCTCCACCACAATTACCACGCTGACCACTCGGTTGGTAGCCGCAATGTATAACAGCATTGGCTCTTTGGGTAGCGGGCTAGCCAAGATGGGAGCGCTACCCAACATGGCCTTCAGCTCCTTGAATGCCACATCAGCTTGCGGTGTCCAGACAAACTTGTCACTCTTCTTCATCAATTGATACAAAGGCAATGCCTTCTCACCCATTCTGCCCAGGAAACGGCTCAGAGATGCCAAGCAACCAGTGAACTTCTGCACATCCTTCAGGGATCTCGGCAAAGACATGCTCTCAGTAGCTTTTATCTTTGAAGGATTGGCCTCAATGCCCAGACTGGATACCAAGAAACCGAGTAGCTTGCCAGCTGGGACGCCAAAGGTGCATTTAGTCGGGTTCAGCTTCATCTTGTACTTGCGCAAGTTGGCAAATGTTTCCTCAATGTCACTAAGCAGAGAATCTGTTTTATTCGTTTTGATGACAATGTCATCTACGTACACCTGCACATTTTTGCCAATTTGATCATGCAAGCATTTCTGCATGCATCTCTGATAGGTAGCCCCACCATTCCGCAACCCGAAGCACATGACACGATAGCAATAAGCCCCGTACGGGGTAATAAAGGCAGTCTTTATTTGATCAGCAGGGTTGAGAGCTATCTGATGAAAACCAGAGTAGGCATCTATGAAAGACAAAAGCTCACAACCAGCAGTAGAATCGATCACCTGATCTATGCGGGGTAGCGGGAAGGGATCCTTGGGGCAGGCCTTGTTCAGGTCGGTGTAGTCCATGCACATGCGCCATGCGGTATCCGCCTTGGGGTCCTCCTTCTTCTTCTCAACCATCACCGGGTTGGCTAACCAATCCGGATGCAAAACCTCCATGATAAAGTTGCTTATCAGCAACTTGGTGATCTGATCACCGATAGCCTTCCTCCTCTCATCTCCAAAGCGGCGCATCGCCTTCTTCACTGGCTTGGCATCATGCCGCACGTGTAGCGAGTGCTCAACCAACTCCCTCGGGACACCTGGTAAATCCTCATTGGACCAGGCAAACACATCCCGATTCTCACGGAGGAAGTGGATGAGCTCGCTTTCCTATTTCTCTCCCAACCCGGCGCCAATGATGGCAACACGGTCTGGGAACTCGGGATCAACCTGGACCTTCTTTATCTCCTGGGACGCCTGGAACGCAGTCCCGTACTGGGAACTCGGCATACCAGGCGCACCACTTTGCGCAGCTTGCGCCATAGAAACCACCTCGTACATCTTCTTCTTCTCGGCAGCAATGACCATGGATTCCGCCAGCAGAGAACCAGTGGAAGCACACTCCATAGACTTCTTGTAATCACCAGAGATGGTGATCACTCCATTGGGACCAGGGATCTTCATCTTCAAGTATGCCGCATGGGTTGAAGCCATGAACTTGCTGAGAGCAGGCCTGCCGAGTAGGGCATGGTATGGGCTCTGGTGGTCAACCACCTCGAATGACAAGCTCTCAGTGTGGCAGTTCTCCCTGGTACCGAATAGGACGTCTATCCAGACGCGGCCGATTGGAGAGCAAGACACTCCCGGCACAATGCCGTGGAAAGTGGTCCTGCTGGGTAGCAGCATGTTCTCGGCCATCCCGAGCTTCTCGAGTGTGTCTCTGTACACAATGTTGATGCTGCTGCCGTTGTCAACCAGGACCTTGCTGAATCTCACATTCTTCTGAGTACCCAAGAAGGTGGGATCCACCACCAAAGCGTAGCTACCCGGGTTGGGCATCACCCTGGGATGGTCATCTCTAGACCATGTGATATCTTGGTTGCACCAGTGCAGGTAGTGGGGCACAGCAGGAATCACAACATTGACCTCCATCGCACGCCTGCGCAGAGACTGCTTGTCGGTAGGCTCAGAGGTGAAGATCATGTAGCTCTCGTGGTGTTCCTGCTACTGGTTGCGGTCTCCACCACCATTGTTGCCGTTGTCGTTGTTACCTTGATTGTTGTTGTTGTTGTCGTTGTTGCCTCTGTTGTTGTTGCGGGTGTAGAAGTTGCGGTTGCGGTTGTTGTTGTTGTTGCGGTGGCCGTCGTTGTTGAAGTAGAGGTTGGCTCCTAAAGCCACCTGGTTCACATTTTCTCTTCTCGGGAAGGCTGCCGGCCTGGGAGCAGGTGCGCGAGCAGGCTGCACATTGGCATTCGCAGCTGGCAGAGGAGGAGGAGGGGGCAGGCCCTCATTCTTGATCTGTTCCGACCAGCTGCATTGCCGAGTAGTGTGGTTGGCTGGCCTGGCTGGATGCCGAGTATGGAAGCTGCACGGGCCATCCTTCGTATCCGTAAAGATGAAGTTTGGGGCAGGACCCAAGTTGTCGCTACCCTGCTGGGGAGCGTTGTATGGCTTCTTGATGCCTTGGCCCTGATTCTGGTTTTGCCCGTACTGGGCTCCAGCAGTTTTTTGCCTTTGGCTACTCCCAGCAGCCGTAGTCACAACATTCACCTCCTCGGGATCGTACCGGGTATCAATCCGGTCACCTCTGCGCTTGTTGCGGAAATCATTGCGCTTGTTGCTGTTGTAGTTCCTTCTCGGCTCGGGGGAGTCCATCAGAGGCTGAGTTGGGTCGCCGAGTGCATACATGTCCGCCATCTTGATGGTCTCAGCAAGAGTACTCGGCATCTCGCGCTGCAGCTTCTGCCACAACATGCTGCCATGCCTGCAACCCTGCGCAAACCAAGTAATGGCCTGGGCCTCATTCACACCTTCGCAGGTGTTCCTCAAGGTGCTCCAACGAGTAAGATACTCGTGGTCGGTCTCCTCTTCCCGCTGCTTGCAAGCGGACAACTGTTGCGGCCTATTCGGCCTCTTGTAGGTGCTGGTAAAGTTGCTGATGAAGGCCTCCGAGAAGTCCAGCCAGAAATAATACTGTCCTTGGGCAGGTTGTTGAGCCAAGTCCGAGCTGGACCCTCAAGCATCTGCGGAACATACCGCACAGCCCATCTCCGGTTTCCGCCTGCAATGTGCACGGCTGTGACATAATCACTCAACCAATCTTCTGGCTTGGTGCTGCCGTTATAGCACTTGGTCCCTCTGGCCAGCTGGAAGTGGTTCACGGACGGCTCGTTCATGATACGAGCACCAAAGCACTCTGGGCCAGGCGGCCCCCTGTTCTCGAGTTGCGCGGATAGGTTAATCCGGTCCAGCTTGTACCTTGCATCACTGGGCTCCAACATGCGATCACCCAGACGGTCAGCAACATTCCTTGGGTCAGCGTAGCCGGCCAGCCCAATCGCCGAGTAGCCATCATCATATCTGTTCTCCTGCATAACAGCAGGTTGCACCACAGGATTGGCTGCCGGCGCAGCCGCACGCGGCTGTACTGCAGCTGGCTGCTGCGTCCTCTGCCGAGTAGGCTGAGCAGCAGT
Organism: Alopecurus myosuroides; assembly: GCA_028641055.1. NCBI lineage: Eukaryota > Viridiplantae > Streptophyta > Magnoliopsida > Poales > Poaceae > Alopecurus > Alopecurus myosuroides. Next base: position 28,550,604 of record CM054063.1, read on the forward strand.
ACGCCGAGAAGGCCCCGTGTTGTCTCCGCTGTGCCCCTTGCTGTGAGCTTTATGGGCTTGATAGCCTGATCCTGCAGTAGTGTGTTTCTGACCGGACTCTCGCGGCACAGCGCGCTGTTTTGCGGCGAGAGTCGGGTCGTACACATGCATATGTCTATCCCTTCCCGAGCGCGCACTCTGGTTCCTCTCACGGCTAGGATGCGGCGATGAGGCATGATCCGTAGATCTGACCGCAAGCGAGTGCACGACGTGAGAAGCATCAGCACCCGGATTGGCTTTCCGGAACTCCTCATTCTTCCTAGCAGCCTCTAGCACTAGCTCATTGGGCCTATCCTGCTGCCTAGCGCGCGCGTCGCCGGCAAGGTTTGGCAACTCAGCAGCTACGGCCTCTGCAGCTCTAAGCGTTTTGGCAGGGGTGTTGTATCTGGGTCTGGTAGAGGTGTTTTCAGTGGCAGACTGGCTAGGAACCTCACCAACGGTCGCCATCTCGGCGCCTAAGTTGCGACGAGTAGCGCCTACCTTACTAGACTTCCTAACGACAGGAGTAAAGCCGTGGGCCTTGTTGTACTCGTTCTGGTCTAGGTAAGCTCGAGCCTAACCTTCTCGAGCTCCAGGTGCTCAGCAAGCAGCTCCTGACGCTGCCGGTCGAGCTGCGCCCTCATGGTCAAGAGCTCAAGCTCGGTGGGAGGCGGCATGCCCATCCGCACGGCGGATGCCGGTATCGTCGGTGTCGTAGAAGGAGGAACGTACCCCGGGATGTTCTGGGGCAGCTCATAGGGCTTGTGGGTCCTCTGGGCGCCACTCGCGCCAGCAGGTTCCTCGATGACTCCCGCGGCAGCAGCCGTGCCCTTCCCGGTATCGACAGCCGGGCCGGTCATCATCACCTCCACGCTGTCCGCAGAACGGCCAGCCGGCCTTCCGCGGGCAGCGAGGACAGCAGGGGGATCATCCGCGACCAGCACCTCCTCCGGGAACCCGCGGATGACGGTGGTGGCGACGTAGACGAGGTGCGAGCCGAAGGAGAGCACCGAGCCGCCTGCCGGCATGGGCCTCCCGCCGAAATCTCCGGCGTTGTCGGTGACGAAGTCGAAGAGCCGAATCTGTGGACGAGGCCACAGACCACGCGCTCCCCAGTAGCAGAAACAAGTCCCGTCCGAACATGGACTCCAGCCAACGCCGTTGGTTGCCCCACGGTGGGCGCCAACTGTCGTGGTGGAGTCACGGCAGATGCCATGGGATGGCTAATTGTTTGGGGTCGATGGACGCTGGAGGTGCTCGGGGAGGGATCACACGGCGAGTAGCCACGTGTGGGATGAATCAAACACAACAAACACCAAGATCTTACCCAGGTTCAGGGCCCTCGTGTGGAGGTAACACCCCAACTCATGCCTTTCTCTTTATATGTGTGTTACCGGGTAGCTACAGTACAATTCAGGCCTTCAGCCGAGTAGCCACTCTTCTCTCCAGTTCTCTCTGTATGAATGCTTAGGGTTGAGATCCAAACGTATGCAGCGACCCTCTCACAGGAGGAGGCAGGGCACCTTATATACTGGTGCCCAGCCGGATAGAAAACAGCTATAAGGTACGACCTGACGTGACAGGAGCACTGCAGAACCGCGCACGCCTCCGGGTTCCCGCTGACGCTTACCCCGTAAGTCGTTGCGCCGTTCGGAGATGGGACCTGTCCACCCTTGTCAGTGAGATAGGGTAGGCCCCTAGCCATTTCCTGTCCCCTCTGTCAGTGACAGGACTTGACAGGCACCTACCTCCACTGTAGCCACGCTGGAGCGTGGATAATCACGCGCTCCGTAAGTTGAACCGCACGCCGTATGGACGCAGGATACGCGGGATCCTGTGTCAGAACGGCTCCATTGACTTCTGGCCCGAGTAGGTATCCACTCCCTCTACTCGGACCACTTCCTCTACTCAGAAGAACACAACTTCCTTGATTCTTCCTCCTAGCCATTGGTGGGTACGGCCGGATAGCAGTCGACCGGGTAGCAAGCACCGGGTAGCCAGCTACTCTGCCAAACACCCCTTCTGACCTTGCCTTTAGCACTTGCCTTACCCCTACTCGAGGGTAACCCCCCGACACCGGCCCCTGAGGAGGTGGTACAACAGCGTCTCAGGGAGGAGGACGAGCACGTCCGTCGGTACATGTACTTTCTCGATAGGGAGTATAGCAGCGGTTGGTCGATTATTCGGAGGGTTCCTTACCACGTGAGCTATGACCCTGTGAGAGTTCCTTACCTATGGGCCCGTAGCACCCGCGACTCAGCACCCCGCGGCTTATGACCCGGTAGGAGTTATTTAGTTTGAGAGATGTTTAATGAATATGTATAAGTGATATTATTACATCGTGATGTATTAGGGTTAAATAAAATGAACCCGAGCTATGTAACTCTTGGTGTGTATTATCATACGTTTAAATATTTCATCAATGTTGCATTTATAATTGAAATGAGGATCTAGAACATATAGTTACTCTTTTTTGGACTTGTTTAGCTATTAGTACCATTAGCTGTTATCTATAAGAAATTTTGATGAAATGGATGTTATTAGCTATATTTTATTAGATTATATGCAATTGTTGCGAACTGATGAAATTGATGCTATTTGCTATTTTTTTAGCCATGGTGAGACGTCCCCGTGGTTCGCGTGTAACCGGCGGTGGGTGCGGCGTCGTGCACGTCGAAGAAATCCCGGTAAAACGTGGTGGACGTCGGCCTGGACGTCCACGTGGATCGCGTACAAATGGATCGCGTGCATCGAATGCAAGTGGTGTTGACGCCATAGTCATCGAGGATGAGGACGCGACGCCTCCTACTCGTGGACTTGGACGCGGAGCACGGGGGGCATTAAGCGCTGCAAGGGGGGCAAAGCGCGGTGCAAAGGGGTCAACACGCCGTAAATGGCGTGGCGCTGTTGCTGCGGTGGAGGAGGAGGAGGTGAAGGAGGAGGAGGAGGCTACGGCGGAGGAGGAGGTTGCGGCGGTGGAGGAGGAGGAGGAGGAGTAGGAGGAGGACGGTCTCCGGCTACCGGAGTTCTACGTCCACCTGTTCCAGCCAGAGGAGAAAAGGCTCCGTCTTCGAGAGAAGATATCGGCGATCCTCCTCGGGCGCAAGGGCGGGCCCTATAGTTTCACCCTCCGGTTGGAGGGTTGTGACAACGGGCCCGTGCGCGTTGTCCTGCAGCGACGTGGCGATTACGTCTACCTGCGCTATGGGTGGGGGCAGTTCGCGCGCATGCACAAGCTAAATGCGGGCAACATGCTCACATTCAGGTACTACAAGGACGAGGAGGCCCACGTGCTGGAGGTGAAGATCTTCGACGACACCTTAGTCCGCCCCCTTTGCTGCCAGGATAGCTCGTCTGAGAGCAGCTCCGACTACGAGTCTGACTCCGGCGAGTCTAGCCCGAGCAAGGCTGCCTCCGACGCCGAGGGCAATGCTGCCTCCGACGCCGATGCGTAGTATATATGTTTATGTCGATCTATGCTTACGTACTTATGTCGCTCTATATTGTCGTACTATATCTAGCTATGTCGAACTATGTTTAATTATGTCATTGTGTCGAACAATATTTGTATTCGTGGAAGACTATATATTTATGTTATTGTTCGTTTTCATTTGTGTTTTTGTGCGATAATTTTTCATTTTTATTAATATAAATGTTTAGTGCAGAGAACAGGAAAATTGAAAAGAATATAGAATTTCCAATCTAGCTCAGAGGACACGAAAACAGCTACAAAAAAAAGCTTTTGCCCCGGTCGGTGTTACCAACCGGGGTAAAAGGGGGCCGGCTTGTTCGCGGTGCAGAGCCCACGTGGGGCGCGCCTTTTACCACGGTTGGTAACCCAACCGGGGCATAAGGGGGACCTTTAGGCCGGGTTTGAGGAACCCGGTTGGGCAGCCAGGTCATTAGGCCCTTACCAACCGGGGCTAATGCCCTGTTCTGCACTAGTGGGTTTCCCTTGTCAGTATATGCATATCGTCTATAGAAATCACAAGCTGAATGGAGAGACAAACAAGGGCCACTATAATCTTTTAGTTTTTCTTATGAAGACACGCAAAATAACATTAGCTGTAATCTGCCTTTAAAGTGCATGTTAGCACTATATTGCATTCTGTGAAACGAATTCTGCTTTACTCGAACTGAGCTTCTTTGCACGAATATATTAGCAGGGTTATTCTCCATAGGTATCATTATGCCTAACAGTCTGGTTACAGTTGTCCGATTATCTCTCTCCGTTGATGGTATTTTCTTGATATGGTACAGTTGGTTGATATGCTGTTGCCGGAGCAAAAAAGTAATTGAATCCTTTCCCAGCTGAAACAGCATCCGAAAGCAATAGGTCATGCTATGTTAAGAGTCTAGAAACCTAAGTACTATGAAGTTAATCAACAAAGGACCTAAGAGAAGTGAAACTACAAGAAATTCTTGCAGATGTGTATAGGGCAATCCCTAGTCTGCTGAGAGCATCAAATATGCTTGTGTCTTATATCAAATCAGTCTAACCAAGTTCAAAACACAGTAATAGCTATCGTCCTATGAACCATTTGATATGCTTTTCCAGAACATCTTGCGGCCTTTTTCTTTATAAAGAATATGATTAATTTGGACGCGGAGAGAGCTTTTGGAATGGTTCGATCAGGTCATTATTAGCTTTGTTACAAACTTATTTTAACTTTATCTACAGTCATATTAACTTTATATCTGACTTTACTAACTTTATAACTGGCAGGCCATAATCAACAATGCCATTAGAAATTTCCTGGGCAAATAAGGATGCCGCTTCTTGGGCAGGTGCCTTGTCAATTGGGCTCTGGTCTGCTCGCCGAAATGCTTTGGAGGGCTTGGCATCAAGAACCTACACTATCAGGGGACTGCCTTGCGTCTTCGGTGGCTCTAGAATGCATGGAAAGAGAGAAACGAGAGGATTTTCAACAACTCCTACTCGACAGCCCTCAGAACTTATGAAAAGATTATTGAAACTGCTGTTGAAATGGTGCAGCGCCGGGCGTGGTTCACTGTACTATACTGTTGTTGGTGTTACGGATGTTGTGTAACATTTTAGATTAGATCGTTTCTTTCTGTTCACTTTGTACTACTCCTTTCTCAATGAAAGCAGCTTTGACTGCATTTCGTCAAAAAAATAATCAACACTTTTCGACCAAAGTTGCGGTGACACTCGTCAAGTCGCCACACAACGGTCTTGCTAAAGGCCCCAAGAAATCTACAAATGAGGATGATGATAACAAAGGATCTGCTGCTAGCCGACTATAGTTATTTTAAACCATTTATCAGCTTCGATTTAGAAACATTTATCATATTCATGAATTGGATGTAATAATAGGTGGAGAGCTCATTATACAGATGTAACCTGACGACTGATGGTAGTAGTACTACACTTGTTATAGGTGGAAGGCTCGTTGACAGCAAGTTCGGCGTAGCTTCTGCTCCACTAATATTCGGTTCCAGCACTAGCTTTTCCAAACAGCAGCTGCCAACACAAGCTAGCCTACTGCACAAGTCTATATCTAGTCAGTCAAAGTAGCACACCACATTCCTCTCAAAACCAAACAATTACAGTATCCCTTTGGATAGTGCTGCGAATCTGCATTAAGTGCATTCAACAATTCTTTATCGACATGAGCCCGTACGCGTAGCAGTATCATGCGAACTAAATTGTTCATTCCAAAACAAAGTTCAACTGAATCCTTGAGCAGAGTGAATATTGTGCTTCCTTGACGGTATCTGTTTGGATACAGCGATCGTCGAGCGTCCTGGGCAGTCCTCCGCCGGCTACAGCGTGTGCCAGTCCCTCGCCCGCACTTGCGCACATGGCGTCCCCGCAACACAGACGCGACGACGGACCATCGGTGGCCGAGGACAACGTCTGTGAGATCTCTGATGCCGAGGACGATGCGACGCCCTGTGGCTTTGCCGGCCCGACGACCCACACCCCCATCAATCTATTTCAACGACGCCTCCATGGGTCGATACTCGACAGCGCCCCGCCACCCACACGGCCCTGCACGCCGACAACAACCAACCGCGCTGCACGCCGCAAATGACTCCCGCCACATGTAGCCCAACGCTTGCCCCGGACATCTGACGGCCTCGCACGCCACCAGTGGCGCCGGTGGCCCCCATTACCCGGCAGCGAGTGGATGAGTGTGGGATCTCCTCGAGGTCCACCACCAGAACGCAGCGGCGACATGGAAACGCGGCAATGACTACCTCTGCTTCGTCGTCAAAGGCTTCGACCAGCTAGGATTTGGGTTTCGTGGAAATTGGGGATTGGGATTTTCTGAAGTCTGATCGATGAACTCGGCTGGGACGGCCTCTCTGTCATTTTGTCTTGGCTGGCACCAATCTAGTGTCTTGGACTGAAAATTTAATGATTTTTTCTGGGCTAGCACCCTTCTACCATCATGGGTCTCAGAGCCCATTTGTGTACGGGTGCCGAATATTGCACTAGTACGAAACGTACTGGTCACAGTTTAGCGGGTAGTATGAAACGTTACGAGCCTTTGGAACAAGGCTGGTGCATCGCATTCAACAATATATCACCTTCCTGGCTTCCAGTCGATAGGTCTGTGGCCGTTGGGAGGCCCAGGGCGCATGGGTTCGGTCGCTCCACCCCGTTGCTTTGCCGTTCATAGAGCTTCTAATCAGAAGACATATTCCTCCTCTCCAGTTAAATGAATGGAAAGTACACCAGCTGGTCGATTAAGTGCCTTTTTTACCAGGCATAAAACCGACTCAACTGCAATGTCGCTTCCTGCATCTCACGAGAAGTACCATCGACTATTGGTCCCAATGTCTCTTATTCCAAATACTGGCTGCATGCCGACTATCATAGGGGAAGACTTAACATGTATCATTATCTGTCTCAACCCTCTGAGTTCTGCCCTTGCCATGCTCCGTGGGATACCAAGTTTCTACCTCCAGCTCTTCTAAAGAAAGACTTTCAGATGCCTCAAGATGACCAAACCAAGCTTTGGATGTGTGGGTATATATAACTATGAGAAATATATTTTCACCCACCATTGTACATGCATGTATGAAAGGGAAGATATATATGCACATATGTTCAGGGACGGAGCCAGCCCTGAAGCTTGGAGGGGCCAGAATCTTAATTAAGGGGGTAAAGCTTGGAAGTACTATTTATAGGCGACTTCTACAATACCTTTTACTACTCATGGGAACACTACAGGAATGGGCTACTGTGCCGACAGCCAAATTCTATGCCGACGGCAATTTGTCGGGGCCGTCGGCATAGCCCCAATGAGGAAATCCTAAATTGCGAAAAAAAAATTAGCTATGCCGTCGGCCTTTTTTTTTTGAGCTACGCTGACGGCAAAGCCGTCGGCACAGACCCTAAGAGGAAATCCCAAAGTGCGAAAAAAAATTGAGCTATGCCGACGGCAAAGCCGTCGGCCTAGCCAAGCTCAATTTTTTTTTGAGTTACTCACCGTTTTGAATGTTCGTAGGAGATAGCTCATTTATGTGAACATATTTTCAACATATTTGTCGTAATCCAAGTTTATTATTTTTTGTGGATAGTAGGACATATATAATGACATCACGCGAAGGTCTTGCATCATTTTAGGGTTTTTTAAATTTTCTAGAATTTTCTAATCCCGCTTCATGAAAAAGTCAAGACGACGGGCATCATCGTTCGTAGCTAGGGCTTGAATATTGAGAAACTCTTGGTGTATCTCTGATGAAATAGGTAGTTGTGTACCTAAAAATGATTTTTTAAAAAAATCATGAGCAAATTAGGAGACACTTGTAGTTCAAATTTGACCCGTTTCCAACTGAATCGGCAAAAACTTGTGTTTTGCAGAACAGGTGGATGGAAACCTTTTTAGAGGAAACAATTTGGTTATTTGTGCATATAACATGGTCTAGTATTTTCAAAAAATGCATCTCCCAAGTTTTGCAACATATTTATGGTTGGTGCTTCACAAAAAAAGCCATTTTTCACACTCGGAAAATGGAAAATAGTTTTTTTATTCAATGAAAAGGAAAACTTTCTCCGTGAATCATATGGCGTGCTTCCAATATGCATGTTTGTGTGGAATATGGGAACATTTAAACAAACTATGCCATGGATTTGGCCATAACACCCGTCATTTGGCATGAAACCCTTGAATGTTCGTAGAAGATAGCTCATTTATGTGAACATATTTTCAACATAGTTGTCGTAATCCAAGTTTATTATTTTTGGTGGATACTAGGACATATATAATGACACCACACGAAGGTCTTGCATCATTTTAGGTTTTTTAAAATTTTCTCGAATTTTCTAAGCCCGTTTCATGAAAAAGTCAAGACGACGGGCATCACCCTTCGTAGCTAGGGCTTGAATATTGAGAAACTCTTAGTGTATCTCTGATGAAATAGGTAATTGTGTACCTAAAAATGATTTTTTAAAAAAATCATGAGAAAACTAGGAGACACTTGTAGTTCAAATTTGACTCGTTTCTAGCTGAATCGGCAGAAGCTGTCAAAATGGCTACCATGACTATTCATCAAAAGATTTCAAATTTTTTAAACCTATCGATGTTTCTATGATATGGATGTCATATTTGAATTCCTCTAATTTTTCTAATCGATTTAGACATTTTATTTGCCAAATTTCGATTTACGGATTTAAAGATATGAATTATTCCATATTAAATTATTTATATAAAAAATAAAGTAATTTCTAACGTTATATTGTTATATATTTAATAAAGGTAATTATATAATCCTTGTTATTCATTCAAATATGTTTTAAATTTAAACAATAGAAAAGTTTAACATCATTCCCCATAGGTTAATATGATTGATATGGTAGTAATATCAGTAAGTTCTAACATCTCATTTGGAATCTAGTTTGGAAAGAACTTAAAGGTTAAGCGTGCTCGGGATGGAGAAATTTCAGGATGGGTGACCAAATGGGAAGTTTGACTAAGTTAAGTATGTTGACTAGATTAATTGTGCAATTAGAGATTAGAGAATAAATATGTGGCTAAGTGCAAAATTTTAGAATAGAACTCAAAAAAAGTTCAAAAAAATTTTGAATTTTTATTTTAACTATTTTGAAAATATTATGCTGACGGCTTTACCGTCGGCGTATGGAGAGTTATGCCGACGGATTTGCCGTCGGCATAGCCATATGCCGATGTTTTTTATTGTCCCGACGGCCTTTGGACCTCTGTCGACGGGAGTGTACCGACGGTGGCCGTCGGCACAGCCTGTGCCGATGGTTTTCAGCCCTGTGCCGACGGCGCCAGGCCGTCGGCATATAGGGCGATTCCTGTAGTGGAAAGACTAGTATGAAATGAATAGACGGCTCACATTTGTCGGCGGAGTTAGGCCCGTCGGGCCAGAGAGCTATTAAGTTTTAGTAGAAAAAGGTAAGACCGAGGCAACCGTCTTACGTCTCCGCCTTGCACGTCACGGGAAATCACACGCCGCACGGCCACAACCTATTAGACAACGACGTCGTTGCCGCCGCCTCGATCTGACCGGCGTCCATCGCTCCATCTCGTGCACGCACGAAGCACACCACGGACGCCTCCACCCCATCGCCCCCTCGGCCACTGTCTCACACAGGCCGAGCACGCCGGCACCACCTCCACGCCGACTCCACACCGGACACGGGCACCGCCTTGTTCCTCCGCCAGGACACGCCTCCTAGGCCGGCAACCACCTTTCGTGGTGCACAGCTCCATCCAATCTATCGCTTGAGGCACGAGGTACATGTTCCCCTCTACATAAAGTGATGAACATTCAGTTACCTAATAGCAAAAACTGAACCCATCCACGAACACGAAATTGCTAGTTACCCACACACATATTTGCACTAGTCGAACGAGGCCTTTCGTCCCGAGCGGCCCAAGTTATACATCCCTGTTTTGCCACGAACCCGAATGAATGCTGTGCATTCGTCCCGGTTCGGGCGGCCATGTCGTCGTAGAGCATTGGTCCCGGTTCAGGCCACGAACTTTGACGAAATGCCCCCTTCACTATATATGCCTCGCTCTCCTACCCTTTGTCTCCTCTGTTTTTTTCTGCTAGGTGTGAGAGAGGTGGGTGCTAGTTTTTTGTTCCTTTGCTACGCACAAGAAATGTTCGACGAAATACCCGAGCCACACTTAAGTTCACACAAAATTGTATCCTCGACCGAGGCTAGCAACCTTACCATTTTCATGTATAATTGATGCAAAAATATTATATTTGTTGATGTACGGTGGTCATTTCAGTATTGAAGATGTTATTGTAATGGTTTTGGTAAACTTAATTATACGATGCAGATGGATGCACGTAAGCAAAGGATGTACGGTGACTGACGCACTTCCGAGTATAGGGCAGGCATGGATGAACTTCTCGGTGTAACTAAGGTGAACAAAGAGAATGGCTTTACGTGTTGCCCATGTGTTGATTCTCGGAACATCGGGGAGCACTGTTCCTCGAGAGTCCTTCACAGCCACCTGATTTGGAGAGGATTCATGCCTAGCTATAATTGTTGGACCAAGCATGGAAAAAGAGGGGTTGTGATGGAAGACAATGAAGAAGAAGAAGAAGAAGAGGATCATATGTTCCCTGAATACAGTGATACTGCAATGGAAGACAATGCAGATAAAGGAGGCGATCAAGAACGGGCATTAGATGAGCCCGCTGGTGAACTTGATCGATTTATTGTTGATGCAAGGAAAGACTGTGAAAGTGAATTGGAGAGCTTGAAGTTGGACGACATGTTAAAGGATCACAAAAAGTTGTTGTCCCCAAATTGCGAAGATGGAAGTATAAAGCTTGGCACCACACTGGAGTTGCTGAATTGGAAGGCACAGAATGGTGTGACTAACAAGGCATTTGAGAGATTACTGAAAATAATGAAGCCGAAGCTTCCAAAGGATAACGAATTGCATGATAGTACGTACGAAGAAAAGAAGGCTCTCTCCCTCCAGGATTAAATGTGCAGAAGATACATGCATACATTAATGACTGAATCCTCTACCGTGGTGAGAAGTACGAGAATTTGGATGAATGTCCGGTATGCACTGCACTACGGTCTAAAATAAGAAGAGATGACCCTCGTGATGGTGTCGGCGAGCCCCCCCCCCCCCCCTCCCCCCTCGTAAGAGGGTTCCTGCCAAGTTGATGTGGTATGATCTTATGATACCACGGTTGAAACGTCTGTTTAGAAACAAAGAGCATGGCAGGTTGTTGCGATGACACAAAGAAGACCGGAAGAAAGACGGAAAGTTGAGACATCCCGCTGATGGGTCGTAGTGGAGAAATATTGACAGAGAGTTCAAATATTTTGCATGTGACGCAAGGAATTTAAGGTTTTCTCTCTCCCTCTATGTATCTACAACCTTCCTCCTTGGTTGTGCATGAAGCACAAGTTCATTATGATGTCAGTGCTCATCCAAGGCACGAGGCAACCCGGCAACAACATTGATGTGTACCTAAAGCCATTAGTGGAAGAACTCTTACATTTGTGGGGGCAACCCATGTGTACGTGTGTGGGATGAGAACGAACAAGCATCCCGTGAGAAAGAAAGGAGGCAAACATTTCAGAGGTGAGGCAGATACCCAGAAGAAGCCTGACCTCCCTAGTGGTAATAATGTATTTGGTATGGTCAAGGACCTAGAAGTAATCTTTGGGAAGGGTCCCGGCAGTCTATCTGTTCCGAACGACTCCGCTATTGGACGCGCGCCCATGTGGAAGAATAAATCTATATTTTGCGAGCTACCCTATTGAAAAGTCCTAGAGGCAAGATGTTTTTTATCTCTAAATCCCACAGTACTTTATTTTGCAGTGTTGCGGGATTGCAGGTATTGTCTGGTCAATGTAATTTGCATATGGCTTTTAAATTTGTAACTTATTGCATTTCAATGATGAAACACAACTAAAGCATTACACCGGTTCAACGACCATGTCGCTTCCACCGTTCTTGCCACACCGACAATAGAGATAACAAGCCAACTATGATAACCGATCTCAAGTATGTTGTTACCTATCTTAGCTCTTTGAGTTCCACTCACTTTCGCCAAGTATGTACCTATAGCTCTACCAAAGAACGACTCAAATTTTATGATCTCAAGACAACGGCTGAATGTAGCTTTGGGTGTGGGGATATATATATATATATATAACGAGAAGGATGTTTCTCACCTGCCATCTTACATGTAGTTTGCTTTAGGAAGATATTTTAAAGTAAGTTGTTGTTGTAGTTTGCTTCAAAATTTCAACATACCATCTGAATCTGACCAGTATACGATTTTTTTTACATTCATTAATGTGTTTTTAGATAAAAATAATCACTTTATATTTATATGGATACCAGCTCTTTTTGCTTTCACTATTGTATGGGCTTGTTTGTTAGCTAGACCAGACAAGCACATATGTATGAAATTCCTGAAAGCATTCTGCATAAGCAGGTTTATATGTTGACATGCCTATCTTTTTTCATTTGATCTTTGTCGTGCATCCTGCACAGTTCGCACTACCTCCCCCTCAACCTTCAAGTCCGTTTGTTTTCTCTGGCTTTAATTGGGATTTTCTCTTCTTGCTGCAGTCGATGATATTCTATTGCCGCAGGTGGATAAAGGAGGAGCAATTAACATATTTAGCATTTATTTTGCGGAAACTTCTTCATGTTGTCGCATCTTTATTTAGCAGGATATCATGGAGGTTCTATTATTTCTATCATTTAGTTATTTGGTTTGGTTAGTAGCTACAATGACCGTGCTAAGCAGCTACATGCATCACCCTCATGTTCGTGCCCTCGGTACCGTTCCCTGGTTTATCGATAGATTGTATTTCTTGCCAAAATATTGCCTGATATATCCAACTCTCCTATGGTTTATGTACACTTCTTGAATATTCTAAATATGTACTAGATCAATCCTGTATTGCATTATAACATTTTCTCCGCCGTAAATAGTGGCACTTTTTAGATTATTAATTTTGTAGGTATCAATAATGGAAAACTTAAGTTAATTAAGCTTGTTGCATATCTTTTTGTATGTGCTTTTGCACTCTTGAAATAAGTTCTATTTTCGTCCAAGTTGTGGCCCTTTGTCTTTAATACTTCTGCTGGTGTTACTTCCATACTTCACTGAAGCATTTAAAAAATATAGGTTATTTTCTTTTGTGTATGTGTCTTTCAGTCTCATCACATATGCCTTCAGTGTTTAATGTCTCCATATTCGGAAAAAGTTTGCAAACTATGTAGGATGAGCTATTCACATCCTAGAGTTTCTATCTCTTTGAGGTAGGTAATTACAGCGCTTATAGGTGAATACTTGGAGTGAAATCAGCTAAGTCGGGCCATGAAAGATTATTTGTCCGATGGTAATCTGGAAAGAATTTCTTGTATCTGAAAAGAGAAGTGTTGAGAGTAGTATTGTTCCGAAGGATCACACTGATGACATCTGAGAATATGGTAAATATGGAGATCAAATGGTTAGATCACACAGAGAATTCAAGTAGCGCAATTGGCGCAAGGCTTTCTGCTAATGGAACATAAATCACGGGACTGTGGGTGGTGCACTTCAGTTAGTTATGCAAAACTCTACCACCTTTGTTGTTTGTTTAGTCATTTCCTTTGTATCAAATAGGGAGTTCCATCTTAGGTTTAGTACCACTAATTGGCCTAAATGGATGGACTTTTCATTGTTTCTTAGCCATACAAATTTCCATCTGGTTACTTGTATATATGCAGACATTGTATGAGTGATGCAGTGAGCAATATAGAACAATAGCCTCATTCTATGCTGAAAAAAAGGTGATGGAACCGTACAAGAAAAAAAATGTGAGGGCCCACTAAGAATAGAAACTAGGACAGGGTTACAAGTGGAACCGGATTTGGTGTAACTTTTTCAACTTTTCCTAAAGTTTTAGCGGTATGTAGTGGCAAATCTGGTAGACTGTTAAAATGTAGAATTGTATATTTTCCATGGATGCAAAAATGATGTTATAGAAATAAGCAATGCATTGAATGATATGCAGTTTTCAAAATAAGGAGATATAATTTCGCCATCTAAATGCAGGGGTTTCTTGCTCTTGATATGGTTGGAATAGGTGTGTCCAACTCGAGCTGCATATATAGGCAAATACTTGTAGTTGGCCCAGCTTAGTCACACCATGAAAGTTTATTACCGCGTGATCCAAAGATGTTATTGTTTTATGCAACAGTGGTAGCACTGAAAATCATCCGGGAGAGGCACACTTTGTTGCTTTGATTGGAACAAACGTTTCTTTTTAAAATGATGTATTATTTCTGAATATGGACATAAATATATTTAACATTTTATTTCTTGTAATCGGCACGCACTTAACCGGCCAGGAGGCGCACCAAGGGGCGCCCCAGCCTCTAGTCTTCATAATCCAAAAGGAGTTCTGAAACATAAGGATATATCTAGAATTAGGTTACTTTGCAAGGAGAAAGAGGTGATTAGAATGTTTTGATATTTCAACCCTATTTAATTTCAATAAATTTTTGGTACTGTTCCTAGGAGAATTAAATTTGAACATTTCACCTAAATTTATGAAGTATTGGAATTTTATTTTCTTACCAAAAAATGTTATTTAAAAAAAAAAACTCATCCCCTCACTTAAAAGCCGTGCAATCGGTTGACATAATTTTTTTACTCCTAGATACCAGGGTATCATATACTCCCTCCGTCCACTTTTAATCTATATTCTACAAGTTTTAAGACAAATTAGCAAGTCATTAAAATTACTACCTAGATATGTGAACAGCCAATCCAAGCCACATTAAAGATAATGACATCCAATAGGAAAATCAAGACTGCTTCGTTTACTGTGTTGGTGTTGATTATCGAGGAGAGAATTAATACGCAGAGCCTAGAATGTAGATTAAAAGTGGACAAATTTCTAATCTAGAATGTAGATTAAAAGTGGACGGAGGGAGTATGTGCCGAAAAAAATATAGTAATTTGAAAGAAATAAAGAAAATTTGACATCAACCAGTCTAGTGCATTCTAACCACTATCACTTCCGTCTTGTCAAAGTATAATAAATACGACTGTGAATTAGGGTCGGTAGACTAGAACTATAAATTGATCTGGCGTCGACGCGTAGCTGCTCACCATTATGGTTCTATTGGTTCTCATCGAAGTATCTAAATGGTTCTATTGGGGTTCTCCTCGAAATATCAAAATATTATTTGAAATTTACCACCCGCGTAGAGCCTTGAATGTGATCTTCCTCGAAGAAAAAGCAAACACTCTTTCTTCCCTAACCTTACTGTTTGTGATCTTACCTTGAGGCATGAGTCGCCACCACAGGAATGTGATAGTGCCTCCAAAGCATGCTACTACAATTTATTCTTGCATTTTAGAAAATGAATAGAGAGGAAATGATATTCGAAAGAAGGTGATCAATTGGTTACTTGCCATCTTGACTTTCTCTCGGCCTTTACTAGGCTAGATTTTGCTTTATGTGATAAAGAAAATGGGAAGAATTAGGAGGGCTTCAATCTTTAAAGAAGTTTTGCATTTTGTTTGGAATCAAAGAAGATCAAGTATAGTATCAATTTAACAAAAATCACAGAATTGATTCCCATTGATTTCACGAAAAAATGACATTTCTAATGAATATAGGGTGCATATACTGTTTGTTTGGCAAATCTTTGGCCCAGGGGCAATAAAGTCATTATTTTCTAACATATATTTTTACACGGGTATATACTTGTTCATATTTGCCCGAATAATTTTTCTTTATTTTTTTTGACTTTTTTGAATTGCTATCTTTTATAGGATTCAATAGAACGCATGTGCACCAAATGTATTTTCCTTTGTTTTTGTTTTCTAGAAAAAGCTACCAATGTAATTTCCTGCAATCGCTCCCCATCGTCTGATCTCTCCCTGCCACGAACGGCGCAGTCACTATGTAGCGCTTATAGCGCGCTCGAGTTAGGACTCGCCCGCGTTAGCATTCTCAGTGGGCTGGCCCACTAATGGAAATAAGAGAGAAAATAAGTTGCGGGAGAGGGGTTCGAACCTGAGACTTGCGGTTCCTACCGAAGGAGCGATACCACTGGGGCACAGCACGCTCTGTGTACAGGTATATCTTTTAAACCTTTTTATCGTCTCCATTTTCCCATTTTTCATTTTTTTTTTCTATTTATCTTTTTTGTTTTATTCTTTCTTGTTTTGATTTTTTTGTTCAAAATTTAAAATTTGTTCAAACTTATATTTTGTATTCGAATTTTGTTCGGCAAATTTTTAAAAAATTTAAGTTTTGTTCAAATTTAAAATTTGTTCAAACTTAAAATTTGTTCAAATGAAAAATCATTCAAATAAAAAATTGTTCAAATCTGGAGAATTGTTCATATGTAACATTTGTTCATGTTTGACTTTTTTTAATTGTTCAAACTTAAATTTGTTCAAAACTAAAAATAGTTCATATTTTGAAAATGGAAAAATAAAAACTAAAATGAAAGAACATTTTCTTTTTATTATTTCTGTTTCCGAAAATTTTGGTTCATTGCTATTGTGGTTCATTATTTTTGGTGAAAATGAAAGACTAAAAAGAAAATGTTCAAAAAAACAGAAAAAAGAGACAATAAAAACGTTTAGTGTACAACAAAAGCATGTGGTAGCTCAGTGACTGTGAGTCCGTTCCTTGGATGGGCACCTCGCAGGTTCGATTCCTGCTACAGAATATTTTCGCACATTTTTCTGTTAAAAAGTTCAACTAATGGGCTGGCCAAATTACAATTCGTTTGTGGGCGAGTCGGTGCAAGCAATCGCTTTAGGCGCTGTTAGGGGATCCCCGAACGGGACCGGATATCTCTATAGGTAAAGTCGGCCCAGTGTGGTTAATTGGCCAAAAACTAACTAAAGCCCACATACTGAGGTTGACCTGAACTGATTCGCATAGCATCGATAAGGATAAAAAAAAATAGACAAATGGGGATCGCCAGATTTTTTTGTCAATTCCCAGTCCCTAGTTGAATTACCAGGGGTACCCCAGGGAAGAGCTACGAGGGAGTTCGTACCCCTAATTCCCTATCCTCATCCCTCCTCAACTCCCATGTACGCAAACCAAACGATGTCCTTTTAGTCTCCCACCTCTTTATTTCCCATTCCCTAGTCCTATTTACCCCCAACCAAACACGTTGAGAGGGCATGGCGGATCGGGGGAGATGCGATGCAGGGTGACCGAGAGCATGGCCAAGGCGACCGAACCCAGGGCCCCCAACGGGCAGCCAAGCGCCTCCCCAGCTGATCCGGCAGTTGATTTTCAGTTCGTGCAAAACCAGTAATGGCTGCTATGGTGCGCAACCCGCCGCCGGCGAGTGATGATGGTACGCTACTGTTTCGATTCCTCACCTCGCCTATACTGGAGTACAATGATTATTTGCTAATTTTGTTGCAGCTCTGTATTTTTTATTTTTCTAAGTTATCTGAGGTAAAAAGTGTTGCAGTTTCTGTCCTGCGATATAGTGGTTCTCTGCTAGGTAGCGTCGAGTGCTCAGGTAAGTGTTAAAGAACATCGACGTCACTAGTGCTGTTCTGCTTGCTCTATGTATCTATCAAATGTTTGAAAAATAGCATGCTACCGTGGAAGTCTGTGAATCTATAGCAATTCCCTGTGAGACACGCAACACAGACATCCACAAATTGGTATGCACAAGACTCCAACACAAATCTTGGCTAACTTCACTTGACCGCATGGCAGTAGGGCTGGAATTCGAGCCGAGCCGAGTCAGCTCGGCTCGACTCGCTCAAGGTCGGTCAAGTGACGAGTCGAGCTCGGATCGACTCGTTCAACAAACGAGTCCAAAATCAAAACTCGGCTCGGCTCGGTGAACTCGCGAGTAGCTCGCGAGCTACTCGTTTAACTTTTTTTTTATTTAGTAAAATTATAAAAGTCGACATTATATATTTTATATATAATTATTTTTATTATTTGGGGCATGTATAATAAAATCATCACAATAATCGATGAAAATATGTCACCATAAAATAATTTGTAGTAAATAAACTACAATAATCAGTAAAAAATAATTCACATATATAAAAATATCATTAGAAACTCTTTTTACCGAGTTAAACGAGCTAAACGAGTACTCGTAAACTCGGCTCGTTTAGCTTGAACTCGTTTACTGTCGAAAATGAAAACTCGACTCGGCTCGTTGGACAACGAGTTCGAGCCGAGCCGAGTCGAGTTGCGAGCTACTCGTTTAACTCGCGAGTTTTGAGTTTTAATTCCAGCCCTACATGGCAGGTTCTGCGGACTATTGTATGACCAACTTATTAAATTTATTGCCTTTGAGATGTATTCTGTGGACAAAGACATATAGAGCCGCGGAGGTGTAACTATTTAAGGAGCTGCCATCCGCCCTCAAGGAGGCACAACAGCAAAGCCAATTCTGAGCATAGCCATGGCCCCACCCTTGTCTTCCAGAACCCTAGCCTCTCTTGCCATACCAATAATGATGGCTACTTCCGTCGCGCTTGCCGCGGCCGCCGCGGTGCCCCCATCGCTCGAAAATCAAGTAGGAGCACTCCTTGCCTGGAAAGCCACCCTCAGCAACCGGAGCCAAGTACCCCTGAAATCCTGGGGAAACATGTCGTCGACGCCTTGTACTTGGCGTGGCATCCGATGCGAAACACCACAGAACCCGCGTCGGCACCGACCGGTGATCACCAGTGTGTCTCTACGGCGGTTGCGGCTGAGAGGGACACTGGAGTCCATCAATTTCTCGACCTTGAGTACCTTGACGACCCTTGACCTCTCACACAACCAGCTAGCTGGGGGCATTCCTTCGAGTATGGAGCATCTTCGAAATCTACGTGCTCTGTTTCTTGACAGCAATCAGATAAGTGGCTCAATTCCACCTTCTTTAGCAAACCTCACAAGACTCAGAACCATGCGTCTCTCCAATAATAATCTTGTAGGATCAGTTCCTCGAGAAATAGGAAATTTAGGTATGCTGAAAGAGCTCAACCTTAAAGTAAACCAACTAGAAGCTTATATTCCAACAAGTATAGGAAACTTAACACGTCTGACTACTCTGCATCTTGACACTAAGAAGTTCATTGGATCCATACCTCAAGAAATAAGGAATTTCGTAAACCTAGAGGATTTGCAACTCGGACTGAACCAACTTGCAGGTCCCATCCCAACAAACTTAGGAAATTTGACTAAACTCACCACCTTGTTTCTCTGGGGTAACAACTTGTCTGGACTCGTCCCAAACAGCCTAGGGAATTTGACCGAACTCGTCATGCTATACCTTCAAAACAATCAACTTTCTGGTAACATCCCTCGCGAACTTGGTCGTTTGATAAACATAGAAAGCTTGGCGCTTGGTCAGAACATGCTGACAGGTCCCATCCCAAATAGCTTAGGGAATTTGACCAAGCTCACTGGGTTATACCTTAATAAGAACCAACTTTCCGGCAACATACCTCGCGAACTGGGTCGTTTGATAAACATAGAGACCTTGGTTCTTGATCAGAACATATTGACAGGTCCCATCCCAAATGGCCTAGGGAATCTGACAAAACTCACCACCTTGAACCTGTTGCAAAACCAACTTTCCGGATCTATTCCTCAAGAAATTGGCAAGTTAATGAGTCTAGTTGATTTGGATCTTGCTCTCAATAATCTCTCTGGCACCCTGCCATCCAGTCTTTGTTTGGGAGGCCGGTTACAAAAATTTACTGCTGCTGGCAACAACTTGGTTGGGCCACTACCAACAAGCTTGCTGAAGTGCACAAGCCTAGTAAGGGTGCGACTTGAGCGTAATTATCTTGAAGGAGATATCTCAAGGATGGGATTTTACCCGAATCTTGTCTATATTGATATCAGTTCAAATAGATTAGTCGGTCAACTTTCTAAGCTTTGGTGTGAGTGCTTCAAACTTACCGTGATGCGTGCATCAGGAAATAGCATTACTGGAGTCATACCACCAAGCATAGGACAATTATCTCAGTTGGGGATACTGGATGTTTCATCAAATTGGCTTGAAGGACCGATTCCACCAGGAATTGGCAATATAACGGCGCTGATCAATTTGAACCTTAGTAACAATTTGTTGCATGGACTTATACCGCAAGAAATCAGGTTTCTAAAGAAATTGGAGTATTTGGATTTATCATCAAACAAGCTAAATGGCATGATAAAAGGGTCAGTTGAGCAATGTTCCCAGCTCCAGTTTCTAAAGTTAAGCCATAATCACCTCAACAGCAGCATTCCTATAGAAATTGGGATGTTGGTAAACCTTCAAGAATTGTTAGACCTAAGTGACAATTCATTTGATGGTATCATACCAAGTCAGTTGGGTGGGCTACGCAGGCTTCAAGCCTTGAATCTTTCACACAATACATTGAATGGCATTATCCCACCAGAATTTCAGAGCATGGTCAGCCTCTTATCCATGGATATGTCATACAACAAACTAGAAGGGCCACTCCCACAAAGTAGGTTTTTTGAAGAAGCTCTGTTCGAATGGTTCATGCACAATAGCCAACTATGTGGTGTAGTGAAAGGTTTACCCTCTTGCAAAATTAGTCGAAGTCATGGACCAAAAAAGAAGAGCAAATTTGTTTTACTAGCAATAATTTCTGCAGTTGTATCTTTTGTTCTTATCACGGCAATGGTATCAACATTGCAATTTAAGAGGAAGAAATCTCGTGCAAGAAATGATAATGAACCGCAATAGACAAGCTTGTTTGCAATCTGGAACTTTCAGGGACACAATGTGTACAAGCAAATTGTTGATGCCACAGAGAATTTCAGCGACATACACTGCATTGGAAATGGAGGTAGTGGGTCAGTGTATAGAGCTCAGTTGCCAACAGGGGAGATATTTGCAGTAAAAAAAGTTCATATGATGGAAGATAATGAGCTATTTAATCGTGAAGTAGATGCATTGATGCATATTCGACATCGCAGCATTGCGAAGTTATTTGGCTATTGTTCTGCTCCTCAGGGGAGATTTTTTGTGTATGAATACATGGATAGAGGAAGCTTGGCAGCATGTTTGAGGAGCAATGAAACTGCAATTGAGTTGGTTTGGGCGAGGAGGTTAAATATAATTTGGGACGTTGCTCATGCTCTGTCTTACATGCACCATGGTTGTGTTGCGCCCATAGTGCACAGAGATATAAAAAGCAGCAATATTTTGCTAGATGTTGAGTTCAGAGCCTGCATCTCTGATTTTGGTATAGCCAAAATACTACACGTGGATGCGTCAAACTGCACAAGTCTTGCTGGAACAAAAGGATATCTTGCCCCAGGTAATCTCATATCCTTACACCGATCAGAAAAAGTAATATTCCACGGGGTGCTTGTCTATTGTTGTTGCAATCAACATTATAATTCATTATCTAAAGCAATACAGACATACGAAAAGTTGTCAAAACTAACTCTCCAATGCTTGGTCTTGCAGAGCTTGTGTACACAACAAGGGTGACAGAGAAGTGTGACGTTTATAGCTTTGGAGTATTGGTTCTGGAGCTGTTTATGGGACATCATCCAGGAGATTTTCTTTCGTCCATGGCCAACAAAACTACGCCACTCGAGGATTTTCTAGACATCCGGCTCCTGCTCCCCGAAGCTAAGATCGCAAGTGAAATATTTAATGTGGTCGCGGTCGCTGTTCGGTGCATCGAACTTGACCCATCGCACCGTCCAACGATGCAAGAAGTAATCAAGGTGTTCTCTACAAGCCAAGGACCTGATGATAATCTTGATTATCCGCATATCGACATTGCCATCCCTGCTTGCTGGTCGTGAAAGTTCATTTATGCACATTGTTGTTTCTTCCTTCTAATTACAGACTGTCTGTAATACATCACCTGCATGGAAGTTTGGTTTCCGCATTACCTTCATGTCAGAAGAATTCTATATACCATTCGTAGATGGCTGGCTATGAGCCACATATAAATATTTTGTAGAAGAGCTCCTGAATATTTCTTCGAACCATTAATGAAAATTCCATTTGCATCTCCTATCAGATTAAGTGATAAATAACAGGAGAATGCCACTGTTGCAGATCGTCCCAGAGGACGGTTTTGGGATCTGTCCTCACCAGAGTATGATTGGGATGATGTGTCAGCATCATCTGCTCTTCTTCGGAGCGGTATTCCTACCTTTCTCTGACGCCGGATTGTTCGGATGTGTGGGGTGGTGACACAGGGTGGCTATGTGATGCGGGGTTGCCGTATCTAATGGATTGATGGGTGAGGAGAGATCTAGGGAACGACCGAAAGACGATAAACACGATGGGTACAAAAGAAATAGAAGGGACTTAAACACTCCGCAGAAGAGCAAGCAACGAAATCCAACTCAACAACAACTCCCAAATGGAGAAGTCTCTTAATCTATAAATCAAAACCAACTGTGATACTGCAGATACCAAAGCCCTCGCAGTGGTCTACAGCTGGACTAAAAGGCATGCGGTTGTCTCGTTCCGGTTTTAACTCCGTCGTTTGTTTTCTCCCAATCTTCCGTATTCCCGGCAGCAGTACATGCCAATGTTTCCAGCCCCAAAGCTTCTGGCCATGTGCAGCAGATGCCAAACCTTTCTCTACTGCTAAGTCAAAAGATTACTATTGTAGTTATATTACCGGCAAAAAAAAATATTACACAGATTCATGTGGCACTCCAAACAATTTCACGGCCGGTCCACGCTAACAATGTGATGCCCATGTGTGGCGAAATTTAACCACACCAGCAATGCGAATACCTTAGCTAAGGTTAAGACGATGATACGATTCTGTACAGTCGTACAGGGTATAATGTGGATGCTATCGTTAAGGCTAAAATCGATAATGCCATGGATATGTACTGTAGTTCTATCAGTACACTGGACGGTGGCACGTACTCCAGCAGCATCTGTACCAATCAGCAGGATCTCACTGCTCTCTGCACTGATTACAGATTAAAACCATGGCGCTCTCCATAAAAATCCCACTTACTGTCGTCCCCGGCTGGTCAGTTGCGGGCATCCTCGAGCCACCCCACCCCTGTCGGAGAAATCTGCAGCAACTACCGCTCCACATTTCGCGTGGAAGCTTGGAGTTGCAATTGGCGAGATGTTTTCTTGGTTCGTCTCGGGACAGGGCCGTTGCTTTCTTCCTCTTGGGTGTTACATGGATTCGGACGCAGGAGCCAGGAGGCCAGATCCAACCCTAGCTTGTAGTGTAATGGCTGGTTCCATGAGGCTAGGCTCTTTTTTATATATAAACCTCCTTTTTTTAGCATCATAAATCTACACACATTCTTTTAAGCTATAAGCTCCATGGGCTGGAAGCGCTCTCATCAATCCTGCATGGCTCTGTGTCTCTGAATGTGGGGCATGCGTGGTGCCGTACGGCTTTGCTTCGCCACGCATCGGTTTCGTGCGTTGAATCATTCAACTTGCTGGCAGTATCCTGTGCATCTGGCTGTTCAGTGTATCCATGCATCCCTCCTTTTATGGCCCTTGGATTTAAATCGCACGCATGCTATAAAAAAGTTGGGCAATTAGCACTTACACGCCCGCTCAAAAGGAATTCATCACCGTATCTTTCTAACTGATCCTGTACTAATCAGACCCGTGCGCTGGAGATGCACAACGACACACGACGCGGTGGCCGGCGACCGACCGGCGCCGCGCAACACAACACGGCTTGCTTCAGTAGCCGCGGCCGCCAGTGTCGACAAAACAACTACTAGCAGCGGAGGCCTCTCGAGGCCGGATGCATCCGGCAACAACACAGCATGGCTTGCAGCGGTGGCTGCGGATGCGGATGGCCAGCGGCGACAACACATCACGGATTGCACCTGTGGCTGCGGCTGCCAATAGCCGGATTGCAAATATCACGATGGGAAATTGGCCAACAAATTGTTGGAATTTTGGCCCAAAATGGATCAGCCCATTTAATATTCCAGAAATTCCTAATAAATCCTAGAGGCCCACTTGGCCCATTCGTGTATGGCAAGAGGTGGGACAAATGTTTAGTCCCACGTTGCTAGTTGAGTGGAAGTTTTACCTGTTTATAAGGGAGGGCTTTCCACTTGTTGTATGAGCATGAGAAAGAGATGACTACACGCGCGCTCCTCCTCCGCCGCCCGCCTCGCCACGCCTCGTCACGACGCGCGCGCGCGCGCCGCGGGTTGCGGGAATGCCTCGAGCCGAGAGCCGATCTCTCTCTTTATTTTGCCACACGCACGAATTAGAATATGAACAGGCACAGGAATCTGAAACGAAACGCTTTGCTAAGTGGGTTTTGATTACGGAGGCTGCTCAGCTTCGGCTAAAACCAGAGGTCGCTTCTCTCCAGAGAGACACACAGCGATACACTGCCTTCTCGTTTCCAGAGCCTTGCGCCACCGCTCAAGTCTTCCCCATCCTGGCCTGTGGCGTGCACCGCCGGTCGGGACAGTAGGCCTCCGAAACCGCGCCACTTCGAGTCCTGTACGGGAGAAGCGCGATAAGGTTTTTGGGGAGCGCTCCGCGCGACTACTGGCTTCTTCATCACGGACGACAACGACATCTTCCCGAACGACGACTTCTTCCCGGAAGTCGACGATCTCTTCGACGACATGAGCGACAACGTCAACAATGGTCCCGCTGCTGCACCAGCTCCTGTCCAGTATGTACTCATGCCTTCTCTGTTCAATCTCATGTTTCAGATCCTACTAGAATTCCTAGTTCTAGCAATTGGAGTAGATTTGTTTTCCCCAAATTCTATACTATGTATGCCTGTTGCCTACTCTCTGGAAATTCATATGATTAAACTATGCATGCCCTTTGTCTACTCTACGAAAATTCAAATGACTACTTTGACTATTGTAATTGTAGTTCTGCTTTACCTACTGTTTCTATTAATTAAATTATGTGGTAAATTGCTCATATTTCCAACAATCCAAAAACCTTATTATAGGCAATTTACCCTAACTGGATTTGCTGCGTCTATGAGGCCACATGTGTTTGAGGGCGCCAATTATAAGAGATGGCGCGTGAGAGCAGTTCTCTGGTTTCAATCCATGAACTGCTATGACGCCACTCTTGGCAAGCCTACGGGTGATCTTGACCCTCAACAGGAGGCAAACTATGAGAAAATGAATACCCTCTTTAAGCTTGCTCTGATCAGTGTTCTTGGATATAACATTGTTGATGCTTATGCGTCATTTGACAATGGCAAGGATATGTGGGATGCACTTGAGGCAAAATTTGGTACCGCAGATGCTGGCACTGAACTGTATGTCATGGAGCAATTCTATGACTACAGGATGACTGATGAGCGCTCTGTGGTTGAGCAGGCTCATGAGATTCAGTCACTCGCCAAAGAACTTGAGCACTTCACTTGTGTGTTACCAGACAAGTTTATTGCCGGAGGCATCATTGCCAAACTTCCTGCCTCATGGAGGAGCTTTGCTACGTCTCTGAAGCACAAGAGACAGGAGTTTTCTGTCTCTAATCTCATCGGGACTCTTGATGTCGAAGAAAAGGCAAGAGCAAAGGACACACGTGCTCGAGGTGCTGATGGAAGTTCTAGTGCCAACCTGGTACAGAAGAGAAACTTCCAAACCCACAAGTTCAGAAACAAGAACAAGTTTGAGGGTAAAGGAAAGTTTGATGTGAAGAACAAGACACCACATTCTACCAACTTCAAGAAGAAGTATGAGAAGAAGTATGAGAAGAAGAAAGGAGTCTGCCATGTTTGTGGTGATCCTGAACACTGGGCTCCCAACTGCCCGAATCGCTTTGACAAGCGTCAACATGGGAAAGGCGGCAAGACCGTCAATGTTGTCATTGGTGATACTGAGATGAAGGACGCAGGGTACGGTATATTTCTTACTGTTCTTTCAGTATGTCATTCTCCTGATTGGTGGATTGATACGGGCGCCAATGTACATGTATGTTCTGATATTTCCATGTTCTCTTCTTATCAGGCAGCAGGAACTTCTTCCGTGCTGATGGGCAACGGCTCACATGCTTCTGTTCGCGGTGTTGGTACGGTCGATCTGAAGTTCTCTTCGGGGAAGACTGTACGACTGAAGAACGTGAACTATGTGCCCTCTATAAATAAGAATCTTGTTAGCGGTTCTCTTCTGTGTAGAGATGGCTACAAGCTTGTCTTTGAGTCGAATAAATTTGTAGTGTCCAAGTTTGGAACCTTTGTTGGTAAAGGATATGAATGTAGTGGTTTGTTTCGCTTATCTTTGACTGATGCCTGTAATAACGTTGTAAACCATATTTGCAACAATGAATCAAATTTATGGCATTCACGTCTTTGTCACATCAGTTTTAGCTGCATGACACGACTATCCAAATTGAGCTTAATTCCCCACTTCACACCTATTAAGGGTTCTAAGTGCCGAGTGTGTGTGCAAGCTAAGCAACCTCGCAAGTCCCATAAAACTGCAGAGGCGAGGAATCTGGCACCACTAGAGCTCATACATTCTGATCTCTGTGAAATGAATGGTGTGCTAACAAAAGGTGGAAAGAAATATTTCATGACGTTAATTGATGACTCCACCAGATATTGTCATGTGTATCTTCTGAAATCAAAAGATGAAGCTTTGAGTTTCTTCAAAATTTATAAAGCTGAAGCAGAAAACCAACTTGATCGAAAGATTAAGAGGCTAAGGTCTGATCGGGTGGAGAGTATTTTTCCAACGAGTTTGATTCCTTTTGTGCGGAACATGGTATAATTCATGAGAGGACGCCTCCCTATTCACCTCAGTCAAATGGGGTGGCTGAAAGAAAGAATCGTACTCTAACTGATTTGGTTAACGCCATGTTAGATACATCGGGTCTTTCCAAGGCATGGTGGGGGGAGGCTATTCTGACTGCGTGTCATGTCCTAAACCGAGTCCCTACAAAAGACAAAGAGATAACTCCATTTGAGGAATGGGAGAAGAAAAGATTAAAACTCTCTTACCTACGACCTTGGGGTTGTTTGGCGTTAGTCAATATTCCATTCCCTAAGAAGCGCAAGGTTGGACCAAACACTGTGGATTGTGTTTTTCTGGGATATGCTTTTCATAGCATTGGCTATAGATTCTTGGTCATAAAATCCGATGTGTCTGACATGCGTGTTGGTACAATTATGGAGTCAAATGATGCGACTTTCTTCGAAGACATTTTTCCTATGAAGGATATGTCTACCTCATCACATCGGGAGATTCCTAATTCATCAAGTCAAGAATTAGTTCCACTTCCTGAACCTACCATTTCGATGGAACACGTTGAAAATCCAATGGAGGACAACAGTGAAACTCCCAAAAGAAGCAAGAGACAGAGGACAGCAAAGTCCTTTGGTAATGATTTCATTGTATACCTCGTGGATGATACTCTCATTTCCATTTCAGAGGCCTATGCATCTCCAGATGCTGACTATTGGAAGGAAGCCGTCCGGAGTGAGATGGATTCCATTTTGGCTAATGGAACTTGGGAAATCACTGATCGTCCTTACGGGTGCAAACCTGTAGGATGCAAGTGGGTGTTCAAGAAGAAGCTTAGGCCTGATGGTACTATTGAGAAGTACAAGGCACGACTTGTGGCCAAGGGTTATACTCAAAAGGAAGGTGAAGATTTCTTTGATACTTACTCACCTGTGGCACGCCTGACCACCATTCGAGTTCTACTTTCGCTGGCTGCTTCACATGGTCTTCTTGTTCATCAAATGGATGTTAAGACCGCTTTCCTAAATGGAGAGTTGGAAGAGGAAATTTACATGGACCAGCCAGATGGATTCGTGGTAAATGGTCAGGAAGGAAAGGTGTGCAAATTGCTGAAATCTTTATATGGACTTAAACAAGCGCCTAAGCAGTGGCATGAGAAATTCGAAAGAACTTTGACTGCAGCAGGTTTTGCTGTAAATGAAGCTGACAAATGTGTGTACTATCGCCATGGTGGGGGCGAAGGAGTCATTCTTTGTTTGTATGTTGATGACATACTAATCTTTGGAACTAACCTCAAAGTGATCGAAGAGGTCAAGAGTTTCCTATCTCACTGTTTTGAGATGAAAGATCTAGGAGTTGCTGATGTTATCCTTAACATCAAGTTACTGAGAGATGACAATGGTGGGATAACACTGCTTCAATCTCACTATGTTGAGAAGGTCTTGAGTCGTTTTGGGTATAGCGATTGCAAGCCTTCACCAACTCCATATGATCCCAGTGTGCTACTTCGTAAAAACAGAAGAATTGCAAAGGATCAACTTAGATACTCTCAGATTATTGGCTCGCTTATGTATTTAACTAGCGCTACGAGGCCTGACATCTCGTATGCTGTAAGCAAACTTAGCCGATTTTTTTCAAATCCGGGCGATGATCATTGGCGCGCTCTTGAGAGAATCATGCGTTATTTGAAAGGCACTGCGAGCTATGGGATTCACTATTCTGGGTACCCAAGGGTACTTGAGGGTTATAGTGATTCAAATTGGATATCTGACGCTGATGAGATAAAGGCCACGAGTGGATATGTATTTACACTTGGTGGTGGCGCTGTTTCTTGGAAGTTTTGCAAGCAGACCATCTTAACGAGGTCAACTATGGAAGGAGAACTCACAGCATTGGACACAGCCACTGTTGAAGCAGAGTGGCTGAGACAGCTCTTGATGGACTTACCTGTGGTTGAAAAACCTATACCCGCTATCCCGATGAACTGTGATAATCAAACTGTGATCATCAAAGTAAACAGTTCTAAGGACAATATGAAGTCATCAAGGCATGTGAAGAGGAGACTAAAATCTGTCAGAAAAATGAGAAACTCCGGAGTTATTGCATTGGATTATATCCATACATCTAAAAACTTGGCAGACCCCTTCACAAAGGGTCTATCGCGTAACGTGATAGATAATGCATCAAAGGAGATGGGTATGAGACCCACAATATAAGTTGTTCACTGTGGCAACCCACTCTATGTGATCGGAGATCCCGTGAATTAGAATTGGGAGACAAGCTGTTGATCAACTGAGAGGAGAGTATCCCTACTTTTTATACCACTCCATGAAGATGCAATACTCTCCTACTCTGCAAGGCAGGTTGATGTTTATCTTAATGTGTTCTAAGTGGTTTATTTAAGCAGAGATATTGTCCTGCAGAACATCCTTTGAAGAACACACCTATGTGAGTCTGACTGTCAAACGTCGCAGTCCATGAGAGTTGGGTGCTCTCTAATAAACTCATGAAAGGTCAAGGAGTATGACGCATAAGCTCCACCCGCGGGGAAGTCCTGCGGCAGCCCAGTATCGATCAAGGCTTTATGTGAAACTAGATTCGCAGAAAACTTGCAGTTCAAGGCGCAGTCCACTGTCCAAGTTGCTTACTAGTGTAGCATAGAGTTCTAGGTGGAAGTTCAACTTCACAGTCTCCACTAAGCATCGGTATATAAAACAATGTTTTGGAACCAAAGGCAAATTTCGTGTGCCTCTGGGATCTGGTGGGGGATTGTTGGAATTTTGGCCCAAAATGGATCAGCCCATTTAATATTC
This sequence comes from Alopecurus myosuroides, assembly GCA_028641055.1. NCBI lineage: Eukaryota > Viridiplantae > Streptophyta > Magnoliopsida > Poales > Poaceae > Alopecurus > Alopecurus myosuroides. The sequence goes on from CM054063.1 coordinate 28,580,085, forward strand.
CAGAAATTCCTAATAAATCCTAGAGGCCCACTTGGCCCATTCGTGTATGGCAAGAGGTGGGACAAATGTTTAGTCCCACATTACTAGTTGAGTGGAAGTTTTACCTGTTTATAAGGGAGGGCTTTCCACTTGTTGTATGAGCATGAGAAAGAGATGACTACACGCGCGCTCCTCCTCCGCCGCCCGCCTCGCCACGCCTCGCCTCGTCACGACGCGCGCGCCGCGGGTTGCGGGAATGCCTCGAGCCGAGAGCCTCTCTCTCTCTTTATTTTGCCACACGCACGAATTAGAATATGAACAGGCACAGGAATCTGAAACGAAACGCTTTGCTAAGTGGGTTTTGATTACGGAGGCTGCTCAGCTTCGGCTGCTTCTCTCCAGAGAGACACACAGCGATACACTGCCTTCTCGTTTCCAGAGCCTTGCGCCACCGCTCAAGTCTTCCCCATCCTGGCCTGCGGCGTGCACCGCCGGTCGGGACAGTAGGCCTCCGAAACCGCGCCACTTCGAGTCCTGTACGGGAGAAGCGCGATAAGGTTTTTGGGGAGCGCTCCGCGCGACTACTGGCTTCTTCATCACGGACGACAATGACATCTTCCCGAACGACGACTTCTTCCCGGAAGTCGACGATCTCTTCGACGACATGAGCGACAACGTCAACAATGGTCCCGCTGCTGCACCAGCTCCTGTCCAGTATGTACTCATGCCTTCTCTGTTCAATCTCATGTTTCAGATCCTACTAGAATTCCTAGTTCTAGCAATTGGAGTAGATTTTTTTCCCCAAATTCTATACTATGTATGCCTGTTGCCTACTCTCTGGAAATTCATATGATTAAACTATGCATGTCCTTTGTCTACTCTACGAGAATTCAAATGACTACTTTGACTATTGTAATTGTAGTTCTGCTTTATCTACTGTTTCTATTAATTAAATTATGTGGTAAATTGCTCATATTTCCAACACAAATGGGGCAGTCGGCACGGCGGCCGAAGGCGCATGCGGCCGGTTGAGAGTTGCGGCCATGACCCGCAAAGAAAAAGAGTTGCGGCCATAAACGTCTTCGAATGTGCTCGTGACCTGCATGCATTGCAATCTTGTTTGCTGCATGCATCTGCTCACATTCACCACATCTGCCTAGGAATTAATTGTAACTCCCGCTGGCTGGTCGATGCTGGTTCAAACGGCCGGCTCGCTGAGCCGCAGGAGTGTCTGTCGAGGGCAGCTGGAAGCGAGCGCGAGCAACGCGTCGTTGCCGATGGAGTCAAGGTACAGGGTATTGAACACGGGGCGCGACGAGTTTCTGGAGAGATTGGGGCAGGAGAAGCTATGGCCCCGAGCTTGACGCGGCGGAGGGTTCCCCGCCAGCAGGGCGCGAGGTTTTCGAGCGTGGAGGGGTCGCAGCACTACACGGCGAGCGAGGCGACGGCCGGGAAGTAGGCGGTGAGGCGCGCGGCAATCTGCTTGGTGGGACTCTGCTATTGTCGCCACCACCGGCCGCCCAATATTGTGGCGCCCACGATCTTTGGAGGGGGTTTAGCAAAAATATTGAATGGACTTATGGGTCCAGCGGGCGTGTAATTGCAAATTGACACCATTCTTATACGGTGCGTGGAATTTAAATCAAAGGGTCAAGGAGAGATGGATGCACGGATACACAAGAGCCTGGGATGCACGGAATGAGATCCGGTGCCTTGCCTAAGACAAGGCACGGATGAACAGTGGTGTGCCTCGCCATTCTTTTCTGACCATTGGATCGACCATCGACGGCAGATGATGACATAAACAGGCATGCGCTACAGTATTCTTGCTACAGTGAGTAGTCTACACGTTGTTGCTACATGGAGTGTCTACAGCACCTCATCTACAGTGCGCGCTACGGTAATGAATCTCGTTTGTCCGTTTTTGATCTAACGGGTGAGGGCGCAAGGCACCACACTGTTCATTCGTGCCTTGCCTTAGTCAAGGCACAGGATCTTAGTCCGGGATGCACAGGATACGTTGCCCTTGGCCTTTGTCGGCTCTTTTTGGCAGGCCCAGGTCTGTGGGTCCCGACTGTCATCGGTTCAGAATTTGCTGTTGTAGCATCCTACTCATATTCTCCTCTCTCCCTCTTCCCGTCATTCCCCATCCCCCATCCCCATGGCTGAGGCTGGTCACAGTGGGCAAGAACTTAGAAATAACATCACACACTCCGATACAAGTTTTCTTATGTGGCACGTATTTAATAAAGAGAGGTGCTTGTGGTAACTAGCAATATTACCGGAACATCACACACTACAAGTTAGATTTTATTTATTCTTACATTATTTGCGGGTTAGATAGTACTGACTTTGGCAATTGATGACCTTTTTGGATATGGATGTGGTTAATTGTGTCGTTAGTGGTGTTTAACCAAAGGGCACAACTTTGTATTCAGCCCGAGTCTCTCAGGTCGAGTATGGTCAATCTAAATAGAGGAATTGTGGAGAGATGCTTTTTTTTACACTTTCAGAAGTTGTTCTCAAGTTATTTGTTTGTGGTGCTTATCTGTCGAAGTTCTGACTCCACAAATCCCTCAGGTGACCCTATCGGGTTTCGACTAGGAGAAGTCATGAGCGCTGGTGAAATCGTCGGCTTGACAGGGGGCGAGATTTACCCAGGTTCGGGGCCCTCAAAGAGGTAAAACCCTTACTCCTGCCTTCTGTTGATCTGTATTGGATGATTAGATCGGTTACAGGTTGCTCGAATCGAGAGTAGATCTCGAGTTCCGAGGCTTTTTGGTCGTGCGGTATTACTTGGTCCTCTCCTTGGGGGCTCTCCTGGCCTTATATAGATGGCCAGGTCTCGAGTTCTACCCGGAGAGGACTCAAACCCTAGCTGGGTCGGTTACAAATTTCCTAACTTAACCCGCAAGCTGATGCGGGTGGGCTTCACATGGGCCTTCTAGAGTACTCCAAGGGCGCTTCCTTTTGGGCCTTGACCTTGGGCCCGAGAGGGGGTGTCCTTACCCGCAGGGTCCAGGATCCATATCTTCGTCAGTAGCCCCCGAGCGTGTGCTTGACTGGGGCTTTTCCAGTCGAGTAGACGGTCAAACTCTCCTTATTTTTATGGAGGATTGCCCTGACAGTCATTGTTTTCCAAAGGGTGTGTTCCCTGTATCATGGGTCATCACGCTCGAGTATCGAGCAATATAAGTGCCTGTTTTTACGGCTTTTTTCGCAGAAGGATGTGGCACGGTAGCTTGGCTCTCCCGAGAGATCAGGGCCAATTAATTGCAACTAGGGCAAAAACATTCCTGGCCTACTCAGATTCGAGACCTCCGACTCGAACCCGATAAGGTGATTGTTGCGACTGGGCCGTTGTGGACTTATCGAATCGAACTTAACCTATGGGGGTACCCGGCGCGTCCGCTAGGATTTTTCTTCGTGTTGTTGACACGGAATTATACCGGAGGACGCAGCTTTTGAGTGCGATTCCAGGCCCAAAAGAGAGATCTTTTCGGGTCTTACCTTCATATTCGAAGAATACGGCATCCGGATGTGCCTAGTCGGCTGAACAATCCAGGTTCTTATGATGTAAAATTATCATGTGTAGGAGAGGTAGGTTTTTCCTACCGATTGATTTGTTTGAGCTTCATACGAAAGAAATTTCGTGCTGGAAGAAAAACTAAGCCCGTATGAAAGAGTTTTCATGTTCAGGATGATGTGCCCATACGAAAGAGTTTTCGTGCATAGGGTATTTTTCTCTTGTTCGAAGAGGTCTTGCTTTATGAACTGTTCATGGAAAAGTTGCTTTTATCCGAAGGAATTGATATTCATACGAAGATAATTTCGCGTTTGAACTTCCAATCGAAAAGATTTTGGCTTTGAATGACGAATGCCATGACGTCATAGCGCACTCCTCTTCTCCCGATGGGACGTGACGGAGTGGCAGCAGATGGTGGCCCACCTTGTCAGCTTTTTGACCGGGAAACGAGACGTCGTTCCCGGTTTTTACGCGAGACGCGCAGTAAATGCGCACGATCTTCTGTTAAGATCGTGGCACGAAACAGCGCTGGCCGCCGCTTCGTTTCATCTTCACGCGTGGCGGCCGTGATAGGCGCCACGTAGCGCATCGTACGGCTGAGATCGCCTCGCTCCGTGTATAAATACGGGTGTTAGCGCTGCGGTAAAACTTTCCCAGCTCTCTGTCTTCATCTTCTTCCTCGCGCCCATCTTCGTCTTCCTCGCGCTCGAGCTCGTGCTGCAAGCAATGGCTGGCGGAAAAAGACGCGGTGCTGCCGGCTCTGCATCCGGTGAACCTTCCGCGCAACCCGCGCCCCGCGCCGGCGACTGGCGCTCCCCCAACACCACCGCGAAAAGCATCAAGGAGATGCAGCGGGAGGGGTTGCTGCCGGCGGAGACGGAGAAGCGAGTCCGTCTCAGAAAAAAGGAAGAGGTACCCAATCCTCAATCGAACGAGTGCGTGGTCTTTGTGGACCACGTGACTCGAGGCCTTTCTTTTCCCCTTCATCCCTTCTTCCTCGGGTTGCTGTGTGTCTATGGCATACAGCTTCACGATCTCCCCCCGAACGCGGTGCAGCACATTTCGTGCTTCATCGTGTTCTGCGAATGCTATCTCGGCATTCGCCCGCACTGGGCGCTGTGGAAGGCGCTCTTCAAAGTCCGGATCTTCCGTGAGAGATCGCGGGTGGAGTCCGAGCTCGGCGAACCGCTTCGCACGGGCGGCTTCGGGATCCAAGCTCGACAAGAAGGCAGCTACTTCAACATGCATTTCGTCGACTCCGCTCAAAGCTGGCAGAAAAGGTGGTTCTACGTCATCGACAACAGCTCGGGTGGGATTGTAGAGTTCCACCCGTTCGCTGTTCTGACAAGGCGAAAGTCCTGGGGGCACAAGATGTCAGCCGAAGAGACTCAGACCGTTGCGCCTTTACTCGCAAGAGTAGCTGCTCTCCGGGACCAGACCGCGGGAGTTGTGCTCAACGGGATGCATCTGGCGAGCATCTTTTTGAAGCGCAGGATCCAGCCACTTCAACAAAGGCCCTCCGCTATGTGGGAGTATCAAGGCTCAGAGGACCCCAGTCGAGTAAGCCGCGAGGAACTTTCGAATGTAGAATTCGAGAAGAAAATCGCGGGTATCACCCGACTGAAGGTGGGGGAGAAATTCCCCGATTGCTCTGTTGAAGCCTTCGTCGCTTCAAACCCTCCCCCAGCCGAGGTTAGTTTCTTCTTTTTCGTCTTTGAGTTGTTCCCCTTTTTTTTGTTCTGAGTCCTAGTCGATAAGGTTTTTCTCGTCTTCTTCTTGCCTTTGCAGAGCCTAGCTATGGCGGACTGCTACCCGACAACTGCGGGGGAAGCTGCCTCAGAGCAAGTGTCGAGTCATCAAGACGGCGCGATTGACACCAGCGTCGCCAACGCCTCTTCGAGTTTAGAACACGATTCTTCGGATGACGTTGAAGACTCGAATGGCGCTCCGACGAAACGTCGTCGGGTAGATGAGGACAAAGCTACTTCGAAGGATAAATCCTTGGAAGCATCGCCCAATCAAGCTCCTGTCCATGCGACTCCACTTCGCTCCCTTGCTCCTTCGCCTTCGTTCCCAGTGATGACGCCCGCTTGGAACGCGGACTTGCTGGATGACGACGAGGATGACGAGTAAGTGCTTCTTCCTTAATCTTGGTCGAACATTTTCCGTGCTTCAATATCGATTGTTTCTATCTTTCGGTGCAGTCTGCAGACGATCAGTCCTCGCAGGTACGCCGCTGCCGTTCCTCCCGAAAAGAGGAATAAGGCTAAGGATGCGGGTGAAACTCCCACCGCGGGCACCATCCAAAATTCCCCCAGAGCAGCCCCCGAAGCCGCGACGGTGGTACGTGAAGCTCCCAGCTTTGCCGCCAGGACTTCTGCTTCTAAGGAAGTGACGGATAGCTCCGCGGATCCGCTCTCTCGTGCCTCCGGCCAGGTAAACTTCATCTTCCGTCTTCAAAAAAAAAATATTATCGGGTGCACGACAGTGCTCCCGATGGGAGTAGCCCCCGAGGCTGTAGTCGATCGCATGCGATCGGCCACAGGCTCAAAGTCTAGTTTAATTCCTCTTCATGATTTCATTTTTATCGGGTGCACGGCAGTGCTCCCGATGGGAGTAGCCCCCGAGGTTGTAGTCGATTGTAAATAATCGGGTACAGACTCTAATTTAATCCCTTTTAACTCTTTTGTCTTCGTACTTTTGCAGTCGCTTATTGATTCTCTTGCGGCGATTGGTCGCCGCGTCGTTCTCGCCGAGTTGGATTGCGAGTCGCTTCGAGCGGACCGTAGCCGACTTCAGACTGAAAACGTTCTTCTCAAGGGTAAGCTTTATCGTTTCCCTGTCTTCCGCACTCCGTTCATTCTTGAGTTTTGACAAGCATCTCTTTGCAGCTCGACTTGAATTTGCAGAATCCGAAAAGGTCAAACTCTCTGAGCAGGTAACTGCTCGGGAGGCTGACCTGACGGCCATTCGACAAGAGCTAGAGGCTCCCCGCATGCAATCAGAAGATTTTGGTCGACAGCTTGCAGATGCGCGGAAGTCCTTGAAGGAGTTAGAGAAAGCTGGCAGTAAGGCCGACAACGACATTGTCGGGTTCCTCCGTCCCCTTGCTGAGCGCTTCGCGGGTAAGTGTGTTGGGTTTTTGCGACTTTGATTCCCCATTTCGCTGTACTTTGCTAAGTATTTTTTCCTTCCTTTGCAGGTCTTCTGGATGTTCCTCTAGAAATCCCTGGACTCTAGCGGGTGGATGTGGTAACCGACACACTTGCCCAGCTTAAAAGGCACGCTGATGGAGTTCTCTCCATGATCAATGATGCTACTCAAGTGCTGGGGCAACTGCACGGTCGCCTCCTCGCCAACGCCACTCCTGCACCCGCGCTAGATGATCTGTTGAAGGTCTTCTCAGAAGGCAAACTTCTGGATGCCTTCGCGGTCGCACAGGCGGAATCTGGTGCGAAGACCGCGATACAATTTGCTTTGGCGCATGGAGTCGAAGGTTTGGAGGAGGCGTACACATCTCTTCCAGTCGACCCCTCCACGGGCAAAAAGGTACGGCTCTCTCGTTTTGGCGAGCAAGCCGCTATTCTTGCTCGGAAGCTGTCTGAGATTTTTGCTCGGCTGCGGGGAGGGGCGACTGCTGCCAGCGGGAGCACCAATGTAGCTTCATAGCTTTTTTTTTCTTTTTTCTCCTTGAATGTAATGAACCTTGGGATGTATTCACATACCTTTGTTGTCTTTAATCGAAGAATTCATCTTGCAATTCATTCCCTTTGTTTGTGCATTGTCTCCCGATGGGAGTAGCCCCCGAGTGTTTGTCAGATATGCGACTAGAATTGACTCGAGTAGGGCATCTTACTTCTTTCGTTTTATGCTTCCAGGCTACTGGGTTTGCCGCGGAAACGTCGGGTGGATGTGGTACTCCAGTAAATCCACTTGTTGCCGCTGTTGGCACTTTTGCGGGCCTTCGTGATAAGGTCCAGGAGGGTGAGCGCAAGCTAAAAGCTATGCACGGGATAGCCGATGTGGCGAAGTCCAAGCAGAAATTGGCAGCTGAACGCGAACAATTTCTGATGGATGAGTTGGCTGTCATCGCGAGGGACTTGCTTTGTAAGTAGTGCAGCCCCCGTGTCTTTTTCTTCCTTGTTTCCTTATCTGACTGAGTGTGTTTTTGTTCTTCAGTCGTTAATCCGGATGACAGGGAAGAAAAGCAGTGGGTAGAGAATCACATCCTTCAAGGGGCTAGTAGTTCCAAACCTCATGCAAACAATTTTTGGTCTGATCGCAGTCGGGGTTTTGTGATGGCCACCTTGAAATTTCGAGTCCGCCAGGCGAGAATTCTCGTGAGTTCTTTTCACGAGGTCTTGGTTGCGATGAACGCTGCATTTTACCCACTTGAAAAAGGTCCCGAAGACTGTGGTTATCTTCTCAGCTTGTTTGGACGTGAAGGAGAAGTTCGTGCGTGTGTGCGCAATCAGATGACGTGCGGCGCGGTTGTAGCTCTCTCTTTTGTCCGCATATGGCATCCTGAGATAGATGTTAACTCCGTTGCTCGGCGCCCAGATTATGCAATCGAGGATATCTCGCCGTACTATGATGCTGTACGTCCTGCGGCGGAGAAGATTATCCGAATGACCTCTGAAGAGGTAGATAGAGTTTTGGCGACTGAGAATGATCAGCGCTTTGACTGATTTTCGGATGTAAATATCCTGTAATCTGTTTATAGTTTGTAAAAAACTGTTGTAAGGTGTATAACCTTGTATTTGATGTTGTTTCTTTGTGATGCTTAGTTGTAGGGTAGCCCCCGTGTGTTTTAAGGGGTGTGTACATGTAACTTGTAGCATGTAAAGAACGAGAAGCTTCGAGTGAATATGATGAAGGAATCACGTCTTTATTGCAATGACTGAGAAGCCATGTATTCGAACTACAGGACTGGCTATTTTTGTTGTGATAACAAGTAAACCTAAGGATAAAATTTGCGGAGGTGTGCAATGTTCCACGGATTGGAGTAAACCCCTCCGGTCGCCGGATTCTTTAGCCTGTAGGCTCCGCCTGGGATGACTTCGTGTATGATGAAGGGTCCTTCCCAAGGTGGCTCGAGCTTGTGTCCTTCCTTCTGTTTGAGCCGCAGCACCAGATCCCCAACCGCGAATGCTCTGTGGCGTATGCGGCGACTGTGATAGTTGCGCAAGGATTGCTGATATACTGCGGATCTTGCGAGTGCGATGTCTCGCATTTCGTCGAGTGCATCCATATCTTCTGCGAGCGCCTTGTTGGAAGTTTCTTCGCTGTAGGCTACAACTCGTGGGGCGCTGAATCGAACGTCCTCGGGAAGGACTGCTTCTGCCCCGTATACCATGAAGAATGGCGTGTACTTCGTTGATCGATTAGGAGTTGTGCGCAGGCTCCAGAGTACGGAGGGTAGCTCTTCCGCCCAATGTCCTGCGGCGGGGTGTAGACGATCGAGTAGTCGCTTCTTGATGCCCGCCGAAACTAAGCCGTTGGATCTTTCGACTTGTTCGTTCGTTTGCGGGTGAGCGACTGAGGCGAATTTGAAATTGATGCCTTTTTCCTCGCAGAATTGTTGTGTCTCCTTTGCTGTGAAATTTGTACCGTTATCTGTAATGATGTCGTGTGGCACACCAAATCTACATACAATGGAGTCGAGAAACTTGACGGCGCATTGGGCGCTTGCTGAGGTTACTGGCATAGCCTCGATCCATTTGGTGAACTTGTCGACTGCGACCAGCAAGTGTGTGTATCCACCTGGCATGGACTTGCGTAGTGGCCCAACCATATCTAGCCCCCATTGTGCAAAGGGCCAAGCTATTGGTATCATGTGTAATTCCGTAGCGGGGGCGTGTGGCCTTGGTGCGAATCGCTGGCAGGCGTCGCATCGTTCGACCAGGCTTTTTGCATCGTTGGCTGCTGTTAGCCAGTAAAATCCTGCTCGGAAAGCTTTTCCCATTATTGTTTTCCAGCTAGCATGATGTCCACAGTCTCCTTGGTGTATGTCCTGGAGCAATTCCTTGCCGTCTTCGGGTGCGGTGCAACGCTGAAGTATTCCCGAGATACTTTGCTTGTATAATTCTCCATTGACTACTCGAAAAGACTTGCTACGCCTGATTATCTGTCGAGCCTCACGTGGGTCGGCCGGGAGCTGTCTGTTGAGCAGGTAGTCGAGATATTTCTGCGTCCAGACTGGCTCGACCATGAAAACCTGTCGTGATATATTGTGAATAAGCTCGATAAGCGCGACCTGCGGGCTGACCTCTGTTGGCGCTGCTGCAACTTTCTTCACTTTGACCGATCGCTTGATCATCCGTTCGAAGTATATTCCTGGCGGTATAGGTGTATTGGTGGAACCCATGTTTGCCAGTCTATCTGCTTCTTCGTTGCTAGATCTTGCAATGTGCTTCAGCTCGCAGCCTTTAAAGCTTCCTTCGAGTAGGTTGTACATGTCACGATATGCGACCATGTTTTCAGCAATGGCGTCGCATTCTTTCATCGTCTGCTGCACTATGAGATTGGAATCACCGTAGATCATTAATCGGGTAGCTCCACAGGCGATTGCCATCTTCATCCCGTGCAACAGGGCTTCATATTCTGCGTCGTTGTTCGAGGCTGGATCGTCTGGTGGAAAGTCCAGTCGCAGGACGTATTGCAGCTTGTCTCCCCGAGGTGAAATAAGAACGATTCCAGCTCCTGCTCCTTCGTTTCTCTTGGATCCATCGAAGTACATTATCCAATTGCTCGTGTACTCGGGTGGTCCGGGCGTTTGTAGCTCTGTCCATTCGCTGAGGAATTCCACGAGTACTTGAGATTTGACTGCTTTTTGTTCTGTATAGGTGATGTCCCAGGCGCCCAACTCGATGCTCCATTTTGCTATTCTTCCGGATGCCATAGGGTTGTTCATGATTGTCCCGAGTGACGCATCATTAACCACTGTAATGGTATGTTCCTGGAAATAATGTTTGAGCTTTCGGGCTGTGAGAACAACTCCATACGCCAGCTTCTGATAATGAGGGTATCGTTGCTTGCATGGCGAGAGCACTTCGCTGATGTAATATATTGGTCGTTGGACTCCGTACGCTTTGCCGTCTTCAGGTCGTTCGACCACGATTGCTGTACTGAGATGACCTGGTTTGTAGCGGCTAGGTATAGTAGAAGCGGCTCCCTTTCTTGCGGTGTTGCAAGGACGCGCCTGCTTTGCAACGATCGCTTCAGGTCTGCGAACGCTTGTTTAGCTTCGGGTGTCCACTCGAATTTGTCCGTCTTCTTTAGTAACTTGTAGAAGGGTAACGCTTGCTCTCCCAATCGTGCGATGAACCTGCTTAGGGCGGCTAGTCGTCCTGCGAGCTGCTGGACTCCGCGTAGATTGGTTGGCTCCTTCATAGTCAGGATGGCTTGTATTTTTTCCGGGTTGGCTTCAATGCCTCTGGCGGATACCAGGTACCCGAGGAGTTTTCCTGCAGGGACGCCGAAAACGCATTTGGTCGGATTGAGCTTGATCCGATATGCATTAAGGGCGTCGAACGTTTCTCTGATGTCCTCGAGGAGTGTGTCCTCTACTCGAGTTTTGATGACGATGTCGTCGACGTACACTTGTACGTTTTTGCCAATGAGATTGGCGAGGCATCTTTGTATGCAACACTGATATGTTGCGCCTGCGTTCTTCAGCCCGAAGGGCATTGTCGTGTAGCAGTAGACACCGTGGGGTGTGATGAATGTCGTCTTCTCTTCGTCTTCCTTTTTCATTCGGATCTGATTGTATCCCGAATAGACGTCCAGGAAGGAGAGGCGTTGGCAGCCTGCCGTAGAGTCCACGATCTGGTCGATTCGTGGTAGAGGAAAGTTGTCCTTGGGGCAGTGCTTATTCAGCGATGTGTAGTCGATGCACACCCGAAGGATGTCCGTGTTCTTCTTGGGGACCAGCACCGGGTTTGCCAACCAGGTGGATATCTTGATCTCCCTAATAAAGTTGGCGGCTAGCAGTCTGTTTATTTCTTCTCCAAGCGCCTTCTGCTTGGGTTCTGAGAATCGTCGATTCGTCTGTTTGATGGGTTTGGCATTAGGAAAGACTTCGAGTGAGTGCTCGGCAAACTCCCTGGGTATTCCTGGCATATCTGAGGGCTGCCAGGCAAAAATTTCCCAGTACTCACGGAGGAGTTTGACGAGCGCGTCTTCCTATGCTGGCGAGAGGGTTGTGGAAACCATCGCGGTCTTGGCAGAATCCGTCGGGTGCACTTGGTGCTTGCGGGTGTCGATGTTGGCGCTGAATTCCAGTTCAGGCGCGTTCTTCTTCGTGAGGGGCATGACGGAGTGGTCCGTAGTTTTTGCCAGCTCTTGAAGTTCTTCTTGCATCCCGAAAGATTTCGCGATCTCATTGAATTCTATGTCACACTTGTCTGACTTCTGGAAGTCTCCGTCGATGTTGATCACACCGTATTCGCCGGGTAGCTTGAGTTTCAGGTACGCGTAATGTGGTACTGCCATGAATCTGGCGAACGCTGTTCGGCCAAGGATGGCGTGGTACTGTGAGGGCCAGTCGACGACTTCGAAGTCCAGGAATTCCCTTCTGTAATTGCTTGGAGAGCCCAGTACAACTTCTAAGTTGATTGTTCCGAGTGGACGGATTGCCTTGCCCGGAACTATCCCGTGGAAGGATGTTTCTGATTCCGTTAGGCCGTCCAGGTTCTTGTTCATTCGACGGAGTGTATCCGCGTAGATGATGTTGATTCCACTGCCGCCGTCCATGAACACGCGGGCCAGGTCGTAATTTCCGATTTGAGCCTGGATGACGAGGGCGGCGTGTCCTGGTCGATAGACTTGTGGTGGATGGTCTTTTTTCGAGAACGTGATGGGCTGATCTGCCATCTTCAGGTACTCGGTCTTTGTTGGCGGTGTCTGCACTGCCATGCATAGTTTCCTCGTGTTAGTCTTTTGAGCTCTGCGAGAGGGGCATACCTTCTGTATCATCGCGAGTTGTCCTGCCGGGTTCGGGTATGCATTGGCTCCATTGTTTTGTGGTGGTGGCGCAGGTAGTGCGGCTAGCGTCATGTTTGGGTTTGCTGGTGGAGGTGGTGGTGGAGGCGGTTGAAATTGATTTCCTCCTCCTGGCAGCGGCGGGTAGTTTTGAGTGGATGCGAATCTTTTCCTCGCGAGAGCATCCGAGATGTCAAGAAACATTCGACAATCCTTGAGAAGGTGTGTTGCCTTAGTTTTGCCCGTGCGCTTATCTGTAAACAGGTGTAGCGAGCAGAATGCATCGAGATCTTCCTCGGGGGACTTTTCTTCTGCCTTTGGTTTCCACTCGCGACTTCCACGGCGGCCAGAGTCGCGGTTTCGCGTGAATTCTGCCGCCACTAATTCCTCCCTGTCCTCGTGGTCGTAGTATTTCCTTCTCTTTCTTCGTCCATGGCGGTCTTCCTCATGTGCGGGCGACGATGCTCTTTCATTGCGCACCGCGTCTTCTCCGTTAGCCCATTTTTCGGCTATGATCATTAGTTCCCCAATGGTTTTGGGCGCAGCTCTTCCTAGCTCTTCTCGAAACGCGGTTCTTCTCGCTCCTTTGGCGAAGGCCTCAATCGCCACCTCTTCCGAGATGGTTCCTGCGGTGTTCCTGAGTGTGGTCCACCGCTGGATATATTCTCGTGTGGATTCGCCACTCTTCTGTTTGCACGCTCGTAATTCTTCGATTGTGGCTGGCCTCTTGTACGTCGACTGGATATTTTTGCAGAAATCGCGGTGCAGGTCGTCCCATGATGCGTAGCAAGATTTAGGTCTTCTCTCCAGCCAACTACGGGCCGCGCCTGTAAGATGCAAATTGAGGTATTGCATGGCTGTGTTCTTGTTCCCACGTTGGCATTTTACTGCCGTGAGGTAGTCGCTTAACCACTGGGAGGGCTCGAGTGAGCCGTCGTATTTTGTCACCTCCGTGCTGAGCTTGAACCTCTTGGGTAGAGGTGCTTCTCGGATGCTGCGAGCGAAACAGAGTGCTCCACAAGTTTCGTCGTCCGAGGACCTGGATGAGGAGCGCTCGCGATACCGTGAAGCTCTCGCCCTATCCACCTTCTTTTGGGCGAGATCTGATCGCGCGTCGTATTCGGACCGGTCGCGGTCGTTGTCTTTCCTTGGTTCTTTGCTTCGCTTTCTCGAGTGGCTGCTGTGGCGCCGCGAGCTTTTGTCTCTCGGGCTGTCGTCGCTGCTGCTTCGACTATCGCCGCGGCGGCGGGCTTCTTTTCCCCGACCACGTCGTGGCGATTTGTCTTTTCTCGGGGATGAACTTCTATGCCTGCGGGGCGTTTCTTTATCCTTGTTCTTCTCCTGTCGCTCCTTTTCCAATTCTTCTTCGGTCTTCTTGCGATCATGAGAAGCGAGCCTTGCGGCCGCCAATCCTAGTCCTTTGCGAATTTGTTTGTACTGTTCCACCCGAGGGTCGCTTTCCGTCGGTTGGTTCATCTGCATGTAGGTTGCTGCGGCTAGGATCGCGGCAGCTGGGGTTTGCGGGTAGACGTTGCCGTCATCGTCGACCCTCATGAAGGAAGACGTGGTTGACCTGTCGGTCGCAGTCACGGATTCGTGGCCCCTTGATGATGTTGCGTGTCCCTTCCTCGCGGGTCGGGTACCGACTGAGGGTGCAAGGGACTGCTCGACTCGCCGCAGGCTTGATTCGTCTGCCGCTCTTCTGCGACGGGCTAGGTCCGCCCGGGCTTCTTTGATGTTTGAGGCCGCTCTTACTAGGTGGTAGTGGTAGGCGGTTAGGTCTTCTTGTGAGGCTCCTGCCGCGGGTGGCTGACTCCGCCGCATGGCCTCCTTGGCCCTTTTCCAGGCCTCCCGCGAAACGCCGATTATATCGCGCTCGGTTGCGCTGAATTCGGTTTCCGAGGGTTGTTCCGATCCTGCTATGCAGACTTGGGCCAGTCGTGGCTCGTGCGTCCTAGGCGTAGATCGGAAAGCTTCCCGTACCTGAGATGGTTCCTCTGTCGAGAGGGCGTGGTAGTCGACTGTGTTGAAGCGGATGGACTCGCCACTTTTCTCCATAGGAAAGCGCGAGTTGACGGCTCCGGATTCAGGTTCAGATTCATCCGAGAAGTGGAGGATTCCGTCTCTGTTCGCCATGAAGTTGAAGCTCCCGAACGTCAGGGTGACGCTCTTCTCCAGATCCTCGAACACCGGGCGTGATTCCGGCGAGTGAGGCGTGACTATGACGGATCCGATCCGTACAGGATTGTTCGGAGCCGTAGTCGATGGTTTCCAACGGGAGTTGGATGTCGATGAAGCCGAAGATGCCGGTGATCCAGCGCCCGCGTTCCCCACGGTCGGCGCCAATTGTCGAAGTTCTGACTCCACAAATCCCTCAGGTGACCCTATCGGGTTTCGACTAGGAGAAGTCATGAGCACTGGTGAAATCGTCGGCTTGACAGGGGGCGAGATTTACCCAGGTTCGGGGCCCTCGAAGAGGTAAAACCCTTACTCCTGCCTTCTGTTGATCTGTGTTGGATGATTAGATCGGTTACAGGTTGCTCGAATCGAGAGTAGATCTCGAGTTCGGAGGCTTTTTGGTCGTGCGGTATTACTTGGTCCTCTCCTTGGGGGCTCTCCTGGCCTTATATAGATGGCCAGGTCTCGAGTTCTACCCGGAGAGGACTCAAACCCTAGCTGGGTCGGTTACAAATTTCCTAACTTAACCCGCAAGCTGATGCGGGTGGGCTTCACATGGGCCTTCTAGAGTACTCCAAGGGCGCTTCCTTTTGGGCCTTGACCTTGGGCCCGAGAGGGGGTGTCCTTACCCGCAGGGTCCAGGATCCATATCTTCGTCATTATCTATAACTTATTTTTGAAATCTAATCATTTCTTCTTGTGGTGCATTTTTAGGTGAGTGCTGATGCCTGTATACTAATTTATTTCAATGGCTTACGAGAATTCCCACAGCTAGCTCAACTTTGATTCGTCAGTTCAAGTTCTTCTACAACGCACTCCTCTTGATGCTTTATATGATTCAACATGGATTTGTTGTCGGTTACCATTTACAAGATATACTAATGGCACTTCATTAATCAGGGTGATGGAGATCCTGGCTGCTCTACAAAGATAAAATCATGTAATACATTAGACTGAGTGGTTTCAGTTGTGCTTTCAACTTTAGAGGCTGCGACTGTGGTAATTTTAGGGAATTTATAAGTTATGATTGCATGCTTCCTTTCGACGTTGTATTTACAAACAGTGGGTTTCTGATAATTTTCCTTCCAGTTCTATTATCTCTCTTCTTGATTATGTCCATGTCCACTTATGCAATGGGAACTTTGATGTTCTCTTAATTAATTCCTATGCACATATATGAACTGTGTATGCCGGAGAAGTTTCTGCATGTTTGCTGCCTAAGGTATGCAAACTTGAATGATACTAGAAGACAGATTGTTGATTTGTTACTCGGTAACGGTTATTTTTAGATTTTTTTAGATTTATCAAACTATTTTATATTCTTAAACTTTTTCTAATTACCTTTTGTTACATTGTTCATTGTATAGTTATGATGCCAATTTACATAATGTGTTTTCTAAACTTTATTTTCTTAGTTCCACTTTGTAGCAACGAGGCCTATACTTTGTTTCCCCATATTTATGTGCATTTTTCATGATTATGACTCCACGCGGGCCACACTGGCCAGCCCAGACATGCAGTGTCCCACTCATGGCCCTTTTGTATGAGCCGCACCGGCCGCCAGCGTTACATAGAATAAAAAATAAATGCACGCATGGTGCCCGGCTATTTAACAGATCAAAGCGCACCTAATTATACCACAATCGACACGATATGCAACGACATGAAGTCGGCGGGGCGAAGTGCGCTTGCCGTCTAGTCCCTTATATTTTCCAGGGAAGTGAAATGCGTTGTGGCGAGACAACACCGTGGCAAGGCCAACATCTGCCTAGAACACGTTCTTATTTTTAGAATGGCTTGCGACGTTGAACAGACAAGAAATAGAATGACTTGCGACTTAGGAGGCACGTATCGCGTCTCGCGTCGGAAGACGACGTACGCGTCGGCAGTCGACGGCGACCGGATTCTCACTTTACACGATGGGTTCCTCGTCACGCACCACGACGAGGGCCGGGTCCTTCTCCTCGACGAGTCCGGCGCAGTGTTGGAGGAGCGGCCGCTCGAGCAGCACGAGCAGGTCAACCCCGACAAGTTTTCCGTGTTTGCGCGGTACCTCGTGAGGGTGCCGGTGTTGGAGCACGGGAGCATGGCGGGGCCTTCGTGTGTTACGATACTTGGATACACACCTCCGACATGTACGGCGGCGCACGGAATATTGGGAGAGGCACCAAACGCGCGTGGGGTTCCGGAGCGTTCAGTGGAGGGGCCGAGCCTGGACCTGGCTACTGTTGGCGTCAATGGCGAACAGGTAGGGCCAGGGGACCCGCCGGTTGTCCCGGAGGTGCGCGTGTCTATCCCCCCCCCCCCCCCTCCCTCTCCGCCCACTCCCATTCCATCGTCCTCAGATCTAGCTTCCCTTTTTCGCCACTTCTGGGAGAGAGCTAGGGTTTCCATTCCATCGACGAGGGAGTCGTACTCCTGATGGCGGGGGAAGGTGGCGGGGGATCAGAGATCGTTTACACAAGTCGCGGCTTCTCCATCGCGAGTGCAAACGAACCCTAACCAAGGCCAGAACTCATCAAGGCCGATGGGTGACCGTGGAAGAGGGCAGGAGGTTCGCCGCGGAGGAGGCAGAGCAGGCTTCAATCCCCGGGGAGGCAACTCCAACTCCATCAACAACAACTCTCACCCATGGTCTGGCACGGGATTACGCCGGAAGGGTCAGGTTCCAATCTGGGAGGAGATCGTGAAGTGCACAATCCCGATCGAGATCGATGGGAGATAGCAGCGCAGAAGCAAAAACAGGCAGCGGCGATTCCTAAGGCGACTGTGATGGACAAATCAAATCAGATGACTCCTCCTGCGACGGGAAATCCGGGTAACTCGGAACCTTGCTTCAATTGCAATTTTCCTGGTCACTTCGCCTCTAAGTGCCCCACGATAAGGTGTGAACGTTGTAACAAATTGGGGCATATTTCATATATTTGTCAAGTGATTCGTCCGTGGGAGTACACTGCGGCTATGTGTGGTTTTCAGGCCCCTAGTCTTGGTTTCTTCTATTTCCCTGATGCTTGTGCTGGAAAACAAGTGAAAGAAAAACCACCTCTGTCATTATCTCTGTGTTGGAAGGGAACCCTAATTTTCGTGACATACAGAAAGAATTCAATGTGTATTTTGGTTCTGGGTAGAGATGTACAGCTCGAGTTGTTAGGACCGGGCAGTTTCTTATGAAGTTTCCTAGCTCAAAAGAAGTGGAAAGAACCTGTTATTATGGCAAGCATGTGGAGATGAAAACCTACAATGGTGTGTTAATTATGTCTCCTTGGTGTGATGTTGTTGGGGCCAAATTTCCTATGCATAAGGATTGGGTAAAAGTGCGTAACATTCCGGTGGAGAAAAGGTGTGAAGCTACTGCAGCCTATGTGGGATCTTTGGTAGGGGTATCGCTGGAAATAGACCAGGCAACTCTTCATAAGCCTGAGTATTGTAGAGTTCTCATTGGGTCCAGGGATATTAATGAACTTCCTGAGTCTGCAGAAGAGGTGCTGGGCGATTACTTTTACGACTTTTTCTATGAAATTGAGAATATTGTGGTGGGGGATAACCCGAGAGATAATACTGTAGTGTTTGTTGATTCTCACGGTGCTCCTTCTCCCAAGATAACTAGGGTGGATAATAACATGCTGTCAAATACTCAAACTGAATCTAGTACTAATATGAGAGGTAGTTCTAGCCAGTCCAATTTCATATGAGGCAAGAGTTATGCCAGGCCTTTGGCGGCAGTCTCTGAACATGAATCTGAGGATGACAGTGAGACGAAAAAGGTCTCCTGATTGAGCCGATTGCAGCTGAGAAACTACAAGGACAAAATGCTTGAGGAGAATATTCCTCAGGAGATTAAGTTTCAAGAAGATAAGTGTGGCCTTGACACGGTGGAGGGAAATTCTATGGATGTTGCGGAGGAGAATCCCGAATCCACACCTCCCTGTGTTGCTTTATCGGTGCAAGATTTGAGAGTGGTAAACTGGGTGCCAATCACCCCTGCTGTA
Source organism: Alopecurus myosuroides (assembly GCA_028641055.1). Taxonomy (NCBI): domain Eukaryota; kingdom Viridiplantae; phylum Streptophyta; class Magnoliopsida; order Poales; family Poaceae; genus Alopecurus; species Alopecurus myosuroides. Next base: position 28,598,739 of record CM054063.1, read on the forward strand.
GTGAGTGAAAGTGGACATCTGCAGGGGTGAAAACGCTACGGATTATTTCCGACCGACCGACCGACTGGAGGCTCATGCAAGGAAAATACGGATACGGTCGGATAGTTGACGGATATGGTCATGGATACGGATAGTAATTCACGGATACGAAAAATGGTGTTGTTTTCTAATAATTATCCGATAATTAAGTATCCGCCAACTAATATCTTGAAGGACGCATTAACATATAAAACTATAGTATGGCCCAAAACTAGTAGCCTATTTGTTCCCCTAGTTCCTAATACCGTAACCCTAGCCACCACATTGATTCCCTGTTTTTTTCATGACCTAGTCCACCATACGTTCCTCTTGCTTTCCTCTGCCCTGACCGGCATATATCACTTTCTGAACGACCCTATTATATTATGAACAAGTGCTTAATCTTGAATTTGCGCTTAACCTGCAGATCGGGAAGGATGGAATCAGGAGAAGGTAGTATCCTATTTTTCAATAAACATCCGAGGAAATATTTATCCGCGACCAAACCGTATTTGCCCCGTATTCGGTCTGTATTCGTAACCGGGAGGCTCTGGTTTTGTATTCGTATCCGCACACTATCCGTCTGATTCCGAATCCGAAAAAAATACGGCTACGGAGATGGTTTCACTACTATTCGACCGTATCCGCTCTGTTTTCACACATAGACATCTGGATGATGCATAGTGGCCAGATTTGAACTCCTTCAATGTTACTGAGTTGGCCGTTGGGGCTCTCCTATACAAGTTCCTGGGTATACTGTATAGTCTCCCAATACTTCTTATCCGGTGTTTTATGAACAAATTGTGGAACCTGTGAAAGAAGCTTAGAATTTCAGGGTGAGTCATCGCAACCAGGAAAAGAAGATGCATAATGTGGTCAAGCAAGCGGTGGCGGTGGAAAAAAAAGAGAAACCTGGAAGGTATAAACACTCCTCAATCCTATAGGAATTTCTTTGGTGTGGTTTCAGATGTTGAAATTATCGCTAGAGCTACTGATATGGGTGTGAAAATTCCTAATGATAATTTTGAGACCGTGAATGTGTTAAGAAATGTGGAAATAGCTAGAAATGAACTTGCTAAGAAATGTAACGGTGAGTCTGTTACGAATAGTAATCTTACTGTAGACCATGATCTTGGGGCTGGTACTCTTTTAAGATTGGGGTGGGTCTTGGATAAGGATGATGGGGTGGATAGCCCTTTTATTGTTGTCCAATATAGAAAGTCTAGAAGAAAATCTAATGGAAAAGCTCTGGTGGCTTCTGGACCCCAGATGCGTGTGGACACACGTTCGTTGGTAAACCCCAAGTGCAAGGTGTGAAGAGTGCAGCAGCAAGTTTTCCCTCAGAAAGAAACCAAGGTTGACTCGACCAGTAGAAGAAAGAAACAACTTCTGAAGGTTGATGTAGTTGATGTTGGCAGGGCGCACTACCGGTTCAGCAGCAATGTGGAACCTACACAGCACGATCAATTCACTTTGCCCCCAACGAAGCAGTGAGGTTGTCAATCTCACCGGTTTTGTGGAAAACAAATAGGTTAAACTATGGTGTGGAAAACAGTAGGAAAACAATGTGAAAACAGTAGAAGAAGTGTGAAAACAGCGATTACATTGGTTGTATTATCAGTATGAGGAAAATGGATCGGGGTCCACAGTTCACTAGTGGTGTCTCTCCATAAAAGATAAATAATATGTGTAGTGAACAAATTACAGCTAGGCAATTGATAGATATTGAAACATTCATGACATGATTATTACTATGTGATTCATGCGGGCGTTACAACAAGCTTCATAGACTGTTATCCAACTGCATCTATGACTAATAATCCACCATCAGAATGTCATCCGAGCAATCCTTGAGTATTAAGTTGCAAACAATAGATAATCGCATTAAGAAAATGTGTAATGTAAACAATGTAAACATCGTTATTTTCTCCCTAATGGCAACAACACGTCCCCCATTCGTCATGTTTCTGTCACTCGATCACAAATGCAAGGGAGGCATGAACCCACTCTCGAGCACAAATACTCCCTCTTCGAGTCATTAGCATTTACTTGGCCAGAGAATCTACTAATAACAAAGAGCATGCAAGATCATAAATAACATACACATGAAAAGAACATGATAGATTCATAATCAAGATACATAGCATTCAATATTCATCGGATCCCAGCAAACACAACTTATAGCATTACAATAAGATGATCTTGATCATGTAGGGCAGCTCACAAGATCTAAACATGAGGCATAAAGAGGAGAGAACAACCATCTAGCTACTGCTATGGATCCGTAGTCCAAGGATGAACTACTCACGCATCATTCCGGAGGCGAGCATGGTGGCGTAGAGACCTCCGGTGATGATTTCCCCTCCCGACAGCGTGCCGAGGAGAGCTCCAGAACCCTCCCGAACTAGGGTTGACGATAACGGCGGCCTCGGGTATTTTTCGTGGAAAAGAGAAATGTCGGTGGTCGGCCAGGGGGCCCATACCACCCCATGGCGCAGCCAGGGAGCGCGCTGCCCTATGCTGTGGGGCCCTTGTGGCTCCCCTTCGGGTCTCCTACGGACTCCATGTGCGCGACAGATTTCTAAGACCACCGGTTTTTGAATCGTCCAATTCCGAGAATATTTCCAGAAAAACTTTTCTGAAACCAAAAACTACAGAAAACAGGAACTGGCTCTGTGATATCTTGTCAATAGTTTAGTCCCAGAAAATGGATAAAAATGGCATAAAGTGTATAGCAAACATGTAGCAAATAACATGAAAACAACATGGAACATCCGAAATTATGGATACGTTTAACATACCCAAGCTTAGTTCCTACTCGTCCTCGAGTAGGTAAATGACAAAACAAATAATTTCTAAGGTGACATGCTACCAACATAAACTTGATCATAAAAATTGTAAAAGCATATATAAGCTGAGATCATAGTACTTTAAACATAAGCATGGTAGATGTAATTTTAACAATGAAACTTAGCAATCACTTTGCATCATGAAACATAACACAAATAGAAGATCATGAATAATAATGCATTTGAAAGTTATTCGTTTGTTTCTAGCATCAAGAAAACATAGCAAAGTGATATTTCGCTTATCCTTAAGAGTGGGGAAAAACATAAATGCCAGTTCACCTTCAAATTTTAAGAGGATGACTAGCTCAAATAATTTGAGAGCAAGTAATAACAAGGTATGAATGAATCAATAATATTTTTGGGACAAATACAAATGACCTCTATGCTCTGTCAATTGTGCATAAAGTTAAAAGATGAAGACTCGACATAAAAGTAAAAGAAAGGCCCTTCATAGAGTGAAGCAGGGATCACTCATGTGCCAGAGCTTTTATTTTGTTAAACAGAGGTATTGAAAACATTTTTTTAGAGAGGTGTGTATACTTATGTCAACGAATGGTAAACATAAAGTACAGTACTTCACAAGCCAACTAGACTTCACAAGAGCGGCTCCCATAGAAGGACGCAACTGGGTAGAAGGTCATCCCTCTTTCTCTTTTGTTTACACATTTATGCTTTGACTTATAAATTAGGGGCAAAAATAGTGAAGAGAATATGTTGTATTAAGTTTGGGGCTGGGCACCCCGCTGCAGCTCTTCTAACAATTGAATAAGCGGATAAAGCCACTAGTCTAGGGTGTGAAGTCCAATCAACAAGTGAGATAAAGATTCTCTATTCACGTCCTCATGAGCTAAAAGAGGAGCACAAAACAGGATTAATTCTGAAGGGTTTAAAGGTAACACATGACAAATTTACTTTGGAGTGGCGGTTAAATACCACATGTAGGTAGGTACGATGGACACATTTGACATACTTTGGTTTTTGGGAGTTGGATGCACGAGTAGATCTCATACTCAGTATAGGTGGAGGCTAGCAAAGACTAGGAGCGACAAATCAAGAGAGCATAATGGCCATAATCATGCATATCGACAAAAACAATATTAAGCAAAGCATAAGTGGTATTACAAGTCAAAAACTATATGATCATAGAGGCTATAAGTGACTCGTTTGTAGACATAAATATGGTGTAAGCATGCGCCAGGTCAATCAAATAAAACATTCAAAGGAGAACACCCCAAATTTATGTTTCAATGTGATAAAAACAACTCATGATTCTTTCGATGGCACATTAAATACTCTCGGCTATTTGAATCAAGTCATGCTAAAAAAATAACCACTAGGATTAGAATTAAAATAACATCTAGCATGACATGAAAAAGTCTAGCCACAGTCTATACAAGCTTCTTTTTTCATCATTATAAATTCTACCATATGCAGCATTTTATTTTTCCATCAAGCACCATTGAATATATTTTTTAACACAAACTCTCCAAATGATACAGCAACTAATAAAGAGAGTACTAACATAACTCTACTAAAACTAACAACTCTGAATAAGAGATGCATGAAAAACATGAGCTAAAAGTATTGCAGCAACTAGAAGAAAAACTAAGAATATGAGCATAACGAGTATTCAAATGAAAAAGCGGAGCGTGTCTCTCTCCCAAACAAGAATGCTAGGTTCCAATGATATTTATTGCAGCAAGGAAAACAAAAAATTAAATACGCTCCAAGAAAAATTCATATGATGTGACCGAATAAAAATATAGTTTCACTAGAAGTGACCTGATAATTTGTTGATGAAGAAGGGGATGCCTCGGGAATCCCCAAGCTTAGACGCTTGAGTCTTCTTAGAATTTTCTGGGATGAACCACGGGGGAATCCCCAAGCTTTGTCTTTAAACTCTTCTTGATCTCATTATATCACCTTCTTCTCTTGGCCCATGAAAACTTTATTCACACCACACTCAAAGTAATTCGCATTAGAGGGTTAGTGCACAATCAAAAATTCTTATGTTCTGCATGAGAAAAAGTGCTATTGATACTTTTAAATATTAGCTACATCCACTGATGTTTTGTGAAGTAAAGAAATCCACTCGTCATAGTAAAAGAGTGAATGTAAGAAAAATGGCAGAATCTGCCAAAACCAGAACAATATGTACTAACGAATTTTTTCGAGGCACTTATAAATTGCTCAAATCGAAAAACATAAAGAACCAAAAAGTTTCTGAATTAGCTTAGGAATAAGCACAAAACGTTTCAGGTCATTTTGATCTTTCTGTGAATTATACGATTTTTTACGGTGGACAGCAGAAATATGTTTCTTAAGCAAAAATCCAAAACTAACACCAACTTTCGCTAGAAACTTTACTTGGCACAACTAATACATGAAAATAAATATACAAAGGAGTTTCTACAGAAGTATACAACACATTGACTCAAAGAAAACAGAGAAAAACAAAGCAAAAATAAAAACATGGGTTATCTCCCAAGAAGTGCTTTTCTTTGACGCCTTTTGGCTAGGCCTAGAAAACTTAGAATCAATAATTTTCAAGTGAAGAAGCATAAATAAGCAAGTATAAAACAAATTTAAGTCTAACCCACTTCCTATGCATAGGAATCTTGTAAAATAAATAAATTAAATAAGCTCAAACTAGAAATCATGGGAAGGTAGAACAAGAGCAATTTCAAAGCTTTCAATAAAAAGAGAGGTGTCTGAGTAACATGAAAATTCCTACAACCATATTTTACTCCGTCATAATAATTTTTAGTAGCATCATGAACAAACTCAACAACATAATTGTCACATAAATCATGTAATTCATATCAAGCTCAAAAATAGTGGGATCGAAATTAAAAATAAAGATATCATGTTTCCCACTTTTAGCAATAGCAAAACAAGATGATTGGTCATTCTTAAAAGGTATAGGACACAGTATAGAAATCCTATTTTCAGTAGCATAATAATTTATAACATCAAGTAACATAGGACCATCATCTAGAGCATTATCATATAAATTTTCTAAACAAACTTCCTCATTATCATGCATATCAATAGTTGGATTAAATATAGGATTATCATAGGATTTATCAAACTAGCATGGATTATCATAAATGACGGTAGCAATATCCTTCTCACAAGTTTCATTCATAGTAGTACCAAGGTCACAAGTATAGCAAGTATCAACTTCATCAAAAAGGGATATTTCAAAAGAATCAATAGGATCATCACAACTATGAGTTAAAGAGTTAATGCCATTGGTAGGTAGACATGTGTAGCTCCATTCTTCCTCCTCTTGATCATCACTCTCCTCCTCTTTTTCATCCAATGAGCTTCCAGATTCAGCAATTTCTTCTTGCATAGGCTCCTGCAAGGCATTAGTTACTTCCTTTGGTGGAGAGCACTTTTTAAGATATTTAAGTATGTAGTAATTACAATCCTTGTAATTATCAAAGAAATATTCAAGTATATCATAAATCTCATATTTATAAGGTGCATCTTCAATATTTTCAAGCAAATAAGCAATTTCGAATGCGCCCTTCAAAGCAATAAATTCTTCAATTTGTTCCACATCCTAAAAGTCATAATTTGCCTTAATATAAGAAGATATGGCAACATTATCATTATACTCACATTGAAAAGGGAGGTGTTTATACCTCCTACAGCAACAAGATTTATCAAAGCAATAAGTAACATTATAAGTAGAGCACGAGTATTTAGCATAGTTATGCAATTTATTAATTTGCTCCCATAAGTGTATCCCTTTTTGTGACAAGTGGTGTTCCTTATAACATTTTTGTTGTTCTTCTGTGAACCCACCTTGCCAATAAGATCTAGTTTCAAAGACATTAACCATTCATAGCAAACATGATAAAGCAAGATTAAAACAGGATAACAAAAATAACAATTATAATAGAAACTAATTTTATTGTGTGTTTTTGATATAGAGAAGCAAGACAAAATAAAATAAACTAAGCAAAACTAAAACAAAGTAAAGAGATTGCAAGCGAGAGACCCCCCTTGCAGAAATTATCTTTCTCCCCAGCAACGGTGCTAGAAAAATGCTTTTTGCGTGTGGACACACGTTAGTTGGTAAACCCCAAGTGCAAGGTGTGAAGAGTGCAGCATCAAGTTTTCCCTCAGAAATAAACCAAGGTTGAATCGACCAGTAGGAGAAAGAAGCAACTTCTGAAGGTTGATGCAGTTGATGTTGGCAGTGCGCACTACCGATTCAGCAGCAATGTGGAACCTACACAACACAATCAATTCACTTTGCCCCAACGAAGCAGTGAGGTTGTCAATCTCACCGGTTTTGCTGAAAACAAAGAGGTTAAATGTATGGTGTGGAAAATAGTAAGAAAACAATGTGAAAACAGTAGTAGAAGTGTGAAAACAATTATTAGAGTGGTTGTATTATCAGTATGAGGAAAATGGACTTGGGTCCACAGTTCACTAGTGGTGTCTCTCCATAGAAGATAAATAACATGTGTGGTGAACAAATTACAGCTGGGCAATTGATAGATATGGAAACATGCATGACATGATGCTTACTATGTGATTCATGCGGGCATTACAACAAGACTGATAGACCGTTATCCCACTGCATCTATGACTAATAATCCACCCTTAGAATTTCATTTTATTAAGTTGCAAGCAACAAATAATCGCATTAAACAAAGTGTGTAATGTAAACATTGGTGGTTTCTCCCTAATTGCAACAACACATCCCCCCATTCGTCATGTTTCTGCCACTCGAGCACAAATGCAAGGGAGGCATGAACCCACTATCGAGCATAAATACTCCCTCTTGGAGTCACTAGCATCTTCTTGGCCAGAGCATCTACTAACAACGGAGAGCATGCTAGATCATAAATAACATACACATGAAAAGAACATCATAGATTGATAATCAAGAGAAATAACATTCAATATTCATCGGATCCCAGCAAACACAACATGTAGCATTACAATAAGTTGATCCTGATCATGTAGGGCAGCTCACAAGATCTAAACATGAGGCATAAAGAGGAGAGAACAACCATCTAGCTGCTCCTATGGACCCGTAGTCCAAGGATGAACTACTCACGCATCATTCCGGAGGCGGACATGGTGGTGTAGGGCCCTCCGGTGATGATTTCCCCTTTCGACAGGGTGCCGGGGAGAGCTCCAGAACCCTCCCGAACTAGTGTTGACGATGATGGCGGCCTCTTGTGTTTTTCATGGAAAAGGCTTATGTTTCTAGGGTTAACCTCCCGAGGGGTATAAATAGGCGAAAGGGCAACGTCGGTGGGCGGCCAGGGGGCCCAGACCACCCCATGGCGCGGCCAGGGTCGCGCCGCCCTGTGGTGTGGGGCCCCTGTGGGCCCCCTCTAGGTCTCCTCCGGACTCCATGTGCGTGACAGATTTCTAAGACCCTCGATTTTTGAATCGTCCAATTCCGAGAATATTTCCAGAACAAATTTTCTGAAACCAAAAACAGCATAAAACAGGAACTAGCTCGGTGGCATCTTGTCAATAGATTAGTCCTAGAAAATCGATAAAATGGCATAAAGTGTATAGCAAACATGTAGCAAATAACATGAAAACAACATGGAACTTCAGAAAATATGGATACATTTATGACCTATCAACCCCTAACAAGAAGTTAAAAGAAATCTAACATTTCTCCCCTGAATCCTGGGAGGAATGCTAGGAAGAGAGATAAACATGAACGTTTAAAATGTTAGGAGTTTTTTGGAATTTAAGGGGGGTAAGCAAGAAAGGAATGGCTGCTTGTCTCACTGATATTATTAAGGATAATAATCTAGACTTTGTCGGGCTTCAGGAAACTATGAAGCATGAATATAAGGATAGATTTCTTTAGGAAATTTGATCCAGAGGGGGTATTCGTTTGGAAATGGGTTCCTTCTATTTTCCAAATCTGGTGGGATACTGTGTGGTATTAGACAATCTTCCTTGGAAGAACTGGAAGGCATTTGATTCAATTTAATCTTTGGGATAAGATAGAAAAATGTAGATGGACTCTTGTCACGGTGTATGGGCCAACTCATGAGGAGTTGAAAGAGGACTCTCTCTGAGTTAGCTTCTTGCTGTAATGCAATTACTGAATCTTATATAGTTGGAGGGGATTTTAATATCTTAAGACATCTTGGGGAAAAGAACAAACAAAACATGCTTCCTTACTCTTATGGTGTCTTTAATTCTATCATTCATACTCTTAACTTGCAAGAGATTTATATGGTAGGAGGGACGTATACTTGGACTAATAACCAATTGTCTCCTACTCTTGAGAAATTGAATAGAGTGTTGAAGTATCCTTCTTGGGAAGAGATTTTTCCTCTTGCTAGTATTAGAAAAATGGTTAGAGAGCTATCTGATCATAATATGCTTATTATTGACACTGGAATTAATGTTGTGTCCAAGAAAAAAAGTTTCAGGTTTGATGTTTCTTGGTTTAATGACAATAATTTCCTTGTTGTTGTGGAGAAAGTATGGGAGAAACATGTGTATAGTAAAAATCATGTGGATATTGTCAATATCAAATTGAAAAGGTTTAAAAAGTACTTTAAAGGTTGGGGGCTAACAGATTTGGTACTAATAAGAAAATGAAAATTGAATTGCAAGAAGAACTTGGTAACCTGGAAAAGCTGGAAGAGCAGCAAGACTTGCTTCCTATGTAGTTGGAGAGGAAATGTGAGATTCAAGCTATCCTATTCTCCATGTATGATGATGAGGAATTATATTGGCACCAAAGATCTAATGAGAAATGGCCTTTTAAGGGTGACAATAATACTGCTTTTTTCCATAAAGTTGCTAATGGTAGAAAGAGAAAACATATTATGCATCAACTAGAACATGGTGATGTGAGAATTGAGGGGACTGCCAACCTTCTTAATCATGCTACTTCTTATTACAAAGACCTTTTTGGTCCTGTTCCTGGTAATACTTTGTCTATTTCTGAGGACCTTTGGGAGATCCACGAGAAATTAGATGCATTGGATAATGACAATTTAACTAGGCATTTTTCGGTTCAAGAAGTTAAAAATGCTTTGTTTTCAATGAAGTGTAATAAAGCCCTTGATCCTGATAGTATTCCCATTGAGTTTTTTCAACACTGTTGGGACATTGTCGTGCCTGATATTATGTTTCTGGTTGACTCTTTCCATGCTGGCAGGCTGGATGTGAGTAGATTAAACTATGGTATTATCACTTGTTTGCCTAAGATTAGTGATGCTATGAGGATCTAGAACTTTAGGCCTATTTGCCTGTTGAGGTGTGTGTATAAATTGATTACAAAGACTTTATGCTTAAGACTGGAACCTTATAGTTCAAAGCTTTTTAGTATGCAGTAGAATGCACTTATTAAAAATAGGAATATTGGATGGGATTATGTCATTGATGAACCATACTCATGTTAAATAACATGTTGGTATTATTCTGAAACTTGATTTTGAAAAGGCGTACGACAAAGTAAATTGGAACTTTTTGTTGGATTTCCATAGAAAAATGGTTTTAATAGTACTTGGTGTTCCTGGATTGAACAGATACTTCATGATGGGTCTGTGGCTGTGAAAATAAATGATGAAATGGGTTCCTATTTTAAAAGTGCTAAGGGGGTTAGACAGGGAGATCCCCTATCCCCTACTCTGTTTAATATGGATGGAGAGAGTCTTACCAAGATGGTGCTGCAAGCACAAAAAATGTGGCGGTTTGTTGGCCTTGCACCTGATTTAATTGAGAATGGGGTGGCTATTTTAAAGTATGATGATGATACGATTATTTGTCTTTCGCATGATCCTGAGAAGGCTATTAACATGAAAATTCTCCTTTATTTGTTTGAGATCATGTTAGGACTCAAAATTAGTTTCCTTAAGAGTGAAGTGTTAAATGTGGGTGGAGATAATGATACTTCTAAATTCTATACTGAAATGTTTAACTGTCAAATTGGGGCTTTACCTATGAAATATTTAGGCAAGCTGGTGACCTTTTCCGGTTTAAAAAATGTTGATTGGGATTTTCTAGATAAGAAATTCATCAAAAAAACTTGATGCTTGGATTTGTGGGTCTGCTTCCTCTGGTGCCAGGCTAACCTTGTTGAAAGCTTGTCTATCAGGGTTGCCCTCTTACTATATGTCTATGTTCTTGTTGAACAAAACTATGATTGATAAATTGAATAAACATATGAGGAGGCTCTTCTGGCAAGGTATTCACAAGAAAAGAAAGTATCATATGGTTAAATGGAGGAGAATTTGTAGGTTGAGAAATAAAGTGGGTCTGGGAGTTAAAGACTTGAGAAAGCAGAATATTAGTCTCCCGACAAAGTGTGCTGGAAACTTCATACAAACAAAGGCTTGTGGAAAGATATTGTGAGAGCTAAGTACCTTAGAAATAAATCTGTAGCTTCTGTGGAGGTGAGGTTCAATGACTCACCGGCGTGGAAAATTTTGATGAAAGTAAAAGAGGTTTATATGGCGGGAGGGGTGTCATATTGAAAAAGGGTGACTTGGTGAGATTCTGGCATGATCTCTGGTTGGAGGGTACTCCTTTGACAACCACCTATCCTGTATTGTTTAGTATCTGTCAGCAACATGATATTTCCTTTGCCGAATGTTCTATTAGAAACTTTGGGTTGACGCTTAGAAGGCGTTTGCTTTCTGAACTTAGAAAACAGTGGGAGTCGATACAGGAGAAAGCTGGCAATATGATTCTTACTGATGAGAACGATCAGGTCTTTTGGAAGCGCAATAAAAATGGGAAATTGGTGTACAAAATCTGTTTATAAATTCCTGGAAAACACCGTGGTTGGGCCTTCCTATAGTTGGGTGTGGAAAACGAAGGTCCCATTGAAAATTAAAATTTTCCTGTGGCGACTTTTACAAGATGTTGTGCTTACTAGGGAAAATGTGAAAACGAGGAAGTGGCCTAGAAACCTTGTTTGTTCTTTCTATGGAAATATTGAAACTATAAATCACTTGTTTTTTTTCTTGTACCATGGCCAAAACTGTCTGGGGAATGGAGGGATCCGTTTTGGGAACTCAAACCTGTAAAAATTCCTTATGGCAATGCTTTTCTTGGTGTTATGCTTTTTGGCCAGGGGGAAAGAAGTTTTATAACTTGGTTCATTCGGCGGTTTGCTGGTCAATTTGGACAATGAGAAATAAAGTGTCGTTTGACAAGTTTATTTTGAGGGATCCTATTACTATTGTCTTCACGGTATGCTCGTATTTGATGTACTGGGCTGGTCTTTATGGTGAAGAGGCGATCAATGAGGGTGCGTCGCAGCTAAAGAAGATGGCGATGAGCTTCGATGGAGGGATATCATCGGGAGAAGCTGTTGCACCAAGGATGGCTGGTGGTGTCCTCCTGCTGGAGGCTTGATGGTGCTCTCGTTGCTTTTGATGTTCTCTGGTGCTCGGTTGTAGGTCTTTTGTAAACTGGTTGCGAAACTCCTGTTATGTGTTGGTTTGAACCTCATTCTGTTTAGGTTTAGAGGGGATTCGTATCAGCAGGTTTTTGCCCCGTAGGGATGTTCGAGGGCAAACATTCACAACGGGTTTCCTGCTTGATACCCCATATTTTCTAGCTGGACTATTCCTATCCCTTTCTATCCATGTGATCTTTCTTATAAGAACCTGGTATTTCTATTATGTGAGTAATAGAAAGGGGCTAGACCAGATGGAAAAAGAATGGATTCCAGTTTTAACCCCCTATTCCAGTTTTGTCAGTTTTTACCCCTATTCAAGATTTAGATCCTTTTGACGCATGACAGTGAGTTCCACGTGAATTCATCTTTATATATTCCATATGTTCTGTTTAATTAGTTTCCAAATCAAATATGATAATCTAATTCAACTGCACTTATAAGTTCGTGCTTACAGTCCGAGTTACAATATTTTGTTGCTGAGTACTAGGTACCATCCATCCATGTTTGCAACATACACAAAAGTAACTGACACCTACCACCTGCACTACCTTCACTACATACATCTGAGTCGCGATCATTTGTTCCTGAAGTACGTCACAACAGCAGGCCCTTGCCGCTCGAGCAACTGCTAGCGCTGCTTTCTGCCTCCGCCGCTGCCCCTTAAGCCAGGTCGACGGAAAAACTGAGAGGCGAAAAACCCCATACATCATGTCATACCATGTGGAACTGGCGGCCCGAAAAATCCGTCCCGTCAAAACTTCCTAAATTCTTAAGAGGAGTAAAAATTGGAAAAACTTTTACTAAATGGGGTAATTAGGATAAAAAATACTAAATTAGGTAAGTGGTGTCAAAAAATTTCAAACAATGGGGTAAAAACTGGAATTTACTCTTATTTTTATGTCGGTGAGTGCATGGGAGGAATCTTTTGGCTGCGTTGAAAACTTTGGGGGAGGCGCTGCAACTGCAGTCCAGCAGATACCAAAGCCGTGGCAGTGGTCTACGGCGTGGACTGAAAGGCAAGCGATTGTCTCGTTCCGGTTTCAAATCCATTGTTTTCTCCCAATCTTCCCTGTTCCCAGCAGCAGCAGTCAGTACATGCCAAAGCTTCTGGCCATGTGCAGCAGATGCCAAACTTTCCCCACTGCTAAGTCAAGATCGAGGTTACTATTGTAATTATTACACAGATCCATGCATGTGGCAGTCAAGACAATCAGACGGCCGATCCACGCTAACAATGTGGCGAAATTTGACCACCACCAGCAATGTGAATGTCATCGTTAAGGTTAAGATAATGCTCCGGATATGTACTCTAGTACACTGATACTAGCACTGACGCACTGTAGTAAGCATCTAGGCTCTTTCGGCACCAAATGTGTGTGACGAGCAGAGCTGGGCCGGACCATTGTGCACTCTAACTGGTTCGTCTCAGAACTAGGGTGTTGATTCGGAAGCAGGAGATTCCGGGAATCTAGGATCGAAGCCCGATTACCATCTAGCTGAAACTTCACATACTCGTTTTATATAAAACATCCTAAAATCCATGTGTACACATAATATGCTGTCATATATCCGGTTGAGCTGAATATGTATTAAAATACATTCGTTCTTTTATCTACATATTATGTTTCTTTATGGGTCCTTGTATAATCAACAGGCAAAAGAAACAACGAAAAACAAGAGATCGGCACATGGGGATGCGAGAATTTTAACATGGAAAAATCCATCCAATGATAAGGTTGAAAAACCACGGGCTTCGGGATTCGGGAGAGGTTTTCAACGACTCGGATTTACATAAATGATTTTATCCCAACTGTTGTTTACATGAGGTATATATAAAGAGATGATAACCTGGGTGAGATCCTGCTGATTGATTGTAAACCAGCTACACTCTTTCTTGGCTTCGAGACCTAATCACTTATCCCGCTACCAGTGTGTGTAGGTCCATATTTCTCCCTTTCCACGTATTTCATTGTAAACCAGCTACTCCCAATTACCCTGCTCGACTGTCTTTGCCAGAGTAGCCCTTGCATCCAACTGGTTCTTGCACAATCTTTTCTGAATTTTCTCCATGATTTTTGAAACCTCGGTAATGCCCGTTGTTCCCCATTTTTCATCTTCATCTACACATCCCTTTTATTACCAAGGAACGTCTGCCTAGAACACGTTCTTTTTTTTCTGGTGAGTGCATGGGAGGAATCTTTGGCTGCGTTCGAAACTTTGGGAAAGGCGCTGCAACTACGGTCCTCCAGATACCAAAGCCCTCTCGGTGGTCTACTGCGTGGACTAAATGGCAAGCAAGTGTCCCTTTCCCGTTCCAACTGCAGCCTTTGTTTTCTCCCTATCTTCCTTGTTCCCAGCAGCAGTACATGCCAATGCTTTTGCAGCCCCAAAGTTTCTGGCCATCTGCAGCAGATGCCAAATCTTTCTCTAAGGCTGGTGCCAATGGGGGCTTTAGGGGGAGGCGGTAGAGCCCCTACCGCCCGGAGGCGGGCGATAGGGGGCGGTAGCGGGAGGCGTTAGGCGGCGGCGGGCGGTGGGGGTACCGCCCGGGCTATAGCCCCTGCCGCCCGGGCTATAGCCCGCATAGGCGGGGCGGTAGCGCGGGGGCGGGGCGGTAGCGAGGGGCGGTAGCGATGCCAATGGGGGCGATAGCGCGGGCGATAGTGGGGAGAGGAGTATGGTAATGGGGGCTATAGCCCGTGCACTGGCACCGTGCCCGTGAGAGTGGGGTGATAGTGGTGAGAGAAAGTGACGTGGCGGGGGCTATAGCCCGTGAATAGTAGGCGGTGCATTGGCACCAGCCTAAGTCAAGAGGTTACTACTGTAATTACTACACATGATCCATGCATGTGGCAATCAGTAACGCTAGCTAGCAAAGGTGATTACAGATTTCCAACGCCAACAACTTCTTTCCCTCTCGTTTCAATTTTCACCTGGGGACCCAGAAAGGAAACCATGGCGCTCTCCCCGCGCACCTTGTTGATACACTTGCCTCCCCGGACAGATCTCACTTTCCTCGGGAAATTTGCAACATCTACCGGTCCACACGAGCCAGGCAGGATGGTTCCTTCGTTCTGTTGGGATTTTTTTTTTGAAATTTAAACCAAATATATTAAAAGCAAGCAAGCCGTCTCATTACAAACCTTCCAGTCTTCTTAGATACCCTGGTAAGAAAAAAAGTGCGAAAGAAACTTGTTGCTCAGAGTTTAGACCATGGTTACATCATTTATGAGGGGTTGCAAAATAAAACTAGGGGGTTCATCGACCCAATTACAGGACAACTTCTTGCTATGCCCCTGACTAGCTAATAAGTGAGCTATACCATTGCACACCATTTTACAGTGTTTGAACTCAACCCGGCCAATAGATCCAATTAGGTCAAAACAATCCGTATAGATGGTTGTTGCATCATTCCACAGTTGCTCCTCTCCTGAACAATAATTGATCACTTCAGTACAGTCTGATTCGGCTTCAATAGCATTACACCCAATATGAATAACAAGTTCCAAACCGTGTTTCATAGCCATGGCTTCTGCAATGGAGATAGAAACGATGTGTGGCATCTAGAAGCATGATGCTGCCACAAAAGCTCCTTGTTGTCCCTTATAATAGCATCGGACGCTGCAGTGTGAGAGTCGTCGAAGAAGGCTGCATCGACGTTTAGCTTCAGGAATTTTGCCATAGGCCTTGACGAAATTATCTTCTCGGGTGCATTGTTGGAGATTTTCTGGGTTGAACCATTGGCCACAATTGCCCTAATGGATGTAGCACATTTACCAACAGGAGGGATCTTCTCACCGTGAGTAGTACACCTGCGCAGCCACCAAATATACCAGGTCATGGTAGCGATTGTTTCTGGTAGAAGAAGATCAGGTACTCTGGACCGAGTTCCTTATTCAATTCGAGCAGTTTGCCCAGAGTCTCGGAACATGAATTAGTACCACTACATGTGACATTGATCTGCCCGTCCAATTGCAGTGCTTTCCAAAGGATGATTGCCCTGTGACAATTGAAAATCATATAAAAAGTATCTTCTGGATAATTTTTGCAGATAGGACAAAGATCAGAATCACCAATATGACGAGCAGCCAAGACAGATTTGAGAGGTATGATCCCATGCATTAACCTCCAGCAGAAAAACTTTATTTTCGCAGATACATTTAGTTTCCAAAGAATTCTCCAGTTTGGATTATTAAGTGCAGTCCCTTGGACTAGGTTCCTGCAGGTTTGGCCACTATATTGATGTCGCCATTCCAAATGATAAGCGGACCGAACGAAAAACAAACCATTTCTGTTTCCATGCCACGCAATGAAATCATCAACATTATTTGTATTGAGGGGGATTTCCAGAATTCTATTAGTGTCCATAGGGTTAAAAATCCTTCTGATTATATACACATCCCAAGTCCCACATCAAAGTTGGTTGTGGGGAAACACAACTTATAAGCTGGAACAGTGCTTGTCTATCAGGATAGTCTTTCTAGTTAAGTTAGTCCCAATACTTGTCTATCAGGATAGTATTTCTAGTTGAGTTAGTCCTGAGGCTTCAAAAATACAAAACCACACCTAGATGGACATCCCTGGCTAATCACAAACGTCCAAACAGTTGGAGATTCGCGCACCAAAATTTGACCGACCACTTCCGTGTGAACGCTCGGCCTGCACCTGTCAGTGGATTATCCTGTTTTAGCCATTTTGGAGAGAGAATTGCTTTTGGGTAGTTTAGGCTGGTCACAATGGGCAGGAACTTAGCAGTAACATCACACACTCCAATACAACTTTGCTTACGTGGCGCGTATTTAATGAAGAGAGAGGTGCTTGTGGTAACTAGCTATGTTACCGGAACATCACACACTCCAAGAAACAATGAGTCTATAGCCTAATAAATGCATCATTGCATGATACTACATACATGTTACTATCCACTGTGGAAGTAGTAACATAGTATAGGGAAGTGTGTAGGTTATTAGCGTATGTTACTCCCCATTGTGACCAGCCTTAGGCAAAACGCAGCTGCCTCCTCCCACCTCCATCCCGTCAGTTCCACCCTCCCCCCAAAACCCAAAAAAGCAGCCGCTGCCGATGAAGGAAAGGAGGGCCCAGCCGGCTCCAGTGTCGCTGCGGAAGACGGCGAGGAAGCGCCGCCTCGTCCTCTGGCTACACCGTGCGTTGCCTCCCTCTGGCTTGGGCATGGTCTAGATCAAGGAGGGCATGGCTGGGAGGGGAGGCAGGCACCAGCGAACTCAGGGAGGTGCCCATGGCCTCCATGCATGGTGGCCTCGGATGTGGCCCTCTTCCTTGCGCATGGCCTCCAGACATGGTGGCCTCGGATCTGGACTACAGCTGCGGCGGCCCAACAATATTTTATATTCTCAAAAATATATTTGTTGTTTTAGATCTGTCTTGCATCGTGGACTCCTTTTCGTTTTTCTTTGTTTTATTTCTATTATGGATCTGGCCAAGGAGATGTTGGATCTTCTGCCGTGCTCTGACGAGATGATCCCTTGATCGTTCTACTCTAATTTTCTCGATTTTTTCGAGATGATTCGATCTCATTTCACTAAAGATTCATGGATATTTCTTAAGGTTCTTATAGATATTGATTGCAGAAATTCCTATTTGAATCGGTGTATAAGAGAAGTCATGGACAAATTTATGTGCGAAAATATGCATGTTGATGTAAAAGATTTGTAGCAGATCTTGTCAAGATGGTTGCATAATTTATGTGGTTGTGTGGATCTTCATACATCTGTTCGATCTTGCAAGAAACGATTGATACATTTGTTTAGTCTTGTGTAGGTCTAATACAAATCTGTAAATTTGTGCATGGATATAGAAGGATTATGTGAATCTTGTGTGTATCTTGTTACGTGTTGATATCGATCTAGTCTCTTTGAATGCATCCAGCATGTAGTCACTTGGAGAAGAAACTTTGTGTTGTGCGAAATCTGTAAATATTGTCACTTGGAGAAGAAACTGCGAATTAAACTTTGGAGAAATGTATACGCTAACAAATCTCTAGGATTTTATTGTGAATTGAGGGGAGATTAATTCTTTCAATCTCTGGGAAGTTCTTTCTGGATCTCCTTGTGCAATCTGAATGTTCTATGTATGTTGGAAATTTAGTTCCAAGTTATTGTTCTCTTTGATTTTTTGCACTGATTTTGTATGTGAATGCCGTTGCCAGAACATATTGTGATATAATCCCTTTGTTTGATGTGTATAATTATGATAGAAATTTATTGTGTAGTACCTGCTTGAAATTTATTTGCTGCTACAGGAATATATGTAGGTTTCTGATGCAAAATGCTTGTTAATCCATGATCCGGATTACTAAATAGATAAAATGTTGTAATATAATTCCATTTTCTAATTTTTTTTAGGTGTAATATTGAAAATTATTAATGAATGATTCATGGTAGAAAAATGTTAATGCATGATGAATGGTTTTTTTAGTAGCGGCAGCATTTGTTGACCAAGATTCCCCCTACATGGGTCTGCTCCGGATGAAATGTGCCGGAGGACATTTTTGGCATAGAAGTGCAGGCCTGGGCAGGTTTGTTTAGGACAGAATAGTTATTAAGCGCGGTTATGTAGGAAAATGGAAATCAAACGAATGTGGGGGTGGATGTAGTGTCTGCTAGCTTGTGCGCATCCCAACCAAGATGGACGGTCCGGATAGCCCTTGGACATTCATCTAGGTGTGGGGTCGTCACACTCCTGAGGCTTCGTTTGTTTGTGGGCTCCGGCACACCTGGGCTGTTTCGGCACCAGCTCATGTGTGAGGAGCTGGACTGGACCATATGCCTACTGGGCATCAGGGGTCCATGATAAAAATTTCTATAACATCTCCATATATAGCGAGAGCCCCTTCAGCCCGATGTGTAAAGCGGAAGAATGTCGGGATTAGTTCTACACATGGAAAGTTGACATGTGGGAGCACAACTTGTAAGCTGAGGCGGTCCTCCTCAATCAGGCTAGTCTTTTGGGTTGAGTTAGGCAGGATGTCTCGATTTTTTGTAGACACCAGTGCATCTAGGCTCTTTCGACAGTCTTTTGGGTTGAGTTAGGTTTGACGTCTCGATTGTTTGTGGGCTTCGGTGCATCTAGTCTCTTTTTGCACCATCGTGGCTGTCGAGTTGCGTCGGACCGATGTGCACTCTCACATGTTCGTCTAAGAACTAGGGCGTTGATTCGGAAGCAGGGGGTTCCAGGAAGCTGGGCTCGGATCTGTACTATCGTCTATCTGAAATTTCATGTGCTTGTTTTATATAAAACATCCTAAAATCCATGTGTACACGTAATATGCTAAAATATATCATGTTAAGCTAAATATCTATTCAAATATGCATTCCTTGTTTTATCTACATGTTTTGTTTCTTTATGGGTCATTGTTATAATCGATAGGCAAAAGAAACAACGATAAACAAGAGATAAACACATGGGAATACAAGAATTTTAACATGGAAAAATCCATCCAATGAGAAGGATAAAAAACCGCGGGTGTCGGCCAACAAATAATCACTACATCGGGAGAGGTTTTCAATGACTTGGATTTACAACTCTTTTCCCTGGGAAATACTGATCCATGACGCGGTAGGGCGGTTGGCCCCTTCCCCTTGTTGAGATGCAAACTCTCTATTAGATTCTAGATAGACATCGTGGTCAGGAAGCGTGCCATTTGCTTGTCCCGACAATCAACATGTAACTATGTCAAAGCTACTCTATGATTGCAAATTGACCAAATGTTACTTCATGCAGATACCAAAGTCAGTAAAGAGCAGCAAAATCACCAAATGTTACTTGATGCAGGATCCAACATTAGTAACACTAGCCAAGGTTATTTGTAGCAGCAGAGCTAGCATAACGTGCAACATAATCGTGTTCTATGCTCATGTTCATTTTACAAGTATTTGTTGTTTACACTATAGCTGAAAATTGCCTACCCATCAACATGTTGTAGACAAAACAATAGTTGTTACATATCTAAAATATAGCAGTCAATGAGAAGAATTCAGTTTCAGCGTTCTATCTCTTGCTTTACTCTAGTTATATTTGGGAATTCATCTGTACTAGATGTGGAGATAAGTAAATATAGTAGGTGGTTACGGGCAAGAACTCTTAGCTTTCACAATACTTTATTTGATCCGAATTTGGTTAGTCTTGACGTGATAAGAAATGTTGAAAGTTATGCCTCTTTCATGTCGAGAAGTCGGGTAAGACTGGCAACCGCTAATTCGCATAGTTTGCGGAAGGAAAAAAAGACTATGGATGAAAATCAAGGCGGATATCAAACGATTACTTCTGCTCTATCAAAGTACCAAGTGATCATTGCAGATTAACAAAGGGATTGAAACGTTAGTTATACAATTTTGGATGAGACAACTATGAAAACTATAACATTGTCTAGATAAACCATTCCTACTACAGGGTAGTAAGAATCTCCAATTCTCTAATGGCACATCGATCTGGTTGAATGCTTTGGTGCTCAAGACATTTTTAGCAACACGTCTATACAATTTTTTTGTTGTAGTTTTATACAATCAATAGATTCATCCAAACCCACTCTCTAGTCTTGACCGAGTTCCCTTGTAGTGGGCATGAGCTGATGGCCTTCCACTCTCCGCAGCGCACTCTACCCTAGATCGTGTGACCCCTTTATAGAGGTTTTGATCAGGTGTCATCTATATTCCTAGCAACTTGATCAACCGATGGATCAAGCATCGTGATTGGACATCACACTACTTCACCAGCCTTGGCACGAGTGATCAAACTGCAGCAACATTGACACTTTGTGTCCTTTAAAACGCTACTCCCAATGTCTCTAATTCCTAATAGTAACAACATGCCAAATATAGTAGTTGATGTCGTGCAATGTGTTACCTCTCTTCGTCTCCGAGTTTTACCCTTGCTTAGTTTCATGGGGAACCAAGGGTCTAACTTTGGCTCTACTAACAAATACTAGAAGGTTGGCGATCCATCTTAACTTGTTTTCAAGCTAGCTTTGTGTATGTGGGTATATATATATAAGGAGGAGAGGGATATTTTTCACCTACCATTATGCATGTAGGAAAGGCATGATAAATATGCACATTTATTATATTCACTTGGAAAGTAGGTGACTATTCTTTGATATGTTTGGGTGTTCATATGCACTAGAAAAGGGTAAGTAAAATTGGTTTGAAACTTTATGAGAACAATTTAAAAGGTCAGTACATATCTTGCCACCTCATTTGTTACCTCTAGGTATAGGAGGTAGAATTTTCCTTACTCAAACTTTCCTCAGTAGTGCACCTAGTTTTAAGTTGTATTTTTTCAGGATTTCAAAACGTTACATAAAATGCATTGTTTTCTTTAGGGCTAGCTTGATGGAGAGGGAGATCGAAGTGATTGAAGCTCTTGGTAAATGGTGGAGAGAGATTTATATTTGTGGTACCCTTTCCCGAGCTAGGAGAAAGGTGTATATAGTCTCCACCCAATCTGCGTCTAGTAGTACCGGTCGACGTCCGAAGGTACCGTCCTTGGGTTCCTTCGAGAGTTCAACGCAGAAATCATCTAAGCAAAATACCAGACCCGTTAGTACCGCATGGTGCGGTAGTACCGAGCGATGGTCCATTTTCTTCACAGGATCCAATACCGAGTCTGGAAACTCCAGTAGTACCACACTGGCCCGGTACTACCGAGCGAGCGATACTACCGGCCATGGTCGGTACTTCCGCATTTTTGCAGGACACTTTCAGTACCCTTTCTGTAAACCTCGGATGTACCGACTGAGTCTGGTACTTGATGGGCGGTACTACTGAACCACACACGGTAGTACCAACTTTGAAAGAAATCCTATGAACAACTTGTTTAAATGAGATTTTTCTTATGGGTTCAACTTAGGGATCAAAACATTGATCAATAATGCTCATAATATAAGTCCTTGCATCACTTTCACACACATTAGGATGATCATTGTGTTGTCAACAAACATCAAAACACTTTAGGGATATAAATGCTCTTTCATTCTCCTCATTTTTGGTGTTTGATGACAACACAATTGTTGAGCATAGGATTTGTAGAGATAGGAGCACACACATTCTAGCAAGTATATAAAGAGCAACTATAAATAATGTCTAGAATAAAAGACTTGCAAGGTAGCAACACAACACTTAAGCATAAAGGTACTTACATGTCTTACACCAGGCCTACGGAAGAATATCCAAATAAACAAAGACACAAGCGATAAGAAGTAACAAGAAAGAAAAGTTCATGTTTCCTCCCATGCGAACCCCCGCGGATCGACCTAGTAGAACTCATTCTCCCCTGTCATAAATTCCAAAAACGGAGAAGAGCGATGCTAACCGTGCCATGGAGAATCACTCTCCGTCATCTCCGTTGTGGGTGGAGGAGAAAGTGTCAGCGACCTGGATCTAGGAGCTAGGAAAGGAGATACTCGCGGAATTGCTGCGGTGGATTACGATTACTGATAGGCATATTGTGTGGAGAGAGTTCTAATTACAGAAGCAACGGCTAAGATGTGCCCAATTCGCCAACTATTTCTGTTCTGCTATGCTCTATATGTAGTCGCCGCATGCGTACTTGTTGTTGGGGTTGCGCGTTCGTTTCCCTTGCAGGGCCACCTGTTAGTGGGCCGTGGATGTAGAGGTACCGGTGTTGACATTCCCCTCTTCTTGTCGACCTGCTTTCCCCCAAGCCGGTTCCTGAGGAAAGAGTTGACGAAGTTCGTCTAAGTCCTCCCATGTTGCCGATGAAGCCGGATGGTTAGACCACTGTATCAATCCTTGTGCAACAGAGCTATGGCCATGATCGGCAAACCTTTGTTGCAACACATGTATAGGAAACTGCCAGAGATCGTCAGGAGAAGGCAAGCTCTCAGGTACCTGAAGATTTTGACCCAGAGCCTTCTTCAACCGCGAGACATGCACTACCGGGTGGATCCTGCTAGATTCATGCAAATCCAGGCGATAAGCAACTTCCTCCAATCGCTACAGCACCGTGCAAGGACCATAGAATTTGAACAACAGTTTGTGGTGCGCACGGGGAGCAATGGAGGACTGCACATAAGGCTGCAAGCGGAGGTAAACTCGATCTCCACACGAGAAAGAACGCTCACTCCTGTTCTTATATGTGTGTGCCTTCATACGTTGGTTGACGCGCTGCAAGTGCTGACAAAGAAGGCATACCATCATGTCACGTTTAGACAGCAAAGTGTCGACATCAGTGCTCCCAACGGTGACATCCAATGAAAGTCCCAATTACCGAGGAGAACGCTCATATAGAACCTGAAACGGCGAATTACCCAAGGCAGAGTGCAAACTAGTGTTGTACCAATATTCTGCATGAGCTAACCACTGTGACCATTTTGTTGGGCAAGCATGACAGAAGCACCTGAGATAAGCCTCTAAACATTTATTAACACGCTCAGTTTACCCATCCGTCTGCGGATGATATGACAATCTCATGCGGAGCTGAGTACCAGAGCGTCGGAACAAGTCTCGCCAGAAGGTGCTAGTAAACACTCGATCCCTGACAGAAATGATCGACTCATGCATACCGTTAAGTCGATGAATTTTCTCCATGAACGCAGCTGTCATAGTGGCAGCGGTGAAAGGATGAGAGAGGCCAACGAAATGGGCATAGCGAATAAACTTTTCAACAACAATTAAGATGGAATTGAATCTGCTACAGGAGGGGAGCCCTTCGATAAAGTCCATGCTAATCACTTGAAACGCCATTTCAGGAACTGGCAACGGTTGCAATAGGCCAGGGTAGCGAGAGCGGTCAGGTTTGGCACGTTGGCAGATTTCACATTCTTGAACAAGGTTCTGACAGAAGTCTTCATACCCCTTCTAGTAAAATAGCTGACGTACACAGCGTAGTGTCACCGGAATCTCGGAATGGCCTCCGGCCGGACTGGAGTGTAGTGCATGCACTATCTGATCCTGTAACGTAGGCATAGCAGGAACCCATATTCTCCCTTCATAACGGATGACGCCATCACATAGTTGAAAGCGAGCGAAAAATGATGGTGACAGGGCCAATTGCCGGAGGAGAGCGACGGTTTTTGGATCCTGAGCCTGTACATCTTCAACCCACATTGGTTGCATTGTAGACAAGGCAAAAAAAATCAAGGTTTCTCCATGTGGATGGCGTGAGAGTGCATCTGCAACCTTGTTCTCACTTCCTTTTCGATAAACGATCTTAAACTGAAGCCCAAGCAACTTAATAAAGACCTTGTGCTGCCACGGGGTATGAAAACGCTGGTCAGACAAGTCAGCCAAACTGCTATGGTCCATACGGATCAAGAACTCCGCGTGCTGGAGATAGCTACGCCATATGTCAACAGCGAGGAGAACCGCCAAGTATTCTTTCTCATAAGTGGAGAGGCCTCTAGTGCGTGGTCCCAATGGTTTGCTAACAAAAGCAATTGGGTGCTCGCCTTGAATCAAGACTGCACCAACTCCAGTATCATAAGCATCTGTTTCAACAATAAATTGTTTTGTGAAATTTGGCAAGGCAAGGACCGGGGCAGTAATCAGAGCAGACTTGAGAGCTTGAAGCACATCTTCGGTTTCAGCGTCCAAAAAATGGAACATGTTTACGAAGCAAGTTGGACAGTGGGCGACTGAGCACGCCATAATTCTTGACAAATTTACGATAATATCCTGAGATGCCCAAAAATCCTCTCAACTCTTTCAAGTTTGTAGGTCTTGGCCAATTTTGAACATCATGCACTATTGATGTGTCAGTAGGCACTCCTGCAACAGATATTGTATGTCCCAAGTATTCAACGTGCTATTGTGCAAAGCTACATTTAGAGGGTTTCAATTTCCACTGCTGGTCTGACAACAACTGCAGCACTTGCATTAAATGTTGAATGTTAGCTTCATAGCTGGGCTATAAACCAAGATATCGTCAAAGAAGACGAGGGTGCATTTACGCAGTACCGGAGCCAACGTCTTGTTCATGACACTTTGGAATGTAGCAGGGGCTCCAGTGAGGCCAAATGCCATGACCAAAAACTCGTAGTGCCCTTGGTGAGCGGAAAATGTTGTCTTATATTCATCACCCGGTGCAAGGCAAATCTGGTGATAGATTGCACGAAGATCGAGCTTCGAGAACCAACAAGCGCCATGGAGTTCATCAAGTAACTCGTCAATCACAGGAAGAGGATAGATAGACTTCAAGGTCAGAGCGTTAAGCTTGCGAAAATCGATACACAGACGCCATGCCAGATCTTTCTTCTTCACAACTATCAATGGTGATGAAAAGTCGTTGTTACTGGGCTGGATCACCCCACTGGCCAACATTTCAGCAACCTGATGCTCAATTTCTGACTTCAGTTCAGGTGTTTGTCTATATGGGCGGCTTCGGATAGGAGAAGCACCAGCTACCAAATGAATATGATGATCAAAACCACGACGAGGTGGAAGTCATGTAGGGTCTTCGAATAGGTGTTGAAAACAATCCAGTATCTGATGTATCTCTGCAGGAAACACTTGTGTACTCGATGAATCACACGGTTGTTGTATGAGGTACAACCCAACCACATTACAAGCAGCAACATCAGGCAAACGTCCTTGCAGAAACACCTGTTGCCCATCCATGGAAAATTGCATCCATTTACACTTCCAATCCACATGCATTGGACCCAATGACACCAGCCAGTCCATGCCCAGTATCCCACCGTAACACTTGAGAGGTAATATCTTGAAACTTGTATCAAAGGAGTGATCAGCACATGTCCACACACAGTGAGGTAGGAATTCAGTACAATGCAGCATACCACCACCTGCAACTTTGACTGGTTCTGCTCGGTGTAACTGTTGGCGTTCATGAAACTGTAATGCCAACTCTTGATTCAGAAACGAATGAGTGCTTCCAGAGTCCACTAAGAACAGGGCTTCATGACCTTGAACGGTACACACCAATTGAATTGCTAGTGCAGGATCAGCGCTGCCAGAATCACTGGATAGCAGTATCAAATTGACATGTGGCTCAACATCTTCAGTAGGCTCCTCATTGGCACTCAGAGATGCATAGTAAAACTGCAACATCTCCTGAACAACATGAAGCTGGACAGTTGTCTTACATTGGTGTTCAAGGCTCCAGCGTTCTCCACATGGCATGACGGTAAGCCTTGAGTCCCGCGAGTTTGTCATCAACTGGAACTGCAGGTTGCTTGCCCTTATCAGGAACTGGTGGCAGTGCCAATTGTCGAGGATGAACAGGCAGGTATTGTTGTTGCCGTTGCTAAATCACGGGAGGTGGAGCGTTGAGAAGAGTCAAACCATCGCCAACTTCCTCCTGCAAAAAATTGGGCAAATACGCAGTATCCAGATCCGTGGGTCGTTGAATTGCAACAATCATGCGGACAGAAGGTTTGAGCCCATCTAGAAACCTAGTGGTGTAATGGAGTGGATCGGGACTTGTTTCATAAGCAGAAATCTGATCTACCAACTCAGTGAATTGTTCAATGTAATCATCTACCGATCTCGTTTGGACGAGACGATAGAGACGACGAACCAACGATTGATGCCGATTGCGTCCAAATCGCTGCAGAACAAGGCCACGGAACCCCTCCCAAGACAGAGTAGCTAATTTAGATTGAATAGTGAAAGTAAAGTATGGGCACCTAGAGGGGGATGAATAGGTGCTACGACCAATTTTAATTTTTAACAAGATTTAGGCTTAGCTTAAAGGTGAATTCTCTAGATAGTGCAACTAAGGGTGAATTTACCTATATGGCAAGGCAAGCAATTAATGCAACTAGGAGAACACTTAATACAACAAGTACTACAATAAATGCTTCAAGTACGAGTAAGTAGAGAGTGAGGAACGAGGTAACCGATGGAAGCACACGGAGACACGATGTATTCCCGAGTTCCTCCTTTTTAGGGGAGTACGTCTCGTTGGAGGGGTGTGAGCTCGCCACGAAGGCCTACTCAACGCCACAAAGGCCTCACCCTATTCTCCGATGAACTTCCGCCACAAAGGCCTAGTTCACCTCTCACTATTGAACCCCTTTGAGGCGGGGATCGAATCCTTTACAAACACTTGGGGCACGCACCCACAACTTAATTGGGGGCTCCCAACTCTTCTTGAATCACCACTAGCAACAAGAAGCCTAGGTTCTCCACATGAGGAAACCCTAGGCAAAGATCTCTCAAGTAAATGAAAGGGAAATGGAAATACGGTTGGTGAAGATGTAGATCCGGTGGTCCTCCTTCAATCCTCAAAGAATCAACAAGTTTGGGTGGAGGAGGAGGGAGATCTAGCTTGGTGGGTGAGCTCAATCAATGGAGTCTTCAATGCTGGTGGAGCTAACCCTTGGGGAAGAAAGAGAGGGGCTATTTATAGCCCCCACTCAAACTAGCCGTTTTTCTTCCCAAACTGCGACCAGCCCGGATTGCTCCGGATTTTTTCGGATTCCCGGATTCATCAGGACTGATTCCGGTTGCAATAGAGAAATTCATGTTGCAGTCGGAATCATCCGGACTGAATTCGGATTGCAACAGAGAAAATCACGTTGCAGTCGGATTCGTCCGGACTGAATCCGGATCCTGGAATCACCCGGAATAATCCGGATTGCAACAGAGAAAAAAAACATTGCAGTCGGACTCATCCAAACTGAATCCATATTCTGGACTCCTCCGGAATAATCCGGATCGCACACTGAAAAACCTTTTCTGGCCCAGAAAAGTTCGTTGATCTTCGATTTCTTCACCATTTCTTTGACACCGTATATGTGCTGATATAAGACCAAATCCTTTGACAAAGTAGCACATACGGTTAGTAACTTCTTCATGTTGTCAACAAACACACAAAACAGCGAGATATCGAGAATGCACTTTCAATCTCCCTCTTTTTGGTGTTTGATGACAACATAAAGATTTCACGGGGATAAAACAATATGAACTAAAGAAATGGTGTCCAAAAAATAGACGGAGTTCTTCCTTGATGTGTGTCGTGAGGCACACACTTCATAGGCTTTGCTCCCCCTATGTTTTAGACACCCAGCCGTCTAAACAAGATCATACAATCATGCATAGATAATGATAGAGATAATAGCACGCATGATAATAGTAGCATAACCACGGGTAGGGTGACACAAATACGTCACAAGGTTCCACACAAATAGTACGAAGTTCCAAACGAAATAAAGATACCGGAGAACAAGCCTATAAGATCGAAATCAGAAGGCAAAAGACTTGTGCCCCAACCCTTGCAAAGCCCGTGGAAATCCTAATATGGGACTCCTTCTCCCCCTTTGGCATCAAGACGCCAAAAAGGGAAAACGAGTCCAACTAACGACCCAAGAAATCACACGTCATCTTCATCTTCATCATCCTCGTCTTCTTCTTCTTCCTCCTCCGGCTCATGAGTACCACCACCACCAAGCCCAACAGAATCAAAGTCATATTCAGCAGACCCTGACTCCGCATCCTCATCCTCAACATCAGCAGGAGGCACACCAAAGTAGAAGTCCTCGTCATGGATCAAAGGCATCTCAAACGGCACATAGACAGTGGGCTCAAGAGAAGGAGGATCATCAGGTATCTGAATCTCAGCAGGTCGGCGGTCGGAGTTCTGAATGTGGCGGGTCTCCTTAGCCAACTCTCTCTCCTCATGAGAAATTGCCCTGGTGTCACTGCACATGTTGAACATAGCCTTGAAGAACTTGGCAGTGCCACTGGGAGGACGCTGAGAGGCACTACCACCACTCGTGGAAGCAGAAGGAGTGGCCATAGGAGATTTGGACTTGGACCTTGAGTACTCCGGAATCTCCACGCCACGAATGAGAGAGGGAACTGTTGGAACGCGTAGAGATAAACAAAACTTTTCTTACGCGATGCTTCCAAGATCTAGCCGAGGTAGAAGGCCACGAGTATTACCACTAGACGCGCAGGTGCGGATTATCGATGCAGCGCGTCGGGGCAGTGCAGTCCCACGATCCGGTCCGGCCGATCCAATCCCTCGAACGTCGAAGTGCTGAACGTACAACACCTCTGCCGGTATCCACACCTACGAGGAGGAGCTCCGACGGCGGACTGCTAGGTCCGGTGCGGCGGCTGGACTGAGTGGGGCTAGGGTTCCCAACGCATGGGAGAGTGGACTAACGTGCCCGCTGCAACCTGCGCCCCTCTTTATATAGCGTATGGTAATGGGCTTCACAACACTTGTGGCCCATTCCCTCTGTGAGTCCGACTCACAAAACCAGTTCATTTCCGGTTCGGGTCCAACCTGACCAATACTTGCTCCCGCTCTTAAGTGTGCGACCCTGCAGGCTCATGGCGACTTGGACACGATTGGAGTCCAACTCCCAATCGATCAATCGGTAGCGGCTCCTAGCAGAACGTGCCGACTCCGAAGTACCATTGAGTCATGACGACATACCTTTCAATGTGATATTCATCTTAGTCCCTTTTGCCTCACGATATACCTTGTCGAGCTATAGGCGATTTATCGTCATCCCTTAAATAGTTCGACTCTCTTCTCGATCCGTGATATGTGATTCATATGACTAACTCTTAGTCAACAGACACAGTTAACACTTAACTGAGTTGCGCATGGCCATGCTTCCTGAATCATATCACTCGAGAGGGCCCAGAGAATATCTCTCCATTCGGAGGGGCAAAATCCCATCTTGATTATCCACATCACGCAGCTTGCTTCTCATTCGACCCGAACTCTGCCTTTATAGTTTCCTTGTCACAGAACAACGTTTGACAGAACCTAAGTCGGTGATCCACAACTCGGATTGTGCGACAACCTCAGGTCTAAGGATTACATTGATTGAGACATGCAAATGACGACTTGATCGTTGCATCTCAATGTGGGTCAGTCCGACTTGCTAAACTCTTTAGCCAAGTCCGTGAACGTTGGAATAGCATCACCATGCCCATGACAAGTGGAACTGTGTCATCAGCCAACACTCACATTAGTCTAGGGTGTGTGTCCAGCACAACCTAAATGACCAAGGACAATCTAGTATGAACAACATGAATATATAGTTCCACAATCGAATCACATATTCAATGACATATATCAGATGTTCAAAACAAGGATAACTTAATAAATTTATGAATACAGTGGGAATTACATCATACATGATTGCCTCTAGGGCATATTCCCAACAGGAACCATCCTCTTGCCTTTGACCACAGGATAAGAATCCATGATCTCAACCCCAACCTTGTGATTGATGAACCTCTGAATCAGTGGACCAAAAGCAGGCTTCCTCTTCTCACAGATCCCAAGGCACACCTCACGGTATATGAAATCCATCACGTCAATCTTCCTCTGGTTCTGAGGCCTAGTGATGAACATGAGGTTCACCATGTAAGCCCTGATGGCAGACTTATCACCAGCCTTGATCATAATGGTGTTGCGGAAGATCTTGGACAGCAGATTGTAGTAGGGATACATAGTAGAGTTGAAGGGCAGAGTCTTTCCCTGAGCATCAGGAGGATAACAGAAAGCCAGGCTAGAGTTGTCAAACTCAGAATTTTCATGGATTTTGAAACCATGATTAGCATAAGTGAAGGTCCACATGTATCCAAGAGCCTCAACCCACTCACCCAAATTGCTAGTGATCTTCTGGTCCCCAGTCATCCAAGTCACAGTACGAGAGGCATCACCATGGGCATGGAAAGTGCAGTAGAACTGGGCAATCAAGTCCGGGCAATACTCACACTCAACATCTAGCAGAGGAATCAGACCCATCTTCCTAAGGCAACCATGCACATGACAGAGATCACTGTATTTGTGCTGGTTATAGAACTCCATGTCAATCTGGGACTGCTTGTAGACAAGAGGACGAGCAACTGAGTAGAACTCTTCCCAACACTTCAGTTGAAGGTTGGTCCAGAAACGAGGATCATCACAGGTAGTGTCACGAAAGCGGTATGGATTCTTCCTCTTGATATGCTTCCACTAAGGGATAGAGCAACCTGCGAGGTCCAGTGTGGGAACCCTCTCCTCCTGATCATCACGGTTACCACCCACATGAGCTGTGCGCCCCCTGACGGGACGCGAACCCCTTCCAGCCAACTGCTTCCTCTTGGTACCCGGTTTTGAGCTGTCACCTGTGAATAGAGGACATAGGAACAGCAGAAGATAAGTTCATATGCCAAACGGGAACAATAGGAACTCTAATGGTTTGAAACAGTGCAAATTCTCATAATTTCTGGCAGCATCCGGACAAATTCCGGAGGCCCGGAATTTTCCGGCTGAGCCCGAAAAAATCCGAATGAGTCGGACTGGTCCGGATTGAATCCGGGCTCCTCGATCTGACTCGAGAAAACGCCCAAAAACTAGAAATTTTGAGTTAAAACGGTTCCAAACAATTAGGGGTACCAAAGGGATGAACCTAGAGGTGTTCTAAGTGCTAGAACAACATGGGATTGGCACGAGATTTTGAGATGGATCTAAGTCTAGATTGTGATGTGGTTAGACTATATCTACGAATCCATGGCATCTAGGTACGGATTGGCATGATGAACACGTTGATAGAACTTGGATCTAGATCAAACCCTAGGTGAGATTTCATCTAGAACCAAAAACAACCAACAAAAACGAAAAAGAAGAGATGTCGAACACAATACCTTTCATGGGGGAGTCCTTGACCAAAGGAAGGATCAAACAATCCTCCCTAGGGGCAACGGGGACGAAAACCGCGGATTTTGGTGGCTAGGGCACAGGAGGGGTGGAAAGAGTGGAAAGAAAACTGCCTCCCGTGCGTGTGGGGGTATTTATAAGGAAAACTGTCTCGTCCGGAATGGCCCGGAAAAATCCGGCTGCCGGAATATTTCAGACCCAATCCGACCTACTCGGAAAAATCCGGGCTAGGCCGGAATGAATCCGGGACAGGCCAGAAAAAGGCCAAACCATTCCAAAAAGACAGTTTTGACAAGCTGGGAAAGATGTGCTGTTGTGTGGAGTAAGGCATATGCATAGATGAACATGAGAGAGGAGAAATAGAGCAAAACACAAGGGGTTAGATTTCCTAGTCTTACTTCTCGGGGAAAAACAAACAAGATCGAAATAGCAACAAGAAGTAGTATTCGGAAGGATAACACAATAAACCACAAGATATCCAACTAAGAACCAACTCTTCAAACGAGAAGAGGTTGGTGGCCTAAGCCACCATGTAAGAGTTCATGGTATGCAACCGCGAAGATATATCTTGGGGGCATTGCCAATACTCAACATTGAAGCTCACAATTCAACATTAGAAATAGAGAGATAACAATGAAATTTTTGCTTTGGGCATAATGGGGGGAGGGAGAATCCAATGTGTTAGGATAACACTCCCCCTATGTCCATGCCTACACCTAAGCTCAAACACGTTTCATCTATAGGGGTGTGTGCAAGATCTTCAAGTCAAGCTCCTAGAATCAATCACATTTAGTTCATTCCTCAAGAACAAGAATCTTGCATCATCAAGTGGCTTCGTGAAAATATCCGCAAGATTGTCCTTGGTGGGCACATAAGATAGTGCAATGTCTCCTCTTGCCACATGGTCACGGATGAAGTGGTGGCGGATCTCAATGTGTTTGGTCCTTGTATGTTGCACCGGATTGTATGCAATTTTGATGGCACTTTCATTATCACACAAAAGAGGCACCTTGTCCAAATGAACTTCATATTCCTTGAGAGTTTGCCTCATCCATAACAGTTGAGTGCATGCACTTGCGGTGGCAACATACTCGGCTTCGGCGGTGGAGAGAGATATGCAATTTTGCTTCTTGGAGGACCAACTCACTAGGGACCTACCAAGAAATTGGCAAGCCCCGGAAGTAGACTTCCTATCATCTTGATCACCCGCCCAATCGGAATCCGTATATCCATTGAGAGAAAATTGTGCCCCCTTTGGATACCACAAACCAAATCTTGGGGTATGAACCAAATAACGAAAGATCCTATGGACCGCCATCAAATGTCTATCCTTAGGAGCCGCTTGATACCTTGCACACACACCTACACTCAAAACGATATCGGGCCTAGATGCACAAAGATAGAGCAAAGAACCAATCATAGAACGATAAAGCTTTTGATCCACATCCTTACTCCCCTTTGGATTACGTGATAAGTGGCACTTGACTTGCATAGGAGAGGTCTTGATCTTTGCATCTTGGAAGTTAAACCTCTTGATCATGTCTTGGGTATACTTGGCTTGAGAAATGAAAGTCCCACGGGCCAATTGCTTGATCTCAAAGCCAAGGAAGAATTTAAGCTCTCCCATCATAGACATCTCGAACCTGTCAGTCATAAGCTTAGAGAACTCATTATTGAAAGCTTGGTTAGTTGAGCCAAAGATGATATCGTCCACATAGAGTTGGCATATGAAAAGCTCTCCCTTTACTCTCTTGGTGAAGAGAGTGGGGTCAATCTTCCCAACTTCGAAACCACGATCATCTAACAACTCCCTAAGGTGCTCATACCAAGCACGAGCTGCTTGTTTGAGACCATAGAGAGCCTTGTCAAGTTTGTAAACGTGGTTAGGAAAGTTGAGATTCTCGAACCCTGGAGGTTGCTTAACATATACCTCCTCTTTTAGTGGACCATTCAAGAAATCACTTTTCACATCCATTTGTTGCAATTTGAAATTATGAGAGGATGCATAAGCAAGGAGGATACGGATGGACTCAAGGCGAGCCACGGGAGCGTAGGTTTCATCAAAGTCAATGCCTTCAACTTGAGTGTAACCTTGAGCAACCAATCTTGCCTTGTTCCTAATGACAATGCCATGCTCATCTTGCTTGTTCTTGAAAATCCACTTAGTGCCAGTAACATTGTGGCAATCTTTGGACTTCTCAACCAATCTCCAAACTTTGTTGCGCTCAAAGTTATTGAGCTCATCATGCATAGCTTCAACCCAATCGGAGTCCTCGAGAGCTTCATATACTTTCTTAGGTTCCACCATAGAGATATGAGCTTGATGTTCACAAAAGTGTGACAATTGCTTTCTTGTGGATCTTCTAGTTTGAACATCCTCCAAGACCTTGTTGTCTTGGGCATCAATATGCTTCAAAGCTCTTCTTATCCTTTTGATGCGACGGGCTTCGATCTCCTCATTATTGCGAGGAGGGATCACTTGATCATCTTGATCATTTGGGTCCCCATCTTGACCATCTTGGCCTTGATCATCATCATCATCAACAACAATATCTTCAACACTTGCTTCAACTTGAGGAGAGGATGAAGAGGATGGTTGATCTTGACCTTGACTCGCATTAGTGAGAGGAGTGGGTACGACTTGCGGAGTCACTTTGTCAATGAGATGAGGGTCTTGAACATGTTCTTGGTTAGGTGTAATAGTTGGCTCCTTGGCTTGTTCTTCTATTGTAGAGGAGGGCTCCACTTGTGTAGAGCATAGTCCTTCTCGAGTCGCCATAAGGTGTCCCTCAATGGGGCGGAAAAATCCCACACCCATCCTTCCTATGGCTTCTTGAGGTATTTCAACATCTACATTAGAAACATGAAATTGCGCCACTTGGGAGCCATCATTTTCCTCGAAAACCACACTACAAGATTCTATGACAATCCGAGAAGTTTTGTCATAGACTCTATAAGTGTGGGATTCGGCACCGTAACCAACAAAAATACCCTCAATAGTTTTGGATTGAAATTTAGACAACCTAACACCCTTGATCAAATGAAAGCACTTACAACCGAATACACGGAAGTAGGAGACGTTGGGCTTGTTGCCGGTGAGGATCTCATATGGAGTCTTTTCCAAGCCTTTGCGGATGTAGAGACGGTTGGAGGAGTGGCATGCGGTGGATATGGCCTCGGCCCATAAATATTGGGGAGAAGTGTACTCAGCCAACATGGTCCTTGCCATATCCAAGAGGGTGTGATTCTTCCTTTCGGCAACACCATTTTGTTTAGGAGTGTAAGTGGCGGAGTATTGATGACGAATGCCTTCTTCACTAAGGAATTCATTCAATGTATAGTTCTTGAACTCCGAACCATTATCACTCCTAATAGCCATGATTTGCACATTGTGTTGACGTTTCACTTGGTTGGAAAAGTCGATGATGGTTTGTTGAGTCTCACTCTTGCACTTGAAGAAATAAACCCAAGTGTATCTTGAATAATCATCGACAATAACCAAGCAATACTTCTTGCCGCCAAGACTTGCCTCGGACACGGCACCAAAGAGATCAACATGGAGAAGCTCCAAGATCCTCTTTGATGAAATAATGGTCTTGGCCTTATGCACCGTGTCAGGCATCTTTCCTTCAACACACGACCTACAAACGCGATCCTTTGAAAAGGAAACATTTTCTTTTAGTCCGACAATAAGGCCACCTTTGTGAAGACTTTGCAAAGTTCTCATGTTGACATGGGACAAGCGGCGATGCCACAACCATCCCACGTCCGCCTTCCCGAAAAGACACATTGCTTGAGAGTTGGTTGACTTTGAAAAGTCTACCACGAACAACTCATTTTCAACATGTCCCACGTGAGCGACGTCAAGAGTCTTGCTCCTCAAAAGGACCACAATATCACCATTGAAAAATACGGAAAAACCCATATTTCCAAGAGAGCGGACGGAAAGTAAATTGTAACCAAGGGATTCGACAAGCATGACGTTCACGATAGTTATATCGGGAGCCACCACAACCTTGCCAAACCCGGATACCTTAGACTTGGACGAGTCTCCATAAACAGTTTCTTGGATGTCATTTGGTCGCAACTCCGTCACAAGCTCTTTGCTTCCGGTCATATGATTAGTGCATCCACTATCGAGAATCCATTTAGTCCCACCGGAAGCATAGCCCTGCAAAAGATCATTGACTAGAGTTAGGACCCGAGATGGGTCCTTCATATTAGCAACAAGGGTCTTTGGAACCCAAATAGTATAGTCAATGAAACCCTCAATAGGACCAACATATTTAGCTTGCACAACACCATAATAATCAACATATAAGAAATGGTGTGGATTGTTAGTTCCCGCGGATGTGCTACGAGTAGTGTTGTCCCTAATGACACTACTACTCGAAGTTAGATTGTTTGCTTGAGCGGGTGTGCTAGGGGTAGTGTTGTCCCTAATGACAATGCCACCCGAAGCACCATTGTGGGTCTTCTTCTTGTTCTTCTTCTTCTTGTTCTTCTTCTTGGCTACATAGCCAAGACCTTGCTTGCCCACTTGTTGCCTTGGATCACTCAATTGTGGTCTAACAATGACCACATTGGAGCAAGGGGAAACCACTTGTGGGGTAGGAGACACAACCTTTTCAACATGTGTGCCTTTGCCCTTAAGCCTTGCTAGCTCATCCTTCAACCTAGCATTTTCCTCAATAATATTTGCATGATCACAAGAAGAAGTAGAGGTGCTAGGATTGTTAGGTTGATTAAGTTGAGTTTGGAGTTGTTCATGCAACTCTTTGAGGGATGAGTGTTGGCTTTCCAAAGCTTTGTGAGCCTTGGTTAGCTTTCCAAACTCCTCGGTTAGTTTACCATGACCAACCCAAACTCGAACTTATCATTTTTAGCCTTTTTATATTTAGCAATAGCAAGATCACGTTCATAGTGATGTTAGAGACTAGTTCATTATGAGTTAACTCAATAGATTCAAGTTCATCTTCTAGAGAAACTCTACCAACATGCTCTTCTTCAAGAGTCATTGAGAGGGATGCAATTTCATCCACACCCCTTCTCTCAACCTCACCTTTCTTCTCAAGGGCCTCTTGGGCCTCTCCCAATTGCCTCATGAGATGCTCAAAGTACTTCTTGGTCTCCCCTTGCATGTTAGACATAAAACGGTCCAAAGAGACTCTTTGATCTTCTTCTCTAAGACTAGCAATATGTTCTAGTTCACTAGGGGTCTTAGAGTTGGGAGAAGATGATATCTCCGTGGCCTTAGACATGAAGCACTTGGCATTGCATTGTGGAAGATCATCATTGGGGGATTCAAAGAGGGATGAAGATGATGGAATGGTAGCAATAGCTAGAGCGGCCACTTCACTAGTGGTTTCTTCTTCTTCATCACTCCCGGAATCATACTCCTCTTGATTCAAGAGCACAAACTTGGTGGGAGATTTCTTGTTGAAAGTTTTCTTCTTGAAATGAGGTTTCTTGTACTCAACCTTGGACTTGTCCTTGCGAATGAGCTTGCCACTATGGAGCTCTCTATTCTCGTAGGGGCACTCTGCAATGAAGTGGTGCTTGTCTTGGCAATTGAAGCAAGATCTAACTTTTTGAGCCCCATCATTTCCATAACGAGACTTGGTATTCTCCTCAACAAATTTCTTTCCCTTGGGGGGATTGTTCCAAAACTTTTGCACGGTAAGAGCAATGAGATCCTTTAGAACGGGATCATAGTCTTGTTCCTTCAAAGGAGGCAATACCTCATCTCCATCTTCTTCATTCTCAACCTCTCTTGACAAAGCCTTGGCCTTCAAAGCAACGGATGCTCCTTGGTGCATTCCAATGGCCCTAGCACAGTTGTCAAGAGCATTCTTGGTTTGCACCTTGTAGGAGCACAATTCTTGCATCACTTGAGTTGAGGTCATGGAGGAGAAATCATGTCTTCCTTGAATGCTCTTCAAGTCCGTGCCCTCAAATGGCATCACGACAATCACGTACTTTCTCTTGATCCAAGCATCGTCAATATACTTGGCACCCGCACTAGAGAAGGCGGTGGCAAGAGTTTTGAGTCTTCGATACATGTCAACATGATCTTCTCCATCACGCATGAAAAATCCTTCGGCCTCATTGGTCAAGGCGTCATAAAGATTTCTTTGCATGCTCTCATTCCCAACGAACATGATGACTAGTGCATCCCATGTTTCTTTGGCGGTGGAGAAATGTTGAAGATGTGGCATGTGGTTGGGGCCCACGGCTTGTTGGAGAATGGACAAGGCGGTGTAGTTTAGTTGGAAATCTACGGCTTCTCTTCTTGTAAGATTCTTGGGATCAAATGGTTTGTATTCGTCACGAGTGATCCTCCAAAGATCTATACAAGAAGGATTCAAGTGAGTCTCCATGTAGTATTGCCATTCACGAAAAGAAAAGGCATCAATTTTAGGTGGATCTCCTCTAGGGATTATATGAGGATGAGGAACGGGAGGATCGGGAGAATAACTTCCGGGAACGGCATGAAATCCTCCACCTCCTTCCGTACCCGATTTAGCGGATTGTTCGGCGGAAGCATTTTTAGGTAGATCACCCTCTACCCCATTCTTGGCACCCTCCGGATTAACTTCCGGAAGAGAAGATTCGAACACCTCCGGTCCTTTGGCTTTGAGGAGTTGTGCCATGAGTTGACGCAACTCATCAAATTTAGTGTCTATGGATGAGGTCAATGAATTTCTCAAAGCATTGAGATCATCCATGGTCACCTTGCCACCGGACGAGGCGGCATCCAAATCGTCTCCCATACTAAAACTCTTAGGCGGTTAAGCCCGATAGAAGAGCCGAGGCTCTGATACCAATTGAAAGTAAAGTATGGGCACCTAGAGGGGGGGTGAATAGGTGCTACGACCAATTTTAATTTTTAACAAAATTTAGGCTTAGCTTAAAGGTAAATTATCTAGATAGTGCAACTAAGGGTGAATTTACCTATATGGCAAGGCAAGCAATTAATGCAACTAGGAGAACACTTAATACAACAAGTACTACAATAAATGCTACAAGTACGAGTAAGTAGAGAGTGAGGAACGAGGTAACCGATGGAAGCACACGGAGACACGATGTATTCCCGAGTTCCTCCTTTTTAGGGGAGTACGTCTCGTTGGAGGGGTGTGAGCTCGCCACGAAGGCCTACCCAACGCCACAAAGGCCTCACCCTATTCTTCGATGAACTTCCGCCACAAAGGCCTAGTTCACCTCTCACTATTGAACCCCTTTGAGGCGGGGATCGAATCCTTTACAAACACTTGGGGCACACACCCACAACTTAATTGGGGGCTCCCAACTCTTCTTGAATCACCACTAGAAACAAGAAGCCTAGGTTCTCCACATGAGGAAACCCTAGGCAAAGATCTCTCAAGTAAATGAGAGGGAAATGGAAATCCGGTTGGTGAAGATGTAGATCCGGTGGTCCTCCTCCAATCCTCAAAGAATCAACAAGTTTGGGTGGAGGAGGAGGGAGATCTAGCTTGGTGGGTGAGCTCAATCAATGGAGTCTTCAATGCTGGTGGAGCTAACCCTTGGGGAAGAAAGAGAGGGGCTATTTATAGCCCCCACTCAAACTAGCCGTTTTTCTGCCCAAACTGCGACTAGCCCGGATTGCTCCGGATTTTTCCGGATTCCCGGATTCATCCGGACTGATTCCGGATTGCAACAGAGAAATTCACGTTGCAGTCGGAATCATCCGGACTGAATCCGGATTGCAACAGAGAAAATCACGTTGCAGTCGGATTCGTCCGGACTGAATCCGGATCCCGGAATCACCCGGAATAATCCGGATTGCAACAGAGGAAAACACGTTGCAGTTGGACTCATCCGGACTGAATCCGGATTCCGGACTCCTCCGGAATAATTCGGATTGCACACTGAAAACCCTTTTCTGGCCCGGAAAAGTTTGTTGATCTTCGATTTCTTCACCATTTCTTTGACACTGTATACGTGTTGATATAAGACCAAATCCTTTGACAAAGTAGCACATACGGTTAGTAACTTCTTCATGTTGTCAACAAACACACAAAACAGCGAGATATCGAGAATGCACTTTCAAATAGCTTGTAACCAACGAGTCGTTGGACCTTCGAATTGCATCGTAGCGACGGAAATGTAAAGAGCAGGATCGGTATCAAACATAACAAAGTAATCCTCGCACCTAGTCTGCCCCAATTTTGGGTTCTCTCCGGTGAAACGAGGAAAATCCATGAACGGCATTGCCCACACCAGATCCAGGAGACGTGGATCGCCTATTGCGACTGAATAGGTTGACACCAAGGTTAGCTTAGGCGGGGGCGGTCAGATCGCATGTTCCTGTTGCCGGAGGAGGAACGTGCAGCGCAGCGGCCGGCCGATCCATTCCCCGTGTAGACGATGAAGGACGGTGCCCATCCGGGCCGGAATCGTTGCCCCGTGGCGTCCTGGCGAGAGGAGTCGCGTCGGCGGAGCAGGCACCCGATTCCAGGGTAGTGCGAAGATCAACGAACTCTTGGCGCAGTTCCTGCTCAGCACCGTCGGTGTAGGTCCACATGTCCTTGACGACGGCGGCGATCGATGACCGCACGGCCTCCTGCACCGTGGATATGATGTGGTTCTCCAAATCGATGGTGGATGCCGCCGATTCCTTGCGGATCTTCTCCAGAAGAGCCTTCCCTTCCTCGGTTAAGTTCTCCATGATCTCTCGGTGGCGAATTTTGTGTATGGACCGCGGGTTAGTGTGGTGGGGATGTGGCTGCTCTAGATCTAGAGCTCTGATACCAGAATGTTAGCGACCCGGATCTAGGAGCTAGGAAAGGAGATACTCGCGGAATTGCTACGGTGGATTACGATTACTGATACGCATGTTGTGCGGCGAGAGGTCTGATTACAGAAGCGACAGCCAAGCCGTGTCCAATTCGTCAATTATTCATGTTCTGCTATGCTCTATATGTAGTCACGGCCTGCGTACTTGCTGTTGGGATTGCACGTCTGTTTCCCTTACCGGGACACCTGTTGGTGGGCTGTGGATGTAGAGGTAAGGAACATCATCATCACTCTAATATCCATGCTTGGACTTCCATTCCTCAGGATGGGTTATCTGTCCTTCAGATCTACGAGACACGGGAAAATCCATCATTGCCATTATAGCCTTCTCACGAGCAGAAGACTTTTTTAATACACATGAAGTTGGTACATACGCTAGTGAGGTCGAGCTTGAAGCAAAAGGCCCTCCTAGTCTTGATCCCAAATTTCTTGAACCATGATGGTTCAGTCATTAATCGTATGGATGTGAGGAAGGGAAATTAGGCCACTGTAGCTTAGCCGACTTCTTTCCTCCTACGTGTTAGAGCATCTCCAGCAGCTCATCTACATTTGATCATCTATATCTCTATATAGAGGATCATCTAAAAAAATCTGTATAGATGTTTGCAGATTTACAGCAGAACATTTACTACCATTCATAATTTTTTCTCCAACGGTGGACGCACACCCACTATTCTCGAAAAATGTCAACAGAGAGCGAAAGCACAACAACCATCTTCCTATCCTGCCCCGTCGAGCGGAGGAAATGGCCTTGCCGCCCAACCCATCGTCGTCCCGAGCAGCTGCCCAAGCAGCAGCCCTGCCCCGATGCCCTCTCCCAATCCCCTCCCGAGCAACCCCTCTAGCTCTGACAGGATCGGCGAATCCGGCCATCGGTGCATCCCGCCTCCATCCCCTCCAGGCACGGCCGGCCCTCGCAGCGCTCTCGACCACATTGCCTCCACCAGCTTCCGCCTCCCGACCCTGCCAACGAGCTCCGGCCTCCACCATCCCGCCTCCAGCCTCCACCACCCCGACCCCTGCCAAGGAGCTCCAGACTCCACCATCCCGCCCGCATCGCGCCTCCATCCCGCCTCCACCAGACCCCGGTGGTGGCACCCGCGGCCCGCCCGCATCCGGCCGTGGCCCGCCCCTCAGATGCATCACCGCATCCGGCCATCCCAGCTACGGCGCCCGCGGCCCGCCAGCTGCCCGCATCTGGCCTCCCGCATGCATCCGTCCGTGGCGCCCGCGGACGGCGCGCATCCGGCCCGCCCGCTTCCGGCCGTGGCCCGCCCTCCCGCCTCTCGGCGTCTGCATCGACCCCAGCGCCTCCCGCGGACGGCGACGCTCCCGCCCAAGCGCCTCCCGCGGACGGCGACGCTCCCGGCCCCAGCGCCTCGCGCGGACGGCAGCGCTCCCGGCCCCAGCGCCTCCCACGAACGGCGGCGCTCCCAGCCCCAGTGCCTCTCGCGGTCTCCCTCTATCTCCTAGCTATTTCTCTTTGTGGATCGAAAAAAAAAAGTAGATATCTCGGGACGACGGGCAAGTCCGGGAGTGGCACCGGCGTCCTTCTCCTGTGCTGCAACCTCCGCTGCGCGCGGGAGAGGAGCGAGCGAGAGAGCAGTTGGTTTGGAGGATCAGCTCTCCATCACCCAAATTTACCTGACGCGTAGCTGAGCTGGGAGGACATGCATCGATAGATGACCGGGTGGATGAGCTGCTGGAGAGGTTATTTGGACATCGGTCAGCTATATTTGGCATAGATGTCCATTTAGATGATCTCCTGGAGATGCTCTTAGAGGAGCTGAAATTTGTAATGCTTGTCGAGATTAGCGATGGCGATAATTTATATTTTTTCTGTCGGTCCATGGGAGGAATCTCGGCTGGCTTTGAAACTCTGCGGATGCCAGAGCAGAACTCCCTCCTTCCGCGTGGACTAAAAGGCAAGCAAGTGTTCCCACGTTTTCAACTCCCTCCTGTGTTCCCTTCCATGTTCCCAGGTTGCAATCGTCCATATGTTGAATATAAGTTGTATGTAGTATACAACTCACGGACAGTATTCTGTCATTCAGCTTGGTATCAGAGCCACTATAGTCTACTGTGACAACATCAGCGCCATGTACATGTCCTCTAATCCGGTTCAGCATCAACGCACTAAACATGTGGAGATAGACCTGCACTTTATTCAGGATCGAGTTGCCCTTGGAGAAGCCCGGGTACTTCATGTTTCCACCAGTAGTCAGTTTGCTGATATTTTTACCAAAGGACTACCCACTGCTGTCTTCCAAGATTTTCGCTCCAGTCTGAACATCGTCTCAAGCGTAGTTCCGACTGCCGGGGGGGTGTTGAATATAAGTTGTATGTAGCGTGACACATCCATGTAACGTTATCTACTGTAACTCCTAGCGATAGTTTAGGTAGTCTCCTGATCCTTCGGATCGATACTCTGGCGTGGGAAGTGCGCTGCACCCACGACCTCTCTCTCCCTGTATATGTAACACCTAAACTGATCAATACAACTCACGGACAGTATTCTGTCATTCAGCTCCATATATCAAGTCTCGTGCTAATCGTCCAAATCCGCCTGGCAGTCGAGACAATTAGTCTGCCAGTGAATCCATAATATAACAGTGTGATATCATCCATGTGGCGAAATTTGACCACATCAAGTTGAGGTTAAGATAATGCCATGGATCTGTACCCTAGTAGAGTACTAGCAGTACCCTGGACGGCAGCACTGTTGCAGCATCAGGTCCCCCGCTCCTTCCCCACTCCATCGAGGATCTCACTGCTCCGAGCTCTGAAGATTAGTTTTTTCTTTATCCTTTTCACCACGAGATCCACAGCACAGACCCAGTCCCAGTGCCACTGCGCCTCTGGACAAATCTCACTGCAAGCAAGCAGCCAATCTCTCACCAATCAGCAATTTCTTGTCCCCAGCTGCAGCCGGCCTCTCCTCTCCCTCCTGCAGTCGCCGGCCGGCCTCCTGCTCTCGTTTCCTTGGACTCTCCGTTCCTTCCTCATTGTTGCCTTCTTCTCCCCCATCCCACTGCTGCCCAAATCAAGAACTCGAGCCGACCCACTCCAGCACCCCAGCCTGAGCAAAAATCTGTAGCATCTACCAGTCCACATTTTGCACGGAGCAGGCGCCAGGCAGAACGGTCGCCCCTTTGCAATGGTGATACTTCCTTGGGCCATCTCGGCCCCGGGGTGCTGATTAGGTGGGCGCAGAGAAGAGCGGCGTGGAGTTCTTCTTCTTGGGTGCTCTGTTCCCTGGATTTGGAGGCAGGAGGCCAGATCCGCCACTTCCTTCGAGTGCAATGGGCGGTTCCATGAAGCTCGGCTCGAAGCCGGACGCCTTCACCAGGCGAGGCCAGGCATGGTAAATGCTCTTCTTCTCCTTCCCTCACGCTTACCATTTTCACTTCTCCAGATTCCTGGCGGAAACCGGAAGCTTCCTGGCGGAGATAAATAAACTGCCCCCGCTTGTCTTGTTCCTGCTGGCTAACAGTTTAGCACTTGAAATAGAGAAGCAGGAAAATAGCGATGTGTTAAAAAAAAATGGGGATTCGGGGACACACTAACTAAAAAATCTTTCTTTTCGATTTCTGGCATGATATGAATATTCGTGTGGTCTTGCCTAGTCTGGAGTGCGCCTGTGTCCATCCACATCGCTACCCTCTGTTCTTCTGCTTGTTGCGTGCTTTGGGAAGCTCTAGGCTTCCATTTTTCCGGTTTTACTTTCATGTACAGGACAAATTTTTGCGTGTTACCTCAAATGCCAGATAGGCAGATAGTGCAGCTGTGTTCTCCAGGGTGGATATTAGCAACGTTGTGCTTCTTTTATTGCTTCTCGGTGGAAGCAATGCCATTTGGTTTCAGCAGATACTCTGAATATGAAACAATTCCCTAGTATCAGTTTTTCTTTAGCCTTTAGTTAAACATGGGAAGGTGTTTACACTACTCTGAATATGAAACAATGTCTTATCAGCTCTATTAGTTCATTAAAACTAACTATGCAAGCCAAAAAAAAAAAGTGTGTTTGGTAATTGACTGATGGCCATCTTCTTCTGGGCCTTGCAGGTTCTGCACAAGTGGACTTCCCAGCGATATTATCGTCCAGGTTGGGGAGATGTCTTTC
The DNA here is from genome assembly GCA_028641055.1 of Alopecurus myosuroides. Taxonomy (NCBI): domain Eukaryota; kingdom Viridiplantae; phylum Streptophyta; class Magnoliopsida; order Poales; family Poaceae; genus Alopecurus; species Alopecurus myosuroides. Next base: position 28,643,593 of record CM054063.1, read on the forward strand.
CACCTCCACAAGGTAATTTGCTTTCCAATCTAGTAGCTTGCTGTCTGTTTGTGATGACAAGAAGCAAGATGTTGTATCTTAGCTCCTACTTGTAATTTGGCCGTTAGGTAGAAGATCAAAGGAAAAACATCATCTGTAACCTCTTGCCTTTTCTTTTACATTTAACTGAGCATAATATTTAATTCTCAGATGGGGCTGTACTTAATTAGTGGTGTTCTTGTAGTTGCACATTTACAGAGTGACACTCAAAGGGAGGAAAGGGAGCATTTACAAACTACTTTCTATTAATATTCAGCGTGTGATTTTGGTATTTACTGGTTGTCCTTTTATTCTAAATGTTCCTTATATCCTTGCAGTTCCCTCTGCTTTCAAAGAGTTCCATCCTGGGAAGGTTGATTGAGGAAAATTCAGACCAAGATGAATGTATCATCAAGCTAGCGGACATCCCTGGGGGCGCAAAATCATTCGAGTTAGTGGCAAGGTTTTGCTATGGTGTGAAGATAGAGCTTTCTCCAGCGAACATTGTCCACCTTCGATGCGCTGCTGAATATCTCCAGATGACAGAAGAAACAGCTGCAGATAACCTCATCAACCAGGCAGAAACGTTCTTTAACCAATCAGTCCTCCGCAGCTGGAAAGATTCCCTGGAAGCGCTCAAGACTTGCGAAGCCCTTCTCCCTCACGCCGAAGACCTTCACATTGCGAAGAGATGTGTCGAGTCGTTGGCTGCCAAGGCTAGCATCGACCCGGACGTCTTTGGCTGGCCAGTATCGGAACACGGTGCGATGCTGAGCCCCGAGGGCAGTGTACTGTGGAATGGTATTAGCACAGGCGCGAAGCTCGGGAACTTCAGCTCGGGTTGGTGGTACGATGATGCTTCATCCTTGAGCTTCCCGACATACAAGAGGCTCATTTCCACTATGGAGTCAAGAGGCGCCAAGGAGGAGATCATTGCGGGTTCGCTCATGTACTACGCCAAGAAGTGTCTCCCAGGACTCAATAGGCGTCAAAGCAAGGGACTGGGGCCCATGGCTTCTTCTGCTACCCTCTCCGAGGAAGAACAAAGGCGCCTGCTTGAGGACATTGACAGGATGCTGCCTCTACAGAGAAATCTAGTATCCACAAATGTTTTGCTCTGGCTTCTTCGAACTGCCATGATTCTGAAAGTCAGCCGTGCTTGCATTTCCAACTTAGAGAAAAGAGTCGGCATACAGTTAGATAAAGCCACATTGGAAGATCTGCTGCTGCCGAACTTCTCGTACACCATGGACACGCTCTACAACGTCGAATGTGTGCGCAGGATCCTCGATCACTTCCTGGAAATGGACCAGACGTCTGGCGGTGTCTCTCCTTGTTTGGATGATATGATGGCTTCTCCCTCACAGGCACCGATCACCGCTGTCGCTAAGCTAATCGATGGCTACCTTGCGGAGATTGCACCAGATATCAATCTGAAGCCACCCAAGTTCGAATCTCTTGCAGCCGCTTTGCCTGAATATGCTCGTCCGCTGGATGATGGTCTTTACCGTGCCATTGATGTGTACCTGAAGGTATACTCTTGTTGAACCTGTTCTATCTGACAATTGTTGTTATGCATTATCTTTCTTCGCATGGATTCCAAAGCATGTAGTGTGGTGCTTATTGCATACTCGTCATCACTTCCTCATTTAAGCTCTTGCACCGAGAGTTGAAGATACATTTGCACTTGTTTTCATAAACACAAGCAAGATAAAAAAAAAGACGAGCTTTAACATTCCTGATGGTGTTACTTTCTGCAATGCTGACAGGCACATTCTTCTCTACCGGAATCCGAGCGCGAGCAGCTCTGCCGGCTGATCGACTGCCAGAAGCTCTCCCTGGAGGCATGCACCCACGCGGCGCAGAACGAGCGGCTGCCGCTGCGTGTGGTGGTGCAGGTCCTCTTCTTTGAGCAGCTTCAGCTGCGGACGTCTATCGCCGGGTGCCTCATGGTCTCGGACAACCTCGAAGGAGGATCATCACGGCATCTGCGTGGCAGTGATGCCGCCATCCCGACGTCCGGCGAAGCCGGAGCCAGCTGGGTCACAGTGGCCGCGGTGAGGGAGAACCAGGCACTCAGGGCCGGCATGGACAGCATGCGGCTGCGTCTGGCTGAGCTCGAGAGGGAATGCTCTGGAATGCGGCAGGACATCCGGAAGCTCGGCGGCGGGAAGGACGGCGGGTGGGCAGCGCGGGTGCAACGGATGTTCAGCCTGAAGATGAAGCTGCAGATGTGCAGCACCGACGAGAAGGCGAGGATGGAAGAGCAGCACCGGAGCACGGCTGCCAAGCTGGAGAAGCTGCAGGCCAAGGTTTCCAAGCACAGGAAGCACCTCACTCTTGATAGTGCCTGAACTCTGAACCTTTTTCACCTCAGACTTGGAATTCCTGAACTTCAGAGCTGAATGTGCAATGCCAGAGTTTAGTTCTTCAGGCTAAATTTTCACTGATGGTTTGGATGGTAGTGGTGTTGTAGAACCGACATGTCTTGTAACTAAGAAACCGGAGCGGACTAACCGAGGCGTCGAAACGGGTTGATTCCCAGCAGTCTAATGAAGAAAACAAAAAAATCGGTGCAATCGAAATATCTTTTGGTTGTCATGATTTACTGGAGGGCCTTCATTTGCAGAGTGCAACAGTATGGCTCTTTCTCATTGTGCATGATTTTGGATGAAACAGCATAATCAATTAAAGGACAGTAATGCATCCACCCAAGTACAAATAAAGTGGACGATAATGCCATGAAAAAGAGGTTATTGCCATGAAAGAGACGTGTCCAATCACAAGAAACACCTCTCCGTTGATGCCAAAACTCTGAAGCGCTTCCTACTGTTTCATGCTGAGTTTCAGGGCCGAGTGTTCAATGGCAGAGTTCAGTTCTTCAGGTGAAATGAAACTGCCACTGATGTTCAGGCTCAAAGTGATATGAAACTATGAAAATGGAGCAGACTCGACTAGAGGGTACCGTGCGATTTGGCCGTTTGTGTTGTGATGTTGTAACGTCTGAGCAAATCAAGGTTGCCAAAAACCTCACTGGGTACATATATCGTTCTGTATGGAACCTGTAATGCATCCATCCAAGCCCAAAGAAAATGTACCAACAATAGTCTCAGAGAGAAGGAAGCAAATTTTAATCAAGACAACATGCATGTTTCACCGGTTTACAATACCACAGGAATGCTAGGAGATGTAAACAACTGAATTACCAGCGAAGCATACCCAAATATGTTGGTTTCTAAGTTTAAACAGTTGGTCTTAGAAACCACAAATCGGCACCAAATTCTCTGCATACAAAGTTGTACCGCTGCGTTTATGACCTGCTAGCTGGATGCTGCCTTCTTGGGGATCATAGTAGAACCACATTTCATCCATGGCACTCTTAAGCTGTAGCAACATCCTCCCATCGGCCATGAGCTTCAAGAGGAGCCACCCATACATGCCTATAGTGCCAAATTTCACTCCGTGAGGTGTCACCCTTGGGAGTGTCACATCAATTACAAAGTCCTAGATCCAAAGAGGAGCGAGAGAGCGAGCGAGAGCGAGATCCCACCGCCGTCTGCCACTCCGGCGGCGGCGTCCACTTAGCCTCACGCCGATGGTCACCCGGCTCCAGCGACCACCCACCTCCACCTCCCCCTCCTCCCTCCCTCCCTTCGCTGCTCCGGCCATGGGTTCTCCATTCGGCTCGGGGCGGTGGAGTGATTTCTCCGACGACGACGAGGAGGATTCGACCCCTTCCTATTCCGAGGTCCTACGAAGTGGGTCGCCGCCGGTGCCCTCGCCGGTACGCGCGCCTTCCCCGCTGCAGGTCCTGTCTAGGGCGGCACCGCTATCTAGTGAGGTGCGCGGCAGGTGGCGCCGCGGAGGGATCGCTCCCCACCCTTGGAGCCGTGCCCGTGGCTGCATGGTAGTGCTGGCAGCCGTGGTTACAAAAGGCGGCTCTAGCTCCCGGCGTTGCACATCCGGGCGGACCTCCCCAAGGACCTGGCCGGTTGCTGCTTCAACTGCACCGAGTCGGGGCATATCTCCAAGGACTGCACGGGGAAGACGAGGTGCCTCAAGTGCAAGGAGAAGGGCCACCACACCGGCGGACCTCCGTGAAAGGCTGGGGCCTCGCGCCACGGATGTGCTACTGGCACGGTTGACGCCGATGAGGGATCGTCTGGGCGCGCGGCTTCTCCCTACGCCGCCGCGAGAGGAAATCGCCTCAACTGCCTGATATGTCATAAACGTATCCCTAATTTCTGATGTTCCATGTTGTTTCCCATGTGTTTTCCTTACACTTTATGTCATTTTTATCGATTTTCCGGACTAACCTATTGACAAGATGCCACGGAGTCCGTTCCCGGTTTTCTGTTGTTTTTAGTTTCAGAAAAGTTCATCTGGAAATATTCTCGGAATTGGAAATTCGAAAGTCAGAAATCTTAGAAGTCCCGAAGAGCCCCAGAGGGGGGCCACAGGGTGGCCACACCATGGGGTGGCGCGGGTCCCCCTGGCCGCGCCACCTAGGGGTGTGGGCCCCCTGGCCACCTCCTGGCATCGCCCTTTCGCCCATATATACTCCCCGATGCATAAACCCTAGGAGAATCGACATTTTCCACAAAATACATCTGTAGCTCCGCCGCCGCCGCCGACAAGTTTTGGGGGACAGATTCTGTTCTGGCACCCTACCGGGACGGGGAAGTGCCCCCGGAAGCCATCTCCATCGACACCACCGCCATCTCCATCGTCGTTGTTGTCTCCTATGATGAGGAGGGAGTAGTTCTCCCCCGAGGCTGATGGCTCTACCGGTAGCTATGTGGTTCATCTCTCTCTCCCATGATGTGATCATGAGCTTTGTAATCTATTTGAATTCGTAGATGTTACTCTTCATCTTTTGCTACTCAAGTGCTTTATTAATATGAACTATGGAGTCACCTTGTATCGCGGGGTGAAGGTGATAGTGTGCACATCGTGTGTGTCTCTTCTATGAATTGTGGTGTTTGTCTAGTACCTTCTAGGGCGCTCCTACTGACAGCGTGGGGTTAACTAGACATGGGAATGCTTACTTTAAGGAATTCTTTTTGCAGCCCTACGCAATGATTAGTGTTCGTTATCCAACCAGAGAGGGTTAAGAGTAGCATAGTGAGAGAAGTTATCTAGTTATTCATTTATGTGATCATTTTTGAGTATCCTCTAGTGAAAGTAGGAGCCCTAGGCCTTATTTCCAAGCATTGAAACACCGATTTCCGCTTGTTCTGCTACATGTTTGCTTGCTGCCATTGTTATTTCAGATTGCTATTATCACTTATTATCATCCACATTACTTGCATTTTAATCTCTCTTCGCCGAACTAGTGCACCTATATACCTGACAAGTATATTGGGTGTGTTGGGGACACAAGAGACTTATTGTATCTTAATTGCAGGGTTGCTTGAGAGGGATATCTTTGACTTCTACCTCCCTGAGTTCGATAAACCTTGGGTGATCCACTTAAGGGAAACTTGCTGCTGTTGTACAAACCTCTGCACTTGGAGGTCCAACACTGTCTACAAGAATAGAAGCATGCGTAGACATCAAGCTTTTTTCTGGCGTCGTTGTCGGGGAGGTAAGGTAAAAGGTTCTCACATCCTCGGGTGTGAGTGCTCGAAGTTATTTCCTTTAGATCTTGCAATTATATCTTTTTGTTTCTTGTTTTTATTGTCACTAGTTAGGCTTAATGGAAAATAACAAAAATATGAGAGATCTTTATAATATTTATCTTGAGTTAGGACATGAAGTGTTTGAAGAGAAAATTAAAAAACCTATGGAGCTTTATTTGCATGCTAGTGGCAATGTTATTAGTATGAACTCTTTAAACACCATTGCTATGGAAGAGTCTAAGCTTGGGGAAGCTAGTCTTGATGAATATGATATTTTTAGTCCCCTAAGCATGGAGGAACAAATTTACTTTGATGATACTTTGCCTCTAATATATGATGATTATAATGATTGTGGTATTCTAGTTCCACCTGTTTACAATGATGAATATGATATTTTTAGTCCACCTACAATAGAGGAAAATATTAATTATGATTTCAATATGCCTCCTATATTTAATGATTATGGTGATGAGACCAATATTGATAGCTATTTTGTTCAATTTGCTCCAACTATTATTAATGAGACCGACTATACTTATGTGGAGAGTAATAATTCTTTTATGCATGTGGCTCATGGTAAGAATGTTATATGTGATAGTTACATTGTTAATTTTATTCATGATTCTACTGAAATTTATTATGAGAGAGAGAAACATAATTTTATGCATCTCAACAATATCAAGTTTCCCCTCTTTATGTTGAATTTTTTGAAGTTGCACTTGTTGTGCTTTCCTATGCTTGTTGCTTTTTGTTTTCATGACTTGTTTTTCTACAAGATAATTTTTCATAGGAAGTGGGTTAGACTTAGATTGGTTTTATGTTTGCTTCTTGATGCTCTCTTTTTCTTCAACAAATATTTCTTATGTGAGCACCTTCTCAAATTATCATGCCTACCTAAAAGGCGTTAAAGAAAAGCACTTCTTGGGAGATAACCCATGCTTTTATTTTTGCTTTGTTTTTCTCTGTTTTCTTTGAGTCAAGGGGGTGTATACTTCTTTATAAACTCTTTTGTATCTTTATTTTCATATCCTAGTAGTGACAAGTAAAGTTTCTGACGAAAGTTGGAGTTGGTTTTTCAGATTTCTGCTGTCCACCGTAAAACATCATATAAAATCCTGGAAGATCAAAATGATCTGAAATTTTTTATGCTTATTCCTCAGATAATTCCGCAACCTTTCTTAGTTTACCACTTTTTGATTTGAGCAACAGAACATTTTCGAAAAAAAATCATCTTTACCCGCTGTTCTGTTTTGACAGATTTCTGCTAATAATTGCATTTGCTTCTTAATCTCTTTCTTTTGGTGTTCTTTTGAGAAAAAGAGTTCTAAAAGAAGTTGTGAGAGTATCTAATGTGTTTATGAGTGTTAGGATTATGTTCAAACTGAACCATGTGAATTTATTATTTCGATTTGCACTAACGTTGCCAATGAAGATTGTGAGAAGTTTGGTGTGAAGGAAGTTTTTAAGGGTCAAGAGAAGAGGATGATATGACGTGATCAAGAAGAGTGAAGAGCCTAATCTTGGGGATGCCCCGGTGGTACATCCCAGCAAATTCCAAGAAGACTCAAGCGTCTAAGCTTGGGGATGCCCAAGACATCCCCTTCTTCATCGACAGATTATCAGGTCACTTCTAGTGAAACTATATTAGTATTCGGTCACATCTTATGTGCTTTACTTGGAGTGTCTTTTTTTTTTGCTTTCAGTTTGTTTAGTTTTCTTTGTTATAGTTTATGGTTGGATCTTATCATACTTGTGTGGGAGAGAGACACGCTCTGTTTTCATTATTTAGAACACTCTAGTTTTCATTCTTATTGTTCTGTGAGTGTTCACTTTTTCTAGTACTGCGTTTAGCCTTTGTTTTCATGCATATCTTATTCAGAATTGTTAGTTTTAGTAGTGTTATATGAGTAATCTCATGTTTTCTTGTTGTAGAATGTAGAGAATTTTTTTTAAACATCTTTTATATGGTGCTTGTTGGGAAAAGAAAATGCTGCTTGATGTAGAATTTATAATAGTGCAAATAGAAACTTGTATAGACTGTGGCTAAAACTTTTTCATGCCATGCTAAATGTTATTTTAGTTTTAAAGCCTTGTGTTTATTGAGTAGCATGAATAGCTTCAAATAGCCGAGAGTGTTTAATATGCCTTGAAAGATTCATGAGTTGTTCTTGTCATAGTAAAGCATAAATTTATGGTATTCTCTTTCGAATGTTTCGTTTGGTTGACTTGGCGCATGCTCACACCATGTTTATGGCTATGAACCAGTCACGAATAGACTCCATGACCACTTAGTTTTTGAACTTGTGATACCTCGTATTCTTTAATTAATGATGTTTATGTCGCTATGCATGATTATGGCTCTTATGCTCTCTTGATTTGTCGCTCTCAGACTTTTGCTAGTCTCCACCTGTACCGAGTATGAAATTCTACTCGTGCATCCAAACTCCTTTAAACCAAAGTTTTCCCATTGTGTACACCATACCTACCTACATGTGACATTTCACTTCCACTCCAAGTAAATTGCTCATGTGCTACCTTTAAAACTTTCTAAAAATTATTCCAGTTTTGTGCCCTTGTTTTAACTCATGAGGATGTAAATTGAGAATCTTTATCTCACTTGTTGATTGGATTTCACACCCTCGACTAGTGGCTTCATCCACTTATCCAAATGATAGAAGAGATGGCAGCGGGGTGCCCATACCCAAATTAATACAAACAAATTCTCTTCACTAATTTTGCCCCTGATTTATCAGTCAAACCATAATTGTGTAAACAAAAGAGAAAGAGGGATGACCTTCTACACCAGTTGCGTCCTTCACAATGGGATCCGTTCTTGTGAATCCAGTTGGCTTGTGACGTACTGTATTGTATGTTTACTATTCGTTGACATAAGCATACACCTCTCTTAAAAATGTTTTCAATACCTCTGTTTAATAAAATAAAAGCTCTAGCACATGAGTGATCCCTGCTTCCCTCTACGAAAGGCCTTTTCTTTTACTTTTATGTTGAGTCTCCATCTTCTAACTTTATGCATAGTTGAGAGAGCATTTTTGCCATTCTGAGTTCTATGTGCATTTGTCCCATGAACATAAATAATTACTTCATGATGTGATATTATTTGTTCTAGTCTTCCTCATGAACTTTGAAAGTGTCCTGGCATTTATGTTTTGTCCCACTCTTAAGGACTAGCGAAATACCACTTTGCCATGCTTTCTCTATACCTTAAACAAACGTTTATCTTTCTTTGCATTATTATTCATGATCTTTTATTTAAGATACTCTTCATGATGCAAAGTGATTGCTATGCTTTATTATTAAAGTTATATTTATCATGTTTGTGTTTGAAGTTCTATGATCTTAGCGTACATATGCTTTTACATTATAATGATCAAGTTTATGATAGCAGCATGTAACCTCAGAAATTATTTTGTTTTATCGTTTACCTACTCGAGGACGAGTGAACTAAGCTTGGGGATGCTTGATACATTATAAACGTATCCCTAATTTATGATGTTCCATGTTGTTTTCGTGTTGTTTGCCACATGTTTTCCTTACACTTTATGTCATTTTTATCGATTTTCCGTACTAACCTATTGACAAGATGCCACAGAGGCAGTTCCATGTTTTCTGCTGTTTTTAGTTTCAGAAAAGTTGTTCTGGAAATATTATCGGAATCGGAAAATTCGAAAGCCAGAAATCTTAGAAGTTCCGAAGAGCCCCGGAAGGGGGCCACAGGGTGGCCACACCATGGGGTGGCGCGGGTCCCCCTGGCCGCGCCACCTAGGGGTGTGGGGGCCCCTGGCCACCTCCTGGCATCGCCATTTCGCCCATATATACTCCCTGAGTCATAAACCCTAGGAGAATCAACATTTTCCACAAAATACATTCGTAGCTCCGCCGCCGCCACCAACAAGTTTCAGGGGACAGATCTCTGTTCTGGCACCCTATCGGGATGGGGAAGTGCCCCCGGAAGCCATCTCCATTGACTCCACCGCCATCTCCATCGCCGTTGCTGTCTCCTATGATGAGGAGGGAGTAGTTCTCCCCCGAGGCTGAGGGCTCTAACGGTAGCTATGTGGTTCATCTCTCTCTCCCATCATGTGATCTATATGTGATCATGAGCTTTGTAATCTATTTGAATCGTAGATGTTACTCTTCATCTTTTGCTACTCAAGTGCTTTATTAATATGAACTATGGAGTCACCTTGTATCGCGGTGTGAAGGTGATAGTGTGCACATCGTGTGTGTCTCCTCTATGAATTGTGGTGTTTGTCTAGTACTCCCTCCGTTTCAAAATGTAAGCCCTATTAGCAAACTAGTTTAGCTTTCTAAAAAGGCTTACATTTTGGAACGGAGGTAGTACCTTCTAGGGCGCTCCTACTGACAGCGTGGGGTTAACTAGACATGGGAATGCTTACTTTAAGGAATGCTTTTTGCAGCCCTACGCAATGATTAGTGTTCGTTATCCAAGTAGAGAGGGTTAAGAGTAGCATAGTGTGAGAAGTTATCTAGTTATTCATTTATGTGATCATTGTTGAGTGTCCTCTAGTGAAAGTAGAAGCCCTAGGCCTTATTTCCAAGCATTGAAACACCGATTTCCGCATGTTCTGCTACATGTTTGCTTGCTGCCATTTTTATTTCAGATTGCTATTATCACTTATTATCATCCACATTATTTGCATTTTATTCTCTCTTCGCCGAACTAGTGCACCTATATACCTGACAAGTATATTGGGTGTGTTGGGGACACAAGAGACTTCTTGTATCTTAATTGCAGGGTTGCTTGAGAGGGATATCTTTGACTTCTACCTCCCTGAGTTCGATAAACCTTGGGTGGTCCACTTAAGGGAAATTTGATGTTGTTCTACAAACCTCTACACTTGGAGGCACAACACTATCTACAAGAATAGAAGCGTGCGTAGACATCACTGCCTCTCGGGTCGCGCCTCCTGGAGGCCGCGCGTAGGGTGGAATTGGACGGTCCGCGTCGTGAAGCTGCCCAATGTGGCGGCGTGGAGGGAGAGGGGCGGAGGAGGCCTGACCATGTGGAATTCCCGCCCGCTGTGCTCGCCGTCCCCGCCGCTTGGCATCGGAGCCTTGCTTGGTCACGACGGAGGCGCGAGGATGTGAGCACGTGTTTGTGTCGTGGTCCGCCGAAATCGCGCCGGCTGAGCATGTCCCCCGTTGGGGGCTTGTGGCGTTTCTCTCGAGTGGCAAAGAGAAGGTATCACTGGAAGAAGTTGCGGCGGCCGTGGTCGAGAAGGTGCCGAGGGCTGGCGACAACTTCTCTGTCCACTGGTACTGGCCGGCGGACTACTTCTTGGTCTGCTCGAGCCGCCGCGTGCGCAATGAGGTGTTGAACGTGGATGGAGTAGAGGGCGTGGGGTTCTCGCTGCGGTTCGCACCTTGGAACAGGCAGCTGCAGGCTGAGCTTCATCCTCTATGCTATCGTATTGCGGTGGAGATCACCGGAGTACCGACGCATGCTTGGTACAGCTCGACGGTGAATCTTATCCTCGGGTCGTCGGCGTGGGTGGAGCGCCTTGGTGAGGCGTCGGCAAGCAGAGAAGACATGTGTCGTTTGAAGGTATATGCCTGGACCGATGAGCTGGAGAAGGTGCCGGGGAAGTGCGAGCTTTGGATTGAAGCACGCGGAGAGGCCACGGAGGAAGGCGGAGGTCTAGTCCTTCCGGTGGAAGCGGTGATCCCAGAGGAGAAATCGATGCTCAAGTATGAGGTGATGGTTTCCTTGGTTCGGTCAGAAGACGTCGCGGGGCCGCCGGTGGTGGGCGCCGTTTCTCGGGAGGACGACCTTGACGGCGGTGGCGCGGGTGGCATGGGGCCCGGAGGGGAGCATGCCGTGGATAGGGAGCCGCCGAGGCTTTTCCGTCCGCGGGACTCTCGAGACGTTGGTCCGCGCCAGACCGGGCGTGCCGCTGGCGGTGACGGGGGGCATTGCCGTGCTGCGTTTGGTTGTCCGACGGAGGTAGTCACTTGGCGGCGCCTCGAGGAAGAAGACGCAGCTGCAAAAGGCGTCGTGGGGCCAACGTGGGCATGGGATCCCTCTGTGCTCCCGTTGGGTGATGAATCAGCAGCGGCCACGTGAGAAAGCAGAGAGGAAATGAGGCGGTGGGACCCAGTAGATTTGGAGGCTTCCCTCCTGCCGTCGGGCCCGCAGATCGCCAGGACGGTCCAGACTGTGGTAGTTGGGTCGCAGCTGGCTGCTATACCATGGGTAGGCGTTTCTAAGGTCGTTTTGGGCCTGGAAGAGGACAAAGTGGTGCAGCGAGTGGTTGGGCTGGTGGGGTTTGGTCAGAATTCTATCCCTGCAAAAGTCTATGCTGCTGCACCTCTGCCCAATAAAGTAAAAGAAGATGTGAAGATCACCTCTGTGGGGACGGATGTGCCCATGGTTGTCCAGGATGGCCCGATTCAAATTTTTTCAAACGAAGAAAGGAAGGTGGTGGACTGGTCACCGATCCAAAAGTGGTTGGTGGTGGCTAGACAGCAGGAGGCAACGCTGCTCGACTCTCCAGGCTTGCTCTCTCCTGTCAGCACTGATGCTTCTTTGTCTCGCGTGGAGGCCCGTTGGGATCCGATCGGGGCCCAGCAGCGAGACTCCCCCACCTCGGTTCTCGACTGTTTTCTAGTGCCCCTGTCACCGGTTGGCTCGGCGGAGGAGGACGTGGAGAGGGACGCAGATCAGGACCTGACACAGACAAGCCCGAGGGTGAGCCCGGTTTCAAGGCGGCGGGACGAGGTGAGCTATAGCTGTGGAACATCATAAATTAAGGATACGTTTATGACGTATCAACATCCCCAAGAGATTTTTAGTTCCTACTCGTCCTCGAGTAGGTAAATGATAAAAACACATAATTTCTGAGGTGACATGCTACCAACATAAACTTGATCATCAATATTGTAAAAGCATATGTAAGTTGAGATCATATTACTTTAAACACAAACATGATAGATATAATTCTAGCAATAAAACATAGCAATCATTTTGCATCATGAGAAGTAACACAAAAAAAAGATCATGAATAACAATGCATTGAAAGTTATACGTTTGTTTCAAGTATAGAGAAAATATAGCAAAGTGATATTTCGCTTGTCTTAAGAGTGAGGCAAAACATAAATGTCAGGACACTTTCAAAGTTTAAGAGGAAGAATAGAACAAATAATTTGAGAGCAATTAATAACACATCATGAAACAATTAATAATGTTTCTGGGACAAATGCACATTAAACTTAGAATGGCAACTATTCTCTCTCAACTATGCATAAAGTTAGAAGATGGAGACTCAATATTTCCCACTTTTAGCAATAGAAAAACAACATGATTGGTCATTCTTAAAAGCTATAGGAAACATTATAGCAATCCTATTTTTAGTAGCATTATAATGTATAACATCAAGTAACATAGGACCATCGTCTAGAGCATTATCATATAAATTTTCTAAACAAACCTCCTCATTATAATGCATATCAATAGTTGGAATAAATAGAGAATTCTCATATGATTTATCAAAGTAGCATGGATTATCATCAATAACAGTAGCAATATTATTATCACAAGTTTCATTCATAGTAGTATCAAGGTCACAAGTATAGAAAGTATCAACTTCATCAAAAAAGGATATTTCAAAAGAATCAATAGGACCATCACAACTATGAGTTACAGAGTTACTCTCATTGGGATATAGACATGGGTAGCTCCATTCTTCCTCCTCCTGATCATAATCTCCTTCTCTTTTTCATCTAATGAGCTTCCAGATTCAGCAATTTCTTCTTCCATGGGCTTCTTCAAGGCATCAGTTACTTCCTTTGGTTGAGAGCATTTATTAAGATATTCAATTATGTAGTAATTACAATACCTGTAATTATCAAAGCAATATTCAAGTATAGTATAAATCTCGTATTTAGAAGGTGCATCATCAATACTTTCAAGTAAATAGGCAATTTCGAATGCACCCTTCCAAGCAATAACGTCTTCAATTTGTTCCACATCATATAATTCATAATTTCCCTTAACATAAGAAGATATGGTAACATTATCATTATACTCACATTGAAAAAGGAGGTGTTTATACCTCCTACAACAACAAGATTTATCAAAACAATAAGTATCAGTATAAGTAGAGCACAAGTTTCTAGCAATGATACGCAAAATTTGTTCCCATAAGTGTTTCCCTTTTTGTGACAAGCGGTGTTCCTTATAATATTTTTGTTGATCTTCCGTGGACCCACTTTTCCAATAAGATCTAGTTTCAAAGACATCAAACATTGATAGCAAGCATGATAAAACAAGTAACAAGCAAAACAATAACAAGGTAAAAAATGATTGGAGGTGAGCGACTCCCCTTGCAGAAATTCTCTTCCTCCCCGGCAACTACGCCAGAAAATTCTCTTCCTCCCTGGCAACAAGCAAAACAATAACACGTTCGTTGGGAGACCCCAAGAGGAAGGTATGAAGAGCACAGTAGCAAATTTCCCTCAGAAACAAACCAAGGTTGAATCAACCAGTAGGAAGAAGTAACTTCAGAAAGTTGATGCAGTTGAGATGGTAGGGCACACTACCGGTTCAAGGAGCAGCGTGGAACCTACACAACACAATCAAATCACTTTGCCGCAACGAAGCAGTGAGGTTGTTAATCTTATCGGTTTTGCTGAACACATAGAGGTTAAACGTATGGTGTGGAAAACAGTAGCATAGTGTGAAAACAGTAATCGCAGTGGTTGTATTATCAGTATGAGAAAACGGACCGGGGTCCACAGTTCACTAGTGGTGTCTCTCCATAAAAGATAAATAACATGTGTGGTGAACAAATTACAGCTGGGCAATTGACATAAATGAAGCCTGCACTGTAGTTCATATGCAAGACATAAAGATTACTACATGATTCATGCGGGCATTACAACAAGATACATAGACCGTCATCCAACTGCATCTATGACTAATAATCCACCTTCCGAATATCATCCGAACAAACATTGTGTATTTAGTTGCAAGCAACAGATAATCGCAGTAAGCAAAGTGTGTAATGTAAACAATGTAAATGAAGTAAACATCGTTGTTTTCTCCCTAATGGCAACAACACATCCTCCATCCGTCACGTTTCTGTCGCTCGAGCACAGATGCAAAGGAGACATGAACCCATTATCTAACATAAATACTCCATCTTGGAGTCACTAGCATCTACTTGGCCAGAGCATCTACTAATAACGGAGAGCATGCAAGATCATAAATAGCATATGCATGAAAATAACATGATAGATTGATAATCAGAAGACATAGCATTCAACATTCATTTGATCCTAGCAAACACAACATGTAGCATTACATAAAGAAGATCTTGATCATGTGGGGCAGCTCACAAGATCTAAACATGAGGCATAAAGTGGAGGAGACAATCATCTAGCTACTGCTATGGACCCGTAGTCCAGGGATGAACTACTCACGCATCATTCGGAGGAGGGCATGGTGGTGTAGACCCCTCCGGTGATGAATTTCCCTCCCGGCAGGGTGCCGGGGAGAGCTGCAAAATCCTCCCGATCTCGGGATGACGATGACAGCGGCCTCGGGTGTTCTCGAAAAAAGTGGGATATATTTAGGGTTCACGTATCGGGGGGATTAAATAGGCGAAAGGGCGATGGCAGTGGATGCCCGAGGGGCCCACACCGCCCCACGACGCGGACAGGGGGCGCCTCCCTATGGTGTGGCCCCCTCCGGGCCTCTTTGGGACTCCGTGGAACCTTCGAGATTTCTAAGACTTTCGGGCTTCGAAATTTCCAATTTTGTGAATATTTCTAGAACAACTTTCTGAAACTAAAAATCGCAGAAAACAGGGAACTGACTTTATGGCTCTTGTCAATAGGTTAGTCCCGAAAATCGATAAAAATAACATAAAGTGTATAGCAAACATGTAGGAAATAACATGAAAACAACATGGAACATCAGAAATTAAGGATACGTTTATGACGTATCAGCTGCGTAAGTAGTTAAAGCTCAAGTGTTTGGGTCTGGCCTCCTTGGAGCGCACGATTGCGCGTACTAGATCGCGCCTCCTTTGGCTCAAGGAAGGGGACGCAAACACACGCTTCTTCCACATCCACACCGCGACCCGTAGGAAGCGCAATTGATTCCGGAGCCTGGAGGGCTACACCTCAACTGCCCAAGAGGACCTTGAGCGCATTGCGTTCAACTTCTTCGCGGAAAAGTTGGGGGTCCCTGTGGATAGGCCGAGGACCATTGACTTAGAGGGGTTGGGGCTTTCCAGTCTCGATTTGTCTGAGTTGGAGGCTCCTTGGACGGCTGAGGAGATTTGGGATGTGATCAAAGGCATGCTCATGAATAAGGTGCCTAGGCCGGATGGGTTCTCCATGAACTTCTACCACAAATGCTGACCCATTGTCAAGCATGAGGTGGTGGAAGGTATCAATTGCCTCTACCGCACAGATGCCCGGGGGTTTAAGAGCCTTAATCAGGCCCTTGTGGTGCTTCTCCCTAAGAAGGAGGTTGCGGTGGAGATGGGAGATTACCGGCCCATCAGTCTCGTCCATAGCTTTGGGAAAAAATCCTCCAAATTGTTGGCGGTCCGACTGGGAAATCGCATGGCTCAGTTGGTTGATCGCAACCCGAGTGCTTTCATCTATGGACGATCGATCTTGGACAACTTCCTGCTTGTCCAAGGGGCGATTCGTGCGATCCACTGTAGTAGGGTGCCCGCCATTTTCCTGAAGCTGGATCTTGCTAGGGCCTTCGACTCAGTTTCCTGGCCCTTCATCTTGGAGGTGCTTAGGGCGCAAGGCTTCGGTGAGAGATGGTGTGCGTGGATTGTCACGATCCTTGCTTCTACGAGCTCCAAAATCTTGGTGAATGCTCACGTTACGGATCGGGTGTGGAACAAATGGGGCCTGCGACAGGGGACCTCCCTTTCTCCCCTACTGTTCGTCATTGTTATGGATGTGCTCGCTGCCCTCTTTGTGTGTGCTGAGCATAGTGGACTTTTCAGCTCTCTGGAGCCGACACCCGTTAGGCACCGTCTCTCCCTTTTTGCGGACGACGTGGCATTGCTGATTAAGCCAGTAGAGGGGGAGATCCGCCTCGCCCTGGGTCTCTTTGACCTCTTTGGAGATGCCTCAGGGACGCGGGTGAATTTCGCCAAGAGCTCGGCGACCCTCCTCAGTTGTGGGCCGGCGAACGGTTGGACGCACATGCTTTAATCCCGTGCAGCACGGTGTTGTTCCCTTGTACTTACCTGGGTTTGCCGCTCTCCCCTACGCGCATCCTTAAGCAGAATCTGCAGCCATATGTGGACAAGCTGGTTAGGCGGCTTCCCTTGTGGATGGGATCTCTCTCGGCGACTCCCGGAATATCGGTTCTCATCAAAGCAGTCCTTATCGTGATGTCCATTTACGTGCTAATGGCTCTTGATCTCTCTTCTGGAGTGATCGAGAGGCATTTGAAAAAAAAATCTCTAGGGCCTTCTTGTGGAGTGGCAAGGACTCAACGAAAGGTGGGTCCTGTCCGATTGCGTGGCATAATGTCTGCCTTCCGACTCGGCTGGGACGCATTGACATCCTTAACCTTCACGCCCTTAACGACGTCTTGCGGATGAGATGGCTTTGGATGATGAGAACGGATCATGCAAGGCCGTGGACATGGGTCTCCATCTCGGCCTCTGAGAATTGTAGAGCCATGTTTGACGCTTCGACCAAGAATGTGCTTGGCAATGGCAATTGTTGTCTCTTTTGGTGTGACAGGCGGACTTGGGGAGTGCAATCCGCACGATTGCCCTAGACCTCCTCAGCTTCGTGGAGCCAAAACACCGCGCCTCCCAAACTGTCAGGGTCTCACGGGTAATGCTTGGGTAAGGGACATCTCAGGAGGGCTCTGGTTGCGGCGCTGGGGCAATTTCTACCCCTTTGGAATCTGCTTCAGAAGATCCAGTTGGGGGACACGGTGGATACCTTTGAGTGGATTTGGACGACCAACAAAAACTTCTCCTCGCGCTGTGCCTACATGGCCTTCTTCGTGGGGCGGACCTCTTGCCCCCTTTACACTCCCATTTGGAAGTGTAAAGCGCCCCTAAAGTACAAATTCTTTGCATGGAAGATCGCGTGGGATCGGTGTTGGATAGGTGAAAGAAGACTTCGGCATGGCCTGGCGGACAGCGACACCTGTCCCATGTGCATGGAGGAGTCGGAGACCATCCAACATCTCCTCATCCACTGCCTTTTCGCACAGGTGGTTTGGTTCGAGACCTTCTCGGGCCTCGGGCACTCTGATCTCGCCCCGTCGACCGCCCAGGGTTTGGAGGCGTGGTGGGTCTCGGCGGCTACATACTGACTCGCGAAGGAGGCGACCAAGATCCGGGCGTTGATACTTTTGGTGTTGCGCTCTCGCGTCGTTCCTAAAAAAAGATATTTAAAATACTTAGCGGGGGTCGCTCAAACTTATTTTAATAAACAACGGAACAGGCTCCCAGGCTCGCGTCGCTCCCAGGGGGGCGGCACGGGCGAAACTCTAGCCGCCGCCGCCCCCACACCCCCTCCTCCCTATCCACCCGCCGCCGCCGGAGGAAACCACCGGGGGCACAACCCTCCGCGTGGTGGACGGCGGCCGGCGGGTCCTCGTCTCCTCAGCACAAACGCGGCGGGAGGCCTCCGGCCAGATGCGTTAGTCAGCCCTGGATGGCTTGCGCGGACGGCGGAGCACGGACGCCGGGGCGGCGGCTAGTGGCTGGGTCTGCGTGGGCAGCAGGCGCTGGCCTGGGTGGTGGCGCCGCCGATGGGATCTGGGGTGGCTCGGCCATGGTGCGGCCGCGTGGCAGCGGCGGCGCCATTGGCTTGGCTCCCGGGCAGCGCGGCCTCCTCTGTCCTTGGCGGCGAGGGCGGTGGTGCTAGGGACCGTCGGCGGCAGGGCTCCTGGTAGCGGCGGATGCGGAACCCTCCCGCAAATTCCCTGCTGGGAGTCGTTTCGCAGCGTCGGGGCTGCGAGACATCAGAATAAAGGTGGTGGTCCTTGGGTTTCCTTCGCGCGAAGATGAAGATCCTGATGTAGCTTCTCTTTGATCAAACCGGGGTGTCGACCCGAAAGGCTCCGCCGGCGAACTCCCATGGGCGACGCCTGGAGATTGCTGGATCGGTGGAATTCGGTCACAATGCTCAGTCATCGAAGGTTAGATTGGAGGACTAGCAACGGTCTTCGGAGTCTTTGCATCGATGGGGAACTGGCTTGGAGTTACAAGATTCGTGTCAGCCGTATGAAAGAGGGGGCGACAAAATACGTGAAGTCCAAAGTCCTACCTTTCAGGGTGAAAACACAAGGTCTGACCTTAATTGGTTGTGCCTGGCACTGGTCTTCTTGGAGCCGTTGTTTTGAGAGCGAGAATTATCTTCAGGGTGAAAACTCAAGGTCTGGCCTTAATTGGTTGTGCCTGGCACCGTTCTTTTTGGAGACGTTGTTTTTGAAGAGATGGACATCAGCTGTTGTTTAGGTGGTGGTTGTGCGGATACCGCGAGGACAGTAACTC
This sequence comes from Alopecurus myosuroides, assembly GCA_028641055.1. NCBI lineage: Eukaryota > Viridiplantae > Streptophyta > Magnoliopsida > Poales > Poaceae > Alopecurus > Alopecurus myosuroides. The sequence continues at coordinate 28,662,770 of CM054063.1, forward strand.
TGTAGCGGGACTTTTCTTTTTATTTCTTCTTTTTATTGTCTTTCGGCTGTGTGCATCCATTGCGTTGTTGCAGAGGCCGGGTGTAATTTGTATCTCCGCGATATTAATACACTTCCCTTTATCAAAAAAATTCGGAGTCATGACAGATGAAGCTGCAGAAAAATACGAATACGCGCCGATTGAAAGATGTCTCCGTTTACAGGTTGAATCAGACACGAAAAGTCGAAAACGAACTCGGTTTGACCAGGCAGAAGAACTTCGCACGCTGTCCAAGACTGCCCCCGTCTCCTCTCTCCTCTCGTCACGGACCCAAACCCAACCCAACCCAACCACCACCCAAATCAAACCGGTTCGCCTCTCCTTCCTCCCCCAACCGCGAACCCTACCCGACGGCGGCGGCGGAGGCGGAGGCGACCTGATTCGGAAGGACGGCTTCCAACTCGGACGCCACCGATGCCGCACGCGTGCTCCGATCCGGTGAGCTCTCTCCCCCGTCTCCAGATCCACCTCGCAGGAGGACGCGCGTCCCACCGCCTCCCCTCGTCCACTCCGGGGATCTACGGCCGGAATTCCGCTATTCCGTTCTGTGCGCGGCGTGTTAGGGGTATCTGGGCTGCAGCGGGATTTTGGGTGGGGGCTGGTGGTGTAGCGTGTGAGCGAAGCAACAATCGAATCGTCTCACAGTCCTTCCCGTAGCTGAGAGCGATAGGGGCGGGTTCATCACAGAGAGGGCGCGCAACCATCGTCCTTACGCGTGATGTTTTAATTTCTTTCGGGGAGAATGCCGAATTTCCTTGCATGGAAGGGAACCGCGGCAGTTTCTGCTCGTAGCCGGCGAGAAATCTGTTGTTATGTAACCGATGTATCATGTATCTGACGCGTGTGCAATTATCTTGTCGTGATCAGGGCCTGGGCGTTGAGCCCGCAGCAGCAGAGGCGTCAAGGTTCCGTAGCTCCAGTTCTCTCCACAGGAGCAAGCGGGCGAAGCTGCTGTTGACTGATGGGTTGTCGCACAGGGACCACCTTGGTTGCTCTGTGTCTACCCGCTGCGATGATCCGTGGGAGAACTTGCTTGACCGGTACGACCCTCATTGACCTTCTATTTGAGTCACATTATTATTATTGTTTCCTTCTATAGTTTCTATTGCCTCAAATAGTAGCTGATTGTTCGATTCTGCCTGCACCACTGCTCAGGTGTTCAGAGGGGCGTCAAATGGCATCCTGTAGTGGCGACCGGCCGCAAAGCTCAGGCATGTCTGTTGCGATGCAGGAGAATGTTTGTTCCGTCGATAACGGCGGTGGGATCTATCCGCAGCCTGGTAAGGGCTATGCGAACGGCCAAAACGGGACGTACATTGCATATCCACATCATCAGCCCTTGGAAGGCTGTATGTATATGAATGAGCAGGGGCAGATGTGCGGGCCTTACGCGCCCAAGCAGCTCTACGAGGGGCTATCCACTGGTTTCTTGCCTCAGGATCTTGCTATTTATGCTCTTGTCGGTGGGCAGATGGTCAATCCTGTGCCCTTGAGTCTTCTGGAGCAGTTCCTTTCACAATGGAACTCTGCTGCTGCGGTCTCCACGCCGAATGAATCCAAGGGGAAAAACACGGTGGCCTGTAATAATGATAAAACGGCGCTTTGGGATGTATGTCATGCATCTCTGTCTATATTTCTGCACATCATCCAGCCGCTTGTCTACCTTCCTGATTTACTTAGTTTCTGTCTTTTTCACTAGGTTCTCTCAAGCGACGAGTCATGCTGGATGTTCGAGGACACAGAAGGCTGCCGTCATGGGCCTCATTCTCTTGCTGAACTTTCTTATTGGCATCATAGTAGCTATCTCCAGGATCTTTCAATGGTAAAAAGAAATTAGCAATCAAAACCATGTCTTGTAAATCCCACCATCTTGCTTTATGTTGGCAAATGCTTTATCCACTCGAGCAACAATTCTATTCCTGTTACCCAGCAATGTTTCAATTCAAGTTAGGCACCGGAAGGTCTGCAATAATTAGAAGGCAATAAAATGATTTTGTCATAACTAGCCAATAGCTCGATAATATCAGTCTTATACATACACCATTTGTGTTAGATTCTTGTTTCATAAATACCTCTAAATGTTTGTTGCATTGTCGGCCTGAGTGCTCTTACTTGTTAGACTAGCATCATGTGAGGAACATTTGATACTTTTGTTTTTTGCAAGCTTGAATTTCTCTTCTTGCCTTGTCAAGGGCAAACAATTGGGGAAGTTTGTAAGTTGGACAACAAATTAGTAGCACAAGCTATTTTCTGTGTACAAATGGTTAAATTCACTTAACATCAATGAAAAAATAAGATATAGTTCTGGTGCCTGGTGGAACTTCTATGTCTAAGATTTTGTTTTTTCTCGAGGATAAAGTTAAAAGGCAAAGTTAATGTGTTGTGCTACCATATCATCTATATTGTCATACTTGCAGATCTTCCTGAACTGCAGTGCATTTGTATTTGCGATTTATTTTCTTATTCTCATTAGTCTGCAACCTGAATAAATTATGTTTTTATTTTAGATTTACCATGCCGATAGCAAATTTGGTCCATTTACACTTGTCTCACTAATTGATTCGTGGAGTGGAGGTCACCCGGAGCATTCAGAAGCTACAGAGACTGGTTCAGGGTCATTGAGTGCCGTAATGGGTGACATAGTCGATGATATTGGCCATCAGCTCCATGCCGGTATAATGAAATCAGCCCGCAGGACTTTCATTGATGAAATATTCAGCTGTGTGCTTCCAGAAATTATCGCTTGTAAGAAAACCGAGAAGCAACTAGCTGCAAAATCAAAGACCTATGCTGTTAAGGTGTGTTTTATTTGGCACAAAGTTTTCCTAGCAAGAGCACCTTTTATGATCCTTCTTCAGTTTTTCATAACTCCTGCACGTTTATGACATTTGCAGCCTGCCAATGTGAGCAGCAAGAAGGTTTCAGCAATAAAGGGCAAGGTTGATACACGATCTACTACTCACAAAAATGAAAACTCACACAATACAGCACGAGCAACTTCTTCCGTCGCTGCTCAATCAATTGCAGTGCATGCCAAATTTGCCGATATATTATCAGCAGTCTGTCAAACTATTTATTATGAATCCATGAAGAATATCTGGGACGGGATGCTTTATGATCCTGTTATGGACTACTGTGGTGCATGGCTTACGAGAAATCACCATTCAAGTTTTCACTGTACAATTATTCCTGATGCCTCTGATAGCGGAAACATGAAAGAAGCTGACGGACCGAAGGTTTTGCCACTATACCATGTGTATTTATTTCTTGGAAGGGGGCATTTGGTGCTCACATCCTTTTTTTTTGTCATATATAATTTCTGATGATACTTCTGTATCTTTGCAGGCAATATGTGACTCAGAGGCTCTTGAGTGTGACATGGATTTCCCACCTGGATTTGGGCCAAGTGTGGACTGTGCTGAGCGCTCCCCCTCTGCATCCTTGTTAGACGTTGACTCTTGCAAGGACAAAATTAGTGGGAAGCCTGAATCAAGGCCCACTATATATTATGACCCCTCATCAGGAGTCCAGGTAATGCTGGCGAATGAACTATATGTGTCAGCAAAGGAAACTTTGTTTCGCCATTTCAGGGAGGTTATTGCAGAGGAGATTACAAACTGTTTATGCTTTGGACTTGAAGATGACACCGATCAAGTGAGATAACAATTATAAAGAATCTCTCTTATAACTACTGAAAATTTGAAGTTTACATGTTTCATGTTGGACATGTGTATTGCAGGAACTAATTCGTACCCCAGTTCATGCACCGGATTCGCCTAGTTCTGCTGGAGTGGACATTTATGAAACACCAATTTCTCCTGACATGGCACTAGATAATTTGTTGGATGTTGCTAAAATGGCTACAGATGCAATAAACATTCCAGCCGTAATGGCTCCAGATGAGGTGTTGGTTACTGCTGAAATTGTTAAAGATGATGTACCCAGTCCTGCTGACCTGACCACAGATGAAACATCATGTGCTGATGACATGGAAACAGATAAAATGGTCACTTCTCATGGTAAATTATCATTATTGTATTGCATTTTGTCTTACTTAAGCTTGGTTACATATTATTTTAACCGCCTTAATTTGGATGCAGTGGACCATCAATCCCCTTCCGCATCTTATGCTAGTATATTCGAAAAGCTTGATGTATGGGAAACAGAGGAATTGGATGAGAGTTTTGATGAGGTGCCTCCTGGAATGGAGACTGGCTTAGCTTCTGTAGTGGCCACGGACAAAAACAAATATCGACCTTCAAAATCAGCCAACACTGTGCCTATAATTTCTAGATATATTACCTTGGCTGTCTGCCGGCAAACACTGCATGCGAATGTCGTGAAAGAGTGGGCATCTGTCCTGTCAGATACTGTTAGCAAGTGCTTTGATTCATGGTATACCAAGCAGAATGCTGTGTCCAAAAACATCGATGAATCATTGAGACCGACGGAACATACATACTTCAGGAAGAGAAAGTTAAGGAACAACCGTGAAGCATCGTCTTCCAAAAAACCAATGGAAGTTCCAATGGATGATCAGCTTTCCAAGACTCTATGTGAGCTTGTTGAGCGCAAGGTTCATCTTAAAAATGTCCAGGTAATAAAGAAGGCTGGTAAGTCGAAAAAGCTCTCCAAGAGTCATGCCAAAGCTCCTGATGACGTACACAGTTTGAACATTGAACAAGACTTGAAGCGGATTTCCAGTGACATACAAACTTTGAAGGTGGGGAAGTCGAAAAAGCTCTCGAAGATTCATGCCAAAGCTCTTGATAATGACGTACACACTTTGAAGATCGACCAAGACTTGAAGCGACCTTCCAGTGACGTGCACACTTTCAAGGCTGGGAAGTCGAAAAAGCTCTCGAAGAGTCATGCCAGAGCTCTTGATAATGGCGTACACACTTTGAATATTGAACAAGACTTGAAGCGGCTTTCTAGTGATGTACACACTATGAAGGCTGGGAAGTTGAAAAATCCCTCGAAGAGTCATGCCAAAGCTCTTGATAATGACGTACACAATTTGAATATCAAACAAGCCTCGAAGCTGCATTCCAGTGACGTACACACTTTGAAGGCTGGGAAGTCGAAAAAGCTCTCCAAGAATCATGCTAATACTCTTGATAATGACGTACACACTCTGAATATCGAAAAAAACTTGAACCGGCTTTCTAGTGATGTGCACACTTTGAATATCGAGCAAGACTTGAAGCGGCTTTCCAGTGACGTGCACACTTTAAATATCGAACAAGACTTGAAGCGGCTTTCCAGTGATGTGCCAAAGAGTAAGTATTTTAATTCTATTTGCTTCGTCTCATATACATTTGCATATATCTGACACATGCATCTTCTTTTCCAGGACAAAGGACTTCTCATCTTACTAGGAATCATCTGGTTGATTGTAAGGTTTCTACTGAGAACGAGAACGATGGTACGTCCATGAAGCTTGCAAAAAAAAGAAAGCACAAGAACATGTCTACTGAGTCCAGTCAAAAGGCAAAGCCGTTGATTTTATGTCCAGAGTCAGATGGCTGTGCAAGAGTTTCCACCAATGGGTGGGAGTGGCGCAATTGGGCACGAAACGCCACTAAATCAGAAAGGACTCGTGTGAGAGGGTATCGTGTTCAGAGTATTCTTTCAACTTCAGCTAATAGCGTGTGGAAAAATCCACAAGTCAAAGGTACATCAGCGCGAACAAATCGGGTTAAGCTACGGAACCTGTTAGCTGCTTCCGAAGGCACAGAGCTGCTTAAAATTACCCAATCGAAGGTAAAATAATTGTTGCATGTGCATAAGTTTCTCTTGCCACGAGGTTGAATGACCACTTACTGTCTTGACATATAGGCAAGGAAGAAGCGGTTACGTTTTCAAAGGAGCAAGATCCATGAATGGGGGCTAGTGGCCCTCGAGTCGATTGATGCAGAAGATTTTGTTATTGAATATGTTGGTGAACTGATTCGTCGACCGGTAATAATTATTGTATTGAATCAATGATCTCTTCATGGATGTACTAGCTTTTTTATTTTGAATTATAGATATATCTGCACCATGCAGGTCTCGGAGATACGCGAGGCTCAATACGAGGACAGTGGAATTGGAAGCAGCTACCTTTTTCGCTTGGACGATGACTATGTGGTAGGTGCAAAAGATTATTCATTTCTGCTTTTATCTTAGATGGTATGCCGCATCCATGTCTTTATGTCTGATATTTGCTTCTTAGACAAAGGAGTGGTATTGTTGAAGCAGTACAAAGTGTGATTTACTATGTGAGAACAGTTACAGAAAACATAAATGCCATCTTTTAACAGGCTGAGGTCCTTGTGCTGCTTTGCAGTCTCAAACCTGTGATTAACATTATGTTCTATCTTTAACAATTTTTTTGGCTGCATCTTGTGCAACTATGTTCACTGGCTCCACATTTTCTTAATGTGCACAGGTTGATGCTACTAAGCGCGGGGGTTTAGCAAGATTTATCAACCACTCATGCGAGGTAAGCTGCTTAACAATAAACATTCAGCTGTGATTCCTGTAACATTCTAAATAAAACCTCATAATTTCCATGCCAGCCGAATTGTTATACAAAAGTAATTACTGTTGAGGGCAAGAAAAAGATTTTCATTTATGCAAAGAGGCGTATATACGCTGGCGAAGAATTGACTTACAATTACAAATTTCCCTTGGAGGAAAAGAAGATACCATGTCACTGTGGTTCCCAAAGGTAATCGTTCTGAGGTTACAGGAGATCTTCTGTTTTTGTTCATTGATGCTTATTCCATGGAAGTTAATGCATTTTATATGTTGTCTACTGATTGATTATCCCCTCGCCCTCCAATTTATTGATATTCAAATGCCAAAGAAGTTTGTGCACAGGAAGAGTTGTACCAAATTGTTAATAGTTACAGAGCTGATACTGTTTTTTGTACTTTACTCCACCATGGGCACACATTAAAGTGTGCTAGACTGCCACTTGTATGCAGGGGTAGGATATGAGTAAGAAGTACATACCAAGCTTTAGAAATAGTAATAATCCTTGTTATATGTTAGGGAAAAAGTATTCAAGTGTCCGAGTTTCAAAATTCTTAAAAAAAGAAAGTTTCACCTTGGTGTTAGTTACCTTACTAGTCCAATCGCAGTGAAGCTTCATCTTCTTTCAGGCCCTGTTTGGTACGCATGAGTCTAAAATACAGGAAGTGGGAAAGAATTGCAAGTGCAAAACATAGGAATGTGAATTTCAGGAAAAAGAAAATCACAGAAGCATGTTAGGAACGCAGGAAAGTAAAAACACATATGATACTATATACAAACTGAGCAACTCGTCGTATTTGACCAAAGAAACTGAATCTGACTGAGGCCTACCTACCCACACAGTAGATAATGCATGTAAACAGTTTTTCAGTTCAGCTGCACACCGGTAGAGTAATGATGGAACATTGTTTAGTATTTTTTCTATTCGTCTGCAAGTGCAGCTGTGCTATTCTTAAACATTCACATGGTGCATCGCCTCTGGCATCTGTAGAAATTATTAGCTCCCACTGGATGCTAGAATGCCGAAGGTATACTGTGAAAAGCGCACAGAAGGGAATTTGTGCTGATCTTTAATTTGTTCCGAACACCTCCAAAGGAAATTTTTGATAGGATACCGGACCTCTAAAATTCCTTTACAATTCGTCTGATCTGAAGAGAGCATCAACCTTCAACATAATTTAAGTTTCAGTATGATCGAATAGCAAGTACAAACGAAACAAACAAGAGGAAAATAGAGAGCTGGAAATGGCACTCCCACTGGGATGTACAATATTGATGCTTCTACTTAGTTCTGTTTTATCGTAATATATTACATATGTTGCTAGCTATTTTGTGTTTTGGGCTTTTGTAAGATTATTTTTCTTTCACTCATCCCGACTCCTGCTAACTATGTACTGGCTGTTTGTTTAGGTGCCGTGGATCAATGAATTAAGAAGTCAAGGTGATAACTGAGGTAATTCTACAGTTACATATATTTGCAATGTAAGGCTCAGAAATTATCTTGTAGACCATTCCATATCCTCTGTTTAGCCATCATTATTACCGGTGAAAACCTATTGGCCGATGATATGCCACCCAAAAGAGTGACCATATGGTATTCCTCAATTGCAACAACAAATTGTAGCATACCATCGGTAGACATTTTTAGAGTGGCTTATCATTGTCTTTCCCTTATTTGTGAGCTTGAAATTTTGGTGTGAGTATTATCGTTGGGCTACTTGAATATTTGGTTTACAGTGGGGCTGAAATTTTGTCAGAGTTAAATAGCATATATATGTTTCTTCATATGGAACTGCAAATGGGATTTTCTTACTTGTTCAGCTACTTCCGTGTATGGTGACTATTTCTTCTCTATGTAGGAGCTAACTATAATGCGATTCGGTATACAAGTGTAATAATGGAGGTGCAAGGCATCGCCGAATTTACACTAAAGTTTCACAACACAAACATCACTCTCAGAACTAGCTACAGGTACCCCTACGCACTCTTCAAGTCCTCAGTTCACTTAAATATCATGCCCACGAATTCTTCCAAAAAATGTATCTGCAAAAATATCCATTTCTGTTGTCTAAATTCGGAACATTTGTTTTTGTCTGAATAGATACACATCCACTTCTATAATCTTAATTGATTAATCATTAATGATCAGCTGATCACTATATAGTGAACTTAATTTCTAGGGCGATGGGGAAGTAATTTCTAGGGTTCTCAGTCCCTCCTACTCATTTTTATAATATCTGTTTTCAGAGATTGGCTTAACTCAGCTACTGAAGCTGTGGACATGCTTACACATTCAAATAATTAAATGCAGTTCTGTCATCTCATGTGATCACGAAGATAACATGGCACATTGAATGATAACGACTTACTTTGTGGTCCATGCTTGCATAGTTACATGCATGCCTTTTTGCTAACATTTCTGACATGACAATACGGGTTTATATAATCAGCTATTTAGGACTTCAGCAACCCACAGACTTGTAGGAATGTAGTAACTTCTATGTCTAGATGCGGGGGCCTTTCTACATCTGTATGGTTGGGGTACACCACATGTACATTTAGGCTTGATCTAGCACAGTACCAAAACCAGTGTCTAGTGAGAACAAATGACATGTATTTCCACATGTCATTATTTACCAAGTACTGTTAGTATATGGCACATGCTTATGCCTCATTGTAGTCAACTTTGGAGCTACATTTGCATCTTTATCTTGACAAAATCTTGGTGGTGATCTAGAGTTCTTATCTTGTTCATTTTGTCGCTCGGCAGGGTTTCGTACCAAAGTAGGGGACCGCTGAACATGCTGTTTTGCGAGATTCTTACCTTCTGACGAGGAACAGACCACACTATTTATATAGGCTACATGAAGTAATTGAGGCTATCCAGAGTAAGCCGGCTATTGGCTAACTCTCTGCCTTGTGGGGACTTCTGACTGTGCCTTGTGGAAGGCTGCCTCAAAGTGAAGAGGAGGACAACTCAGATCACCATGGACGGAGCTAGGAGGTGGTTAACTTGATGACAAGGTTAATACTACTAATGTTCTTGCTCATATCTGGATAGAATTTGGAAATCTTGTACATGCCAACACTGATTATTATTACATTGACCGATTGAAGATATCTATAGAGAGAGTTTGCATTGTGGGTATTTGACCAAAAGTAATCCAACCAGCTGTAAAAGGCAACACAAAAAGGCAATAATGAAGTTTTTTTTCATTGATCTTCTGTGGATTGATTATGCTCTGAATTACACGGATGCCTTCGCCCTGCCGTTTTGATTAACTCCGTGCATGGTGATCTTGACGCTTGCACATGCATGGCAGAGGGAATCTTCTTTCCTGCTTCATGGGCCTGCCTGTGACGTCTTGTCCGTGTACAGATGAACATGGCCAGCATGTACATCCCTTTTACACCGGGATGAGGATGAATCAGGCAGATTTAGGCTTTTTTTTTGTTTCGTCTTGAGTTGCTTGAGCAGTGCGGGAAACTTTTGTAGGCTTTGCTTGTATACACTCTCATCCGACTGGCTCATGGCATGAGAGAAATTTGAACTACTTTTTGTTTGAACCAGAATTGCACTAACGTTTTATGTTAAACCATCCTATGAATGTTGTGTCTTGGCCCTAGCTAGCTATCCTTTTTTTTTGGATGAACGTGTTGTTTATTTGAACTAAAAAAATAGTATATTTTTGGATCAGAAGAGACTTCAGTCGGATGGGCGAATCGGAATTGCACTAATGTTTTATGTTAATTCACAGCATGAAAACTGTGCTTTTGACCCTAGCTAGCTATCCTTTTTCTTTTCTTGGTACATTCATGAACCTGCTCGTATTCTTGCAGGTTAGTCCTGTGGGGGTTTGTATGTATAGACGCCATGTATGTATGTATATCCTTCAACCCTCATACATTCAGAACCAGCGGTATGTGTTGATTGTGCTTCATCTATTGCATGTATTAGCCACAATTTACTTCGTCCCTAATTTGGACTGCCTTCTGTGTTTGTTAGCCACATGATGGCCTTTTTGCAGGCTGATTAGTTTCTTGCCGGACGGAGACATGCATGCATGCTTCTGAATCTACCTGTGTAAGTGTGTTCTTCACTCGTTTGCTTGTCTAGCTCCAACACGTTTTGCAGGTCTTCACTGCGGAAGCGAACAGGAACAGGAGACAAAGAGCACGAGGAGGTCCACTCATCTCAGGCTCAGTATACATATATTTCCTTAGAAGAAAAACATGGATACGCCATACGCTTAAGCCACGCCGAGAGATGAAAGGCAGAACTTTGCCGAAATCGGCTTAGCCGTGCCAAAAAAAATCTAGCCAAAACTTTGCCCAGCCATCGGCAATGTCTCATGGGCATGCAAAAAAGTTGGACTGATTCTGGCGACGATCCATCCAAACATGGGCCAAATTTCTAGGCGCTACCAGCACAATTTTAGTGCACAGTTTGGGCACAAGCTGACACACGCATTGCTGTGGGAGCTCACCCTTGGCTTCCCACTGTGAGCGTAATGTGAGAGTACAATCATTGGCTGCTAGGATTTTCATTTTCTTTTAAATATTTATCTAAGCAAAGAAATGTGTTTTTTCACAGCAACTTAAAAGTATAAGCACAACGCAAGAACCACCAACCAACTGGAGTAGAAAAGGTTCGAGTCCCAATAAAAGCCAACACTATGAGTGAGCACATGTGGGCCAAATCCCACGGAAGCGTGTACGTAACGGTTTCAGTTACAACCCGTTTCATGGACCAAAGATTCTGTAAGGGACAGAAAAGGAATTCCTGGCCCAAGCCCTTGGACTCCAAACCCAAAGAGAGCTCCGAGTGTGTGTATGTATGTTCCGCTAGAAATAAATAAATGTTACAACTCCAAATGCAGCGGGTGCTGGAACACAGGAGAAACTATTGTACAGTGCTCCTCCGTTCTCTCCTGCATTTTTGTTTGCTGGTTTCCAGCAGGACTAACCACTCTCGTCATGGCCGAAAGTGAGGGCTCTTGTGTAGAAACCTATGTTTGAAAATATCTATCAATTAGTAATATCATAAGCCGTATTTCAAACTCTAGGTTCTTGTTGAGAATGACAAACGAGATTACAAGTGTTGTTTGAGTCACCGGCTTTGTGCTCGATCGGAAGAGCGCTAGGTGGTAGCACAGGGGCGGGAAATCCCCGTGCTCTCCTTTGGCCGGTTCGAATCCGGCGGGTCGGCAACTTCAACTTGTACAAATCCATTGTCTACCTTTGGAGTTATCTTGTAACCTACACATACGTATGTTGAGGAGGGGAATGTTGATGAGCGTGGCTTGGATTTTCTTTTTCTGTAAAATACAGACTACAAAGTGATTTGTTTGGACTTTTTCTTGCGTTCTTTTATGTATGTAAAATGCATACGGTGTGTATCAGGGCACTTATTAAATCTTGTATGACTCTGCCTCTTTTCTTGGCAAACTAAAGCACCGGATAACATCTAAATCACGTTGCACCTAGATCATTTTTCTTCTGCGATGCAAGATATTAGATACTCCCTCCGTCCAATGAAAGACTTGGCTAGCCTTGGTCTTTTTTCCGTCCAAGGCTCGAACTGTGCCGTTGCTAAGTTGATGCGAGGGCTCTGGGCTTTATTTACTTTTACATAGGGGTGTGACTTTTGGAACAGAACAGAAACAAACTACCCAGAGAATTATATGTTACTACGTCCCTCTGGAGCGTAGATCTCCGCCTTGCTGGGCCCTTCATGAACCAAACATAATGTAAGGAAAAGGAACCATGACCCGATCCAAAGAGCTCGGATTGTATGTTTCCCTAGAAATACATGTGTAGTACACATGTCCAAAAGCAGCAGAGGTTTATGTCCTGGAAGTGTAGTTTTTTTTTGCAGGTAAATTTTAGTAGTTTTACTCGCTATTGAGCTATTCACGAAATAACACTAAAACGGCATAACGTTGTAGCACGCTATTTTTCCCAAGGATATTGGACCAAAGGCTTGATTTTTCCACCATAGAAGGAAAACGAATTTGTTTTCTGTTTTCGTGGCGATGAACAAAAATCGTGAAGATGGCATCACTAAAGTTTATGATTATGAGTAAGTAATTTATACTATGTTATTGCCCCGTGGAATGTTGATGTTAGGTTCTAATAATCAATTGGAGAACAAATGCTAGGGTTCTTATTCATGTGCTACTCCACTATTCTTCATAGCACTATTCCACCTAGTGTCATCTTGAAATTCAGAGTCCATGTAGTTTGGTGATTAGATCTCTTATAGCCATGATTATTATCACCAATTTATTCTCATATGAATTTCTAGGGCTACACTAATTTTTGACCCACGCAGGAAATCACACTTTTTTTTTATACACGTGACCATTTACACTTATTATGTATACTAGCATAATGCCCGTGCTTCGCCACGGAGTAAAAAACAATTGTATTAGTAGGTGTCGTCCTATGCCTAGGTTGTCGTGGTCGTTACACACTCCCGAAAAGTGGCAAGGGATGCAGCGTAATCATGTGCTTGTCAAGGTAGGCATGCAGTGGTCGGTCCGTGCTTGATAATGGTCGGCGCCGGTGTCAAAGTAGAATCCGACTGATAGGATTCCGTCGAGTGTTGGGATGGTCTGGTGGTGCTTGTACTCTAGTGAGGTACGTCGAGGGCCTGGGATGGTCGGTGTTGGCCTATAACAACCCGTTGTGGGTAACGCCTTGTTTCCAAAAGGTGGTGAGGGGCACAGTGAGATGGTCGTAAAAATCATGATGTGGACAAAGGGCTTGACAATGAATATTGACTACACCGAGAACTCTGACCGATGGTGCGGCGAGACCCGACGAGATACCACGGACTTGGAGTTGGGCCGTCCTGGCGTGTCCTACCGGGTACCTACCCGACTTGGAGTGGGCGACGCCCCAGCGATGAGAGGTGGTATTCATACCTTGGACAACAACATATTCACACCACTTGGACGTCAGGTGGTGCGGCGACATGAATGGGGTTCGCGAGACAGTGGCATGGTTGACGATGCCGACGAACAGGAAGCCGGCGCACGACCGGCCGATATACAAATAAGCTCCTCGTATATTGTCATGGTTTAGCTCTCGCTCATGCACGTCTAGAGTAACCAGGTGTTAGTATCGTACTCACTTTGGTAACCTAGTTGACAAAGGTTGCACATCAGATAAGTTGTGCACATAAGCTGGTATGTACCATAACTGATAGATTGAAACACGTATAGAAGCAACATCGCATGGATCGGCTCGGTACTTTGCTGGAGCGGCGCTGCTGTTGTTGCTTTTCCCTAGTTGCTAGCGGGTGGAGCTAGAGAGTAAGCGCTGGAGCGCGAATTGGAGATGAGATGGAGTACCATAACCTGCTCGACTCAGACCTGGTCGTCGAGAAAGCAACGGTGCTCCCGCCCCCTCCGCTGGGGGCTGAAGGTACATAATGGTAAGCGACTCATAGAGCCGGTTTTTATAGTGATCGTCAATTACTTTTGGTTTTGGTAGCGAGGGCTTTTAGTTGTGTGTTCACGACATTTTACGTCGGGTGCATTTTTTAGTGATCGTCAATTAAGTTGGAGATGACATAAGAAGACCCACAACCAACAACCGATCCGGAAAACGACTCACGCGAGCGAGCTAACACCCAGGGATCCATCAGGGAAAAGACTCGCGCGATCGAGCATACGACGTAGGATGCTTCACGTCCCTGCGACACACACATCATGACATGTGACATCCACGCCATGGACCGCGCACTCCGCTTGCGGATCGGTGCCAGCCACGCCGTGTCAAACAGCTTGCGAACGACATACGCATGCACCTACAAGGCTACAACATGAGCCCATAGACATTTTAGTTGCGGCAGACGGATTCGACATCACGACCGGCCATTGCATGAGTTGCCTTCCGTCTGGTCTGAGCAAGATAATCCTTGGATGGCATGCTGGCTTGCCCACCCCTTGCAGACGTCGTCGGCCATGGATTCTGACTCGTTGGTCAACCCCATAGCATGCAGCTCTGTTTCGCCGGGTCGAGAAAACATCTTGGAGGCGTACAAATTGCTGGCTTGAGCTACTCGTAGGCTGTCGTCCGTCGTGCCCTTGGGGAGCACGGTGGCGAACCCGACCAACAACTATTGCGCAATCTTCTTCCCCTCTATGGCAACTATGTTTTTGGCGGATCTTGTGATGAGATTACATGCCCCTTTTATTTAGCAAAGAGCTCTACCTACCGTTTTATAGTAGCGAGGATGGTGTGGGGGCCGTACGAATTGTTTTTCTTTTTTTCGATCGGACTCGTTTGTGCGTGCCTTTTTTGGCTCCGATTTTTTCCAGCGATTGGGAGAGTGGGACATGCGATATACTATACCTTTGGTTACGCGCTACAATATAGTAGAGATAGAGATAGAAACAAAGATTAAATATTAGATGGATAATTCGATTAGTTGAATTGGATATTGTTTGTTAGTGCATGCATGCGGTGTGTTAGTTAGTTCCGTGTGTATACGAGGAGAGAGAAGTGGAGTGGATATTGTTTGTTAGTGTATGCATGCATGTTAGTTAGTTCTCGCGTGTATACGAGGCGAGGGAAGTGGAGTGGCATTTGTCCCGTAATTTCTTTGATGTGTGACACCGCCTCACCGCCACTGTAACCTTAATAGTAAAGATTCGTATCTATGATCTCAGTTTCACAGATCATGAGACTGCTCCTCAATCCAAGGACATGGGCAAAGCTCCTACCACCTATGTTCCTAATAAGAAGAGAAGTGCTTTTGCAGCTTGTGGCTCAATTCCCTCTCGGTCCAAGAAACTTAGTCAACCCGATGAACCGGTCAATGTGTCTTGGAGGAAGCTACCACCTAGTGTCATCTTGAAATTGGAGTCCTCATAGCACTATTCCACCTAGTGTCATCTTGAAATTCGAGTCCGTGTAGTTTGGTGATTAGATCTCTTATAGCCATGATTACTATCACCAATTTATTCTCATATGAATTTCTAGGGCTACACTAATTTTTGACCCACGTAGGAAATCACACCAATATATATATATATATATATATATATATATATATATATATATATATATATATAGGACTCCTATTATATACTCCCGGGTGTGCGTACTCTCATATTGAATATACCTCACGTACGGGCATATTATACCTCTTTATTGTTTTTTATATACCTAGTTAATTGTTCTAAGATACGTCAATACAATTTTTGACAAAAAAATATCACCAACATACTCAATTTTTTTAATATACCTTTTTTGCGTACGTGAAATCAGTATATGTGCAAATAAAATAAAATATGGAGATTGAAATATGTTTTTCACATAACTCAATTTGGGATATCTAGTATTGAATAATGAAGTATAATAAAAATGATAAAGAGGTATATTTGATTCTCCTATTTGGTATATTGAACGTTGAGAGTACGTACACCCAGGTGTACAGAACATTTTCCTATATATATATATATGACCATTTACACGTGTTATGTATATTCGTATCTATGATCTCAATTTCACGGATCATGACTGCTCCTCAATCCAAGGACATGGCAAAACTCCTTACCACTTATGTTCCTAATAAGAAGAGAAGTGCTTCTGCAGCTTGTGGCTCAATTCCCTTTCAGTCCAAGAAACTTATAGTCAACCCAATGAACCAGTCAATGCTTCTTGGAGGAAGCTACCTTCTGCGGTGTTTGGGAAAAGCTCCTACCCCTAGGCATTCCGACACCGCACTTGCCGCGACCCACGCTTCTATTGCAAGATGCATCAAGAGATCTATGAGTTTGTGGTTTGCTCTCTGAAGAATACTGATGTCCCACTACACTTCTTTGATGTGGATCAAGCAAGATAACAATGGTCTTAGGTAATGGAGGTGATGGATTTTCATGGCATCAACTCTCTTATGGCGTACGGACAATAGCTTTGCACCCGAGCTACATCGGGAATTCTATGCCACTGTGCACTTCAAAGAGGGCCCTTTATCCATGACTTGGATGAGTGGCGGTGTTCAATGCTCCGCTACATTTGCGAAGTTTGGTGCTCTTTTCGCCCTCGAGGAGTTATCTTTTCAGCCTATGGCGCATGTTAGTATTAATGGTAAGACGAAGCACATGTTGAAGGCCAGAGATGGCATCCGTCGTTGCTATCCTACTGAGATTGGATCTCATTATATTCCTAAGGCGAAGTACTTCACATATTTTTGGTACTTCATCCACACCATCTCGAGGAACACTGTTAATGTGAAGTATGGAGAAAAGGGAGAGGTTCGCAAGTGGCTCATCAACCTCCTTCATCACATTGTTTGAGCCAAGGAAGTAGGCAAAAAGCTGGATGTCGTAGATTATATGTGGCTAGAGATGCAGATTGGCATCCTCTAGATAAGGTCCACATCTATGGTCAGTATCTTGAGACACTCTTTGAAACCAAGATTTCAGGTACTCTCATCTCCAACTATCAAATGACCACTCCTACTATGATTCCTCGCCACGGTCCCTCTTTTGATGGCTCTCTACCAAGGTCCAAGCAGGCTCGCACCACAACTTCTGAGGAGACACCTAACTCTACTTCTTCTGATGATGCTTCTGAAACTTCTGTCCAAGATGCACAATCCAAGAAGTTCAATCTCACGAGTGTCCTTCAAAAACTGAGTTGCTTCTGTATTGACCATCAGGACAAGTTCTACAAGTCCTATGAAAAGGATAAGTAATATCATCACAATCAAAGGGTCATCATGGACAAGCTTTGGCTCCCATATCCTGCTAGCTCCAATGAGCTCTATGAAAATTCCTGAAAGTCCAAGAACACTTTTTGGTTGGGTGATGGTGCTTCCTCTCTTGGTCAGTTTTGACAAGTCAATGCCAATCAAGCAACTTCAAGTCGTGCTGTTCTACCATAGGCTGATGAAGATGAGCAAGATGATGATGACGAGGAATGCCATGGTGATGAAGATGCGAGAATGATGACGAATTGATCGTGTGATCCCTTGGGTGTGTAGCTTCTCTTTCTCCCTTTTTGGTGTCTTGACGACAAGTGGGAGAGAGTTTTATTAGGTCTACCGGAGATTTGCATTGGGGGGCATCATCCATTTGCTTATTCCCTTTGCAATTTGCTTTACTATCTTTAGATGAACTCCCTATTTGGTTTTTATGTTCATGGAACTTGGTTATCAATTTGTGCTATTGTAAGACTATGTCATCCCCGAGTTATCTATCTATATGATGAAGACTATGGTGAGCTTAATCTTATTATTTTCTTATGGTTATTACCATGGATGCATGTCTTACCGAGTATTGATAAATGCAAAGTGATCTATCTATATAGCCAAATGCTCTAGTGCTAAAACTTATGCTCATTGTCCTCTTATTTATCTTACTAACTATATTGAGGCAATGTTGGTATATAAAATTTTGTGGGAGCTAACAACCCTATTTGGTGTGCCTCTTAGATCTCAATACAATTTTAAAAATTGTGGCACACAGCTAGAGGGAGCTAGTCTACCCCGTCAATCTTAAATCTATTTATTTTTATTGCAAATCATGTGTTGTTATCAAACATAAAAAATGAGAGATAAAAAAGACATTTTCCCCTGATCTTATTTTGGTGTTTGATTACAATAGTCAGAAGATTTAACCATTTGATTAAAGTGTTATTTAGGAAGATACAATATGTTGCAAATGATTAAAGAGATCTCTCTGAATGCCAATGGAAGAAAGAGAAGACCAGAAAAGAGAAAAGAGAGAAAAGTTGCATGCCTAGCCGGCCTGGCCGGGCAACAACTCCCAAGGCTAGGCTGCTATGTATGACTGCAGGCCAAGGCACAGAAAAGCCGTCCTAGGCCGGGCTGGTGCTGCTTAGGCAGGGGTGCTCGGGGGCCCTGCTGGCCTACACGCAGGAAAGCTGGCCTAGGCCAGGCTCACTGCTTCTTGAGGCCGGGTTATGGCAAGCCGGCCTAGGCCAGGCCGAGGCCGGCCTACCTACTGTGAGGCCTGGCTGCTCTGGCACCTAGCCAGCCTCCCAAGCCGGCCTGGCCGGGCTCCCTGGTCGGGATTCCTGCAAGGAGACTTCTCCCCTCCAACAGTCACTTTTCACCTATCACTATAAAAGGGGTCTTCTTCTACATTTAGAAGGTGTCACTTGAAACATTCTCTCACCACCATTGTGACCAGCTCAAAACTCATAGATCTCCCTAAATACCCAACCAAAAAACCCTTGATCTCTTGGGATTTGGAGGAGAACCACTAGATCTACAACTCCACCAAACCGATTCGTCACCACCCCACTAATCCCTTAGGAATCTTGTTATTCTTGGTTTATTGGAGCCTAGAGCCTTGTTGGTGTCCTGAAAGCTTTGGGAGCCTATGGATCTTGTTGCTCAGAGTCTTGGCGGCTTCCGAGATTTGGTGAGGACCCTCCAAGTTATGGAGTGTGTCTCATCCTTTAAAGATTCTACTTGTCAACCTCAACGACAACATAGTGATTCGTGCCTATCACTTTGGTGGTTGGGCATGAACGAGATACAATGTGCCATTTGACGGCTACTTGGTGTTCCACTTTGGTGGCACCCCGCCGCTCCAACTGAGATTAACTTACATTGGAAAGTGAACTACGGGATAAATCTCCGTGTCATTGTGTTTGGTTATTCCTCAACTTAACTTTACTTATTGTTACTAGCTTAGTTGTTGAAATATCTTGTGATAGTAGTGTTTTCTCATCATATATGATTGTTCACCTAGTTGCATAATCTAGAAAATATATAGTTGAGCAATAACCTTTAATTAAAAAGAAGTAATTTATTTTAGTTAACCTATTCACCCCCTCTAGTTAACCCTCTCGACCGGTCACCTGTTACTACATATAGTTACATCGTAGATCGTATAAGTGCTTGTTCTATGAGTTTTCAAGGATCTCAATCTCTATATATTGAGAAGTACTCTTGTTAATGTTCTATGAAATTTCACTTTAGACTTGTGAAATTTATGTTGCTGAATTTTTAGTGGCCATGGTGTTATGTGAAATATATGTTACTCAAATTTATATACATATGTGCATGGTGCACCAACTCTAGTCGTCAAGGTTTTAACAGGAGTGGCTATTGGGCGCTAACTCAAGAAGTTGTCTTGTTCATTATCATTTTTAACATGCGAATAGTAAGTTAATTAAGCTAAGGAATATTATCACAAGGGCTTTGGTTCCACCGTGAGACAGGTGCACTTCAAAAATATAGAGGTTTGTTTATATATCCATGTAGTGGTCGCGGAGAAGTCAAACGAAAGGCTCCCCTTCTTCTCAGGTGCAACACAACCTACCACACCACAGGATCTGCAAGAACTCTTATGTTCCCTAATTCTCTCTATGAATATTGACCTACTTTGCGTTGAAGATGCTAAAGGGCGTCATGAAAGATCAACGTACTCGGTGGAGTTGGGTCGAACTTGCACCCTAGAGGAAGCAAGATCAGCAACGGGACAACAATAGAGGCATCAGTCAAGGTGCTAACGATTTTTCCTCGTTGTGCAATTCGCTTATTAGAAGCTAGGTCCGAGTAGATGGCCACTTTCATCTCCCTCCTGTGTGCTCAGGTATGACATATGGATCCTAAGGTGCCTCTTTGTGGGGTTACTACTTTATTACCCAATAGTGTGGCCTTAAGTGGGGGCAATACCACCTCTACCCATCAATCATGCCTGGATATCTACTGGTCTTTGTGAATATGGAAGGATCGGTGTTCTTCATCAATAAGACAATGAAAATAATATTTATTTTAATCAGCACTATTTATACAAATTTCTTTAATCCATAATACAATGATCTCATTAGTAGTGGTGTGTATTCTTCATTTTAGAGGACAAAACCTTTCTATGTTATCTTCTTTAGTTACTAAATTAATATGATTAACCATAGTTTAAAGACAATTGAGTTCTAATTACACGAGTTGAAAGATCAAGTTGACTCTGATATATTTTTCTAGGAACATAATTCAAATGTCAATCGTGTTATAGTCATCTTCTTAGAATTGTGATTCTATAGTCCACAGTAAGTGTTGCAAGATCTACCAATTCGATATTTATGTAGATAGCATGAATGATAATTTGTTTTCGTGTCATAAAGGTCAAATCTTGCATAATTGCATAGTTTAAGATATAGCGGATCTAGATCAACATACCAGGGCTGTTGCCATTAGAGAGAAAACTAGGATGTTTACTTCGTTTATATTGTTTACATTACACACTTTATTTACTGCGATTATCTGTTGTTTGCAACTTAATACCCAACGTTTGTTCGGATAACATTCGGAAGGTGGTTTATTAGTCATAGATGCAGTTGGATGATGGTCTATGTATTTTTTTTGTAATGCCCACATGAATCACATAGTAATATTTATGTCTTGAATATGTACTACGGTGCAACCTTCATTTCTATCAATTGCCCAGCTGTAATTTGTTCACCACACATGTTATTTATTTTCTATGGAGAGACATCACTAGTGAACTGTGGACCCCGGTCCATTTCCTCGTACTGATAATACAACCACTGCAATTAATGTTTTCACACTACTGCTACTGTTTTCATATTGTTCTCATACTATTTTCCACACATACGTTTAGCCTCTTTGTGTTTAGCAAAACCGGTGAGATTGACAATCTCATTGCTTCGTTGGGGCGAAGTGATTTAAAGGGAAAATATTTCCACTCTACAGGTTTCATGGAAGCGACTCGCAAGAAAGGTGCATCTCATACATGGCGTGCTATACTGCATGGTAGGGAAGCGCTTAAACTTGGCCTCATCAAGAGGGTTGGCGACGGTTCTTCGATTAATGCTTGGACGGATCCCTGGATACCAGATAATAACGGTATGAAACCATTAAGAAAAGAAGTGGACAGCAATATTACTCTAGTCGAAGAACTCATCAATCCACTGTCTAATGAGTGGATGGAAGAAAAAGTTCGCCGCAACTTTATGCATTCCGATGCGGAGGCTGTATTAAGAATTCCAGTGGGTTCTTTTATGGAAGATTTTTGGTCATGGCTTCCTGAAAAATTTGGTACGTTCTCTGTTCGGTCAGCCTACAGGCTTCTAGTTCATAATGCTCGCGATTGTTTGGAGGGATCATCACATGGTAACGAATACCCGGAGTGGAAAAAACTCTGGAAATTACCAATCCCTCCCAAAGTAAGGAATTTCTGGTGGCGAGTTATGAACAATATGATACCAACTAAGGATATTCTTCATCAGCGTCACATTGAAAGAATTGGTGCATGCGATGATTGTGGTGAAAGAGAGACCATTTATCACGCGTTCTTTAGATGTACTTGGGCTAAAAATTTCTGGAATTATACGCGTGAACTCACAGGAGTAAAGGTACCAGTTTTACATCCAAATTCTTGGGCTTTTGATATGATTGACAGCAGCAAGGTCGCTTCAAAGGACTGCTCTATAATCTTATGTGGGGCATGGGCGATCTGGTCGGAGAGGAACGCACGGAGACACGGTAACTCTTCTAGATCGATTTCACAATCTGTTTGTTGGGCTATTGATCTGGCGAGTGATCTTGTAAAAGTAGGCAAGGAAAATAACCTAACCAAACAGCCATCTACGGCAAAGTGGCAACCACCGGTACAGGGAGGTCTTAAGATAAATGTTGACGCAGCCTATATTGATACGTCAAGACAGGGAGGTACGGGTGCTGTTATTCGTGATCACAATGGAACGCTCATAATGGCTCAATCCATATGGTACAGATCAGCGGCCAGTGCTCTTGTAATGGAAGCCTATGCTATCCGTGATGGGGTTAAATTGGCTTTAGACAGAGGCATGACTAGTGTGTCCATTGAATCAGACTCACAACTCATTGTGAATGTATGGAACAAAGGTGAATTCTCAAAATCAGTCATGGCGGCAATTCTATCAGAAATCAGTGATTTGGTTGGTAACCTCGACCTCTTCACTTTACATCATATTCCTAGAGTAGCAAATGAGGCAGCTCATCTGTGTGCTAGCTACTGTAATCAGGATAGATCAAATTGTCGCTGGGTTAATTATACCCCTACCTTTCTTGATGCTTGTATCAGAAAGGATTGTAATCCAGACTGATGTCCGCAGCAGCAGGTTCTTTACGCACTCTTTTCCTATCCAGGGTACCTAAGGGGGCTGGAAGGTTTTTAACGAGGCGGCCTGCTGACTTGCTTATATAGTGATTGTTCTTAAAAAAAAGTGATTTAATTGTGTTGTGTAGGTTCCACGTTGCTTCTGAACCGGTAGTGCGCACTGCCATCTCAGCTGCATCAACCTTCAGAAGTTGCTTTTTCCTCCTACTGGTTGATTAAACCTCGGTTTCTTTCTGAGGGAAACTTACTGTGTGCTCTTCATACCTTCCTCTTGGGTCTCCCAACGAACGTGTGTTACACGCGCATTAGTATGTCATGTTGGTCGTCATAATTGTGATAAAGAGAAATGAAACAAAATAGTTATAAAAGTATACTACATCCGAATCATAGACCGGACGAGGGCCGACGGGGACGGATATCAAAACCATGACACTATACATATAAAAACAATCATACAGGTAATAAAATTGTAAAGTAATAACTATATGCATCTGTCACATAAAACTAAGTTTTTTATAAAAAATAAAAACAAGAGGATCACCGAGGTGGTCCCGGATAGGGGACGACACTGGCGATCGACAGCGGTGAGGACGGAGACGATACTAAAACCAACAAATCATACTTTAATTTGAGCTCAGATTGCATATAAAACGAATGAAATTCCTAACTTAGACATTTCATCAAACACCTTGCTAGCACTAAAAAATGAAATGAGTTAAATTAAGAAGGAAATGAGCTAAATTAGGGACGTCGGAAGAAAGGATCATGTTTCTAACCCTTGGATAGATGGTTGCCTCCAATCTTAACAAAATGGTGGAGAAAAATGGAGATTTGTTGGAGTGTAAGAGGAGAGAAATATTTTGGAAATGTGTTGGAGATGAAAAATTGGAGAGCTAGCTGTGCTCGCGTGTGCACGTGTTGAAGAAATAGGCTGGAAACCCTTTAGAACC
This sequence comes from Alopecurus myosuroides, assembly GCA_028641055.1. NCBI lineage: Eukaryota > Viridiplantae > Streptophyta > Magnoliopsida > Poales > Poaceae > Alopecurus > Alopecurus myosuroides. Next base: position 28,686,393 of record CM054063.1, read on the forward strand.
TGTTCATGATACGAACCGGTACTAAAGGTGCAGCACCGGCCCCACATCTGCAACAAATTTGGCGCGAAAACCTTTAGTACCGGTTTGTGTCACGAACCGGTTCTAAAGACCCCGAAGAAACCGGTGCTAAAGGTTTCCGGCGTCCTGTGCTCTGGAGCCGGTACTAATTATACCTTTAGTACCAGTTTCTTAATTGAACAAGAACTAAAGGTAAAATCCTTTGGCTAGTTTTCTACTAGTGTCATCACCTTGTATCAATTCGGCCGTGGTGATTTATTTATAAAACGGGGTGAAAGTCTGTTTCGAGAGAAATTCAATATAGTAGCTTCTTGTACGCCTTATTCTTTAGTTACTGAATTCTCACTAGACGCATTCAGAAAAATAAGAGATTTATGCAGAAGTTGTTGTACTAATTTGGCTCCGCTTCTACCATTTTTCAAAGATAACTTTCTTTTTTTGTGCTATATCTGATGATAACTTCCATTTAGATCACAATGATACTAGGGTGCAAGGTTAATTAAATGACAAGCTATATCTTTCTGCAATATGATGGCAAAGTTGGTGAAGTCTACTTCCATGTTAGAGCATCTCTAACAGAGCCCTCAAAACGCCGAACCGTAAACGCGTTTTAAGGGTCGCAAAGTGTGCGTTTTTTGCGCGAAAACGAGCCGCGCAATAGCAGTACCTGTAAAGCGGAACCTTAAAACAGAATATTACGGGTACTGCTATTGCGCGGCTCGTTTTCGCGGAAACCTTAAAAACAATTATGCAGCAAAATATTCATAATTTGTATGCAGTTTTCAGCATTGCACCAAAGGTCAACCATATCACAATAAAAATTAATAGCTCAAACAATAATCCATATTATTACAATAAAATGTGAAGTCAAGCATAATCCAATACAAGAATGGAAACAATTGTTTCAATCATACATGAATAAAATGAAACGAAAATGAAATGAACTCAAATAAAGAATTACTGGCCGTACAACCGCCATATGTGCTCAACTAGGTCCTGCTGCAGCTGCTTGTGTGTGGCGTTCTTCTCAATCTCCCTGTAAGTCTCAAGAAATGCTTGCACAGAATCAGAGTTTCTAGCAGGCTTCACACGGCTACCAACATTTTCATAGCACAATTCCAAGTTCAGGTCCCTTTCATCCTCAATGCTCATGTTGTGAAGAATCACGCAACATGTCATGATGTTTTTCAGAGTTTTCTTGTCCAAAAAACGGGTAGGTCTTTGAACAATGGAAAACCTAGATTGGAGAAAACCAAATGCTCTCTCTATATCCTTCCGGCATGACTCCTGTGCCCTTGCAAATGTAGACAACTGAGGATAAATACCATCTGCCAGATAGTATCCCTGTGTGTACTCATGTCCATTGACAGTGTAGTTGCAAGCCGGAGCATCACCTTCTGTTAGCCTACGAAGTAGATGGGACCTCTGCAAAATTTTGATATCATTGAGGGTGCCCGGCAAACCGAAAAAGTAATGCCAAATCCACATGTCTTCAGACGCAACAACCTCTGGCACAATTGTTGCGTCGCCACCCTTGCCACAGTAGGACCCGTGCCAAGCCTTGGGACAGTTTTTCCAAGTCGAGTGCATACAATCTATGTTACCTAGCATGCCATGCCAACCTCGCTTTTCATTGGCAGCCATCAACCTCTTGGTATCATCCTCGTTTGGTGCTCGGAGGTACTCTTTGCCATACAACCGAATGATCGTTTTCGCAAATGTGCGAACCGATTCAATCGTAGTGTCTTCGCCAATGCGAAGATACTCGTCGGCATAGTCAGCTGGAATGCCGTATGCAATCACTTTCATTGCGGCAGATATTTTATGATATACACTAAATCCTAGCAAACCGGCAGCATTCCTCCGGCGGGTAAAATAATGGCAGTTCGCCTCGCAATCTCGAACAACCTTCACAAAGAGAGAGCGGCGCATTCTGTACGTTCTCCGGAATATGTGAGCCGGGTACGTCGGATTCTCGGCGAAGTAGTACCGCATGAGCAACTCGTTGCCGTGGTAGCGGTTCCGCGGAATGCACAGCCGCCCAGCTTTCGACCCCTGGCGCGTCCTTCGAAAGCGGTCCTCGAACTCCTTGACGGTGAGGACGGCAACCACGATCTGTCGCCTGCGACTCTCGAACAATGTCTCGTCATCTGAGTCGTCGGAGGAGGAAGAATCCGAGAGCAGTAATTCCTCGCACGGGGTCAACGACATCTGAAACGCGTTCAGGACCTCAAGTTAAGCCTACGGACGACAAATCAGCAAGAAATTTCACCGGCGGTGGCGATTCCATGGGCGGCGGCGGCTTACCTCGTCGGCGGCGATTCGACGGGCGCGGCGGCTACGAGAGGGCGGGAGAGGTAGATCCGGGGGAGGAGAGGGTCCCGTTCGCCGCGACAACTGCATGCGCGCGTGGAGAAGCCCTAGATCTACGGCGGCGGGGCAGCGGCGAGGGTGGCGGCGGAATGGGGGGAGGAGACGCGTCCCGATGGAGCTGAAATATCCCTCCCGCCAACCGCTATAGGGATATACAGGGCCCCGGCGGTTCGAAGGCGAAACCTCCGAATTACCGGTTCGGCGGACAGATTTCCCGGGCGCCCTCAAAACATTTTACGGGCCCGGGACTTTTAAGGTTTCTGCTATGTTTCGGAACCGTTTTTGGCGGTTATTATACGGTTCCGCGGGGTTTGAGGGCTCTGTTAGAGATGCTCTTATTTTCCCCACTTGCTTATCAGTTAGTTTTGCAAATAAGTTCTTGGTATTTCAAATGTTAGCAAGCAGTGACTAGAAATTGCATAGTATACACTCTTATCGAAACGGCTTTTTTCACTCTTATTATCTGTATAGTACCATGCATGATATACATGATAAACCGGGTACTCACACGATAATACGCACGGCCGCGGCATTCACACGAACCGATCGCACGTACATTTCGTGGAATCTACAACAAACTCACGCTGATTCTCCTCCAGGCCGCAAACAAACTCCCCCCGCGATTCCTTCCCTTATATATCCACACGAACCGATCCCAGAGATACCACCCCGCAAGTGCAGCTAGCGCTACCCATATTCATTCACTCGCACACACCAATCGCTAACTAACAACCATGGCGTCCGGCGAGGTGCGCCGGCGCGGGTGCTGCGGCGGCAACGTCTTCCCGGAGGAGTCCTTCGAGAGCTGGGGCTCCTACGGCCGGGCGCTGCTCGAGACCGGGCCGCGGCTCCGGGACCGGCTCACGGCGCGGTCGGACGTCGACGTGGAGGTGCACGCCGTGCGCGGGCGGAGCGGCGCCGAGATGCGGCGCGAGCTCAACTGGTGGGACTTGGCCTGGTTCGGCGTCGGCGCGGTCATCGGCGCCGGGATCTTCGTGCTCACCGGGCAGGAGGCCAAGGAGGCCGCCGGCCCCGCCGTCGTGCTCTCCTACGCCGTGTCCGGCGTGTCCGCCATGCTCTCCGTCCTCTGCTACACCGAGTTCGCCATCGAGATCCCCGTGGCAGGTAACCCACGATCCACACTCAGTTCGGATTTCAAGGTCGTCGTCCATTTCTTATATATGCAATCTCACACGCACGAACTAGATTAGTTAGTTAGCCGTCATTTGGTGATCAGATCTCTCCTGCTAGCTAGTGGTTTGTTTCATCCATCACCGGGAGAAATTGTGGGAGATCGGTTAATTAGAAGTCTGTTGCGATTAACACGCAATGCCAATTAGCAGGCATTTGTCTTATTTTTAAATCTCAGATTAGTGTGTAGCATGAAGAAATGGGATTTTTTCATATTGTGTGTTTGCATGGCACGTACGTGTCCGCATGCAGGTGGGTCGTTCGCGTACCTTCGCGTGGAGCTGGGCGACTTCATGGCGTTCATCGCGGCGGGGAACATCCTGCTGGAGTACTGCATCGGCGGCGCGGCGGTGGCGCGGTCCTGGACGTCCTACTTCGCGACGCTCTGCAACCACCACCCCAACGACTTCCGCATCCACGCCGCCTCGCTCGCCGACGACTACTCACGGCTCGACCCCATCGCGGTCGTCGTCATCTCGATCATCTGCGTCCTCGCCGTCGTCAGCACCAAGGGCTCCTCCCGCTTCAACTACGTGCTCTCCATCGCCCACTTCGCCGTCATCGCCTTCATCATCGGCGCCGGCCTCTCCAAGGCCAAGCTCTCCAACCTCACCGACGACTTCGCGCCCTTCGGCGCCCGCGGCATCTTCGCCGCATCCGCGGTGCTCTTCTTCGCCTACATCGGTTTCGACGCCGTCAGCACCATGGCCGAGGAGACCAAGAACCCGGCCAAGGATATCCCCATCGGCCTCATCGGCGCCATGGGGATCACCACCGCGGTCTACTGCGTCCTCGCCCTCACGCTCTGCCTCATGCAGCCCTACAGGGACATCGACCCCGACGCGCCATTCACCGTCGCCTTCACCGCCGTCGGCATGGACTGGGCCAAGTACATCGTGGCTTTCGGCGCGCTCAAGGGGATGACCACCGTGCTGCTCGTCAGCGCCGTGGGGCAGGCCAGGTACCTCACCCACATCGCGCGGGCGCACATGGCGCCGCCGTGCCTCGCCGTGGTGTCCCCGCGCTGGGGCACGCCCGTGCGCGCCACGGTCGCCATGCTCGCGGCCACGGCGGTCATCGCGCTCTTCACCGACCTCGGAATCCTCTCCAACCTGCTCTCCATCTCCACGCTTTTCATCTTCATGCTCGTCGCCGTCGCCCTGCTCGTCCGCCGCTACTACGTATCCGGCGAGACCACCAACACCAACCAGAAGAAGCTCGTCGCCTGCCTCGCCGTGATCCTCGTGTCATCCATCGCGACCGCGTCGTACTGGGGCCTGGCGGCAGACGGCGGGTGGGCGGCGTACGCGGTGACGGTGCCGGCGTGGTTCGCGGCCACGCTGTACCTGCAGCTGGGCGTGCCCAAGGCGAGGGTGCCGGAGAAGTGGGGCGTGCCGCTGGTGCCGTGGCTCCCGGCGGCGTCCATCTTCATCAACATATTCCTCCTCGGGTCCATTGACGGCAAGTCCTTCATGCGGTTCGGGATATGGACGGCGGCGCTGCTGACGTACTATTTCTTCGTCGGCCTCCACGCCTCCTACGACACTGCCAAGGCCCTCGCCGCCGAGGCCGCCGTCTCAAAGGTGGAGGAAGGAGGCCGCAAGGCCGTCGTCGCCGGAAACTAAACCATGAAAGCTCGTTAATTAGACTAGTCTATCTTATATAGATTCATTTTATTATGTCTGGATAGATAGTTAGTGAGAAAAATCAGCTACCAGTGTGTCAGTTTGTTTGGCTATAGTAAGATTTATAATATATTTTCGTTTAATTAGGATCAATAAAATCTTTGCATAATCAAACGAGAAATATCACTGTGCCAACCAAAGCTATACATTAAAACGAGAGCACCACGCATGACATGTTTATGATGCCCATTTACCTACATTTCAGCTTTTTGTACATGTGTTCAAATACGAGCTCCGAATTTCGTTTAGAAATTTTTTTCTCAATATTCGAAAACAGTTTTCCTCTTAGCCCTCCTGATAAGAAGGGACAGTACTGGTGAGGACCAACACACCTATCAATGAAGAACGGTTTTGCTAATTCTGCAATTAGTTTAATTCTCAGTCAACTGCTCAACCGTCAAATATGTTCTGAGATTCGTGCGTCCTGTTTTTTTTGTTTATTCGTTTTGTGTCTAGGCAAGGTGTGAACAGTAATGAACTGCTTCTACTTGTGCTACCTAATTCTTTGTTGGGCTGGTGGTGCCACCGCTTCTCCTTGTGCTATCTTATTCTGTGTTTGCATGGTAGTGCCAATGTGGCTAGGGCCTTTTTCGTGTGGTATGTTTTTGTTGTTTTTTCCACGGGCGTTCTGCTTTCACCTCATGTGCATTTTGCGTTGCGTCCTTTAAAAAAAATTCCTCTCGTTTTATTATCGTAAAAATCACGTAACTCATTTTTTTTCTAATTATAAATACGGAAAAATATGTCAACTCAAAACATTTCGCAATACTATTTATAATTGGTGAAACTCAGTTGCAATTTCACCTGCAACTAGAAAAATATCTTAGTTGCAACCCAAGTTGCCATTAGAAAACATATCAGTTGGTTGCGGCTGACAAATCTCAATTGTAACCCCAATTGAAACTTGCAAATTTTTGTTGTGACCCTGCTTGTAGCTACAAAATATCTCAGCTGGAACCCAACTTGCGGAAAGTTGCAACCCTACTTGGAACCGGAAAACATGTCTCACTTCCAACAGGCTAATATCAGTTGCATCCCTTGCAACTGAAAAAATATGTCCTTGCAACCCCACCTACGACAGGAATTTTTTTGTTGTAATCCTACACCTACAAAATCTTAGTTGGAACCCCAACGGCAACTAAAAAAATCTCAGTTGGAACCTCATTCGCAACTAAAAAATCCTAGTTGTAACCCTAACCACAAAGTGAAAAATCTCAGTTGGAACCTCGCCAGGAACTGAAAAGTCTTAGTTGCAACACCTACCGCAGTTGAACAATCTCAGGTGTAACCCCACCGGCAACTGTTTGCAACTGAAAATCTATGCTTTTCGAGTTAAACATAATATGCTACCGCAAATTTTCCTATTGCAAATAAGAGTCTTTGAGTTTGCATGCGAGATGGAAGTTTATTATTGTCTTCTCTTGTTTCTTCTGAATTGAATCATCTATTGGTGATATAAGCTCCGGTTAATGCTTAGTAAGAGTGCACAAACTACCTAAATACAAATATTTGACATGCATGAAAGTAAAATTATAAATTTGAGTTGTGAGTGTTGATGCGGCCGATACATGATAATCTACCATGAGAAATTTGGTCTACTTAGCTCCCTTATTCTCTCTAAAGATGGAACATTATTTCTTGGTCTTTGTTTTCCTATGAAATATTTAAAAATTTATGTGTCTGATAGGTTGCAAGTCTTCATGAAGGCCACATCCACAATGAAATTCTACCCAGTCAATAAATACATGCAAGTAAATGCATCATTATGATACTCTATGAGCTATCCGACGATCCAGCTCATAACATATGGATTCTCAACCATTGATATCTACGGAAGGACAAGTGAGCTCACATCAGTGTCTACTACCACCCAAATCTTTTATAAATAGCAAGGTTCTCTCACCAAAAGCTAAATAGCTTATTCATCAACTTATTTCTACATACAATTATCTAATAATTCCTTTGTTTCATATTTAGTTAGCCAAAACGGCTTATAATATGGAATGGAGGGAGTACCATTTATGCATTATTTCTTGTGTGGTTATGTACTATGGATGCAAATCCGATAGTGCTAGGCATAGAAGGCATCAGGAACAACAAAGGGATATCTAGAATTGCAACATGCACTCCCCCCTTCTCACGACTATCATGTAAGCCTTGGCTATTCACCCTCCACCATGCCTCTCCGCTAACCACCCACTATTTTAGCTTGGGCGGCCAAGTAAACCATGCTTCCACAACATCTGGAGCAACATTACAGTATTTTCTTGCTTGAGAACCAAGACTTGGCATCGTAGATAGAGCCCACACACTCCTGTTCGAGTATCCTGCTTGCTCAGTTCATAGCTAGCTGGTGCAGAACGGAGAATCAGTACAAGCTGCCACACATGTAGACACACTAAGTAATCCAATATTACCCGCAAAAAAAAAAGTAATCCAACATCGAAATTACCATATATATCAGTCTGAAAATATATTTTCGTTTTATTGACCTCTGGTCTATAATTTACAAAGGATGCCCAGGAACTGTGCACCAGGATGGGCCGCACGTAGCTAGCGCACCAAGCCCTCTGCGCGCTCGACCTTTCCTCTCGTACACACGCACAAGAGACGGTTAATTTGGGTGAGGGAAATCGATCGCAACGAGAAAACGAGGTGTCGCTTATGACTTGAACTCCAGGCATTGCACCCACCCCGCAGGTAATCAAGCAGCAGGAATACACTTCGTCGATCCGAGGACATTGCCTTTTATCAACTTGCCTTGGTGTATTATAAAAAAAAAAAAATGCCTTGGCGTGGCCGCCACTGGTATTCGGCAGTCAGTCCCCATTCAATTTTCAATCGAGAAATTCTACATATTCAGTTCCCCCGGCGGTAAATCTCTAAATTCTTATGTATTTTATTGCGAAATCGCTAAATGCTTTTCTGTTTTGTCATGAAAATCATTGTTCATAGATTATATTTCTTGACAATTGTAGCCGTACATGTATCATGTTCTCGGGGTGAAAAATTAAAGTCTAACGTGAAATACATATTTATCAAATATTTTGGAATTTGAGGTGCAAGGCATTTGTTTTTTCAAATATCATTGTGCTCTGTTTTCATCAACGTAGTAGGCATTTTGTCTTTCATTGTGCTCCGTTTCAAGGCATTTCCTCTGTAGTACGGAGGGATTATATGTGAAATTCCTTTGTAGAAGTCATTCTTATGGTTTGTTATCTATGGCACTCAGAAAAATATGAGCATAAATACAAATAAATGCTTATTCTTGACGTGCTGGTGTGTTTTTTCTAAAATAATTATACATAAAATCAACTACTGTTATTTCTCACAGCTTTTTCTAACATAGTTATACATAAAATTAGCTGCTACTATTTATCAATGTTTTCTCTAATATGATTAAACATAAACCAACTATAACCATTTCCCACCTACTCCACAATTGTCACTGTCGTCGTTGCCGATGGCATCAACCTCCATCACGGCCTTGCCCCTGCAACAACCTCCGTTGGGATCTTGCTCTTACCTTTGCCATTTCTCTCGACCTTCTCGGGTGCAAACGTCTAGTTCAAAGCCTTATGCAGGTCCTTCTCATAATGCGTGGCTCTGGCCTTCTCCCTGACCTTTTGCTTCGACCATAAAACCGACGAAAGTACCCATGCGTTGTTACTGTTCAGTGATATGTCTGGCTTCCTCACTGGCATGAAAGTTGGCCCTAGACCGGGCCATAGCCGCGTCGATGGCATCATCCTCCTCATCAGATTCAAGATTGATGAAGGAAATGGGATCGACATCACACCTTGGTTAAAACTTTTAATTTTTGTATAAAAATGTTACAATTTTGTCCGTATTATTAAAAAATGATCATAATTGGAAAATGCTACGATTTTAAAAAATGTTGAGATTCCGAAAAATTGTTCATATGTGAAAATTATTCAGATACGAAAAATATTTAGATATGTTTGAAAATTTTCATATAGCTTAAAATGAATATTTTTGAAATGATGAACAGTTTTAAAAATAACATGGTGAACAATTTATGAAAATGAACAAAACTTGAAAACGAACACATTTTGAAAATAAACAATAGTTTAACATAGTGATCAATTTTTGAAAATTAAAACAATTAAATAAAATAGTGACTTTTTTTTTTAAAAATGGAATTTTTTACGAAACACAATTTGAAAACGAATTTTTTAAAAAATGGTGATTTTTTTTCAAAATGAACATTTTCTTAAAAAAATAAAGGAAAATAGAAACAAAAGGAAGAAAGAAAACTAACCTGAAGATGGGCCGACCCATGAGGGGACGGGTGCGGGGAGTCCTAATAGGACTCGAAGTGAGCGGTAATTAGTGCTCGCGTTCCTACGGACATAGAGCCCAGTCGAGAAGATCCAATGGCTAGGAACGCCAGGAAAATCGATAATTAACTTCTATTATTTATCAACTAGTATTATTTCTCACCGATTCCGGTGGCCAGGAACAGCCAGGAAAATCAATTCACCATCAACTGCTACTATTTATCAACTACTATTCTAAAATAATTATACATAAAATAAACTACTATTATTTATCACCGATTTCTCTAACATAGTTATACATAAAACGAGAAGGATACCCTGCGCGTTGCGGCGGGGATCCCTTAATGTAAATGGCATATGTGTTTTTTTTATGTAGAGGCCAAGGATCTGAACCTCCTTTTCGAAAAAATAAACATCATGATACATTATAAAGTCTAAAAAAATATGAATTTTTTTGTTGATCCTACTCAAGATACTAAATTTTATGGACATGCGATGCTTATTATAAACCATTAGTTTGCAAAATGGATGGTTTAAGGAATGTATGATATGTAGCTTGCATAAATCATTAAACTAAAAACTGGATGGTTTAAAAAAAGTATGATATACAGCTTACATGTAATAATTAATAAATATTAGTGGAGATGACATGTGCAATTGGTTGGCTAAGAGGATGGATGATGTGGATATCTTGCATGTTGAGATAGAAAAATAATTAATGCATGTTAGTGAGGTTTTGCTTTATAAGAAGTATAGATTAACAATTGTTGCCGGTCCACACCGCCGTCTTTGCCGACGGCATTAACCTCCATGAGGGCCTTGCCCCTGCCCAAACCTCCATTGGGGCCTTGCCCTTACCTTTTCCATTTCTCTGCACCTTCTCGGGTGCAAACGTCTAGTTCAAATCCTTATGCAGTGCCTTCTCATAATGTGTGGCTCTGGCCTTCTCCATGTATTTTTTCTACGACCATAAAACCGACCAAAGTACCCATGCGTTGTTACTGTTTAGTGGTATGTCTTGCTTTCTCAGTGGCATGAAAGTTGGCCCTGGACCAGGCCATAGCCGCGTCCTCATCAGATTCAAGATTAATGAAGGAAATGGGATCGACATCACACGTGACCGACAGATTGCATTGCAGATCCTAATCTACCTCGGCGAAGTACAGCTTGATCCCAGAGGGGTCATGCTCAAACATGAACAGGAGGCCATCATTACAGCTCATGCATCATTGCTCGTATCAAGAAAACATTGATATATGATGCAGCAGCGGCGGTTGGAGTTGCCTCACGAGTGGGAGTGGAGCCGACACCACCGCGAGTCATGAAAAGATCATACGATTGGGGCATGGGTGGCAAGGAGAGGAAGTGAAGTTTAGCGGCAGGCGTGTGTGCAAGGGAGAGGAAAAGCGGCCGCTTGTAGCCGCATGTGGCCGGACCGTCACTAATGGCGACAGGGGAGCGTTCACGCACCGAACGAGGCATTGATTTGACTCGCTAGACCTAGGCCAGAGACCAGAAAGACGGGCGGACAACGATAAGGTGGGCGGCAAGGCAGCTTTTGGCCGACCATGCGATATCACCATTGAAGGTTTGCTAATTCGGGGAAGGCGGGTGTCATGGACGACACAATTGTGATACATTCGCATGTTGCATGTAAGCTTATAGCCAGTTCCATTTATAAGATTTAAGTGGGTCCCACACATGTCAGTCCTTAGGCCATGAATGGTCAAAGGGGGCTGGCGGAAATGCACCTCTGATTATTTGTGAGGCTGCTTTCAAAAGATGAGGATAAATGGAAGGCAAGCTAACACCCGTGAACAAAACTGAGTAAAATTAGTGATAGTGGGGCACGGAAGTAGAAAGACTTTTGTTTAAGGTCACAGCTGGGCGTCCTCCGGAGGATCTTAGGGGAAAATCCTTCGGGTCCTCCTGTCGACACGTGTCCCAAAACATCGCCCAATCCCGCTTTTGCTACACTAACAACAGAAAACGGTTTATTGAAATAAGAATTTTAGCCTATTGTAGCAAATTATAAAAATCTTCCCAAATGCCGGTTTTGATGCTGTGAGGAAAAAACGGTTCATTGAAATAAGAAATTTGTGCTATTGTAGGAAAATAAATTTGTCGACATAAAAAGTAGAAAAACTAACTTTGCCGGAGACATGGCCGGAGACCTCGCCAGAGATATTATAGCAAACATTTTGCACTACTGAAGCAAATCTAAACAACAATTATAGCATAATACTTTATGCTATTGTACCAAAAAATAATAACATCATTGGAGACAACGACAGAGATATTATAGCAAACATTTTGCACTATTATAACAACAATTATACCAAAAATATTTTGTTCTACTGTAGCAAAAAAAAAAAAAAGACAACGCCAGAGACTTCGCCGGAGATTCTCACCGGGGACCTCGCAACAAACAAATTACACTAGTATAGCAAAATCGGAGACTAATTGTAGCGAACGGAATTTTTTATTTTAACAGCAAGTTTTGCGCCGTTAGTTTGCTGAAAAAACAAAAAATTGATAATAATGGGCCAGTCATGCTAAAGGACTAAGTACCTTCTAGCGAAAAGTCCTGCTAGGGCTTTCGGGCCCTGCTAGCATTGCGGCCCGCTGGAGCGTGCAGCCAGCGCTCGCTCACGTCACCAACCGGAGGATCGAGCGAATCCTCCGGAGGAAAGACAACGTTTCCCTTTGTTTAAAGCTATGGTACCTTTGACCCACCCAAAGACTTAACTCATAACAATGAGGTTCTCAAATTAATATCCATCCACAAGAGGATATGGTTCATACATTGCCTACCACCTACGTCTCCTATAAAGACCAGGGCTTGCCCAAGAAAAAGTTGAATATCTTACTTGTCACTTCATTCCTCCCCAGAACTGCATAATCCCATTGGATGCATTATTTGTTTTGTTTCTATTGTACGTACTAGGGATGTGAATTTGATGTCTATAGTCATAGAAGGCGCCAGAAATTACCTACGGATGGCCAAAATTATAGCATGCACTCGTTCTCTTTCACAACCCCCATGCATCTCCCTCGTGCTCTAGATCCTTGGCGATTCTCCCACCACAAAGACCCCCCGCTAACCATCCACCATGCTTGCTCTGGCATTCATGTACAACACATTCTCACACCAACACGTCCAACATCTTTCACCTTTTTCAGAGGGTTACAGAAAGAAGGTGCCGCTCTAATGCCTCGGGCGGTATGTTTTGTTAAATAGGTGCGAGAGGACAAATGCTCAACACACACATGTTCACGGAAAAGCTCGGATAGTATCATCTATTTCTAATGTACCTCGCAGCAAAATGAACTTTCATTACCTCGACAAATGTCGAGAATTAAACATGGCTATACAAATATGTCAACTATTCCTTTTATAGCTAGAACAATGCCTAGCAGCTCTTATATGTTAGAGAGCTTAGTGCACATTTCTAGTTTCCCTATTAAATAGGGGTTTCCTGCATATTTCCCCACATGTACATGTATATGTATATTTATATTGTGTCATTTGGTCCCGTGGAATACAACTTGTCTATTCCTAACATGGTATCAGATTAGGTTAGGGGTACTCTTTTCCCGATTGAATATATGGCCGCCGTTTCGTACAATTCCAACTTCCGCAGCCCGTACAGGTCGTAAGGACCTTGCTGCGCTTAGAGCTGAAAATGGAACGGAAACGAAAAGAGACATGCATTATCATTTTTTTCCCTTTCTCTCGTCGGAATCGGAAACCCCCGAAAAAAATACGGAATCGGAAATCCCCGGAAATCAATATGAAAAAGGAAACGGGGCGGATACAATACGGAGCGAACATTTGTCGGAACACAATAATGGTATTAAACATGGATAAATAATTATTCATAACCTCGACAAACGATAATTTAACATGAAGTGTCACGCATTTAGTTTAACCTAGGCGTGTGATCACACACGACATATATGTAATTAGATAAATTAGTTTTAGTATGAATGGCTTAATGGACCTAACTAGCCACGAAACCAGTCCTCGTTATTCATGTGGGTCGTGGCCTTACATGATTACATCAACCCACTAGCATGTATGTTCTGTACACGGAAACTTTTCTTATTTATTTTTACGGAAATTCCGTTTTATTTCCGTTTCCGTCGGAATCTGCGTTATCATTTCTTTTGTAATTTCCTTTCTAGAATATTCCGTTTCCGTTTTATTTCCTCAATATGCTGTTTTTCGTTTCCATATTTTTCTCTTCATTTCCTTTTTATACAGAAACAACGGGAAAGTTTCCTTTATCATTTTCAACCCTAGCTGCGCCCCTCCCCAAACATCTTCAAGCCGGAGGTGTGCCCTGCTCGTCGTCCGGCCGCCGCTGTGCCCTGCTCGTCTTCCGGCTACCACCCCTGTAGGCTCCTGGCCGCCGTCTCTGCAATCGGCCGCCACCCTGTCCAGCCCCACCGAGCCCCGGCTGCCGTCGTCTCTGTCCTCTGGAAACCGCCGCGACCGCCCAGATCGTCTCGCGCCGCCGCCGGCCGTCCGCCGTCATCCGTCGTTTCTCTGGCCGCCACCGCATCTCGCCCGTCTCCACCCGTCTCCTCTCGGGCGATCTCTCTCTTTCGGCCTCCACCCATCGATAGATTGAGATCGATCTGGTTGACGGTTTGACCGATCTGATTCTGTAAAAAAAAATCCTATGGCTGTTGTTGGTTTTATCACGATTCCTCAGTGCCCCGTGATCTTTGATGACACCAACTATTCGGATTTCGCTGCCTTTCTGCGCGTCCATATGTGTGGTCTTCGCCTGTGGTGTGTTCTTTCCGGCGAGGTCCCCTGTCCGATGTGCCCCGTTTCTTCTACGTATCCTACTCCGCTGACGCCACCAGTATTTGCTGCGAGTGCTTCACATGCTGAAAATGATGCAACTAAGAGTGTGGATGATGCCGCTGTTGCGGCGTATGAGCAGAAGGTCTAGGAGTACACCGCCTCTCTTGCGACCTATCAAAAGGACATGGCTGTGTACACTCAGTCGGTGGATGATGATGCTCGTGTTGCGGCTGTTCTTACTGCCAGTGTTCTACCTCACTTTGCTTCGGAGTTTATGGGACTCGATACTGCTGCCGCCATGTGGGCCCACCTTCGTCAGCGCCATCAGCCATCGAGGGATGCTCTTTATCTATCTGTGGTTCGTCAGGAGCATGCTCTATAGCAGGACGACTCCACTGTTGATCAGTTCTACATGCAGAGTTTTGTCATCTGGCATCAGCTCGACTCTCTTCGCACTGCTGTGTGTGGCACCTTCCCGTGATGTCAGACCGTGCGCTCCGACTTGGAATTCCAGCTGAAAGATCGAGAGGTTAACTAGAGGGGGGGGGGGAATAGGTTAACTACAAATTTTAGCTTCTTTTTCGATTTGACAAGATAGCGCTCAAATATAGATTGTCTAGATTATGCAACTAGGTGGACAATCCTATATGTTGAGCAAGTACAACTAGCACAAGGCGAATATATGACTAAGCTAGTAGCAACAAGTAAAGGCAAGTTCAGAAATAACCGAACACAATGACGCGGAGATTTATCCCGAAGTTCACTTCCCAATGGAAGCTAATATCTGTTTGAGCAGTGCGGTGCCACCAAAGTGGAACACCGAGTAGCCCTCAAATGGCACACCGTATCTCCTTCAGTCCTTCCACCGATGTGGAGAGGCTCGAATCACTATGTTTCCATTGAGGTTGACAACTTAAACCTTTACAAGGATGAGGCACACTCCACAACTTTGGATGGTCCTCACCAAATCCCGAGAGCCACCAAGACTTCGAGAAACAAGACCACAAGCACAAGAGCTCTGGGTATATCAACAAGGCTCTGAGCTCCGATGAGCTAAGAGCAACAAGGTTCTTGGCTCCAATGAACTAAGAATTACAAGATCCCTAAAGGATGAGTGGGGTGATTTCTAACCGGCTTGGTGGAGTTGTAGATCAGGGATGTCTCCTCCAAATCCCAAAGTATCACGAGCTTTGGTTAGGGATTTGGGGAGATGCTTGAGCTTGAGTGTGGTCAACAATGGTGGAGAGAGTAAGTTTAATTGATCCACACTAAAGGTATAGAGGATAACCTCCTTTTATACCTCGGACGGACACTTCCGGCAAGAAAGCCGTCAAATCTGAAGCCGCAGCTGTCCGCAGGAATCCACCGCGCCAAGTTGCGCAGGATTCTGCTCTGATGCCACCGCCCAAGCCAACCGGGAAGGCAGCTGTGAAGAGCACGCAACTCACCATTGGCGCTGCCGGTGGATCGGCTGGCGAAGCATCAAGTGCTGCTCGGGCACCACGCGTCTGGCCGTCCTACATTGTGTCTTCGTCCAAGCAATACGGCATCTCTTTGCCGAAAGGCGATCTGCGACTCTCCGCTCTGAAGGGCGGCCAAGCCTAGGAAGTGGACTCCAAGCTGAAGGCCAAGAAGCCCATCGAGATCTACTCGCGCGAAGCCGGCGAGGATGATATCATATCCGAAGGGCTGATGCAGGTTGTAGACTGAGTAGGCTTCATCGACAAGGTCTGGGAGAGCGCCGCCCACGGCATCAAGCAGTGGGACGGCAGCGTGCTGGGCGACTTAGATCATTATCACATCGATTGGAACAAGGCCGACATGGGCATGAATCCAATGACCATCGCCTCTGACACCAGCACGCTAGCCTCGAAGCTGTTCGTTCTCCGCAAAGCCGCCGAAGATATCGAGCAGACCTATGTTGTAAGTTTCTTTTTCTCTTCTCTTCTGTTCTTCTTTTTTCTCCTTAGCCACTACACAGTCCCCGAGATTCGGGTAGACGGGTGCTCAACCGAGGTGCAGTCTTCTCGGGCCAAATCTTCCAAAACTTTCTCTAACTTCTTTTCCTTCTCCTTCACAGAATAGCCTCTTGAAGAGGACGAACTTGTTCCGGCGGCTGCTCTGGAATCACAACATCGCGAAGAGACGCATCGCGGCCCTTGAGGCTGAACGCAAGGACGATGCTGCGATGGAGAAGGCGGCGCTGGACCGTGCCCTCCAGATTTCTGAAATTGAGAGTAAGCTTCTAGCTATTCGGTTAATGCGTTTTGTGTTTTACGCCCGCGTTTTCTCTTTGCTCTAACTCCTTCTACTCCGCAGGCAAATTCCACGCGCTGGCGAAGGAGCACGAACACTGCCACATCTTCTCCACTTCCGCCGAAAGCAGGATCAAAGGGCTGGAAGGTGAGTTGCCGATTCTTCTCTATCCATGCTTTTCCTTTTACTTGGTTACCCTGCTAACGGTGATTTTCTTCTCGCAGAAGAGTACAAGAAGTTCCGTGAGGAGCATCTTGATTGCTTGAAGCCCGCGGAGGTGAAGCAGCAACTGGAGAGCCAAGAAGCAGAGCTTAAGAACGAACGCGACGCCGAGCGCGCCGAGTTCGAACAGATGCAGGTCCAATTGAAGACTGCTCTCCAGGATGCCATAGACCAAGCCGCCGAGAAGGACGAAGTCAAGGCAGCAGCCAAGGCCAAGGAGAGGGCCCTCGAGACGGAAATCGAGGTGCTGAAGAAGTGCAATGAGGACCTCATGCTCCAGCTTGCCAACGCACGCCAAGTCGAAGATAGGCATATTGCCGATGAGGAGGCCTGGAAGAACAAGCTGCACGCGCTACTCATTGACCTCAACAGCAAGTCTGTGCTTCTCTGCACTTGGCTGTTTCCTTCTTCTTCCGTTTGGCTTGGTTTGCTTCGCCTCTTTTCTGCTTGGTTTCATCCCTTCTCTGCTTCCATTTCTAACCCTTTCTAATAGCACTCTCAGATATCTTCCCTGATCTCTGCGCGGCTAGCACGCCTGCTCTGGACAAAGCTCAAGAAGTCCGAGCTGAAAAAGGATTGCCCATGAACACCAAATCTACAATCAACGACAACCTCACGAGCATCAAGTCGCAGCTCCGCCAGCTTAGGGGCTTGGGCACCAGCATGGTGTCCACATCCTTCAAGCTACACGATCTGTTGTGGCCTCGTGAATCTGCGCCCAAAACTCTTCGCGCACTCTCCGAGAAGCTCGACGGTGCAAAGGCCGAGCTGAAGAAATGGCGTGCGTCCACAGCTCGGGCAGGCGCCGATCTGCTGCTCCGCTTCATATGCAGCTGGTACGAGAACTTAAGCCTTGACACCATCCTTGAAGTGCGCCAGGGCTCCAAGTGGTCAGATGATCCCAACTGCGTTGCTCGCCGCAAGGCAGTTGCGTACGAGATCGCCTCCTACGCAGACACCGCCCTCTTCATCGACGGCCCCACCGAGCCTGACACCGAGGCGGAAAGCGAGGGTGAAGATGAAAACGAGGACACCGAGTCGGAGGGCTTGAGTGCCTTCGAGGATGCTGCTGCCGAGGAGGGATCCGTGAAGGGGAAGGGCAAAGTTGCTGCGGACAGCGACGAGGAGCCGGAAGCCGAGAGCCAAGATGCCACCATCACCACCGAGATGGTGATCCAGCAAGTTGCTCCCGAGCTGGGCTCAACTTCCGCTGCTGCATCCACCTCTGCGACCGATCCCATCTCCGTTTCCACGGCCACTTCTGAGCAAGCCACCACCATGGATGTTGACGCTGAAGCTGATGCCGAGAAGGCCATCTCCGAGAAGACTGATGTGGACGACACCGCCGCTACTCAAGATGCTGCCGCCTGAAACTCTTTCTCAAATTTTCATGAGATCCCCGGGATGCCGGGTGCAAATGTATCAAACAATTAAGTCTTTGTTGCTACTCGTTTTTTTATTCCAGTTTGAAGTTTGCTACTTAGTATTTGTGCGATTCTGGCTCGATGCCGGGTTGCGTTATCATGCAAGTCCCCGAGTTGCATTTTTTATCCACTTTTCTCTTCTCGTCTCAGCTCTTACCTGCCACTTGTGGCTTTGTTGGTAGTCGACTCACAAGATGTCAAAGATCAAGTTTCAAATACTGAGCCACTTAGAAAAATCATAGTAACGCTACCCACCACTTAGCCGAAAAAAAAACAGTAAAGAGCGCTCTACTCGGTTCCTGCACCTCTCTTTTCCTTAGTCATTTTTCTTGTGCTCATTGACCTCTAGCTTGTTCTCTTGCTTGCCATGAAGCCGGGTTTCAGACAGCAGTAGAGTCGAAGAGTTGGCTTTTAGGTTTAAACACAGTACTAAATGTACTCATGAAATTCTAAGCAGAGCAACCGAGTAGACAAAGGTAAAACAAAATAGAACCACACAGAGCAAGTTTGGACGAGGGCAGTCCCCGAGTTCAATTTCAGATTGCCGAATAGAAGTTTAACTCAGATAAGAGGGTACATACATAGTTTTGCTCATGAATGAAAGCGACGGAGTAGAGCTACATTCCAGGGGCGCTTAGATTCCTCTCCAGCTTTATCCGGTCTGTTCTTCTATGATGGCTGTACGTCAACAAGATAATATGCATCATTGTGCAGAGCCTTGCTCACAATGAATGACCCTTCCCACGGAGGAGAGAGCTTGTGCATCCCGGCCGTGCGGTGCACGAGCCTAAGCACCATGTCCCCTTCTCGGAAAACCCTTGGGTTCACTTTCCGGCTATGATAACGCCTCAAGTTTTGCTGGTAAACAGATGATCGTGACAGAGTAAGCTCTCTTGCTTCTTCTAGCAGGTCAACGTCATCTTCTCGAGCTTCTCTCGCCTCCGCCTCAGTGTAGAGGGTTACTCGGGTGGAGTCATGCTCCAGGTCAATTGGCAACACGGCCTCAGCCCCATAAACCAAGAAAAATGGTGTGTAGCCGGTTGACCGGTTAGGGGTAGTCCTTAGACTCCACAACACCGCTGGCAACTCGTCTAACCAACACCCAGGTGTTTTCAGCAGTGGCTCAATCAGCCTTGGCTTTATGCCTGACAGCACCATGCCATTTGCTCTTTCAACTTGCCCATTGGAGGCGGGATGCGCAACAGACGCGACATCTAGCCGTATGTGCTTATCTCTGCAGAACCTTACCATGGCACTCTCAGGAAAATTTGTGCCATTATCCGTGATGATGCTATGCGGGTAGCCGTATCTCAGGATCACATCCTTCAGGAAACTTACGGCCGTGGCTCCATCACACTTCCGAATAGGCTTCACTTCAATCCACTTGGTGAACTTATCAACCATGACCAAGATGTGAGTCATGTTGCCTCTAGCCGGCTTGAAGGGACCAACCATATCCAAACACCAAACGGCAAATGGCCAAGTAATGGGAATGGTTTTCAACTCGGAAGCAGGCAAGTGGATCTTACTTGCGAATCTTTGGCAGCCGTTGCACTTTCTCACAATATCTTCAGCTTGCTTCAAGGCAGTGAGCCAGAAGAAACCATACCGAAAAGCCTTCTTGACCAGAGCCCGAGAAGAGGCGTGGTGTCCGCATTCTCCTTGATGTATTTCCACCAGAATTTCTTCTCCTTCTTCCGGTTCCACACAGCGTTGCAACACTCCAGTGGGACTTCTTTTATGCAGCACTTCTCTGAAGATGGTGTAGCCCTTGGATCTTATCTGAACTTTCCTTGCGGTAACCTCATCATTGGGTAGGGTGCCGTCCCTTAGAAAGGATAATATGGGCATAGCCCAACTCGGTGTCTCCCGCGTGGGAAACACTGGTTCGTCCAATTCCATCGGAACGACCGCCAATGCATCTTATTCTGAGTTGGGGTTGATTCTCTTTTGCACAATGAATGCGACAGTCCCCGAGTTGAGAGGGGCAGTCTCCGAGTAAGGAGGGGCAGTCCCCGGGATGGAGACTGCTGTCCTCGGGTTCTCTTTTGCACCTTCCCAGTCAATCTCCATGGGAACAGCTTCCTCACCAGGCAGAGAAGGAACGAAGATGGACTCCGAGTTGGGGGATGGCTTGATGGATGGCTTTCTCAAATGTTCCAAGGCAATCCCAGCTGGAATGTACTGCCGAGAAGACCCCAACTTGGACAGCTCATCAGCTGCCTCGTTATCTGCTCGATGGATGTGCTGGAACTCGCATCCTTCAAAGAATCCCGTCATGGTTTGCACCAGGAAGCGGTATGAAGCCATGTTGGCATCCAGAGCATCCCAAGTACCAGAAACTTGCTGCACAACCAGATCCGAGTCGCCATAGCATATGATGCGCTGCACTCCAACTTCCTTTGCCACCTTCAAACCGTGTACTACGGCCTCGTACTCTGCTACATTGTTGGATGCCTTGAAGTGGATTTGCAACACGTACTTGAGTTGATCTCGCTTGGGTGACGTAAGCACTACGCTAGCGCCAAGGCCTTCCTTCACTTTGGAGCCATCAAAATGCATCTTCCAGTAGTTGGATACCGGAGTAGGAGGCTCATACTGCACCTCCGCCCAATCCACAAGAAATTCCGCTAGAATCTGAGATTTGATGGCTTCTCTTCTCGCCTACGCGGGAGCGTACGCGGCCAGCTCAATTGCCCACTTGGCTACTTTGCCACTTGCTTCCTTGTTGCCCATGATATCCGAGATGGGAGCAGAACTCACCACGGTGATGGGATGCTCTTGGAAATAGTGCTTCAGCTTCTTGGCGCCCAGGTACACGCCGTAAGTCATCTTTTGGTAGTGCGGGTAGTTCTGCTTGGAGATGGACAACACCTCACTGAGATAATATACTGGCCGCTGCACACTCTTGCCTTCCTCTTCTCGCTCCACCACAATCACCACGCTGACTACCCGATTGGTAGCAGCAATATATAACAGCATAGGTTCCTTGGGTAGCGGACTAGCCAAGATGGGAGCGCTACCCAGCATCGCCTTCAGCTCATTGGATGCCACATCAGCTTCTGGTGTCCAGACGAATTTGTCACTGTTCTTCATCAATTGATACAGAGGCAAGGCCTTCTCGCCCATTCTGCCTAAGAAATGGCTCAGAGATGCCAAGCAACCAGTGAATTTTTGCACATCCTTCAGGGATCTCGGCAAAGACATGCTCTCAATAGCTTTTTATATTTGAAGGATTGGCCTCAATGCCCCGACTGGATACCAAGAAGCCGAGCAGCTTGCCAGCCGGGACGCCAAAGGTGCATTTACTCGGGTTCAGCTTCATCTTGTACTTGTGCAAGTTAGCAAAAGTTTCCTGAAGGTCACTAAGCAGAGTATGTGTTTTATTCGTTTTGATGACAATGTCATCTACGTACACCTGCACATTCTTGCCAAGTTGATCATGCAAGCATTTCTGCATGCATCTCTGATAAGTAGCACCAGCATTCCGCAACCCAAAGCACATGGCACGATAGCAACAAGCCCCGTATGGGGTAATGAAAGCAGTCTTTATTTGATCAGCAGGGTTTGGAGCTATCTGATGAAAACCAGAGTAGGCATCTATGAAAGACAAAAGTTCACAACTAGCAGTGGAATCAATCACCTGATCGATGTGGGGTAGCGGAAAAGGATCCTTGGGGCAGGCCTTATTCAAGTCGGTGTAGTCGACGCACATGCGCCACGCGGTAGCGGCCTTGGGGTCCTCCTTCTTCTTCTCAACCATAACCGGGTTGGCTAGCCAGTCCGGATGCAGGACCTCCATGATGAAGTTGCTTATCAGCAATTTGGTGATCTGATCACCGATAGCCTTCCTTCTCTCATCTATGAAGCGGCGCATCGCCTGCTTCACTGGTTTGGCGTCAGGGCGCACATGTAGCGAGTGCTCAACCAACTCCCTCGGGACACCTGGTAAATCCTCATTGGACCAGGCGAACACGTCCTGATTCTCACGGAGGAAGTGGATGAGCTCGCTTTCCTATTTCTTCTCCAACGCTGCGCCGATGATGGCAACACGGTCGGGGAACTCGGGGTCGATTTGAACCTTCTTTGTCTCCTGGGACGCCTGGAATGCCGTCCCGTACTGGGAACTCGGCATGCCAGGCGCGCCACCTTGCGCGGATTGCGCCATAGCCACCACCTCGTACATCTTCTTCTTCTCGGCAGCAATTACCATGGACTCTGCCAACTGAGAACCAACAGAGGCACATTCCATAGATTTCTTGTAATCACCAGAGATGGTGATGACTCCATGGGGACCAGGGATCTTCATCTTCAGGTAGGCAGCATGGGTAGAGGCCATGAACTTGCTGAGAGCAGGCCTGCCGAGTAGGGCGTGGTAGGGGCTCTGGTGATCAACTACCTCGAACTGCAGGCTCTCTGTGCGGCAGTTCTCCCTGGTGCCGAATAGAACGTCTATCCACACGTGGACAATTGGAGAACAAGAAACTCCTGGCACAATGCCGTGGAAAGTTGTCTTGCTGGGCAGCAACATGTTCTCGGCCATACCGAGTTTCTCAAGTGTGTCTCTGTACACAATGTTGATGCTGCTGCCGTTGTCGATCAGCACCTTGCTGAACCTCATGTTCTTCTGAGTACTCAAAAAGGTGGCATCCAGCACCAAGGCGTAGCTACCCGGGTTGGGCATCACCCTTGGATGATCAGCTCTGGACCACGTGATCTCTTGGTTGCACCAGTGCAGGTATTGAGGAACAGTAGGGATCACAACATTGACCTCCATGGCACGCCTGTGTTGAGACTGCTTGTCGACGGGCTCGGAGGTGAAGATCATGTAGCTCTCGTGTTGTTCCTGGTACTGGTTGCGGCCTCCATCGCCATTGTTGCCATTGTTGTTGTTGTTGTTGTTGTTGTTGTTGTTGTTGTTGTTGTTGTTGTTGTTGTTGTTGTTGTTGTTGTTGTTGTTGTTGTTGTTGTTGTTGTTGTTGTTGTTGTTGTTGTTGTTGTTGTTGTTGTTGTTGTTGTTGTTGTTGTTGTTGTTGTTGTTGTTGTTGTTGTTGTTGTTGTTGTTGTTGTTGTTGTTGTTGTTGTTGTTGTTGTTGTTGTTGTTGTTGTTGTTGTTGTTGTTGTTGTTGTTGTTGTTGTTGTTGTTGTTGTTGTTGTTGTTGTTGTTGTTGTTGTTGTTGTTGTTGTTGTTGTTGTTGTTGTTGTTGTTGTTGTTGTTGTTGTTGTTGTTGTTGTTGTTGTTGTTGTTGTTGTTGTTGTTGTTGTTGTTGTTGTTGTTGTTGTTGTTGTTGTTGTTGTTGTTGTTGTTGTTGTTGTTGTTGTTGTTGTTGTTGTTGTTGTTGTTGTTGTTGTTGTTGTTGTTGTTGTTGTTGTTGTTGTTGTTGTTGTTGTTGTTGTTGTTGTTGTTGTTGTTGTTGTTGTTGTTGTTGTTGTTGTTGTTGTTGTTGTTGTTGTTGTTGTTGTTGTTGTTGTTGTTGTTGTTGTTGTTGTTGTTGTTGTTGTTGTTGTTGTTGTTGTTGTTGTTGTTGTTGTTGTTGTTGTTGTTGTTGTTGTTGTTGTTGTTGTTGTTGTTGTTGTTGTTGTTGTTGTTGTTGTTGTTGTTGTTGTTGTTGTTGTTGTTGTTGTTGTTGTTGTTGTTGTTGTTGTTGTTGTTGTTGTTGTTGTTGTTGTTGTTGTTGTTGTTGTTGTTGTTGTTGTTGTTGTTGTTGTTGTTGTTGTTGTTGTTGTTGTTGTTGTTGTTGTTGTTGTTGTTGTTGTTGTTGTTGTTGTTGTTGTTGTTGTTGTTGTTGTTGTTGTTGTTGTTGTTGTTGTTGCCTCTGTTGTTGTTGTTGTTGTTGTTGTTGTTGTTGTTACGGTAGCCTTCGTTGTTGAAGTAGCGGTTGGCTCCTAAAGCCACCTGGTTCACATTTTCTCTTCTCGGGAAAGCTGGAGGCCGGGCAGCAGGTGCGCGAGCAGGCTGCGCATTGGCATTCGCAGCTGGCAGAGGAGGAGGAGGAGGCAGGCCCTCGTTCTTGATCTCTTCCCACCAACTGCACTGCCGAGTAGTATGGTTGGCAGGTCTAGCGGGATGCCAAGTATGGAAGCTGCATGGGCCATCCTTCATGTCCTTGAAGACAAAGTTCTGAACAGGACCCGAGTTACCGCTACCCTGCTGGGGAGCATTGTATGGCTTCTTGATGCCTTGGCCCTGATTCTGGTTCTTCCCGTACTGGGCTCCAGCAGTTTTCGGCCTTTGGCTACTCCTAGCTCCGGTAGCCACAACATTCACCTCCTCAGGATCGTACCGGGTATCAATTCGGTCACCTCTGCGCTTGTTGCGGAACTCATTGCGCTTGTTGTTGTTGTAGTTTCTTCTCGGCTCAGCAGCATCAAGCAGAGGCTGAGTTGGGTCGCCGAGTGCGTACTGATCCGCAATCCTAATGGTCTCAGCGAGGGTACTCGGCATCTCTCTCTGCAGCCTCTGCCACAACATGCTGCCATGCCTGTAGCGCTGCGCAAACCAAGTGATGGCTTGGGCCTCATTCACACCTTCACAGGTGTTCCACAGAGTGCTCCACCGAGTAAGATACTCTCGGTCCGTCTCCTCTTCCCGCTGCCTGCAAGAGGATAGCTGCTGCAGCCTATTCGGCCTCTGGTAAGTGCTGGTGAAGTTGCTGACAAAGGCTTCCGCGAAGTCAAGCCAGCAGTTGATGCTGTGATTGGGCAGGTTGTTGAGCCAAGTTCTTGCTGGTCGTTCTAGCATCCGCGGGATGTACCGCACGGCCCATCTCCGGTTGCCGCCTGCAATGTGCACGACTGTGACATAGTCATTGAGCCAATCTTCTGGCTTGGTGCTGCCGTTGTAACACTTGGTCCCCCTGGCGAGCTGGAACTGCTTCACGGATGGCTCGGTCATGATGCGATGACCAAAGCACTCTGGGCCAGGCGGCCCCGTGTTCTCGAGTTGCGCAGACCGATTGATCCGGTCCAGCGTGTACCTGGCATCATTGGGCTCCAGCACACATTCTCCCACGCGATCAGTGATATCTCTTGGGTCAGCATAGCCAGCTAGCCCCATCGCCGAGTAGCCATCATCGTATCTGTTCACCTGCGCAACTGCAGGTTGCTCCACCGGGTTGGCTGCTGGCTCAACCGCACGCGGCTGCGCCGCAGCTGGCTGCTGCGGCCTCTGCCGAGTACGCTGAGCAACCTGATGCCGAGAAGGGCCAGGGCGATCTCCATCTCGCGTCTGGCTATGAGCTTTATGGGCTTGATAGCCTGCTCCTGCAGTATTGTGTTTTTGGCCGGACTGTCGCGGCACGGCGTGCTGTTTCGCGGCGACAACCGGGTCGTACACCTGCATCTGCCTGTCTCTGCCAGAGTACCCACTCCGGTCCCTCTCACGGCCGGGATGCGGTGATGAGGCCTGATCGTTAGATCTGACCGCATGCGAATGCACCACTTGAGAAGCTCCAGCACCCGGATTGGCTTTCCGGAACTCCATGTTCTGCCTGGCAGCCTCTAGCACTAGCTCATTGAGCCTCTCCTGCTGCCTAACGCGCGCGTCGCCAGCGAGATGCGGCAACTCAGCAGCTACAGCCTCAGCAGCTCCAAGGGATTTGGCGGGGGTGCTGTATTTGGGTCTGGTGGTAGCGGTGTTTTGGCTATCATCGTGGCCAGCGGTCTCACCAACTGCTGCCATCTCGGTGCCTAGGTTGCGGCGAGTAGTGCCTGCCTTGAGAGGCCTCCTAACCATAGGAGTAAAGCCGTGAGCCCTGTTGTACTCGTTCTGGTCCAGGTTAAGCTCGAGCCTAACCTTTTCCAACTCCACCTGCTCGGCAAGCAGCGCCTGGCGCTGCTGGTCGAGCTGCGCCTTCATGGTCATGAGCTCGAGCTCGGTAGGAGGCGGCATGCCCACCCGCACGGCGGATGCCGGTATCGTTGATGTCGTGGAAGGAGGGATGTAGCCCAGGATGTTCTGGGGCAGCTCGTAGGGCTTGTGCGTTCTCGGGAGCTCGCTTGGGCCAGCAAGCTCCTCAACGACTGCCGCGGTTGCAGCCGCGCCCTTCCCGGCAGCGATAGCCGGGCCGGTCATCAGAACTTCCACGCTGTCCGCAGAACAGCCAGTTGGCTTTCCGCGGGCAGCAACGCCAGCAGGGGGATCTTCCACGACGAGCACCAGCTCGGGGTACTCACGGACGATGGTGGTGGCGACATACACGAGGTGCGAGCCGAAGGAAAGCACCGAGCCGCCCTCCGGCATGGCCCTGCCGCCGAAATCGTCGGCGTTGTCAGTGACGAAGTCGAAGGAGCCGAATCTGTGGACAATGCCACAGACCACGCGCTCCCCAGTAGCAGAAATGGATCCCGTCCGAACATGAACTCCAGCCAGCGCCGCTGGTTTCCCCACGGTGGGCGCCAACTGTCATGGTGGTATCACGGCAGATACCATAGGATGGCTAAAGATCTGGGGTCGATGGACGCTGGAGGTGCTCGGGGAGGGATCACGCAGCGAGTAGCTGCGTGTATGATGAATCAAGCACTGCAAACAACAAGATCTACCCAGGTTCAGGGCCCTCGAGTGGAGGTAAAACCCCTACTCCTTCCTTTCTCTCTTTATATGTATGTTACCGAGTAGCCACAGTACAATTTGGCCTTCAGCCAAGTAGCCAATCTATGTGATGCTAATACTGAACGCAACGACCAATCTAACGTCCCCAACTCACGTCTCCCGCGCAGGAGGAGGCAGTGCACCTTATATACTGGTGCCCAGCCAAATACAGCCAAGATGAAAAGTACAGTCGGGTGTCGACATAGTGTGCACACCGCACACTTCCAGCTTCTCGCTGACAGCTTTGGTTTCCTAGTTTGTCTTGTGTGCAAAGTCGTTGTGCAAAACCAAGTCCTTGATTTGTTATCACTGTCACGGCCACAGGGTAGGCCCCCTAACCTGCACCGTCCTGCTGACACTCTGGCGCGGATAAGCACGCGCTCTGCAGATGAACAGTGAGCCGTACGGACCCAGGATACGCGGGATCCTGTGTAAGAACGGCTCCTTTGACTTCTGGCCCGAGTAGGAACTCACTCCCTCTACTCGGACCACTTCCTCTACTCGGAAGAATATAACTTCCTTGATTCTTTCTCCTGGCCATCAGTGTGTATGGCCGAATAGCAGTCGACCGGGTAGCGAGTACCGGGTAGCCAGTTACTCTGCCAAACGCCTCTTCTGACCTTGCCCTTAGCACTTTCCTTAACCCTACTCGGGGGTAACCCCCCGACATGTGTGGTTAGGTATCTTTCCATGGGCATGCATCAAAAGAAAGATTTCATATAGCCATAGTCTATGTCGTCAAACGGTATTTTTCATCACGTTTGACATGGAAGCTCAAGCAAAGTATCTCGAAGAAATCCTATGCTTGATGCTTGCCACCCATTTGGAGATTGTGGCCTTTTGAAGATTTTTCGAAAAGGTTCTCTCCCATAATGGTGTATAGGGAGCTAGTTTCTCCCATAATAATGCATGGGGGAGCAACTTGCAAGTCTTCATCAAACAGAGCATGTGCGAGCAATCACGATCAAGAAAGAGGATCCAACTTGAAAGAGTCAAGATCGTTATCATCTAGCTCAAGTGGAATGCTCAAGGCAAAGGTATGATCTTGCTGGGAGACCGGGTTATAAGATCAATAGTCGTACTATCAATACGGGCTCTCATGTGAGTAACTTGATCGAATCATTGTGAAAAGCTCCAACCTTTGCATCTTGCATATCGTCTTCATGACAATCCTAGGTTTCTCGAAAATGGAAGTCGTAATAAAAACATGTTACATTTTCGGTGGTGAAAATCTTACTGGTTCCACTACAAGAAATATGTTGATACATGACCCTCAATTTTTGACACTAGAAGGTCACGTAGTTTCATTCATGACCCCTTTTTGACCAAAAATGAAAAGTCACATACCGAGAGTCTTATTTGATCGTCAATGACTAATTTAATGGAATTGTCATAACCTCTATGACCCAATCAGAGGGGTCATAACCCTATGACCGATTGTTTTGGTCATGAGATATCCTACCATAGTCACATCAGATCCTACGTGGCCAATCCTACGTGGCAAAATCATGAACAAATGAGTAGGTCATGG
The DNA here is from genome assembly GCA_028641055.1 of Alopecurus myosuroides. Taxonomy (NCBI): domain Eukaryota; kingdom Viridiplantae; phylum Streptophyta; class Magnoliopsida; order Poales; family Poaceae; genus Alopecurus; species Alopecurus myosuroides. The sequence goes on from CM054063.1 coordinate 28,714,803, forward strand.
ATGAGAATCAACCCAGTCCATAGTCCTCCCATACACGGGCCAAGCCCAACAATTTGGCCCATTCAAGTTTTTTTTTATGCCAGATTTTTTAAGCCAAACTTACGAGGTGGTATATTTTGGGCCTTTAGTTTCCTGGGCTTTAGCCATTCAGTCTGCTTACATTCTGTTCTTATTAATTTGGGCCACTTTGTAGACAAGGCCCATCATTTTAGCGCCTGGTTGAATTTACAGTACAATTCTAAATGGGCCATGGACTCTTTCACATTTCGGTACAATTCTACTATTAATGCAGCATGTATACATTAATCAACAAATTACAGTGGATATCAAATATCAAATACAGAAACAGGGTGGGTTCATTGCACTCCCATTAGAACAGTGCATGCCACTTATCAAATCGCTAGTCTAATGATAAACAAAAATGAACAAAACACAACCCAGCATCAGGTACATCCAACCAACATCCAACCAACCCAGGTACATCCAGCCAGCATCAGGTACATCCAACCAACCCAGTATCAGGTACATCCAACCCAGCTGCAAGTGTTGTTGCTTCATCCTTATCAGCGTCCACCGATGCTACTGGCAGGACTGAGATGGCATCTTTGATCTTCCCTACTGCATTTGATAACTGCAGAATAAAACACCACTATGTTAGACAAAACACACAGGGGAGTACTGCATAACACATTCTGGTAATGACATCTCTAGAGGGGCATCAAGGTGGACAACTATAGCAGCCATGTCATACAGGTGTAATAGTGCTTAATAGTTAATAATTGACCGAGAAAATAACTAACAACTACATTTCACCATAGTACACTTACCAAAAAAAACTGTCATCACTACATAGATCATTAGCTACCACTACATGAAGCATCCACACATCAAACTGGTTTTTCTGCCGTCGGTTGAAAAACTGCACATAAACTAGAAAACTGTAAATACATGCTACAATGCCTTCACAAAATCACAGGAAAACCCAACAGAAACCACAGGAAACTTAACAAGGGGGATGAGACCAATCGTGCACTGACCTGATGTACGTCACCAGCTTTACTACTCCAGCAGTCCAGCTCCTTTCATAGACTGAAACAAGGATAAAATATTAACATGTTCAATTGTAGGCAAACTGTGTAGAGAGATTATAGTAAAACCAAATAGTACAAGTCAATAACAGTAATAAAAAAACTATATTAGTGGAAAAAACAGTATATTAACAGCAAGCTATAGAATATACAAATGCCTATTTTGTTGGATATAAATTATCAAGCTCTAGATAACATAAAACACATTGAAGTTCTTTTTTGTACATATGAGTTGTACTTGCAATCTAAAGACATGTTGGAAGAACATACTGCATGAATGAAACTTTGCAATGGCTTACTTTTCTACAGGAGCAGACTAGCCCTAGAAAACCAATGCATACACCAAACAGTAGGGAACAACTAGAAATATAGACGGAGGAACGCAAGATGCACTGTTATTCATTACATGTTATAGGAGATATATCATGCTAGAGCCGGGCTTACAAAACATAGCATTATATCATGGAAGCATGTAACGGATGAGCATCCCAAAATCATGGAAGAAATATAGCGAACATGTATACATCAGATCAAGCAAGCAGTGAATGCAAAATGATGTGCGGGATGATTCAATCAACTGATAAAGCAAGACTCAATATGTTACAATGGTGTGGATAAGTAGTTGCTTCATCCTACAATAAGTTCAGCTTGACACAATAGAACTACCCCAGCACCTATATGCCTGGTGCTTTAACCTCCAGGACACTCAAACCTGCAAAGAGGATAATTACAATTAGCAAGCAGTATCGATGGCTGCAAGATTTGAGAAGTAATAGGTATCTGTATACAGATCAAACACAACAACGAAACATGACAATATGACACAAGTAAATAGTAGAAACCAAGGGGAAGGAAAAAATCTGCTGCAGAAAGATTGATGGAACTTGGATCCCATAGCTAATATGGCAATCGCTGACGATACCAAACATGGTTTTATACCCAAGCCATCATCAACTAATAAAGATTGCATGACAAATGGCTTGGAGCTAAAGCTAGCACCAATAATCTTTGGACCTATATTTTATCTTCACTGGGACATCGACTGCATATATAGACAACTTATAAATGGAATGCCAACTCAAAATACAGAAATTTGGCATACAGCAACATGCACAACCACACAATCATACAAACAATTCCAAGTAATGGTGCAACTTGAGCTAGCTAGTGCAACCACAATAACTTTGCATGACAATAATACACATCAGAATAGTAGAAAGCAAGGAGAATAAAGGACTCTGCTGCAGTTATACTGATGTCCCTCTTTAACTAATATGGACATCCTCATGATTCTACACAGAGAGAAGCAATTTGATGAATCACAAACAAGCAGTAAGATGGACTAGCTAGTGAAAAAACTAGACTGCAAAAGATTAGCTAAGGGCAGCGAGTGTTCTTACCGTCAGATTAGCGAGCGTTAACTATCCTCCCATCAACGCCTTGTTAGCAGCACCTGGACAGATCCGACGCAGGCACTGCTCCTTCGACCTAAGCCGGTGTTGCTTTATAGCATCCCACTGTTGTCAAGGTCGGAGACGCCAGATCTGTGCCGGGGTCAACCTCCCGTCCATCCCGTCCATGCTCAACTCTCTCGTGCGGTGGCCCCTGCAGTGAGGGAGAGACCAATACCGAGACAGGACCCGGGAGAGAGAGGAGAGGGTAGGGGCAAGAGAGAGACACGACCTTGAGGGTGTGGTGATCTCGTCGCCTTGCGGATGGCGTACACGGATAGCACCGGCCGCGGCGACCTAGAGGGTGCGATAAACTTGGCGTCGAGGCACAGAACGCAGGAATCGGCTACATCTCGTCGAACATATGCGCGCAAGAAGGAGGATGGCTGTGGCAGGAGGCGGAGGAGGATATCCCGGAGCATAACATCATCGTCCGGAAGGGAGGCAGGCACCGCTGGCGAGGTGCCGCTGCGACGAAACAGATTCTGGCGCCGTCTTAACTCGTGTGGATTTGGGGTTGCAGGTGCGGGCGGCTCACTGGTGTGGAATTTGGGATTTGGGGGTGGGCAGGCAAGGAGATTGGATCGAGATGTGGTGGGTTGCGGAGGCAGATCGGAACAGAGGGCTATGTGGAATTTGGGATTTGGGGGTGGGTTCCGACGGCAGATTGGAACGGAGGAGACCGATGGAGAGAGGGCGGCGCGAGGAGGAAGTGAGGGATGGGGATTTTGGTCTAGGTTTTTTTTTTGACTTCGTCACTTCTCGACTTTCACCGGCGCGGCGGTGCGTCAATTTATCGTTTTTTGGATCTCGCTGGCAACATTTTAGCGCACAAATTTTGCCTGACTGCCACCGGGACCCATTCTTTTAGGTCCCACATTGAAGTGTGTTTTTATGATATGTGTAGCGTTGTTGCATATATATATTTTACTTTCCTTAATCAGGGAATTTATTATCGGTATGAGTTGTTTTTCTAACTAATTTGTAACCTTCATTATCATTCAAAAAATGATATATTCTATTACATCTAATCCTCTCGGTCGGCCATAGTCCATCTCAAATTTCTGCCGATTCAGCTGAAACCGGGCCAAATTTGAACTACAAGTGCCTCGTAGTTTTCTCGTGATTTTTTGCAAAAATCATTTTTAGGTACCCAAGTAGCTATTCAACATAGATACACCAAGAGTTCATCAAGATTCAACACCTAGGTACGAACGGTCATGTCCCCCCGTTTTGACCGTTTTCCAAAACCGGCTTAGAAAATTCCAAAAAATTCAAAAAACCTCGAAACGATGCAAGATCTTCGCGTGGTGTTGTTATATATGTCCTAGTATCCAAAAATAATAATAAACTTGGAATACGACAATTTGGTGGAAAATGTGTTCACGGAAATGAGCTATCTCGTACGAAGATTCATGGCTTTCGGGTGAAATGACGGATGTTTTGGCCACATCCATGGCATAGTTTGTTTAAATGTGAACATATTCCACACAAAGATTCATATTGGTACAACTAACAATGTTCACGAAGAAAGTTTTATTTTTCCTTGAATACAAATACAATTTTACATTTCCGGAGTGTCAAAACTGGGTTTTTTGGTGAAGCACATACACAAAATATGTTGCAAAAATATACAAAGTAAAACTCTAAATATATTATATCATATTTTATCTACAAATAACAAACTTACTACCTATCAATAGCTCAAAATATACCTCTTTGGAAAAAGACAAATTTCTGCCGATTTAGATGAAACCGGGCCAAATTTGAACTACAAGTGCCTCGTAGTTTTCTCGTGATTTTTGGCGAAAAACATTTTTAGGTACCCAAGTAGCTATTTCAACATAGATACACCAAGAGTTCATCAATATTCATCACCTAGGTACGAACGGTCATGTCCCCCGTTTTGACCATTTTCCAAAACCGGCTTAGAAAATTGCAGAAAATTCAAAAAAACTCAAAACGATGCAAGTTCTTCGCATGGTGTTGTTATATATGTCCTAGTATCCAACAAAAATAATAAACTTGTAATACGACAGTTTGGTGCAAAATATGTTCACAGAAATGAGCTATCTCATGCGAAGATTCATGGCTTTCGGGTGAAATGACGGATGTTTTGGCCACATCCATGGCATAGTTTGTTTAAATTTGACCATATTCCACAAAAATATACATATTGTTACAACTAACAATGTTCACGAAGAAAGTTTTATTTTTCATTGAATACAAATACCATATTCCATTTCCGGAGTGTCAAAACTGGCTATTTTTGTGAAGCACATACACAAAATGTCGAGACATCGTAGTAGTTTTCATAGACTGGGGTGCCATGAGACTACGGTAGAGACGTGGGGTAACGGGATAGCGTAGTAACACAGAACACGGGATTTACCCAGGTTCGGTATGTCGCGACAGTACGGCGTACCTACTCCTGCACTTCTCACTATGTGGGACTAAAGCCCGTATAATAAGGTTACAATGTAAGGGAATAGATCCAGCTACTCGTCGAGGATGAACTTCCCGGCGAGTTGCGTAAGGCTTGAGCTTGGACCTAGAACCTTGGAACTAAGGAACTTATGAAATCTATCTCCCGTCCGGCTTTATATAATAGCCGGATTAGGGCTTACAGAACCAGAAACCTAGAAGACTACGTTTAACTTGTAACTTGGAAAGTAAGGAATCCGTCTTCTCCTCCAAGCCAGATCACGCGAGCCGTGATCCGGGTTCTTCTAGAATCCGGCTTCTACGCGTCGGACTACTGGGCCGCCCAACGGACCTAAGCCCATTACCTTGCAGGCCACCCTGGTAGTCCAGCTCTTTTGTCTACCATCTTCTATACCCCTATTCGGTATATATCCGACAGTAGCTCCCAGGAAGGACCAAAACTCTGAAACTCCGCCTTTCGCCAAATACATTTTGTCCGGGAAACTTGATTCAGCAGTCTTGATTCTTTCTTCTTTCCTTTTGAAGGAGATGGTAACATAAAACTCGGAACTATGAAAATCCGGCTTTTCTTCTCGCGATCCTTCGCGGAAAAGGAACACGTGACATCAGCGCTTTAATCATGCTGACGCAAGCGCCGCTTGGTTTCACGCGGGAAACCCTGCAACGTATCTCTGACAGATTCTCACGAGAAACGAGGAGATAGCCATCATTCCTCTGTCGTTCCGTTTCCCGGATTTTCCGGCGAGCGACACGCGTCGAACATCCAACGGTCAAAAGAGCCGTTGGCGCGTATCTAGAGGTTTTTAGGCTATAAATAGCCGTCCTCGTCGTCTCCGGAAATCTTTCCTCACTCCCTCACTGCCCACGCCATTGACGCAAACGCGAGCACGAGAGCTAGAACGAATCCTTGCCCCGACGAGCTCTTTGCACGCCGGAGCGCTCCCTCATCACCGAAAACGATGGCCTCTCCGTCGTCCTCACCGGCCCGCGCCTCCATCGACGAGCTTTTGGGCGACCTGGATCCACAGCTGGGGTCGCCCAAGCATGCCGGCGGCGGGCCGGAAAAAGCCACGGCATCCGCGGCGGGCGGAGGAAACGCTTCCGCCGCCGCGGACGTAGCGGGCTCAAGCACCACGACATCCCCGCCGTTCGCACCGGAAACGGCGGAGGAGAAAATCGAGCTACTCGGCGAAAAGCTTGCCGCCGCGAAGGCCGCCGCCGCCGCCGCCGGAGCGGAAGAGGAAGAGGAAACTGTAGGCAACTGGAGTGCCTGCAGTATTCCCCCGGCTCTCCTTCCCAACCTGGAGAAGGAGGGTTTGGTGCTGAAAAAGAAATGGCGGCTCCCGGAAGAGGAGACTGAACCCCTGCCACAAGAGGGCGAAAGGGTGCTTCTTGCCTCCCACCTTCTGCGAGGTATGGGATTGCCACCTTCATCCTTCTTCCTCCAGGTTCTGTCACACTACAACATCCAACCACATAACCTTCCTCCCAACTCTATTCTGTACATGGCCGGCTTCCAGGCCTTGTTCGAAGGTTACCTAGGAATAGAGCCTAGGTTAGATTTTTGGTTGTATTGCTTTGGGGTGAAGCGTAACTCTTCGGAGGGCGCGCTCCCAAATTGCGGGACCATTTCCTTTACTCTTCGGAGATTCCGAGAGGATTGGTTCCCCAAAATCAAAACCTCAGAATCCGTCAAATTTTGGACGGGTTCTTTTTTCTATCACCCCGACGTGCCTTTTCCTAAAAAGGCCATCGGGGTTCCACCTTTTGTGAACTCCGCCGCTGTTCCCCAGGATAACTGGGTAACAGAGGCCGTCCAGGTTCTGCCTCCAGATCTACTAAGGATCAAGAGGCGCATCGCCAAGCTCACTTCCTCCAAACCTCCTTTGACCGGTATGGACACGGTCTTTTGCTGGCTGGATAGGCGGATTCAGCCGTTAGCAAACCACGGAGGCCGTCTCCTGTGTGAATACACAGGAGCCAAGGATCCAATGCGGACAACCGACAAGGATTGGCCCGCAAAGGAGCTTAGGCGGCGCATCAATCAGTTGGTCGCTTCGCGCGACCAATACACGGAGAGTCGGCCAATGTACACGGCCGACAACCCCGCTCCCAAGGTAATTTTTCCGTTATTTTGGTATAATCTTACTTCCTGGATAATCTACCTTTTGTATCTGATTGGTTTTTTCCAACAGCTTGTGGATCTTCCAGACTCGGAGTTAGCCTCCGAGGCCGAGCTGGATGCGCTGCGCACCGCCGCTACTGGTGGGCGCAAACGCAAGAAGATAATTTCTTCGGATGAAATTATCGACCTTGACGGAATCCCCGTCGCCACGTCCAGGTTATTTTCTTCTGGGTTTTTTCTTTTATGGGATCTTTTTCGTCCATCTTCGGTGTTTTAACCTTTTCCGGGTTTTTGGTTTTTAGCTTGCCCCCCTCCACCTTGAAGCCGAGAAAGTTGAAGAAGCTCAGAGCTTCTTCCAACCGAGGCAGCCAACCATCTCCCGCCGTCGCCCCGGACACGCCTCAGACAATGGCGGAAGAACCTACTGCAGCCACCACCACCAAGCCCCCAGAGCCCAGCCAGCCCATTGTGTCCGAGTCGGACACGAGGGAAAGGGCGGCTCCAGAGGTGGGGAAATCTTCTCGGACTTTCGACGAGGAAATCCCCACCTTTGACAAGGATTTTAAAGCTATAAATGATGGCTTGAACGCGGCCGAAAATCACTTCGCGGAATACGCGAAGGAATTCCGAGAAAACTTAGCAGGTTTGCAACGCATGAGCCAGGTATGTAACTCTAGCCCCCAAGCATTAAACAAAAATGCATGCTTTTTTGCTTTGATGTTTTTTATTAACCATACTTTTCCTTGCTGTTTTTCAGCAAACCTCCGAGGCCATAAACCTTGAAGTTTTCAGGAAGCTCACTATCAAGAATAAAGAAGTTCGAAGTCTTCTTTCTATTCTTGAGGAGAGAGAGGCGGAGCTGGAATCATCTCAGCTCGCTTTGACGGAAACGAAAGGTAAGCTTTTTCGTTTTGAAATTTCCGATTTAAAACTTTGTCTAAGTTTTTTCCCGAGGAAAATGACCAACTCGGATTTTTCCTTGCTTTTCAGCTGCTTTAGCTGAAGCTAAACAAGCAGCGGAAGATTCCGGCAACGCCGAGATTCTCCGCAATGAAAACATTGAGCTTCACAAGAATCTTGTGAAGGCTCAGCAAGACCTGGAAGCCAGCAACCTGGCCCTTGGAGTGGCTAACTCCAAGGCTTCCGAGCAGGCGGAGAAAGACAAATCCACCATTCAGGATTTGACTGAAGCTCTGAACCTTCGCCTGGAGGAAGTTTCCGAGATCGATAAACTCATCGGTAAATTTCTTACCCTTGTCCTCATCTTTCCATGTTTTGTTTTCTCTGTTTGTCTCCTTAACCCTTTTGTATGTTTTATTGGATCGACCAGGAGACACCCCAGATGGCACTCGGGCTGCAGGCATCCGAGCTTTCGGGGAGACATGGAACTTGGTGAAGGCTGCTGCAACGCAGCTAGTAGGCAAGTTTCTTCCCGAAAAATCTGGGGAATGCTCGGAGGTTGAAAAACTTCCGGGTATCATCATGGAGGTGGTGGAGTCCAAGGAGTCTATTCTCCGCTCCGCTGCACGGGGTGGTGCGCGCATGGCCTTAGGCCTTATGCGCATGCACTACCCTAGTGCCAAATCCTGGCGTGTGGCCACCGGTGTCCCTCAGGGATACACGGATGCGCAACGATCCACCATCTTTGGTGAAGTTAAGGGCCACGGCACCCAGATTGCCGCCATGGTAAATGTCGCCGTCACCTATCCGGAAGAAGAAGCTCCTCCAATCCCCGATGAAGAAAGCAGCGAGGAGGAGTCGGAATCTTGAAGGGTTACCTGGAACCTGGATAGAAAATTTTAGACAATAGGAGCATTACTGTTCTTTCATTTGTAATCCAAAATGTAATGCTTCTTATGTATTAATGAAAATTCCGCCTTTTGCAGTTTAAACTATGAAATTACTTTGCAAGTTGTTTGAATTTTACCACTCCTTTATCTTCTAAGTTATCTGGTGTGCATGCTTTAACTGTCCTTAGTGTTTGAAATGGCTCAAATAGCATTATGAATCGTTATGCCGAGTAACTGGGGACGAACCAAGCAGTTTTGAAACTCGAAAACATGAATCATGCTAAAGGCATTTTTACTAACTAGTTCCAGTAACCCAGCATACGCACGATCAGATGAGACTTAGAGAAATAAGGAAAGTTTTAAGTGAAACTTGGGCACGCAGGCAATTCAAGTTCCCTTTAGCCGTTAAAAGGCTGAAAAATCATTCAGTTATGTAACGCCGAGTACGCAAGCACAATTCGGGTTAACATTGAGAAATTTGTAAGATCATTGGGAAATAGATGAGGCGGAAACGCTTTGCACTTAGAAGAAAAATAGATAACAGCATTCCGACAACTTTATTTCATGATCTCAAAAGATGTTTACATAGATTTGAACTAGGTACAGAAGGGGACATAACTTGCTAGGTGTTCCCAGGCTTCCGCAATCCACTTGACCTTGTCGAAATTTTTCAGCAGCTTGAAGCGTGGTAGGTTTTTAGCCCCCAGCCAACTAAGAAATCTTTTTATGGCTGTGGCGGAACCCGGCAGTTCTGGGACATCTTTTTCATACGTAAGTTCTGAGATGTTTGAGACTGCCTTGATCTTTTCCGGGTTAACTTCTATTCCTCTGCGAGAAACGATGAAACCCCGAAGTTTTCCTGAGGGAACCCCGAATACGCACTTAGATGGATTCAACTTCATCTTGTAAGTGCGCAAGTTTTCGAAAGTTTCTCGCAAATCCTCAAGGAGTGTATCTTTTTCCTTGGTTACGACAGCAATATCGTCCACGTAAACATGGACGTTTTTTCCAATTTGACTATGCAAACAACGTTGCATGCAACGCTGGTAGGTTGCACCTGCGTTCTTCAGGCCAAAAGGCATGGTTACGTAGTAATACGTCCCGTACGGGGTTATAAAAGAAGTCTTGATTTGATCTTCCTTTTTCATGCGTATTTGGTGGTACCCGGAGTATGCATCCAAAAAGCATAAAAGCTCAGAGCCTGCAGTGGCGTCTATTATTTGATCGATTCGCGGTAGCGCAAACCTATCTTTCGGACATAACTTGTTCAATCCTGTGTAATCTATACACATTCTGAGGGCAGTTGTATCTTTCTTCGGTACTAGTACCGGATTTGCGGACCAGTCAGTATGGATTACCTCCTTGATGAAATCCGCTGCTAAAAGCCGGATAATTTCCTTGCCAATAGCCTTCCGTCTTCTTCCGTCAAATCGACGGAGACCTTGTTTGACGGGTTTTGATCCGGGAATAACCTTGAGTTGGTGCTCAGCAAGTTCCCTGGGTACGCCTGGCATGTCAGCTGGACACCAGGCAAAAATGTCCCAGTTCTCACGGAGGAACTTGATGAGCTCGCCTTCCTATTTGTCGGTCATCCCAGTCCCAACAACGACGAATTTTGTCGGATCTTTGGGATCTAGGATTACCTGTCTTGTATTCTCGGATGCCTTGAAGCTATCTGTTGGCTTCCGGGTTTCTTTTCCTGCCGGCATTTCTTTCGGCGATACCTCCTTGGCTAACTCCTTCAGTTCTTCCTGAGCTATAACTCTTTGAGCGCAAAGGGCGTTTTGCTTCTCCAACTCGTTTGCCAGCTTGAAATCACCGGCAATGGTGATTACTCCTCCTTTGGGTCCTGGCATCTTCAGCTTGTTGTAGATATAGCAAGATCTTGCCATAAACTTGGCGAAAGCCGGACGTCCGAGTATTGCGTGATACACGCTCTCGAACGGCACAACTTCGAAGGATACTTTTTCCTGCCGGAAGTGATCTTTATCTCCGAAGGTGACATCTAGGGAAATTTCTCCTAGGGATCGTGCTTGCCTGCCAGGAACGATGCCATGGAAGCGTATATTGCTATAATTGAGCTGGGACTCGGATATCTTCAAGTTCTTCAGTGTATCCAGGTACATTATATTGATGCTGGATCCTCCGTCCATCAGCACTCTTCTTAGCCTAGTGTTTTGAACAATAGGGCTTACAACAAGAGCTTGTGTGCCGGGTTCAGGGATATTTCCGGGATGATCAGACTGATCCCAGATTATCGGCGTGTTGGAATACTTCAAGAATTTTGGGGTTGCAGGAACAACCGCGTTTATTTCTCGAAGTGTCCTTTTGGCCACCTTTGCTGACGGGGTTGCTAGGAAAGTTAGCATTGCTTCTCCGTCAACTCTCGGAAATTTAGGTTCGCCTTTTCGCTGTTGTTCCTGGATTTTGTCATCAGTGTCCGATTCACTGTCTTCTTTTTCAGCTTCTGGCTTTTGTTTGGCAGGTTTCCTCTTGGAACCTTTCCCTTTATTTCCGGATCCTGCATTGCCTTTCATATGCTTGTTTAGCCGGCATTGCGCGTTCGTGTGGGTTGGTTTCCCAAACTGAGAGTGGTGGACGCAGGGTTCCGAGTTAATTCTCTCCCATTCTTCAGGAGTGTAATTGATGGGATCCGGACTGCGGCCTTTCCACTTGTTCCCTTTTTCTCCTCCAAAGGCTAAGTTAACCTCCTTGGGCTTTGTTGTTGACTCCGGAGTTCCTTTTTTATCAGAACGAGGTGTTTTCTTGGCTAGTATCAGTGACTCAATATTGCCTCCTCTTGCTCTGATATCGTCTTCGGCTGCAGCATGCTCATTAGCGGTTGTAAGCATAGATCCGAGATCTTTGTGCTTTTTAGAACCAACCATGAACGGTACAAGTCCGGGTTTTAGGCCATTGACGAAAGCATGCATTGCTTGTACGTCAGTTACTCCAGAGCAACTATTCTTCATTGCAGTCCATCTGGAGATGAAATCCACGTATGGTTCGTCTTCAAATTGGGTGCAACGGTTCAGCTGGTTGATGCTATTTGGGCGTTTGTATGTTCCCCTAAAATGCTGGGTGAATACTCTCGCCATATCATCCCAACTGTCGACAGTTCTTGATGGTAAACCATTAATCCAATCTCTGGCTCCGTCTAGCAACATTAGGGGAAGAAACTTGACAGCTTCCAGGTCTGTCCCGTTGTTGATCTGGACGGCTGTGTAATAATCTGAAAGCCAGGTATCCGGGTTTGTGCTGCCGGTATATTTTTGGTAGGTTGGACCAACTTTGGCGAAGCCAGAATGCATGGTTATCCTTCGGATCCTGTCTGTAAAACACTTAGGACCAAAGTATAGATCATCCTTTTCTGCTCTATCAATATGTGCAGAATATCTCCCGGCTGAATGGACAGAAGGGGATCTGCTCCTTTCTTTTCCATTGTTACGCGGACGCGTTTTTCCGAGGTTATCTCTATCTCTTCCGTTGTCACGCCCTCTGGGATTAGGTGGAGTCCTGCTCCTGTACCTTTCCTTATCTTTGGGCGGTGTCCGAGATCTTTCACGCCTGTGAGGTGTATCGTATCTTCCAGCTTTTTCAGCTGGGTTTCTCGGAGGTGGCATTATTTTGCCGTCATTCCGGTGTTTGTCTTCCCGATCGTGTGGTTTGTATCCATCTTTCGGGAGATGAGGTCCGGTTCTAGACGCTGCGTCCCGGTTGTCGGGGTTTTTCTTGTCTTTTCTCGGATCCTCTTTTTTATCCGAATCTCCGGGTTCTTCCGGTCCAGGTGCTCCAGCAGCGCAAGTAACAGTTTTGCAGAGGGCAGAATTATCATGCAGCCTCCCTGATCGCTCTTGTCCTCGCTGTTGCTGCTGTAAGGCTTTTCCTAGGAAAGCATACACCCCTTGGAGTTTTTCCCCGTTGGAGTACAAATCATTGTTCAGGATGGCGAACGCTGCTTCCGCGTTTTCAGCTGCGGTTTTGTATATTGGTTCGCCCTTGGCATCTTTGCCGTTTAACTGCTTTTGCCAAGATGGGTTATAGAACCTTTTTTTCGGCGGCAGTTCTTCCGGTTTTGCAATTCCGGGTAACCTCGTAGGTTTTAAGGCAGATCTATGCTTTCTCTCGTACTCCTCAATTTCTTCCTTCATAATTTTGATGTCATTATGGGTTTGTTGGAGATGTTGCCGAGATCTAAGCAGTTGTTGCTGTTGCCGTTGGAAAGCTTGTCTCCTGGCTTCCAGCATCTCAGGGGGTTCATTGGGTCCCACTGGAGTTTGTAATAGTTCTTGCTCTTCCAGTTCTGTCATTGGCGGAGCAGTGATTTCCTTAGATTTCTTTTCCGTAGGCTTTGTGCCACTAATATCTCCAACTTCCAGGTTTTCATCAGCGAGATCAGCTGACTTTTTCTTCCGGAGTTTGTACTGGAGTTTTTTAGAAGCACGGTGCTTTTTCTTGGAAGAGGGAGGTTTTTTGACAGGTTCATCCTCTGTCATCTCCTTGACATTAGGAAATATCGGAGAAGTTTCTCCGTCTTCCCTCTCCTCTGCTGGCGGAGGGGTTTTAGGGCTTTCCTGGCTATCGGCACCCGTTGTATCAGCTGGTTTTGCCATTAGCACTTCATGGAATCCCTCTTGAAAGGACTTAACTTTTCTTACGAAGGCATCATCATCTTCGTCTTCGGATTCGAAGTTATCCGATCCGGTTTCCGACTCCAATCTCGCCTCAATGGCGGCAAGCACGGACTCTGTTTCCGAGTTCATCGTCTGGTTGACGGATGTCGGATCTTCCGTCTCTGTGACGGGTATTGGTTCTTCCGTCTCTGTGACGGGTGTATCGTTGTCTGCCTCTTGCACGGGATTTCCGTCATCCGTGTTTTCGGCGATCTCGGATTGCACCATGCCGATAAAGTGCGTATCACTGTTTTGTCGGCGATCTGAGCAAAATCCGGCATCATAGTCGTCTTCGACTGGGTATAGGGCGGGTGGGAGATAATTGCTTTCACCGCAAAACCCCATTGCTTCCGCGGTTAATCCGATAAAGATATTAGCAGATCCAATCGGTAAAACGCAGGCACTTACCAGATGGTTTTGCGCCGGTATGTAGGATCCGTTGTCGAGGAAGCGCCCGACGTCTTCGTCGAATTCCAAGCTTCCGACAGTGATCGATCTTCCGATTCCGCCTAGTATCCCAGATCGGAACTTTACGCCTGACGTCGTTTGCCCCACGGTGGGCGCCAACTGTCGAGACATCGTAGTAGTTTTCATAGACTGGGGTGCCATGAGACTACGGTAGAGACGTGGGGTAACGGGATAGCGTAGTAACACAGAACACGGGATTTACCCAGGTTCGGTACGTCGCGACAGTACGGCGTACCTACTCCTGCACTTCTCACTATGTGGGACTAAAGCCCGTATAATAAGGTTACAATGTAAGGGAATAGATCCAGCTACTCGTCGAGGATGAACTTCCCGGCGAGTTGCGTAAGGCTTGAGCTTGGACCTAGAACCTTGGAACTAAGGAACTTATGAAATCTATCTCCCGTCCGGCTTTATATAATAGCCGGATTAGGGCTTACAGAACCAGAAACCTAGAAGACTACGTTTAACTTGTAACTTGGAAAGTAAGGAATCCGTCTTCTCCTCCAAGCCAGATCACGCGAGCCGTGATCCGGGTTCTTCTAGAATCCGGCTTCTACGCGTCGGACTACTGGGCCGCCCAACGGACCTAAGCCCATTACCTTGCAGGCCACCCTGGTAGTCCAGCTCTTTTGTCTACCATCTTCTATACCCCTATTCGGTATATATCCGACACAAAATATGTTGCAAAAATGTATAAATTAAAATTCTAAATATATTATGTCATATTTGATCAACAAATAAAAAATTTACTATCTCTCAATATCCAAATTTGAACTACAGGTGCCTCGTAGTTTTCTCTTTATTTTTAAAAAAAATCATTTTTAGGTACCAAAGTACCTATTTAAACATAGATACACCAAGAGTTAATCAAGATGAAACACCTAGGTACGAACGGTCATGTCCCCCTTTTTGACCGTTTCCCGAAACAGGCTTAGAAAATTCCAGAAAATTCAAAAAAACTCGAAACGATGCAAGACCTTCGCGTGGTGTTATTATATATGTACTAGAATCCAAGAAAAATAATAAAATTGGAATACGACAATTTTGTTGAAAATGTGTTCACAGAAATGAGCTATCTCCTACGAAGATTCATGGCTTTCGGGCCAAATGACGGATGTTATGGCCACATCCATGGCATAGTTTGTTTAAATCTGACCATATTACACAAAAAGATGCATATTGGAACAACTCACAATGTTCACGAAGAAATTTTTATTTTTCGTTGAATAAAAACATCATTTTCCATTTCCGGAGTGTCAAAACTGTTTTTTTTTGTGAAGCACATACACAAAATATGTTGCAAAAATGTACAAAGTAAAATTCTGAATATATTATGTCACATTTGATCTACAAATAAAAAATTTACTACCTCTCAGTAGCTCAAAATACACCTCTTTCGAAAAAGAAAAATTTCAGCCGATTCCGATGAAACCGGGCCAAATTTGAACTACATGTGCCTCATAGTTTTCTCTTTATTTTTTGAACAAATCATTTTTAGGTACCCAAGTACCTATTTCAACATAGATACACCAATATTTCATCAAGATTCAACACCTAGGTACGAACGGTCATGTCCCCCGTTTTGACCGTTTCCCGAAATAGGCTTAGAAAATTCCAGAAAATTCAAAAAAACTCGAAACGATGCAAGACCTTCGCGTGGTGTTATTATATATGTCCTAGTATCCAACAAAAATAATAAACTTGGAATACGGAAGTTATCTCAAAAAAGTGTTCAAAAAATGAGCTATCATCTAAACCGTTTTAACCGTATTTCAAAATCGGCATACAATTTTTTTTATTTTAAATTATCAAAAAAATGTATAATTCAATGCATAAACTTATTAGTAGTTTGTATTTTATGTTGACTACAAAAGACCCTAATAGCATATAATGACAGGGGACAAAACCAAATTTTATTTAGATAAAATTGGAGTTCAAAATCAAAAATTATAAAAGAAAACAGATAAAGGAAAAAAAATAAACATAACCAGCCCGAGCTAGCCTATGCTATCGAACCCAGGCTAATCGGCCCATTCGCATTACTGGAAGTGGGATTTGGCCCAGCAATCCAACCCAGGCCGACCGAACAACTGTATATATTGCGTTGCGCTCACTCTGTATCATGAATGGATCTTGGCCTTGGTGGTTATAGAGTGTGCTACTTTCGTGGGAGAGCAGGGTTCGATCCCTAGGTGTCCCTCCTATTTTATTTATTTTCCATATTATTTCATCCGGATGGACAGTGCCTCCCTAACAGGGATGGAGCCTACCTTGTCACTTGTGGGTCCCGCACGAGGTTGAAATTAAGAAATGTGCATGACACATAGTCAAAATTGACACGTGAACATGACACGTAGGCAAAAATTGACACGTGAACATGACACGTAGGCAAAAATTGACAAGTGGACATGACACGTAGGCAAAAATTGACACGTGGACATGACACGTAGGCAAAAATTGACACGTGGATATGACATGTTGGCGAAAATCACAATCAACAAACGCATGACCAATTAATATGGTCTTAGTTAAGCAAAAAAAAGGGTCATACACCAGGTATCATGTGCTATGACCATCTTGTTAAAGAAAATCATGACTTTTTAGTCCCTCCCAAACATGTCATGACCAACAGATTAAAAATGGTCATGGATCTATGACTAATTCATCCACGGTCATTAAAAAAGGGTCATGTATCAACATATTTCTTGTAGTGTTCGTCTCTGAGAAAATTCCCACACCTTCCCATGTTTGGTAATTTGTGAATACTCTGAGGAATCAAGATTTTCAACAAAACTGGTTTCACCTCATTCGGACTTCATTAGCAAAAGTTATGGTGTTTCAGGTTTTGTTCAGTGTGAAGTTTGATCAGCTTCACTGATTCACAAGGTGACCAGAGATTTCTAATCGTAAATTTTGGTCCAACCGTAATATCTGGTTCTAAAGAGGCCTACCGAAAAGGCTAGGACAAGAGAGTTTTTGGTCCCGATGGTCTTCGGAAATTTCCAACCAAAAATTTTGAGCAACCGAAATTTCCGGTTCAGACAAGCCACGAAGAATGAAGACCCGGTGTTGACCAAGCAACAAGAATTTCCGGTTCAAGTTTGAACCAGAATTTCCGGCCCCATTTCTGCACTCCAACGGCCACATTTTTTGAGGGGGTATAAATACCCTCCTTCTTCCCCAAAATGAAGAATCTTTCCCAAGCACGATTCCCCCCCTCTCTCTCCATCATTGTTGACCTTGGAAAGCTTCCTCATCTCTCAATAAAACCCATAATTCTTGCACATCTTTGATAGAAAAGAGAGAGTACATCTAGATCTATATTTCCACCAATCCATCCCTCCACTGATTGAATGAAACCTAGTAGTTCTTGGTGTTTCTCCTCCTTTGTTCTTCCTCTCTTATTCCCTCATAAGCATTTGTTGCTTTGTTAGAATTTGATAGTGATGAATTTGAGCACTTGTGCTCTTTCCATTTGCATTAGTCGCATCGGTTTGCTCTCTCCACGAGGAATGGTGAAATTAAAAGTTTGCGGACTTGTTACTCTTGGGTCTTGGACCCTAGAAGATTTATGGTGTTCTTGGGAGCCTCCAATTGAGTTGTGGATGCGTGCCTCAAGACTGTGGTGTTATCGAGAGCCTCTTATTAAATTGTAGATGCGTGCCTCGATTGAATGTTGCAAATAGTGGAAGGTGAACTAGACCTTTGTGGAAAGGTTGATTGGACCACACCTTCCCATGTTTGGTAATTGATGAATACTTTGACGAATCAAGATTTTCAACAAAATTGGTTTCACCTCCTTCGGACTTCATTAGCAAAAGTTATGGGGTTTCAGGTTTTGTTTAGTGTGAAGTTTGATCAGCTTCACTGATTCACAAGGTGACCGGAGATTTCTAATCGTAAATTTTGGTCCAACCGTAATATCTGGTTCTGAAGAGGCCTACCAAAAAGGCTAGGACAAGAGAGTTTTTGGTCTCGATGGTCTTCGGAAATTTCCAACCAAATATTTTGAGCAACCGAAATTTCCGGTTCAGACAAGCCACGAAGAATGAAGACCTGGAGTTGACCAAGCAACCAGAATTTCCGGTTCAAGTTTGAACCGGAATTTCCGGCCCCATTTCTACACTCCAACGGCCACATTTTTTGAGGGGGTATAAATACCCTCCTTCTTCCCCCAAAATGAAGAATCTTTCCCAAGAACGATTTTCCCCCTCTCTCTCTCTCTCCATCATTGTTGACCTTGGAAAGCTTCCACATCTCTCAATCCCTCCCATAATTCTTGCACATCTTTGATAGAAAAGAGAGAGGACATCTAGATCTATATTTCCACCAATCCATCCCTCCACTGATTGAATGGAACCTAGTAGTTCTTGGTATTTCTCCTCATCTGTTCTTCCTCTCTTATTCCCTCATAAGCATTTGTTGCTTTATTAGAATTTGATAGTGATGAATTTGAGCACTTGTGCTCTTTCCATTTGCATTAGTCGCATCGGTTTGCTCTCTCCACGAGGAATTGTGAAATTAAAAGTTTGCGGAACTCTTACTCTTGGGTCTTGGACCCTAGAAGATATATGGTGTTCTTGGGAGCCTCCAATTAAGTTGTGGATGCGTGCCTCAAGACTGTGGTGTTACGGAGAGCCTCTAATTAAATTGTGGATGCGTGCCTCGATTGAATGTTGCAAATAGTCGAAGGTGAACTAGACCTTTGTGGAAAGGTTCATTGGAGCATAGGTGAGTTCTTTGTGGCGTTAGGTAGGACTGTTGTGGCGAGCTCACACCCTCCAACGAGACGTACTCTCCCCAAAAGGAGAAACTCGAGAATACATCATTGTCTCGGTGTGCCTCAGTTATTTATAGAGTTTTATTTATTTATGTAATTTACATTGTGATAGCCTTCGTGTTTGAAGTTATATATCTCGATATCACCATTTTACTTATCTTTCTTAGCATAAGTTGTTGGTGCACTTTGGTGAGACTAGTTTATTTAGATTATGTGCTTGTTAATTTAAATGCTGAGTTTATTTCCGAGTTTAGCAAGCCTTAATGGAAAAGTTTTAATCGCCTTTTCACCCCGCTAGGCGACATCGTTGTACGTTCAATTGGTGCGCCGTCACCGCCTTGGAGGTGCCGTTTTTGGTGAGAGAGGTGAGACCGCGCTCTGGATCTATTTGTCAGCGTACTGGTTCAAGTTGTGGTGTGTGTATCGAGTCTGGCGCTTGATGATGCCGCTACAACCCCTCTGTGTCGCAGCTTCTTCATCTTCGTCCTCACCAAGATGCTTCTCTCCTTGGATGTTTCTGTGGTTTGCGGCAAGTCTACCAATGTTGAGCTTGATGCATCTATGTAGCAGCCCGCGGTTCAGATCCTTTCGGTAGTCTTTGGTCCTTCCTTTGGTCTAGGCTGAGCGTCTCCAAGGCCGACGGTGCGGTGCCCTTCGAGCCAGAGCGAGGGGGCAGTGGCCATTTTTTGCTATGGAAGAGGAAGGCCAAGCTTTGGCTCTCCTGAGCAGTCATGGGTGTGCCTCATTTCGCCTACATTTCTCGCCGCTCCCATGGTCCTTCATCCGCGGTAGAGGGCACAAAGATGTCAAACTGTTATTTTCATTGTATCTTGTGTTTGTTGTTGTTCTTCATGTTGTAAATTGTTTTCTAGCATCTTGGTCTTGTCGTGTCAAACACAACCTTGAGTCCATGAGTCACTCTCAGTAAGCCCAGCGGATCAGCGGGTGCAAAACAAAATAAAAATTGTACTATATAGATGAGGGGACGTCACGGGCGTGCGTTTTCCAAATGAGATAGAGCAGTGTGAACCACCGCTAGGGAGTTGACTAGATGGATATTATCATCAGTGCGAGCTTTATCTAGGTAACCAGGCAAGTTTTCTTGTGTATGATCGCCATGAACTACATAATTTGACTTCCTTATTTCTGGATTTTTGAATCCATAATGTTTAGGAAGAGTATAGTGTAGTTGCTCATAATCCATTCCCGGTATGCACATAAGACGTGAACTGTCGACTGTTGCTCATGGGGTTGTGGCATGTACATATACTTTCATGCATTTATCGTTGTTCAACTTAAGCTGGTGAATGAAAAAACTCTATCTTCCAATTTCAACACGGATTTTGTTAAGATTGCAAAAAAAGTTTGTTCTTGTAGAAAATATGCTTATGAATGAAATCCAGTAATTGATGTACTATGTAAGCATAAAGGCCCTCAAGATTAATAATCTTTTTGGTATATAAGAATATAAGCAAGTTATTTAGTGGAAGAGATTAATCACCAGTGTGTCGTTTAGCTTGGCTAGTAAGATTAATATTATTTTTGGCATAAAAAAGGTGTTCCTCACTATTTGGAAAAAACCTTTTCCTCGCATATACTTCAGCACTATGTGATATGTTGGGATGATTTGTTTATGTGATGTAACAAGAGTGGTTTCACTACCTTTTATCCTGCTTTTTTTTTCATCCAATTAAACTAGACATGATTTAAGCAAGCCAAAACGTTACCTATCCCCAGAATATGCCATCAAAATTTGTGACTTGGAGACATCAGCCTAGCACTAACTTTTTGTGTGTTCAATAGTTACATGGATCCTCTTAGACAATATTGTGTTATAGTTTTATTGTAACTTACGATTTTAACGTACTCACCCTCCGGTTAGGACAATGAGACATTAATTTCTCACATGATCTTAAACAACCTTAAGATGCTACCCTCATGTCTATGGTAGTATATCATAGTGCATCTCCACAAGTACCATTTTCAAGAGACATGCACTCGAAACTTTTTGTAGTTGGCTAATATATCTTATGTGTGAGTTACTAAAGTTTCTAACAATAAATCTTATGAGTTGCTAATTGGTTGAGCGGTGGTTTATGAACAGTAGCTTCTCTTAAGAAAAAATGAATTCCCGAATATATTACGTCATGTTTATTTATTGTCAGTAAGCTAGACCGTGTTGTTAGATGTGCTACTTCTGATTGTCTGCCCAGGAGACCACACAAATGCACATAATCCTTTACGTCAACACATTGCACTCCTACGTTGAGAGCCTCTCGCGGTCTTCAAGGTCCCCAAAAAAATCTACCGTCATTATCTAAGCACATTGTCCATCTAACGAATAATTCATTTCATGCATTTGAGGTGCATGGTAATTAGCAAAGAGGGTAGTTGTCGTTCCCGATATATCGAAGGGCAAAGGATGCAGCAATGTTCACATGTTGGACCATGGTTTGGTGCCTTCCTGACTCACAACGTTGATGGTGGTGTTTTTATCACGATGCATGGAAGGAACTGAACTACACTATTCATGCGACACATGCTCTACCATTCTAGTTCAAGGAGGATGAAATGAAACCGGACACACGAAATGGGATGCAGACTTTGGCTCCTATAAATAAGAAGCTTCATCATATACCTTCTCGTCTTAGTGCATATAACATGACACCCAATTATTTGACTTGAGAGAATACATTGCAGAAGTTGAAGTTCACGTTCTTGTTAGGATTTCTTAGTCTAGTATGGACATTCATTATGGTTTTCTAATGTTTCTTCAGAAGAAACTCATACATTTATGTTATCAGATTCAGTTCATTTTTTGTAAGTAGCGCTCTTAACAATAAATATAAGAGTGGGAACTACCCAAATGCAAAAAGATCATCACGTCATTGTGTGGCACTAAAAAAAACATTTTTTTTTTTGCTTTGACTCTTGATCTGATCGACAATAAGTTTAAAAGACCCGAATAATAATTCAGGCGGCTTATGGTAGAAGCTGAAGAAAGCCGGCTTATTTTTTAAGCCCTATTATTCGGTCACCTTAGGGTAGAAGATTAAGAGAGGTCGGCTTGTTTTTTTAAGGCCCCAAAAGAACTATGCCTAGGTGGTGTTTGTTTTACTTAGCTCGCTCGAAGGAAATAACCTTAGGGTTAGACTTTCCTTCATAAACTATGTATTAATAAGTTATTCAGGGTTCATTGAAATTATTCCTTTAGAAAAAAGCTAAGTAAATTCATCACTATCATAGCCTTTGACCTACCGAGGATCTAGCTCATAAGAAACAGATTCTCAATTATTGATATACTAGAGGGTCACTGAGTTCATATCACCGTTTACCTTGCAAGTCTCTTACAAATACCTAGGCTTCTTTGAGCAAAACATGACGAGGTTACTTCTAATTTTATTTCCCCTTTGATCTACAAAATCCCATTTTTGCGTTAATTGTTGTCTCCCATGCTAATTATGTGTGTTTCAGAGGTCTAGTCATGGAAGGCACCAGAAATTACATATAGATAATCGAAATTACGACATTCTTTCCTTATTTTTTGCAATTATCATGTATGTTGAAGTGTTGTTTTTTCTCTATCGACAGCGTCCCCCAGCTAACCAAACACCAGTTTGGCTCCGGCGATCATGTACACAACTCTCTTATGTAACCAACAATGTAATCATTTTCGGCTTGGCTGAGGGCAAGCGAATGAAGGCAACACTATAATGGATCTATTGGACCTTCTCTTACTTGGATAAGTGGCAGGGTACGAGTGTACTACTCACATGGTCATGTAGGAACAACGCACATGGCTTCAAGAGGTACAACAACAAATTCAAAATCGACCTGGACAGCCAGAGTCTTCACCTCGCCCAACTTATGATTGGTGTGGACCGGAGAACCTCTAAGGCCTTGAGATGTTCTTCTTTATATGTAAACTAATTGCATACTCTCAGGTTTTAACATACTATTATAAAAGTAGGATAAGACCACCCATCTCGCATGGACCTCAAGATAACAACACAAACTTTACTTACCTCACAAATGTCGAGAATCAGCTACGTCTTTCGACAAAGTCTCACAACTCGTCCTTATCTTACAGAAAAAAGACTAATAACTCTTGCATACTCTAATAAAAAACTATTTTTTGTTCCCTAAAAGAAAAATTCGAGCAATAAACTTGTTTTTACGGAGGTTGCACAACCTACACGTGGTGGCCTCGATCATATAATGGTCTTTAATGTTTTTGGACTTTTGACTAAAAAATGATTTTTTTAGGTAAAGGGAACATATTAATACCAAGACAATATCAATTGCACCCAGAACCTACACCAACATAATGAGTAGAGGAAATATATACATCAAGGATTCACATAGCCGAAAACAAAATAAAAAGAAAATAAAGGCCCCGCCGAAGAAAATAGAGACCCGAAGTAGAAAAATCACCACCATTAAGGACTACACCCCGATTCTGAAAAAGCTTCTCCAAAACGACGCCTCAAGAAAGGTAACATTGCACAAATACCTCCATCGCCTGGACTAACTAGCATAGTCAGATCCTGAGGTTTTTTCCTCGAGTGGGGCTGATCTCCAAAAAATGCCTTCAACAAGAAGATGACTCGGGAGCCACCAGTGCTAGGTAAAACCACCGAAGGTTAGACCTAGGGTCTTCACCCCTGACACCGAGACACGGAACTCCAAAAGTATCGCTAAGAAACATGTCTGCGATCACCACCACATGGCAAGAACCGCTCCAAATCACCAAAGTGTTGATCTCGAGGCAAACATATGTCTTCACCTCGTATGACTATTAGCCGCGATTACCATGGTCCGAGCAGAGGTGGGTAGGATAGGTCGATGGCAAGAAGTTCTCCATGCTCAAGTTGTTGTGCTGATCGCTAGTCAAACATACGTCTTCACCCCATCCTTCTTGCTTGCGGTATCCTTCATGTTGCACCGGGGACATTTCTTCACACGACTGGCACTAGATCAAGTCCATGCTACAACAACGTGGCGTTGCACCGATACTTGGATGAAAACAATCTAACACGGACAAAAGTTGAAGGTCTCGGCGGCCAATGTCCATCGACGACGCGAGACTAGCCCGGGTCAGGGGCAAACAAGATTGCTCCATCCACAAAACACAAAACAACTCCAACAAATCCAAGGACACACAAAAAGGTAGCTGTTCGGTTCGTTACAATAGAAAATCGCAAGACCCACAAGGTATATACTCTTAGACAGATAGGTAAATAATAAAATGGTCATGGAGAAAATAACCTTCTCAATTGGCTCCAGAAATAATCCCGAAGAACACTTCTCATAACTACTTCTGTATGTATCACATGTGTGCACATGGACACTTGGTGTTCCTGCAACGACGCTTTACCTATAGGGGGTACCCAAAACTAGGGTCCTAGAGAAGTAAGGTGTGCCATGGCTGATGTCGGCTTACATCGTCATCAACATCTTTCTTCCATACATTGTCATCAACATCTTCTTTCCTATATCGTCATCGTCATCAACATCGTTACACAAGAAAATCGCAAGACCCACAAGGTATATACTCCTAGACAGATAGATAAAAAATAAAATGGTCATGGAGAAAGTAACCTTCTCAATTGGCTCCAGAAATAATCCTAAATAAAAGTTCTCGTAACTACTTCGTTATGCATCACATGTGTTCACCTGGATACTTGGACCTTAGTGTTCATGCAACGACGCTTTACCAACAGGGGTTGCTTTATAGCATCAACGCCTTGTTAGCAGCACCTGGACAGATCCGACGCAGGCACTGCTCCTTCGACCTAAGCCGGTGTTGCTTTATAGCATCCCACTGTTGTCAAGGTCGGAGACGCCAGATCTGTGCCGGGGTCAACCTCCCGTCCATCCCGTCCATGCTCAACTCTCTCGTGCGGTGGCCCCTGCAGTGAGGGAGAGACCAATACCGAGACAGGACCCGGGAGAGAGAGGAGAGGGTAGGGGCAAGAGAGAGACACGACCTTGAGGGTGTGGTGATCTCGTCGCCTTGCGGATGGCGTACACGGATAGCACCGGCCGCGGCGACCTAGAGGGTGCGATAAACTTGGCGTCGAGGCACAGAACGCAGGAATCGGCTACATCTCGTCGAACATATGCGCGCAAGAAGGAGGATGGCTGTGGCAGGAGGCGGAGGAGGATATCCCGGAGCATAACATCGTCGTCCGGAAGGGAGGCAGGCACCGCTGGCGAGGTGCCGCTGCGACGAAACAGATTCTGGCGCCGTCTTAACTCGTGTGGATTTGGGGTTGCAGGTGCGGGCGGCTCACTGGTGTGGAATTTTGGATTTGGGGGTGGGCAGGCAAGGAGATTGGATCGAGATGTGGTGGGTTGCGGCGGCAGATCGGAACAGAGGGCTATGTGGAATTTGGGATTTGGGGGTGGGTTCCGGCGGCAGATTGGAACGGAGGAGACCGATGGAGAGAGGGCTTTGGAGGGAGGGAGGGCAGCGCGAGGAGGAAGTGAGGGATGGGGATTTTGGTCTAGGTTTTTTTTTTGACTTGGTCACTTCTCGACTTTCACCGGCGCGGCGGCGCGTCAATTTATCTTTTTTGGATCTCGCTGGCAACATTTTAGCGCACAAATTTTGCCTGACTGCCACCGGGACCCATTCTTTTAGGTCCCACATTGAAGTGTGTTTTTATGATATGTGTAGCGTTGTTGCATATATATATTTTACTTTCCTTAATCCGGGAATTTATTATCGGTATGAGTTGTTTTTCTAACTAATTTGTAACCTTCATTATCATTCAAAAAATGATATATTCTATTAAATCTAATCCTCTCGGTCGGCCATAGTCCATCTCAAATTTTTGCCGATTCAGCTGAAACCGGGCCAAATTTGAACTACAAGTGCCTCGTAGTTTTCTCGTGATTTTTTGCAAAAATCATTTTTAGGTACCCAAGTAGCTATTTCAACATAGATACACCAAGAGTTCATCAAGATTCAACACCTAGGTACGAACGGTCATGTCCCCCGTTTTGACCGTTTTCCAAAACCGGCTTAGAAAATTCCAGAAAATTCAAAAAAAACTCAAAACGATGCAAGATCTTCGCGTGGTGTTGTTATATATGTCCTAGTATCCAACAAAAATAATAAACTTGGAATACGACAATTTGGTGGAAAATGTGTTCACAGAAATGAGCTATCTCGTACGAAGATTCATGGCTTTCGGGTGAAACGACGGATGTTTTGGCCACATCCATGGCATAGTTTGTTTAAATGTGACCATATTCCACACAATGATTCATATTGGTACAACTAACAATGTTCACGAAGAAAGTTTTATTTTTCCTTGAATACAAATACCATTTTACATTTCGGGAGTGTCAAAACTGGGTTTTTTTGTGAAGCACATACACAAAATATGTTGCAAAAATATACAAAGTAAAACTCTAAATATATTATATCATGTTTTATCTACAAATAACAAACTTACTACCTCTCAATAGCTCAAAATACACCTCTTTGGAAAAAGACAAATTTCTGCCGATTTAGCTGAAACCGGGCCAAATTTGAACTACAAGTGCCTCGTAGTTTTCTCGTGATTTTTTGCAAAAAACATTTTTAGGTACCCAAGTAGCTATTTCAACATAGATACACCAATAGTTCATCAATATTCATCACCTAGGTACGAACGGTCATGTCCCCCGTTTGACCATTTTCCAAAACCGGCTTAGAAAATTCCAGAAAATTCAAAAAAACTCGAAACAATGCAAGATCTTCGCGTGGTATTGTTATATATGTCCTAGTATCCAACAAAAATAATAAACTTGTAATACGACAGTTTGGTGCAAAATATGTTCACAGAAATGAGCTATCTCATACGAAGATTCATGGCTTTCGGGTGAAATGACGGATGTTTTGGCCACATCCATGGCATAGTTTGTTTAAATTTGACCATATTCCACAAAAAGATGCATATTGGTACAACTAACAATGTTCACGAAGAAAGTTTTATTTTTCATTGAATACAAATACCATTTTCCATTTCCGGAGTGTCAAAACTGGCTATTTTTGTGAAGCACATACACAAAATATGTTGCAAAAATGTACAAATTAAAATTCTAAATATATTATGTCATATTTGATCAACAAATAAAAAATTTACTACCTCTCAATATCTCAAAATACACCTCTTTTTAAAAACACAAATTTCAGCCGATTCAGGTGAAACCGGGCCAAATTTGAACTACAGGTGCCTCGTAGTTTTCTCTTTATTTAAAAAAAAAATCATTTTTAGGTACCAAAGTACCTATTTAAACATAGATACACCAAGAGTTAATCAAGATGAAACACCTAGGTACGAACGGTCATGTCCCCCTTTTTGACCGTTTCCCGAAACAGGCTTAGAAAATTCCAGAAAATTCAAAAAAACTCGAAACGATGCAAGACCTTCGCGTGGTGTTATTATATATGTCCTAGTATCCAATCAAAATAATAAACTTGGAATACAACAATTTTGTTGAAAATGTGTTCACAGAAATGAGCTATCTCCTACGAAGATTCATGGCTTTCGGGCCAAATGACG
This sequence comes from Alopecurus myosuroides, assembly GCA_028641055.1. NCBI lineage: Eukaryota > Viridiplantae > Streptophyta > Magnoliopsida > Poales > Poaceae > Alopecurus > Alopecurus myosuroides. The sequence continues at coordinate 28,742,181 of CM054063.1, forward strand.
GATGTTATGGCTACATCCATGGCATAGTTTGTTTAAATCTGACCATATTACACAAAAAGATGCATATTGGAACAACTAACAATGTTCACGAAGAAAGTTTTATTTTTCGTTGAATAGAAACATCATTTTCCATTTCCGGAGTGTCAAAACTGGTTTTTTTTTGTGAAGCACATACACAAAATATGTTGCAAAAATGTACAAAGTAAAATTCTAAATATATTATGTCACATTTGATCTACAAATAAAAAATTTACTACCTCTCAGTAGCTCAAAATACACCTCTTTCGAAAAAGACAAATTTCAGCCGATTCCGATGAAACCGGGCCAAATTTGAACTACATGTGCCTCATAGTTTTCTCTTTATTTTTTGAACAAATCATTTTTAGGTACCCAAGTACCTATTTCAACATAGATACACCAATATTTCATCAAGATTCAACACCTAGGTACGAACGGTCATGTCCCCCGTTTTGACCGTTTCCCGAAACAGGCTTAGAAAATTCCAGAAAATTCAAAAAACTCGAAACGATGCAAGACCTTCGCGTGGTGTTATTATATATGTCCTAGTATCCAACAAAAATAATAAACTTGGAACACGGAAGTTATCTCAAAAAAGTGTTCAAAAAATGAGCTATCATCTAAACCGTTTTGACCGTATTTCAAAATCGGCATACAATTTTTTTTATTTTAAATTATAAAAAAAATGTATAATTCAATGCATAAACTTATTAGTAGTTTGTATTTTATGTTGACTACAAAAGACCCTAATAGCATATAATGACAGGGGACAAACCAAATTTTATTTAGATAAAATTGGAGTTCAAAATCAAAAATTATAAAAGAAAACAGATAAAGGAAAAAAAATAAACATAACCAGCCCGAGCTAGCCTATGCTATCGAACCCAGGCTGATCGTCCCATTCGCATTACTGGAAGTGGGCTTTGGCCCAGCAATCCAACCCAGGCCGACCGAACAACTGTATATATTGCGTTGCGCTCACTCTGTATCATGAATGGATCTTGGCCTTGGTGGTTATAGAGTGTGCTACTCTCGTGGGAGAGCAGGGTTCGATCCCTAGGTGTCCCCCCTATTTTATTTATTTTCCACATTATTTCATCCGGATGGACAGTGCCTCCCTGACAGGGGTGGAGCCTACCTGGTCACTTGTGGGTCCTGCACGAGGTTGAAATTAACAAATGTGCATGACACATAGTCAAAATTGACACGTGAACATGACACGTAGGCAAAAATTGACACGTGAACATGACACGTAGGCAAAAATTGACACGTGGACATGACACGTAGGCAAAAATTGACACGTGGATATGACACGTAGGCAAAAATTGACACGTGGATATGACATGTTGGCGAAAATCACAATCAACAAACGCATGACCAATTAATTTGGTCTTAGTTAAGCAAAAAAAAGGGTCATACACCAGGTATCATGTGCTATGACCATAGTCCCTCCCAAACATGTCATGACCAACAGATTAAAAATGGTCATGGATCTATGACTAATTCATCCACGGTCATTAAAAAAGGGTCATGTATCAACATATTTCTTGTAGTGTTCGTCTCTGAGAAAATTCCCACACCTTCCCATGTTTGGTAATTTATGAATACTTTGAGGAATCAAGATTTTCAACAAAACTGGTTTCACCTCATTCGGACTTCATTAGCAAAAGTTATGGTGTTTCAGGTTTTGTTCAGTGTGAAGTTTGATGAGCTTCACTGATTCACAAGGTGACCGGAGATTTCTAATCGTAAATTTTGGTCCAACCGTAATATCTGGTTCTAAAGAGGCCTACCGAAAAGGCTAGGACAAGAGAGTTTTTGGTCCCGATGGTCTTCGGAAATTTCCAACCAAAAATTTTGAGCAACCGAAATTTCCGGTTCAGACAAGCCACGAAGAATGAATACCTGGTGTTGACCAAGCAACCAGAATTTCCGGTTCAAGTTTGAACCAGAATTTCCGGCCCCATTTCTGCACTCCAACGGCCACATTTTTTGAGGGGGTATAAATACCCTCCTTCTTCCCCAAAATGAAGAATCTTTCCCAAGCACGATTTCCCCCCTCTCTCTCTCCATCATTGTTGACCTTGGAAAGCTTCCCCATCTCTCAATAAAACCCATAATTCTTGCACATCTTTGATAGAAAAGAGAGAGGACATCTGGATCTATATTTCCACCAATCCATCCCTCCACTGATTGAATGGAACCTAGTAGTTCTTGGTGTTTCTCCTCCTTTGTTCTTCCTCTCCTATTCCCTCATAAGCATTTGTTGCTTTGTTAGAATTTGATAGTGATGAATTTGAGCACTTGTGCTCTTTCCATTTGCATTAGTCGCATCGGTTTGCTCTCTCCACGAGGAATGGTGAAATTAAAAGTTTGCGGACTTGTTACTCTTGGGTCTTGGACCCTAGAAGATTTATGGTGTTCTTGGGAGCCTCCAATTGAGTTGTGGATGCGTGCCTCAAGACTGTGGTGTTATCGAGAGCCTCTTATTAAATTGTAGATGCGTGCCTCGATTGTATGTTGCAAATAGTGGAAGGTGAACTAGACCTTTGTGGAAAGGTTGATTGGACCACACCTTCCCATGTTTGGTAATTGATGAATACTTTGAGGAATCAAGATTTTAAACAAAACTGGTTTCACCTCCTTCGGACTTCATTAGCAAAAGTTATGGGGTTTCAGGTTTTGTTTAGTGTGAAGTTTGATCAGCTTCACTGATTCACAAGGTGACCGGAGATTTCTAATCGTAAATTTTGGTCCAACCGTAATATCTGGTTCTGAAGAGGCCTACCAAAAAGGCTAGGACAAGAGAGTTTTTGGTCTCGATGGTCTTCGGAAATTTCCAACCAAACATTTTGAGCAACCGAAATTTCCGGTTCAGACAAGCCACGAAGAATGAAGACCTGGAGTTGACCAAGCAACCAGAATTTCCGGTTCAAGTTTGAACCGGAATTTCCGGCCCCATTTCTACACTCCAACGACCACATTTTTTGAGGGGGTATAAATACCCTCCTTCTTCCCCCAAAATGAAGAATCTTTCCCAAGAACGATTTTCCCCTCTCTCTCTCTCTCCATCATTGTTGACCTTGGAAAGCTTCCACATCTCTCAATCCCTCCCATAATTCTTGCACATCTTTGATAGAAAACAGAGAGGACATCTAGATCTATATTTCCACCAATCCATCCCTCCACTGATTGAATGGAACCTAGTAGTTCTTGGTATTTCTCCTCCTCTGTTCTTCCTCTCTTATTCCCTCATAAGCATTTGTTGCTTTGTTAGAATTTGATAGTGATGAATTTGAGCACTTGTGCTCTTTTCATTTGCATTAGTCGCATCGGTTTGCTCTCTCCACGAGGAATTGTGAAATTAAAAGTTTGCGGACCTCTTACTCTTGGGCTTGGACCCTAGAAGATATATGGTGTTCTTGGGAGCCTCCAATTAAGTTGTGGATGCGTGCCTCAAGACTGTGGTGTTACGGAGAGCCTCTAATTAAATTGTGGATGCGTGCCTTGATTGAATGTTGCAAATTGTCGAAGGTGAACTAGACCTTTGTGGAAAGGTTCATTGGAGCATAGGTGAGATCTTTGTGGCGTTAGGTAGTACTGTTGTGGCGAGCTCACACCCTCCAACGAGACGTACTCTCCCCAAAAGGAGAAACTCGAGAATACATCATTGTCTCGGTGTGCCTCAGTTATTTATAGAGTTTTTTTTTATTTATGTAATTTACATTGTGATAGCCTTCGTGTTTGAAGTTATATATCTCGATATCACCCTTTTACTTATCTTTCTTAGCATAAGTTGTTGGTGCACTTTGGTGAGACTAGTTTATTTAGATTGTGTGCTTGTTAATTTAAATGCTGAGTTTATTTCCGAGTTTAGCAAGCCTTAATGGAAAAGTTTTAATCGCCTTTTCACCCCGCTAAGCGACATCGTTGTACGTTCAATTGGTGCGCCGTCACCGCCTTGGAGGTGCCGTTTTTGGTGAGAGAGGTGCGACCGCGCTCTGGATCTATTTGTCAGCGTACTGGTTCAAGTCGTGGTGTGTGTATCGAGTCTGGCGCTTGATGATGCCGCTACAACCCCTCTGTGTCGCAACTTCTTCATCTTCGTCCTCACCAAGATGCTTCTCTCCTTGGATGTTTCTGTGGGTTGCGGCAAGTCTACCAAGGTTGAGCTTGATGCATCTATGTAGCAGCCCGCGGTTCAGATCCTTTCGGTAGTCTTTGGTCCTTCCTTTGGTCTAGGGTGAGCGTCTCCAAGGCCGACGGTGCGGTGCCCTTCGAGCCAGAGCGAGGGGGCAGTGGCCATTTTTTGCCATGGAAGAGGAAGGCCAAGCTTTGGCTCTCCTGAGCAGTCATGGGTGTGCCTCATTTCGCCTACATTTCTCACCGCTCCCATGGTCCTTCATCCGCGGTAGAGGGCACAAAGATGTCAAACTGTTATTTTCATTGTATCTTGTGTTTGTTGTTGTTCTTCATGTTGTAAATTGTTTTCTAGCATCTTGGTCTTGTCGTGTCAAACACAACCTTGAGTCCATGAGTCACTCTCAGTAAGCCCAGCGGATCAGCGGGTGCAAAACAAAATAAAAATTGTACTATATAGATGAGGGGACGTCACGGGCGTGCGTTTTCCAAATGAGATAGAGCGGTGTGAACCACCGCTAGGGAGTTGGCTAGATGGATATTATCATCAGCGCGAGCTTTATCTAGGTAACCAGGCAAGTTTTCTTGTGTATGATCACCATGAACTACATAATTTGACTTCCTTATTTTTGGATTTTGGAATCCATAATGTTTAGGAAGAGTATAGTGTAGTTGCTCATAATCCATTCCCGGTATGCACATAAGACGTGAACTGTCGACTGTTGCTCATTTGGTTGTGGCATGTACATATACTTTCATGCATTTATCGTTGTTCAACTTAAGCTGGTGAATGAAAAAACTCTATCTTCCAATTTCAACACGGATTTTGTTAAGATTGCAAAAAAAGTTTATTCTTGTAGAAAATATGCTTATGAATGAAATCCAGTAATTGATGTACTATGTAAGCATAAAGGCCCTCAAGATTAATAATCTTTTTGGTATATAAGAATATAAGCAAGTTATTTAGTGGAAGAGATTAATCACCAGTGTGTCGTTTAGCTTGGCTAGTAAGATTAATATTATTTTTGGCATAAAAAAGGTGTTCCTCACTATTTGGAAAAAACCTTTTCCTCGCATATACTTCAGCACTATGTGATATGTTGGGATGATTTGTTTATGTGATGTAGCAAGAGTGGTTTCACTACCTTTTATCCTGCTTTTTTTCATCCAATTAAACTAGACATGATTTAAGCAAGCCAAAACGTTACCTATCCCCAGAATATGCCATCAAAATTTGTGACTTGGAGACATCAGCCTAGCACTAACTTTTTGTGTGTTCAATAGTTACATGGATCCTCTTAGACAATATTGTGTTATAGTTTTATTGTAACTTACGATTTTAACGTACTCACCCTCCGGTTAGGACAATGAGACATTAATTTCTCACATGATCTTAAACAACCTTAAGATGCTACCCTCATGTCTATGGTAGTATATCATAGTGCATCTCCACAAGTACCATTTTCAAGAGACATGCACTCGAAACTTTTTGTAGTTGGCTAATATATCTTATGTGTGAGTTACTAAAGTTTCTAACAATAAATCTTATGAGTTGCTAATTGGTTGAGCGGTGGTTTATGAACAATAGCTTCTCTTAAGAAAAAATGAATTCCCGAATATATTACGTCATGTTTATTTATTGTCAGTAAGCTAGACCGTGTTGTTAGATGTGCTACTTCTGATTGTCTGCCCAGGAGACCACACAAATGCACATAATCCTTTACGTCAACACATTGCACTCCTACGTTGAGAGCCTCTCGCGGTCTTCAAGGTCCCCAAAAAAATCTACCGTCATTATCTAAGCACATTGTCCATCTAACGAATAATTCATTTCATGCATTTGAGGTGCATGGTAATTAGCAAAGAGGGTAGTTGTCGTTCCCGATATATCGAAGGGCAAAGGATGCAGCAATGTTCACATGTTGGACCATGGGTTGGTGCCTTCCTGACTCACAACGTTGATGGTGGTGTTTTTATCACGATGCATGGAAGGAACTGAACTACACTATTCATGCGACACATGCTCTACCATTCTAATTCAAGGAGGATGAAATGAAACCGGACACACGAAATGGGATGCAGACTTTGGCTCCTAAATAAGAAGCTTCATCATATACCTTCTCGTCTTAGTGCATATAACATGACACCCAATTATTTGACTTGAGAGAATACATTGCAGAAGTTGAAGTTCACGTTCTTGTTAGGATTTCTTAGTCTAGTATGGACATTCATTATGGTTTTCTAATGTTTCTTCAGAAGAAACTCATACATTTATGTTATCAGATTCAGTTCATTTTTTGTAAGTAGCCCTCTTAACAATAAATATAAGAGTGGGAACTACCCAAATGCAAAAAGATCATCACGTCATTGTGTGGCACTAAAAATTACATTTTTTTTTGCTTTGACTCTTGATCTGACCGACAATAGTTTAAAAGACCCGAATAATAATTCAGGCGGCTTATGGTAGAAGCTGAAGAAAGCCGGCTTATTTTTTAAGCCCTATTATTCGGTCACCTTAGGGTAGAAGATTAAGAGAGGTCGGCTTGTTTTTTTAAGGCCCCAAAAGAATTATGCCTAGGTGGTGTTTGTTTTACTTAGCTCGCTCGAAGGAAATCACCTTAGGGTTAGACTTTCCTTCATAAACTATGTATTAATAAGTTATTCAGGGTTCATTGAAATTATTCCTTTAGAAAAAAGCTAAGTAAATTCATCACTATCATAGCCTTTGACCTACCGAGGATCTAGCTCATAAGAAACAGATTCTCAATTATTGATATACTAGAGGGTCACTGAGTTCATATCACCGTTTACCTTGCAAGTCTCTTATAAATACCTAGGCTTCTTTGAGCAAAACATGACGAGGTTACTTCTAATTTTATTTCCCCTTTGATCTACAAAATCCCATTTTTGCGTTAATTGTTGTCTCCCATGCTAATTATGTGTGTTTCAGAGGTCTAGTCATGGAAGGCACCATAAATTACATATAGATAATCGAAATTACGACATTCTTTCCTTATTTTTTGAAATTATCATGTATGTTGAAGTGTTGTTTTTTCTCTATCGACAGCGTCCCCCAGCTAACCAAACACCAGTTTGGCTCCGGCGATCATGTACACAACTCTCTTATGTAACCAACAATGTAATCATTTTCGGCTTGGCTGAGGGCAAGCGAATGAAGGCAACACTATAATGGATCTATTGGACCTTCTCTTACTTGGATAAGTGGCAGCGTACGAGTGTACTACTCACATGGTCATGTAGGAACAACGCACATGGCTTCAAGTGGTACAACAACAAATTCAAAATCGACCTGGACAGCCAGAGTCTTCACCTCACCCAACTTATGATTGGTGTGGACCGGAGAACCTCTAAGGCCTTGAGATGTTCTTCTTTATATGTAAACTAATTGCATACTCTCAGGTTTTAACATACTATTATAAAAGTAGGATAAGACCACCCATCTCGCATGGACCTCAAGATAACAACACAAACTTTACTTACCTCACAAATGTCGAGAATCAGCTACGTCTTTCGACAAAGTCTCACAACTCGTCCTTATCTTACAGAAAAAAGACTAATAACTCTTGCATACTCTAATAAAAAACTATTTTTTGTTCCCTAAAAGAAAAATTCGAGCAATAAACTTGTTTTTACGGAGGTTGCACAACCTACACGTGGTGGCCTCGATCATATAATGGTCTTTAATGTTTTTGGACTTTTGACTAAAAAATGATTTTTTTAGGTAAAGGGAACATATTAATACCAAGACAATATCAATTGCACCCAGAACCTACACCAACATAATGAGTAGAGGAAATATATACATCAAGGATTCACATAGCCGAAAACAAAATAAAAAGAAAATAAAGGCCCCGCCGAAGAAAATAGAGACCCGAAGTAGAAAAATCACCACCATTAAGGACTACACCCCGATTCTGAAAAAGCTTCTCCAAAACGACGCCTCAAGAAAGGTAACATTGCACAAATACCTCCATCGCCTGGACTAACTAGCATAGTCAGATCCTGAGGTTTTTTCCTCGAGTGGGGCTGATCTCCAAAAAATGCCTTCAACAAGAAGATGACTCGGGAGCCACCAGTGCTAGGTAAAACCACCGAAGGTTAGACCTAGGGTCTTCACCCCTGACACCGAGACACGGAACTCCAAAAGTATCGCTAAGAAACATGTCTGCGATCACCACCACATGGCAAGAACCGCTCCAAATCACCAAAGTGTTGATCTCGAGGCAAACATATGTCTTCACCTCGTATGACTATTAGCCGCGATTACCATGGTCCGAGCAGAGGTGGGTAGGATAGGTCGATGGCAAGAAGTTCTCCATGCTCAAGTTGTTGTGCTGATCGCTAGTCAAACATACGTCTTCACCCCATCCTTCTTGCTTGCGGTATCCTTCATGTTGCACCGGGGACATTTCTTCACACGACTGGCACTAGATCAAGTCCATGCTACAACAACGTGGCGTTGCACCGATACTTGGATGAAAACAATCTAACACGGACAAAAGTTGAAGGTCTCGGCGGCCAATGTCCATCGACGACGCGAGACTAGCCCGGGTCAGGGGCAAACAAGATTGCTCCATCCACAAAACACAAAACAACTCCAACAAATCCAAGGACACACAAAAAGGTAGCTGTTCGGTTCGTTACAATAGAAAATCGCAAGACCCACAAGGTATATACTCTTAGACAGATAGGTAAATAATAAAATGGTCATGGAGAAAATAACCTTCTCAATTGGCTCCAGAAATAATCCCGAAGAACACTTCTCATAACTACTTCTGTATGTATCACATGTGTGCACATGGACACTTGGTGTTCCTGCAACGACGCTTTACCTATAGGGGGTACCCAAAACTAGGGTCCTAGAGAAGTAAGGTGTGCCATGGCTGATGTCGGCTTACATCGTCATCAACATCTTTCTTCCATACATTGTCATCAACATCTTCTTTCCTATATCGTCATCGTCATCAACATCGTTACACAAGAAAATCGCAAGACCCACAAGGTATATACTCCTAGACAGATAGATAAAAAATAAAATGGTCATGGAGAAAGTAACCTTCTCAATTGGCTCCAGAAATAATCCTAAAGAAAAGTTCTCGTAACTACTTCGTTATGCATCACATGTGTTCACCTGGACACTTGGACCTTAGTGTTCATGCAACGACGCTTTACCAACAGGGGGTTCCCAAAACTAGGGTGCCAGATCGTCATCAACATCTTTCTTCATAGGTCATCAACATCAAAGACAAGTCCTTCATCGCCACTCGAATACCTTCATTGGCCTGCATGCGTCCTATATATGACGCTGCCAAGGTACTCCCAGGCTAGCAACTAAACACACAAATTCATTAGCATAGTGATATATATGTTGATCTTGTTTTATGTAAAATTAGTTGTTGTACAACTACTAGATAGTGACAGATTAATTGTCGGCGTGTCTTGTTTTGTTAGTAAGATTAATAATATTTTTTCCACCAAAAAGTTGTTCCTTGCTAGCTACTGGAAAGAAATAGTTCATAATTAGTTTATTAGGTTAGTCAGCGCAATATGATTAGTTAACATGATTTCCTTATGATGGATATCTTTTATCTTCCTACTAACCTGCTAGCCAAGTAAGGTGTAGTTGTCGTAACTAAACTAATATGTCGGCATCTTCAACATATAGTAAGCAAATTGAAATTTGTCCTAGAGACATCAACCTAGCACATTAAATGATTAGACTTGAAGCTTATTCAATATTACTTGATATACAACTCCTCTTTGCCGATTTTGACTCACATCATACTCAAAGAATTGATCATCATCGTGTTTCCGGTAAAGGCAATGAAACATTGAAGCATCTCTAAGCAACTCACATGCGAGCCTTCATAGCCTTAACTTTCATATGCTACCACAACAAACACACCGTCAAATATACTGAATAAATGAGACCTTCATTCATATGCTTGTATGTATCTTCTAAATCGCCAGAAAAAGCACCATGTGATCTAAGACATTCATAATTTGCATATAAGAGAAGACTTGTTAAATCTGATATAAGTGAGTTACTAAAGTTGCTAATAAGGGAACTTATGTGTTGACCACTTGTTCAGCTGAGGTTTATACGACCTCTATTAAGCAGTATTTATTACCAAATTTGTTACTTCGTGTTTAATTCTTGCCGATAAGCTAAATTGTACTGTCAGAACAACCGATTTCCTATCGTTTTCCTATGAGATTGGTCGGCTTCACATCATCCCTTGGGCTGAGACACCATACTACTAGTTGGAGAGCCTCTCACGGTATTCAAATTAAATCCAAACCCATAGTCTATGGCCATTCTTTAAGAATTAATCCACTACATGTATTTTAGGTGCATGATAATGAGCGTGAGTAGAGATTGCAATACACGTCCATTATAGTCCGTGTGGTATGGGGTCTTCTTGAGCCATAACGTAGATTCTGTCATAAAGACAATTGTGTTTACATCAAGACACATTGGAGGCACCCCCGACTACACTGTTCTTTCGGCGGCCTGACTTGCATTATGTCTTTCAGTTTGAATAGGATGAACTAGACACGCATAAAGGAATATAAGCTTTGGATTCTAAGGCAGCATCATCCACTAGTTATCATTTTGTCGTAGTGCATATAATATGAAAAAGAGTGATTTGAACAGGGAGAGTAGTTCGATACTGAAGTTTGGTATTCATGTTGCTTTATGCTAGCTCTAGTTTATATGAAGGTTCATTATGGCTTCCTCTTGTTTCTCAGGATAAAACCATCCATTGGTGACATGCACTTCAGTTCATGTTCATTGGATGGTGCTCTTCAAGTATAAACACAAGAGAATGAGCACTACATATATATATGCAAATATATGATCCAGAGTTACCCCTCCTTCCCTCTCCAAAGCTCCAAAAATCTTCGGATATCATCTCGTGTGCTCATTTAATCATTTAAAGTGCGATTAAATAATATATATAAATGGGTCTGTGTGAAATTTGGCCGGATTATGCGCGGTATGAAATATATATCTGAAATTTGACCGGATTAAATATGGTCGCGACATGGAGACGCTATGTGTGAAATTGAAATTTTTAAATAAAAACGAGTTGCTAACTATTCCTGGAATGTTGATTCATTCCCGTCTCGGCAAAATTTGGCACTCCCTAACCTCCGATTTGTAGGAAGATCATGCCGAATTTTTTCGTGAATACCGATATATATATGGTTCTAATAAATATCTTCGTTCTACACCGTCCACCCAGGCGACAAATGTAATGTTGGTCATTATGAGTGAATTTGTCGTGAATATTTACTTGAGATACGCGACATAAGACATGCTACAAAATGAACGCACAGAGATACGATGTCCGTGTCGAAAGCGCAAACTAGGGGGCTTGACCAACCCCTTTACCGGAGATTTTCTCACGCACCTCCGCAGGTATGGTTTCATGATGAAATCCGTTGGACGGCGGCTGGCAGCGGCGGCTGGCAGCAGGACAATAACAATGAGAGGCAACAACAAGACAACGAAGTGGCTGATCCCGCACATGATCATGGAGAAGACGGTGAACAAGATGTGACCGAAGAGGAGGACACGGGGACACCGCTAACGGAAGTCGTACGGACACTCATCTCAAAGAACTGCTGTTGAGGAAGACAACTAACGCCAGATCTGTTGCTAGAGAGCAATCTAAGCTGGGGCAATTAGAGATAGACTCGAAGAACCCAGACGTCAACCCTAAGCCGCATTGAAGCGAAGATCCGTCGTCGGCCCGCCACGTCTCTACCACGCCGACGATCGTCAGCGGTCCATCGCCATTAGCCGAGCACAATGTCCTCGAGGTAATTCAGCCTCGACAAGTTACTTATATATCACTTCATTCGTGGTGGCCTCAATCTCTAACGACTTGCATGTTTTCACAGGCCGGTGAGACGGGATGCACATTGCTCCTCCGTGTGAACGGTGAGTTCAAGGACGTGGCTAAAGGAATCGCGTGTCCCACGGCGTTTCTATGTCCGACGACGTGTTCAGGGTGATGTTGAGTCAGGTGCTGTCGGGTTACGGTGCTTTCAATCCTCCAAATCCCAATGCTAACGAGTTAAACCAAGAGAAATGCTTGTTTTAGCCATTGACATGGCCAAAAGTACTAATTTGTTTGGACACTACTCCTGTCACCAATGGGTCGGGGCATCCAAGCCAAGAAAATGATTTCTCACCTCCAAAGTCCGTGCAATAGGACGACGATGCTGACCACCCTGATGATTACCTCGTCAATCCTTACGATGGCGGCCATTATTCTTTTGATGCACTTCTCTCTCCAGCAGATGATCCCGCAGACAAATATCGAGGCACAAAGCGTCTTTTATGTTCTCAAGAACCGCCAGTTGTTGCCCCCGATAAAGTTGGTCTTAGCCAGGACGATATCGAAGAGGCGGTCCAAAATGAATTTCGGAACGAGTCTAAGAAGATAAATAAAAAAAGAAGTAAGAAGAGATGTGACTTTGCCTTCATGAGCCAGCCGGATTAAGTCGAAGTCAGCTTACTAGATAATGGACAGGATACCCCTCCAAGACTGGCATTCGATCCATCAGTTGGCTAAACCGATGCTTCCAGCGAGGTTGGTCACCTTGTTGACAGGTGAGAGCCTTCTCAAAGATAAACCTATGCTTCCAGTGTTCTAACATACCCGCTCTATATACCGAGGAGAGGCCTCTCAAAGATAAAAATCCAACACTCGCTTTTGCTCGCAATGGTACCAGCTATGTCACAGTTGAATGTTGTCACTACATCCACCGCGGACTTGATCATCATGAGATTTGATGGCATCTTCTGGATATTCCACATGCACGCGCTCCACTCAGCTATTGTCTGCCTGGTCGCACTTAGTTTGGTGCAACAAATATGCATAAAGAATACCCCGGGCGTCGTGATAAAGGATCCTTTCTACATGCTAGACGTCTTCTTGAACAAGTCTACGGGTAAGGCCAAAGTGACGCGGTACATCCAAGGCTTCTTGTTGTCGCATATGTCCAAGAAGGTCATTCTGATACCTTACTTTCCCGAGTAAGTCATTCGCTAGCCTCCATAACATGATTTCGTTGATTTCCATCTTAAATTTGCGCAGGCACAATAGTGGTTAATTTTTGCGCAGAAACAAATACGTCACCCTCAACGTTCTATTCCCGAGAGATTCGTTCGTATCGTATCTTGACCCCGGGAGTAATCACGATCCCAAATACTACACCTCATCAAGTCTGTTCTCGGTGATTCTATAAACAACAACATTTTGAATGAAGGCATTGTGGACATACCACACCAATTTATAGGCAATCATGTATTTAGACACATGGCGGAGTTCCCCTGTCCCAAGCAGACACATGACGGTCAGATGGAGGCGTGGTAGAAGGTGCTCTCCCGTTCCCGCCGATGCCGAAGAAGAAGACGACCAAGAAATGATTGACAGTGTGTGTTCTATATATGAGACATATGCTTTCGATTTGTGTGCACTCATTTAACTATTATTTAATCTGTGTGCATGAACACTCCGTCTTTTCTTTGCCTTATAATTTTATCTTGGTCTTCTGTACGTAGAGATGAAGAAGTGGGGATGAGGCTCTGGCGGCATACCAGGACTTGTTCTCGCAGCCGCTCACGCAGGACCAGATTAACGTGATTGTTGGGCTCTTTGGTTGGCAGCCTGACGTGCTCCCTCTAGTGGATGAGGCTACGGTGGATCTCCGGATTTAGTGTCCCTGTCGAGTCTAGATTAGTTTAGTTTTTCCCTCTGAACATTTGTTTCCTTGTTTCGAACAGTGTGTGTGTTCCTTCATCTAGCTATGAATCCAGACATTTCTTTTGCGATTTGGAATGGCCGTGGATTAAACTCACCTGTTCGCCGGGCGGCCATCTACCAAGTGCTCCAACCGGTAAACGCCGCTGTGGTCTGTTTCCAAGAGACCAAGATGGCGGTCATTGACGACCGCGTGGTTAGAGAAAGCCTCAGGGCGAAATACGACGGTTTCCTTTTCTTACCCGCAGAAGGGACACGTGGAGGGATTCTTCTGGCCTGGCAGTCAGCTTTGGTATCGGTCTCCAACCCGCACCTTTCCGAAAATGCTATCACCGCGCGTATCTCGGTGGGTTCTGAACACAGTTGGTGGTTTACTGGGGTCTATGGCCCCCAAGGAGACGAGAGCAAACGAGCCTTTCTTCAGGAGTTAAGGGACATTCGCGATCTTCACGCGGGCCCGTGGATGGTGGCGGGAGATTTTAACCTCATCACTGACCCCGAAGACAAAAATCAGGGTGTGCTTCACCGTGGGATGATGGGACGATTCAGACGCACTTTGGCCCACTTGGAGCTGACGGACATCTATATCAACGGTCGTCGTTTCACTTGGTCCAATGAGAGGCAAAACCCCACTTTAGAGAGGCTAGACAGGGTGGTTTCCACCGTGGACTGGGATGAATTATTCCCAGATGCATTCCTCTCGGCGACTTCTTCGGGACCCTCTGACCACTGCCCACTCATACTCCGCCTTGCCCCCAACTTACAACGGCGAACAAGATTCCACTTCCAAGCCTTCTGGACTAAAGTAGATGGCTTCCAAGAGATTGTTCAGGAAGCGTGGGACTCAGTGGGACCGGACCCTAATCCTTTCAAAAGGCTGGACAATAAGCTAAGAGCTACAGCGAAACACTTGTCGAGGTGGAGCTCCAAATTCATTGGGAGTGTCAAGCTACAAATCCTGATCGCCAACGAGGTCATCCTTCGCCTTGAGACAGCTATGGACGTTCGACAGCTCACGGTGGCAGAGCGTGCACTACGGAATCTACTCAAAATGAAGCTTCTGGGTTTGGCTTCCCTGGAGAGGACGATTGCACGCCAGAGATCCCGGCTTCTGTGGCTCCGAGAGGGAGATGCATGCACCCGTTTTTTCCACCTTCATGCGAGCCACCGGAGAAGGAAGAATTTTGTGGACCACCTCCTAGTTGATGGCGTCCGGGTGACCGAGCATGCGGACAAGGCAGAAGCAGTAGATGATTTCTATGAAAACCTGTTAGGGGGAGTCCTTGACAGACCTTTCTCCCTGGACCTCGAGGCCCTTGGCCTCCCCTCAGTGGATCTTCAACACCTCGAGGCAAATTTCTCAGCTGACGAGATCTGGGACGCGATCAAAGAAATGCCGTTGGATAAATGCCCGGGTCCGGACGGCTTCACAAACAGATTCTTCGTTTCCTGCTGGTCTGTGGTGAGGGATGATGTCATGGCAGCATTCGAGTCGCTATCACGGCTCGACATGCGTGGATTCGGCTCAGTAAATCAGGCTTTGGTCTCTCTACTGCCAAAGAAGCCCGGAGCGGAGAAAATTCGAGACTTCCGACCAATCAGCCTCATTCACTGCTTCGCCAAGCTTATGGCTAAGGTTCTGGCCAGGAGGCTCGCGCCCTCTCTCCCTGACCTAGTTGGCACTCACCAGAGTGCGTTCGTCCGCAAGAGATGTCTACATGACAACTTTATGATGGTTCAGGGGACGGCCAGAAGGCTCCATAGCTCTCGCACCCCGGCGATTTTGTTCAAGCTTGACATCACCAAGGCCTTCGACACGGTGGACTGGTCTTTCCTGATTGAGGTTCTTAAGAGGATGGGTTTCGGCGACCGGATGATCGCGTGGATTTGTGCTTTGCTGGCCACAGCCTCCACCCGTATTCTACTGAATGGGATGCCAGGGTGTCGCATTGCAAACAGGCGTGGACTTAGGCAAGGGGACCCCCTCTCCCCTCAGTTGTTCATCCTTGTGATGGAAGTCTTACATCACTTGATCGAGTTGGCAGCCCGTACAGGGCTCCTTACCCCTCTTGTGGGCATAGACCTACGACACCGGACTTCGATCTATGCGGACGGCGTGGTGACATTCCTGAGCCCCTCTACGGAGGATCTGAGGACCCTGGCGGCCCTCCTCGATGACTTTGGGGTGGTGTCAGGCCTACAGACAAATCTAAACAAATGCTCTGCGCACCTGATCAGATGCGACGAAGCAGTAGTGGGGATGATTGAGCAGGAGCTCGGCTGCCCAATTCGACCGTTTCCCTTTTAAATACCTTGGGCTCCCCATGTCGTTGAGGAAGCCTACCGCCGCGCAATTAAACTATCTTGTGGACAGTGTTGCAGGGCATCTGCCGGGATGGGGCGCCAATCTGCTAAATCGGGGGGGTCGACTTGAGCTCCTCAAGACCACTCTATCGGCCGTCCCGATTTTTGCCATGATGTCCCTTGACTTGCCATCCAAAACTCTCACGGCTGTTGAGAAGATCCTTAGAGGTTTTCTGTGGAAAGGACGGAGGGATGTCCATGGCGGACACTGCCTCGTGGCGTGGGATAAGGTGTGTATGCCTAAGAGGATCGGTGGCCTTGGCATTCCGAACCTCAAACTGATGAACCTGGCTCTAAGGACTAGATGGTTATGGTTACAGAGGACGGACGCCTCCAAACCGTGGAGGGAATTCAACATCCAGGTTCCCGAGATGGCCCGACAGCTCTTCGAAGCTGCCACCTCTTCGAGCATCGGAGACGAGAGGGACACTTACTTCTGGACTGATAGATGGCTTCCAGATGGACGCTTGAGAGACGTGGCGCCAAATCTTTTCGCCAAAGTCTCGCGGAGAGCCATCAGGGAGCGAAGAGTTCGCGAGGGTATCTTAGGCGGATGGCTTGTGGACCTCTCCCCGGACCTTGGGGAGGCAGCACTCGAGGAGCTCTTCCTGCTGGCACAACGACTTACCACAATCACCCTAGTGGAAGGCACCTCTGACTTGTTCAGGTGGAACTGGGAGCAGAACAACACCTACTCGGCCCGCTCAGCATACCTCGCTTGGTTTGAAGGGATTGTGCCTCTGACTGGGGCGAGACAGATCTGGAGGTCTCGCGCGCCGAGGAAATGCAAAGTTTTCGCTTGGCTGGCGCTGAAAGACCGTTGTTGGACTGCAGATCGCCTTGAAAGGCGTGGATTGCCGAGACCGCCGGCCTGCCCCTTCTGCGACCAGTAAGGGGAGACCATAAACCACCTGCTCCTAGGATGTGTTTTAGCTAGAGAGGTTTGGGTGACTTTCCTGCAGCCTTGGGGGAAAGTGGAGTGGGTCCCTAACCTGGACTCTTGCCTCGGTGATTGGCTGTCGACTTTGGAAGGGATAGACGGCGAAGATCGAGATTTGTGGACGGCCCTCCTGCTCATCTGCTGGAGCCTGTGGAAGCATCGAAATGACATTGTTTTTGAGGGTGCGAGGCCTTCTTCGACAATGGTCATCAGGAACATCTTGCAGGAGGCAGAACTCTGGCGTCTGGCTAGGTTGTTCAAAAAGGACTTAGCATCGGTAGATAGGTGGAGGGTTGGCGAGTAATTCCGCCTAGGTTTTCTTTCTTTTCGGTGGATTGCGTTCTCGACGTCTGTGTCGAACGCGTTGTAATCGGCCGCTTGGCCTTTCTTCTATGAAACCGATACGTCTGTCCATGACGTATCCTTGAAAGAAGTGGGGTACGTACATGACAAGGGCTAGCTCGCAAAGCGGAGGCGGAAGCGATCACCTTTCTTTCTCATCATCAATGCAATTTTATCTTATATGCATGTGATAGTTAAGTTTAGATGACTAACTGCTTCGAAAACCACCGAAATAAACTAGCGACTACATCGAGATGTGTATTCATGCATGCATGTATGAAAAATATTTTGGTCATTTTGTTGTCTATCTCGGTTAAAATACGAAAATAACAAAAAAAAACTTCACACATACGGTTGGCGAACCTAGGGTTGTTGTCACAATCGAGATATGTATTCATGCATGCATGTATGAAATTTTTTTTGGTCATTTTACTGTCTATCTCGGTTAAAATACGAAAATAACAAAAAAAAAGAAACTGCACACATACAGTTGGCGAACCTAGGTTATTGTTACCGCTAGCGAAGCGCTGTTTGGTCGCTAATAGGCTTTCTCCTACAGTGAACGGTCCGGATGGTCGTCCCCGCGTCAGACTATGAGCTCGCTTCCAGAGATAACCACATGTGGGGAGAGGATCGACCAGGTGTACCTGTAATGATATTTTGAATGCCAAGCCTTTGGGCTCATCCCAAACACCTCGATTAATTTTGGACACTATGACTGCCCGAAAAATCTGATCAACCCAAATCATCTCCCGTTGGTTGTATCACCAGTCATCACCAACAAGTGGAACAACATCTTCAATGATTCAAACTTGTTCATCCACACCACATTTCGAACAAATAAAATCTTTCTTATCATCCGAAGTGAGATTGACGTATGATCATGAATCCAACAAGCCCTATCTTTAATTTTTCCGTCCTTCACAAACTGCTACACACGAATCAATACCTAAAAGCACCGCTTGATGTCTGGCTAATAGACCCCAAATATATATAGCGACGTTGTTGCTCTCCGGATGGTTGCGTCAAGCCCCAAGATCCAAGTACCACCACATCGGCAGGTATATGTACCTGTTTCTCAAATACAATATGCGTGTGTAGCAATTAGTAGAGACGAGATTTGTACTAGACACGAATTGATTGGTTTATTGCCTTTCACATCATGCGTTGTCCCTCTCACAAAGTCACATCATGCGTTGTCCAGTACTAGTGTATATGGTTCAATTTATCAAGTGTTATTATCCGATACACATAAAGTTTTAAATAGCCCGCGAGCCTTTACAGGCTATATGGATAATAGCCGCTAATAGGCTGGCTAAATGGATATACCCCGAATATAGCCTCTTAGCCAGGCTATAGCCCGTCTAGGGACCAAAAGTTTGTCCAAAATTTGTCACCTACGTCAATTTTGAAGCCCAAATCAATCACCGTTGGTTGTTAAATTGTTGTTGTCACAACGAGTGTGAATATGGTGACATGTGGTTTTAGAACTGCTGAAATATGTCATGAATAGCTGTTATTTAAACTCCCGATTGTTCGTTCGTCTTATACAACTATATTGTTACGTTATGAATACTATTACTATATACTATTATATGTTGTCTTTATTTTACCATTTTTTAATATTCTAGCAATACGGCTATATGATTGTAGCCCGGCTATAGCCTTTCGTATCTTCTGAAATCGCCGAGGCTAAATGCAATAGCTATATACTATTATATGTTGTCTTTATTTTACCCTTTTTTTAATATTCTAGCAATACAGCTATATGATTGTAGCCCGGCTATAGCCTTTCGTATCTTCTGAAATCGCCGAGGCTAAATGCATTAGCCCGCTATTTTAAACTTTGGATACATGGACCGCCCTGTAATCTTCCTTTTCGGTCTCCATCATTCCGGTAAGTTTCTTTGTACATATGTGTTGTGGCATGAGTAGTCCAGCCAGGTTATAATGAGTCAAAAGAGTCATGTCTGGATACAGTCTAGGCAGATTAAAGAAATAGGGATATATGAGTCATGTTTGTCCTATTCCTAGTTGAATACTAGGAGTCCTAGTCGGTTTGTGCATTAAACCCCTAGCGTCTGATCCTCCTATAAGAGAATGGTGTATCCTGTGTGTTTAGGGCGACTTTGCTATTCCCGATCCCTCTAAATTCTCTAAACCTACCCCCTGCTATCCCATCTAGTCCCCAGCAACGGCACCAAGTCGCAGAGGACGAACTTACCCTCCTGTGATTAACCCCTACTACCTTCACAGCTCTAAGCGCCTACAACATCTGGTATCAGAGCCGACCACCATGGCTTCCGATGCGGAGAAGTTGAAGCAGACAACCTACACCAATGACGACATCATGGAAGCAATTCTCAATCCACGACACCAACAAGGCCATCCAGGAAAGCGTCGCAGTGTCCCGGGCCCTAGGACAGTAGCGTCCTATGCAACCATGGTCTCAGATTCTGTCGCCGCATGTGCCACCACCGCCGGTGTACCATCTTCACCTCTGGATTGATCGACCTGATGAAGATCGATGTGGAGCTGCATAACCCACAAGATTTGGACACGGCAATGAGCCTTGCCCGTGCTCATGAACTGAGGGCTAAAGTCACGTCCGCGACCATCACAGAAGCATCTTCCAGCGGAAAGTCATCCATACCCACAGGACAGCTGCAAGGTATGACAGGTTCAGTTCCAGTTGGGGAAGGACGCGTATTACGCCAATTGACAACCGCAGAGATGGCAGATAGAATGGAAAAAGGATTGTGTTTCAACCGCGATGACAAATTCTCGAGAGGCCATCGTTGCCAACGCCTTTTCTATCTTGAAGTTATTGATGATGCCGAGGAAGAAGATCAACCATGAAAGGGAGGAGTAGTGTTGTGGCGTGAGTAGTCCAGCCAGGTTATAATGAGTTAAAAGAGTCCTGCCTGGATACAGTTTAGGCAGATTAAAGAAACAGGGATATATGAGTCCTATTTGTCCTATTCCTAGTTGAATACTAGGAGTCCTAGTCGGTTTGTGCATCAAACCCCTGGCGTCTGGTCCTCCTATAAGAGGATGGTGTATCCCGTGTGTTTAGGACAAGCAATAAACAATCTATCTATCTCCTACCTTGCTATTACCGATCCCTCTAAATTCTCTAAACCTACCCCTGCTATCCCATATGCGTGTGTAGCAATTCATAAGACAAAAGATTTGTCCATATGCTTGAATTTCAATTTATCAAGTGTTATTATCCCGTACCAGTACCACCCTAGTCTTCTTTTCTGGCCTCTTTTATTCTGCTCTATTATCATAGTGATTGTGTAGCGGCACTCCCTTCATTATACAATAAAATAAATGAAAGAGATGAGCAATTGAGATAGACGGATGTAATCAACCTTAGTTGCCAATGCACAATGCATTGGATTGAGATTGCAACGATTGCTTTTTTTTAAAGGAAGACAAATATTGGGTTAGAAGAAAAGGAAGATAAACATGATAGGTCGGCAAGGTTGGATTAGAAGAGAAGGAAGATGAATATGATAGGTTGGCAATAGTTAATTATCTTATTTGGGAGGTATTCTTTTTACTTGGAAAAAAGTAAGAGTTAGGATAAAGTGAGGATAGTAAGTCCAAAGATTTTGATTTACTTCTATAAGTTAAATGTTCATAATGGAATTACTCGGCCCCAGCACTGTAAGTCAACATAGCCACCCTACACAGAAGCACCATAGCCATACCAGCGGTCGACACCACCGTGTCTAACGTATAGCACCTACGAGCACGGCGGTACCTGTCACCGAGACCAGAGACGCCTAGTAAGGAATGCATGATGTGAGAGGCAAGATACCGAGCGACCTATATCCGGTTCAAGAGACCGGCCGGACCATCAAGAAGGAGAGAGTGCATGGGAGGAGTCAAAACTTAGTCGGAATATGATAGGTGAGGTCATATGTCATTGAGTTAGGATAGGTGGAGTCATATGTCGGAATATGATGGTCAAGGATTTTCGATTTCGCTACCCTCTACGAGTTAATTGGAATGGAATTTACTCAGGTCCTAGAACCCGAAGGCAACATTCGCCCCTACGCACGAGCACCACCAAAGCCGCACTGGCAGTCAGCACCACCAAAGCCGCACTGGCAGTCAGCACCATCGCGTCTGACGCACAAGAGCAGAGCGCCTGTGAGCACGGCGTCACTTGTCGCCAATACCAGGATGCCCAGCAAGGAAACACAAGTTGCAAGATCGAGACCAGATACCGAGCAAACCATAGCTAGGTAAGAACACCCAACCAGATAATCAGGAAGCAAAGAGTGCATGGGAGTACTCACATCCTGAAGGGCGCGGAATTGTTCAGAATGAAGTTTACTCAGGTCCTCGAACTCGAAGGCAACATCCGCCCCTATGCACGAGCACCACCATAGCCGCATTGGCAGTCAGCACCACCGGGTCTGACGCACACAGAGCGTCTGCGAGCACGACGCTGCTTGTCGCCAAGACCAGGGCAAGAACACCCAGCCGGATCATCAAGAAGCAAAGAGTGCATGGGGAAGGGCACGGAGGAGAAAGGCACAAGATGCAACACCCAACTAGGAGGAAAAAGACGGTGAAGGCCGTTATGTATACGTATTGAAGCAATGGCTGCCGGCATTCCCCCTCTTGGAATCTTGAAGTGATGTTTTGGAAAATGATACACAGAGAAATGCGGGAAAGGAGACAATGACTAATTACAATCTAATTGGGTGTTACTAATTGCTGACCAGAAGTTGGCTAAGGGCATTATTTATTCACCAGAGATATGTGAGCTACCCAACTAGCCAATTATTCTTCACCAAAAGTTGGCTAAGGGGATTATTTATAAGAAGCAAAGAAGTGAAACCGAAAGTACTGGGTGGTCATGGCTATGGGCTGGACGTGGAAAGGAAGACTGCTTTCCTTGATTATTGAGCAAAACTACCTTGACTCTCATATACTAGATAGATCTTTCATATAATACAGTGTTCTCGAATCAGATTGAACAATCTTATCTAATCAGACTGAGCTATCTTAATCCTAACCGAACTCCCTAAAGAAAAAAGGCTACGTAGTGACATAATATTAGCATAAAAAATTCGAACACTAGGTTGCATTACTAAAACATATCTAGCAAGCAGTACAAGCCTTCTACTACCATAGATATGTGCGATGCCAGAATCAAACTGGGACTCACCTTTGCAATTGTCGTGGTTATCATGGCCATACAAGAATGGCTCCTTCCGACATATCTGCAGCCATGAAACATCAGTAGCACATGAGCCAGTTCTGGATGTAGGTATATCCAGATACAAACATTATTCATAATCCATACATACCATCCCAGCAAACATGCACCCAAGGATCCACATGTGGAAAGAATAATCATAATCTTGCAAATCAACAAGAAATTGAGGTCCCCTGAAATACCTGAATTAAATGAAAAATATGCTTCTCTCAGGTAATAAAAATCAAACAAGAAAGGAAAACATAAATACAAATAAGAAATGTGGCTTGGATTAACACGTAGATAATCAATAAACTGCAGTATATGTATATAGGCCAGTTAACAATATGCTAACATTTAGAATATGTTGTCGTGAAAACATGTTCTTTTTAGTGACATGACAAGTTTCTTTCTCGGATTTCTACATTCATGTTTTAGCTACTTCATTGCTTAAATTGTCGAGCATGGAAAACATCACCTAAAGAACCCCACTAGGCAGGTCAAACAGTAACAGTGAGTTCAAACCAAGTAAATTATCTGCTCATATGTTGCTTCTGGTTTTGGAGTCAACATAATGCGGACTCCCTACAATATACCATATTCTTAAGTTATCATCATCACAGAATACACATGATCGAAAGGGTTTAATCGTTATATTTTTTGCCTGGATGGTAGAACTCAGCCAGGCCCCAGTCTATCAAGCGAAGTTTTTGAAGCTCATGATCTATCATAACATTACGGGGCTTGACATCTCTATGCATAACATTACGTGTCAGTAATCTGATGCCTGGATCAGTAGAACCATGAACAAAAAAGGAAATATTGTCACAAATAGCAACTCAATTGGTGCTGTCGATTTGTACTTAAGAAAATAGATCATAATAATACTCCCATCGCATGTCTGAAATCTAAAATATATTGGGAGAGACCTAGCACTTATCTTGCACAAAATAATGCTCACTAATGACTGAATTCTTTAAACCAGCACCTTAGAAAGAGTAGTAGAATGTCATAAATGGTGTCCTAATAAATCCGAGATCCTAAAGTGCATTTATGGTTGAGGGCCAACTCTTATATTAATTATTAATTCTGAACTTAGAGTTGCTAATACATTTGAACTAATTATTTACAGAAAATGTTTCAAGCAGTTAACACTCAAGATTACTGATATTGATTTACAATACCAGATGTAACTGGAGCATAAATAAATAAAATATATGCAGTTTCAACATTTCCAAAAGAACAATATTCCTTATTCTGCCAGTCGACAGGACAAAGTGTTTTATTAAACACCACTGTAAAGTAAGTTAGGAAGGTAACAAAACCTTAGTAGCACGTATAGGTAGAAGCGACTCATAATCTGTCAACGTGGGATACAGCAAAATCTGTGTTGTTGACAAATTCAAAAATCAAGCTGGCCTCTTTGAATGTTGAGCTCTGACAATATTTGGACCTCCACAGATGTTCTGAAGTATTTTCATCTCCCTTTTGAGCTGCATAAATGTATAACAGAAGGTTAAGAACTTCATCACCAAGAAAGTCATTTTTATTTAATGAAAATGCAAGGCAAGATATGGTAAGAATATCCTTTAAAGCAAGAAATGCAAATGTAGATTTCAAATCTTCAAAAGGTTACCCAGTGATTTATGATCAAACATATGGCATAATCTTAAAATTAGATACAAATTTGTAATCAATCAGGGATGACATTAATTAACTTGTCCATTTCGTGGGCCAGCAGAATGTATGAAGGGGATGAATGCAGGTCTTCAGGAGTTCAGTTGTTTTTGTGTTCTTAAAAGCAGTGCTCCTAAATTTTGCAACCAACATGCCACTCATCTTATGTGCCTTTTTGAGGCATGGCAGATATGATGTTCACATGTGGCAGAGTTATTCAACAATTTTAGACACATGAGGCAGAATTTTCCAGAAGCAGCACCGAGGTGGGTTGTTGTTTTGGTAGATATTGCAGAACTTGGTTTCTATTAATGGAAATCACGAGAGGATCCCTTTTATTCAAACAAAGAAAGAGAGGCATTAAGCAACCAATCTTAAAATTTCACTAGTACATTAGTACATCAGTCATAAACTTGGATTAAATTACCATCAACTTATCATCTGCAGAACAT
The DNA here is from genome assembly GCA_028641055.1 of Alopecurus myosuroides. NCBI lineage: Eukaryota > Viridiplantae > Streptophyta > Magnoliopsida > Poales > Poaceae > Alopecurus > Alopecurus myosuroides. The sequence continues at coordinate 28,767,135 of CM054063.1, forward strand.
TAATCAAATTGCAATATATTATTTGCAGTTTTGAGAAAAAACAACGCAGAATAACCAAATAACAGAACAAAATAGTTAAGGCGAAATACCAACAGCACTTATTTTAAGAGTGCGCGAACTAGAATTGACAGTTTCACCATCCATCTGCCGTGTATCTGAAAAGTAGCGCATCAGTTAAATATAGTACTTATGGGTAGGACAGTTGTAAAAGAAATTTACAGTCATAACAGCAAGAGAGGATGAATGACTGAACTTGCCCAAAATTACGGAAATGTATCTATCACAGAAACCAACTGAACTAAGGGCATCTCCAGCCGTTGCGCCCCCCAGGGCCCAAAACGCCGCCGTTTTGGGGCCGCCGCGGCGCCAAACGGCGCTATTCTGGAACCTGGGGGCAGCGTTCCCAGTCGCTCCCGAGCCCAAATTCCGGCCCAAACAAACGCAATTTGGAAAACTAGGCGAAATTCATTGATTTAAGCGAATTGCGTACATATTCGACGGAAATTCAAACTAAACATCGACGGAAACTTAAACTAAAACTTTTTTATTGATCTACACGACGACTACCCCTACGCATCGCCGTCTTCAGCGTCGTCCTCGTTGCGGCGCTCCTTTGCCACCAGCTGGTTGGAGGGACCAGCTTCGCCCTGCCTCGCCGCGGAGAGCCAGCGTTGCTCCGCCCGCTCCGCTCGGGCTTGCAGGCGCAGCCGGTGCAGCTGCGCCTGCTCGGAGGGCGGACGGTTGCGCCGCTCGCTCTGCAGCGCCACCTGTCGCCGGTCCTGCTCGTACAGGGCGAGGATGCCCTCCTGCTCGGCCGAGGCAGCGCGCTCGGCAATCTGCCGGCGCACCTCTCGCGCCGCTTCTTCCCTCTGGTGTGTCTCCAGAGAGGCCCGAATGGCGGCCGCCTCCGCCGCCTGCTCGAGGACGCCACGGACCCCGCGGTACGCGTCCTCGTTCTGCGCAGTTTCGAAGGAGTACAGCCCGGCGTGCTGCTCGGGCCATACGGGCTGCCTCCTCCGCTCCCTCCTCCAGTGACGGGCAGCCCGCCGGGCCTCTCGTGCCTCGTCCTGTTCGGGTGGCTGCTCCGACGCCACTTGCTGCGGCTCCGGCGCCCCTTGCTGCGCCGGGAGCTGCTCCGGCGCCGCTTGCCGCGCTGGCTGCAGCTCGTCGTCGTCGCTCTCGGGCCACGCGTCCCAGAGATGTTCCATTGCGGCGAGGATGAGGATGGAGAAGAACGGCGAGGATGGAGAAGAACGGCGAGGAGGAGGCGAGAATGTGCGGGCGGAGAGGGCGTGGGCACCATTTTTATAGCCTGGCGGGCCAGTCGCCGCGCCGCGTATGTCACCGCTGCCGCCCCGCCATTAATTTGGCAGCCTTTGACTAGGACGCATGCACTGGCCGGCCGCCACCGGCAGCCTTTGACGGCGCGGGCGCCGATAAGGAGGTCACGGGCGGGGGATTCTGTTCCCGCGTTTTCACTGATAGAGCTGGCCCGCACGCGCGGCCGCGCAGTTTCGCCCCCCCAGGCCGAACCCAGCCTGGGTGCCGCGGCGCCAAATAGCGCCGAAACGGCGCTATTTGGGCCTCTGGGGGGGCCGAGTGGTGAAGAAGTGGCGCTATTCGCCGCTTCCGCCGCGAAAAAAGCCCCCTGGGGGCTCTGGGGGACGGCTGGAGATGCCCTAAGTACATAAAAAAACGAACCGAATGGAATATCATGTAGTTGTTGTACAGTTTCAAATACCTAAAAATTAACCAGTAGAATACCATTATTATTTGTGATCTAAAATATATAACATAATGAAATATTAGCTTGATATTGGGTTGTTCAGTTCAGTTGTACATTGAAAATATACCAGATCTATTTTGTCAGCTGAAAGAACCATGTGCTGCTGCTACCACTCTACCACTGTGGCATATGGATTTACAATTAAGTTCTCTCACCTGACCATCGTACTCGTCAGCGACATGCCATTGGCCCAGCTACATTAAGCGACATGTTTATTCAGACCAGTATCAAGTCAAAAGAACGTTGGAAAACAGAGGATACAGAGCATTGTAAGCTATTGTCTTTTCTAGCTGATCCAGCTGTTCAGGAAAACTCCTCTGCCGTACATGGAAATGTTCCTTGAAATGAGATTCAGTTAAAGATTTGTTGCTTTATCAATTGCAAATTCACTGAAGATACAGTTATCCATTATTATATCGAATACAGGTACTAGAACTCCTTTTTTTTTACAAAAGGTTGTAGATGCCCTGTTAAATCGACACAATCTTATGGTCAATTATCTCCTTCCGGCTATTTTTTCTTGAGCTACTGAATGCACGTAATGCAGATTGAGCATGTTCCCATAATCCAGATAAGCAATTTGTGTCGATTACTGCCTATCATGGAAAACACAACATCTCACTTCAAAACTAGTGTACCCACAGTAAGAATCCAAATGTGCAAAATAAATATGCAATTATGCATCATGTATCTTAAATTCTTAATCACAAAATATGCAAAAAAAAAAAGGTGGAGAGTGTCAGCCAATACTTGTTTTCAGCCTCTATCATCGTATGGAAGTTCTTGACATCTTGTTGCAATGCTCTAATAGTGTGGTTTCTGTTCCAAAACATAGGAAAATTTATATTTGACTCTTCCTGCAGAAATAAAATAAAAATTGTGACATAAAGCAAATTTACCACACGTCCACTTCTTTTTGCAGCATCAAGAAAAATGTGTGGTTTTTGTTCTACACAATTTTCGTTGCCAAGAGCTCTTTTAGTCTGTTCTCTAGCATGAATGCATGATCATTAGCGCTACGGACACACACACTGAGTTTAGGTTCCATTCAGCTTTGTCGCTCCAACATAAAGCTGTAACTCAACTGATGGTGGAGTCTTGCAACCTGAACTCGCAAGACTCAAATTAACATGAAGTGATTGACTAAACAGAAACACCAAAACATGCTGGTGCTGTTTAGAAATACTAGAAGCAAGCATCAAGATCCCAGGTAATGTTTAAGATTGAGTGGGTGCAGACCACACTGCCAGCAACCAACCAAAAGGAAACCAGCATCGCTGGAGGTCAGATTACCTCTGGCTCTCTAATTGATGGTAAGGGCGTGTCCTTACTGATCCTGGGACAACACGTGCTGGAGCCTGGAGGTCGCCCTTGGCCTCTCCGGCGACTTCAGACCTCGCCACAGGAGAACCGGGTGGGGTCGAGCCCTCCTTCCTCCTGCTAAGGCAAAGAAAATAATCGATTTTGGATTGAGATGGGAGGGGAGAAGAGGATTGGGGGCACAAGTCGTACCTGTGGAAAGGGGATTGCCGATGGCGGCGGCGATCGACGTCCTCGCAGGTAGAATCGGGTTGTGCCGTCCCCGTAGAACGCTAAGGTCGGCTTCGGGGAGCCGAAGTGGAGCGGCGGCGAGGTTCGGGTGGCTGGATTGCTGGACCGAGTGAAGGGAGCCGCGGCGTGGGGGAGGCTCGGGAGAAAGAGAGATGGAGGGGAACCGACTGAGAGGGGGAGGGAGAGTGAGATGCGGCGTGGAAAACCTATGCCCCGAACGCGGCGACGAGGCTGGGAGGTGCAGAGCTCGACGGCGGCGCCGGCGGAGAGGTGGGACTGGGAGAAGGGAGACTGGGAGAGGCGAAGGAAGGCGGCGGCGTGCGTGGTCAGTCTCCGTTGTCCGACTTCTCCAACGGTCATCCACAACCTGGGCCGGCCATTTGATGGGCTATACAGGCATCTAAGCACGGCCTATTAGGAAGGAGGAAACGCGTGGTATCAGCCGGAGTGTACATCCGGCCAGAACGCGCTCGTAAAGCAGAGTCATCTGTTTTTCCCTAACTTATTCTCAGAAAAACAAAATCTACTTTCCCTAACAGAAAAAAAAAGAAGAGTCATATTTTGCAACCGATTCTCACAAAAAAAAACTATTTTGCAACCCCATTAATTTTGACTGTACACGGTAAATATGTGAGCAATTCTAAAAAAAAAAAAGTGAGCCCAAGGTTAAACAACATTTCCAAATCTCTGAAATCATATTTGTAAGGTTCACCAGTTTGTAAGTTCCTCATAGCTCCGTAAGAGAAGATTTGACACCGCCTTTGTCTTCTGCCAAGAAATGTGCCCAAAGTTATTCCCAGGGAACACATTTCTCGGCCAAAAGACTCTCCTAAATCTCAGATAATCTGAACCTCTTGATCCATACATGTGAAAGCAAACACGGTGGGAGACAGTTTCCGCCTTCGCCACGCTGGTAGCTCGAGAAGGAGAAGAAGACAGAGGCCAAGCGCCTCGCAACGGCCGGAGCGAAGGCGCTTCCAGGGGAGAGCGAGCCCGGGAGGAGCCGTGGCACTGGAAACCCTCGCCCTTCCGAGACCTCTACAGGGCAGAAGAAAGCACTAGTGGCGTTGAGGACTGGTTTGTCCTCTGGCCAAGCCTCCGGGGGGCGCCGGGGATTTGGACACTCTGCGACGTTAAGGGGGCGATGAGCGACTCTGTGGGCGGCTCCACCTGTGACGCCGGCGGTGTCGCGAGAGAGAAGGTCGGAGGCGGGGCACTTCAGGCCGATGATGCTCGCGGGCCGGCGCCACGCGTCGGTGGGAGGTTCTGGGCGTTACTCAGCGCCGATGAGGACGACTCTGACGGATCAGATTCCGATGAGTCTGAGCGATCACCGGAGGCATCGTCTGGCTCGGACTGCGGTGACTACAAAGCTCTCTGCAAGACACCGTCGACGGTGGAGGGACGGTCTTTGAGATCAGAAGGAAGCAAAAGGGAGAAGAGGATGCGCAAGAGGATCGCCTAGAGGTATGCTGCGTTTTTTTTGGATTCTCGTTCATTACTGTTGATCTCTGATTCAAACTCCAATTCGACCTCGCCGGAGATTGTGAGGAGGCAGGGTGGTTTGAAGATCCCACAGATCGAACCGACGGTGTTCGTTCTGTCTGAGGATGATGAGGATTCTTGGACTTTGGTCCATCGCCGGCGAAGGTTGCCGTATGTTCTTCGGGGTGGATCGTTGTTTCCAGATTGCTGGATCAACGGAAATGTGGATTTTCAAATCTCCGTATTGGAGAGTTGTCCGATCGACGCCACTTTCAAATCTCCGTATTGGAGAGTTGTCCGATCGACGCCTTTTACGCTCGATGGGCCCTGGTCGTGATCATGACTTGGATATGGGCTATCGTAGAGGGGCTCGTACATGTGTTGATAGGGCACGGTTGCCTATTGGGTGCGGGCCAAGGAGGGTGTTAGGGTTCTACTGGAGCAGGATGAGCCTCCGCTATGTCATCTCAGTCTCCTCGAGAGATGGCGTATCATGGCGGTGGACATATTGGGGCGACGAACGGCGCCAATGGGGCCACAGGCCGTGGTGGCGCCAACGGGGCGGCGGGTCGCCGCGGTCTTGCTGTGGCGAACGGTGCTAACGGAGCTGGGGATCGCGGTGCTCATCTGTGGCCTCCTCACGGCGCTCATGGAGGGGCTGGCCGTGCTTATGGTGCGCCGGGAAACCAGTTCCAGGCAGGGTCGAGTGGCACATCAAGAGGTGGTGACGAGGCTGCGCATGTTGCTCAAGGTGGTAGGCACTTTGCGTTCAACACAGGCGCTGGTGGAAACGGCAATGGAGGTGGCTTCCATGGCCGGGCGTGTTACCGTGGGTGTTAAATACTCCCTCCGTTCCATAATGTAAGACGTTCTATGTGTTGTATATGTTGTCTATATTTGGACTAAACTAAGTTAACACATATACTTAAATGTGTCTAGATACATGTGTATGTATATGAATGTGAAATATGTCTAAAACATGTTATATTGTGGAACAGAGGGAGTATTTGATAATGCGGAACAAGGGAACTTCGGTCGCAGAGGTGGTTCCGAAAACAATGGCTTCCACAACAATAATCGCTACAGAGCAGGGCAAGCGAGGTATGCCCCTATTGTTACACGCAATAGCAAATCAACGATGAAATTAAGCAAGATCAAACCAACGGGGACACGAGATTTTAACGTGGAAAACCCTTCCAACAAGGAAGAGAAAAAACCACGGGCGCCAGCCAGCAATACTTCACTATTTCGGGGTGAGGTTACAATCGCGCCGGGATTTACAATGTGTGGCTTATCCCGTGCGGCGGCTTACAAGAGGTATATAAAGGCGGTCCTGACCTAACTAGGTCGGTAACAGGTAATCCAACTCCGACTCGGTAACGATTCGTTGCGCCTCCGGCTCCACTACGTCTTGAAGTTCGGCCTTTATCAGTATATACGAATATGAATTTGGATCACCATAAAATAACACCTATTGCTAAGACCACCCACAGTGTTGGCAAAAAGCGGTTCCATGCAACGATTGAATCGATTCGATACAGTGTAGAGAACCGTATCATGTGGTCAGATGAAAAAAGCGATTCAATGTTTTGGTTCGCTTCTTTTCTGACACAACACCAAACGGAGCAGCTATTTGCATGGCCTTTGGGCATACGGACAAGGAATTAATAGAAATTGGGACCCACATGTACAGATGAAGCCGGTTCAATACACTACAGCGTACTTGAGCCAAAGCGTTTCTTTTCTTGAACCGCATCGACAGTGTGGATGGTAACCCGCCGGCTGGAGTGGACATCGAGGCTGACGTTGCCCGAAGCTCAGCTCAGCAGGGACTGAACATGGACGTGCAGCAGGTGCAGACAGCAGCAGCTCTGCAGCAGCAGCACCAACTGGTGGCAGTGGTGCAGCCGGTGGCCCAAGTGGGTACTATCAGCCAGTTTCCATTGCAATCCCAACATCACACGAGGAGAACCGGGTTTCTGCGGACCAGTTGGTAGCAACTGTAGCAGGTGCGGTGCAGAAGAAGGCTAAGAAAGTGGACAAGATGAAGTGCTTTCGCTGTGGTGTGGCTGGATATTTTTTTGGCGGATTGCCCGGCGCCGTTTTGTGTGTATTGTAGAGGATCTTTTCATGTGAATGGTCTGTGGCATCTTCTCGATGCACCAAAGCCACATCCGATCATGTATGGATACATTCACGTTGAGCTTATGATTTTCGGTTTGCCGCTTTCTGCTCATTATCGCCCGAAAGTGGAGAACACGAGGCTGGCTTCTATTACTGTTTTCAGAGCGGTCATGTCCATCCCTCAGGTGATAATAACTCCAGAGGTTGGTGCCTACAGAGGGATTCGTTTGGGACATTAGTCAGGTGGGTCAGAATGTGCTCAAGGTGATGTTCCAATCCAAACTCAAGCTGGACAGGTTGAAGGTGTTTGGGGCTTGTAGAATCCCAAATAGGGATTGCGAGATGAGTGTTGACAGTTGGGGCCTAAAGATTAATGAACGGACAACGACGTCGCCTAGAGGGGGGGGGGTGAATAGGCGATTAAAACTTTTCCGGTTAAGGCTTGCTAAATGCGGAAATAAACTAGGTGTTTAAATTAACAAGCATACAACCTAAATATTCTATGGCCAACTAGATGCACCAACAACTTATGCTAAGCAAGACAAGTAACAAGGTGATAGCAAGATATATAACTTCAAGCTCGAAGGCTATCACAATGTAAATTGCATAAGTAAAAAGCTCGGGTATAGAAATAACCGAGGCACACGGAGACGATGATGTATTCCCGAGTTCCTCCCACAAAGGGGAGTACGTCTCGTTGGAGGGGTGTGAGCTCGCCACAAAGGCCTACTCAACGCCACAAAGGCCTCACCCTATTCTCCGATGAACCCCGCCACAAAGGCCTAGTTCACCTTCCACTATATGGCAACCTTCAAACCCGAGGCACGCATCCACAACTCAATTGGAGGCTCTCGGTGTCACCACAATCTTGGGGCACGCATCCACAACTCAATTGGAGGCTCCCAAGAACACCACAAGTCGTCTAGGGTCCAAGACCCAAGAGTAACAAGCTCACAAACTTTCAACTTCCACGAATCCTCGTGGAGAGAGCAAACCGATGCAACCGATGCAAATGGCAAGAGCACAAGTGCTCAAATCCTTCACTCTCAAATTCCAACAAAGCAACAAATGCTTATGGGGGAATAAGAGAGGAAGAACAATGGAGGAGAAACACCAAGAACTCCAAGATCAAGATCTACTAAGTTTCCCTCACTAAGAAGGAAGATGGATTGGTGGAAATGTAGATCTAGATCTCCTCTACCTTCTCCCTCAAAGATATGCAAGAATCATAGGAGGGATTGGGAGAGGGGCAAGCTTTCCAAGGTCAACAATGGTGGGGGAGAGAGGATATTTCGTGCTTGAAAAACTTGGGGACCAATGGGGAAGAAAGCCCCCTTAAATAGGTCCCCACAAAAACTAGCCGTTTGTGCAGGAATTTGGGACCGGAATATCCGGTCCAAGTTTGGACCGGAATATCCGGTCTCAAGATCTGCTCGAAACCTGTTGACTTTAACCGGAATATCCGGTCCCCTTGGAAAAATCCGGTACCAATAATCCGGTCCATGTCAGTGAGCAAATTGGTCTGAAAACTGCCCAAACCGGAATATCCGGTATGCCCCGAATAATCCGGTTCAAATAATCCGGTTCATTCCAGAAGGTTCAAGCTTCCAGTCCTTAGCCATTTTTCGCAGCAACCGGAATATCCGGTCCAGGATGAATAATCCGGACCAAATAATCCGGTTGACTCCAGTAGCTCCAACCTTCCAGTCCTTAGCCATTTTTCGCAACAAACTCCACAACCGGAATATCCGGTTCCTCCGAATAATCCGGTTCCAAATAATCCGGCTCCTCTCTGTCCCGAATATGGACCAAAACTACCCTAACCGGAATATCCGGTTGCCCGGAATAATCCGGCTAGAATAATCCGGTTGAGTCCAGAACAGAGAGGCTGAACTAGAAACCCCATAACTTTTGCAAATGAACTCCAAACGAGGTAAATCCAATTGCAATGGAAAGATAACAGCAAGGAGTATCCAAACAAAAAGTGAAAATATTGATACCTCAAAGTATGGAGAAGTTACCACACATGGAAGGTGTGGGAACATTCTCAAAGACGAACGGAATATTTCCACCACCGAAAACGCAACAAGTTTTTCTTACGAAATCCGTTTTCGAGAAACCACGGCTTGTCATGAAGATCACGACAAGCACTAAAACCCAAAGGAGACAAAAGCCAAATAAGAACCAAGAAAGAAGATATGCAAAGTATGCAAAGGTTTGAGCTCTCCATAACGATTCGATCGATTTACTCACTTGAGAGCCCCTCTTGATAGTACGACTATCTATCCTATAACCCGGTCTCCCAAAGACACGAGACCGGTAAAATAGAAAACCTATCAAGATTATACCTTTGCCTTGAGCATTCCACTTGAGCTAGATGATGACGATCTTGACTCTCTCAAGTTGGATCTTCTTTCTTGATTGCGCTTGCTAGCACAAACTCCGCTTCATGAAGACTTGCAAGTTGCTCCCCCATACACCATTATGGGAGAGACTAGCTCCCCCATACACCATTATGGGAGAGACCCTTCGGCAAATCTTCACAAGGCCACAATCTCCAAAAGGGTGGCAAGCATCAAGCATAGGATATCTTCTAGATGCTTCACTTGAGCTTCCACATCAAGCTAGATGACAAACACCGCTTGACGACGACATAGATCATGGGCTATATGAAATCTTCCTTTTGGTACATGCCCATGGAAAGATACCTAACCACACATAGAGATGCGACACACACATATCATGGGTTAGTTCACAAAGCTATATTGACAATTGCTTACCATACCATGAGATACACAATCCCACTTGGTACAACTTGTAGCTTTGTGTGTTGATCGCTTGCTTGATCAACCTTGTATCTTTGCTTCTCACTTCTAAGGATGATGTCTTGAAGATGATAATGAAAGATCACCTAATCCTTTTCTTCAAGACACACTAGCAATAAGCTCAACTCAAACCATGACCATTCTTGATATAAATCCTTGAATGTAACAATGGCCATCAAGGAAGCTAATAGAGTTCAACACATGAACTCCATTATTTCCTATGGACAAGATCTACAAAGATAACTCAATGCAAACATTAGTCCATAAGGATTGTCATTAATTACCAAAACCACATATGGGGGAACCATGCACTTTCAATCTCCCCCATTTTGGTAATTGATGACAATCCCTTTTTACGAGGGTTTATATGATGAATAAAGCAAACATGCTAAACAAGAGCAAGGATGCAATAGCATGGAAAGGCAAATGCTTAAGAACGAAACTAAAGCATAGAACCTCAATTCCCTTAAACCCTCTAAACTTCTCCCCCATTGGCATCCATTGCCGAAATGGGAAAAAGGTTAGAAGGCCAATATAGTAAGAGCTCCCCCATAGTGTATGCATTCCTCATGATATGAGTGAAATCAAGTGCATATCTCCAACTATGAATAGATGGAGGGAGATCAAACTATATTGAGGATCCAAAGACTTACAAGAAAAATCAAATTGAAGGATACTTTCACAAAGAAGCAACCAACCAAAGGATCCGAAAAACCGATTGACCAAAATCATTATTTTGATAAGATCAACCAAGTGTTCTAGAAAATCAATAGGGAACTCCCCAAGGTACATGCACAATGTTAGATTTGAATTACTATATAGTGTGCACAACATGGAATCATCACTCCCTTCTAGATAATTTTGAACACAAACAAGTGCAAGCGAATAGATTGGAAATGAAGCAAAGCAACTTGCAAACAAACAAAAGTTGAGCAAAGAAGATCAAGAAGTGACAAATAGAGACTTACTCAACCAAAATAGATGCGTGTGACAAGGAAAAACATTTTTAGGAGACTAATAGGATGATAGAATCATCAACATAGTCTTTCAATATAAGAGGCACATAGTGCATATCATGTCTTTCCTATACACACAAACCATCAAATGATAAAACACATAGGTCCACAAGCTTATTAAGATTAAAAAGGAATACCAAAACAAAAGCAAAGCTTGTTCCTTTAGGAACCACCAAGGAATATAAATCAATAAAAAGTGGTCACTAAAGAGATAGAATATCAATAAAAGATGTAACTATTATCGTGTGTATAAGTTTCTAAGTGAACAACAATCACAAAGATATATATCCACAAAGAAACATGCACACACAAAATAGGTACAAAGGTGAAGAACATGATATCCAAGAGAGGTTCATTAATATACCAATAAGATTTTTGCTTGAAAGCAAAGCACTAAGCTTAGTTTAATCTTAAGGGGATATAGATGAACACACAAAACTCATCAAAGCATCACAAATATCACAAGGGAAAAGTGATAGTTGGAATGCTTCGAGAAAGGTAACGCATATCACAAAAGATTCAAATGGTTTTTGAGAATTCATCAATATTTCATATGAGATACTTCAAGTAGAAGTTGCTAGATTAATATACTTGGGATTGGTGAATCATTAAATGATTATAAATATCCCCTAGATATGTAATCATCCCGGCTTACTCATATTTGCAATAAAGATGTTTTTGATAAGACATTTGCAAGAACCAAATGAAATGCAACAAGTGGAATTCATGCCAAGATGCACCCTACACAAGGTTGAAAGCTAGAAATGAATGCATGAGATAGATACTTGTTACCGAGATGACATTGGTGATGAAGAGGATGCGAGATTGATAATCATCGAAGCTTGACTCCTATAAAACCATGGTGAGAACACCTTCCTTATGAATGGAGCAAGCAACCAAAGTATCTCCATTGTACCTAAAAACAAAATTCAAGTACAAACTGGTACCCAAACTCATTGGGTCCAAGGTAGTTAGAACAACTACAATACATAGGACAAGCTCCAAGTAAATATGTGCATATTAATATGAATTTGAATTTCATGCACATCTTAGCCATTTAGGATTTGATGGAGTTTATCCTATATATTGGATCAATGAAAGTAAGCATGCCAAAAGATATATAGTAAATATGCATGCACAAAACTTTCAAGAACCAAAACAAGATACAAATTGGACAAAGAACTAATCAAACCAAGAAGCCACTTACAAGAGTGAAAATAAAGAGAATTGTCCAAAATATATCAAGACCCAAATCAACACATGATTGAGGAAACCAAATAGAGAAGATACCAAAAAAAACATCAAAGAATAAACAAACCCTCTACACTTTTCATGATAGCACACAAAGTACCAAGACGAAAAGTGTTTGTCTTCCAAAGAGACAAGTCATTGGGAAAACAAACAAATTTAAAGACAACAAGTGTTCAAACGCATATAGGATAGTTCTTCCAATAATAGTGCATTATTTATGATCTTGCATTTGAATACAAAATGCACACAATGGAATCATTACTCTCCATATATATTATTCAAACACTAGTCATGTTTAAATAAAATCAATTAGATGCAATACCAATTTAAAGAACGGTGATCTACTCAATGTAGGATAGCTTCCCCAAGAATAGTGCAACCCAAAGAAGTATGACTTTGACCATAAGTGCACAAGTATGGGATCATTGCTTTTCCTAACTCAAGAAAGCATAAAACAAATTTTGAGTAGAGCAAGGAAGACACAAAGGAGTTTGAACCAAACAAAATCCTTGGCAAGAAACAAGGCAATATTAGAGCAAAGGCCAAAGTAAATATGATCAATAAATTTACCACATATTATTATAACTTGTCAAAGACAAGAGATGTATGGAGATATTTCTCGGTGGTAGAATTGTTCACAATCATATTCACAAAACATAAGCATGTGACAAAAGATAGGAATAACAAACATGCTTAGATAGAGATTCTTGAAGGCTTCAAATAAAATCGTAAAGCAAGGCAACAAGAAACTCTCGAACAAACAAGATACCAAAGAAGAGAGACGCAAGATATTTTAAGCAAATATGGGACTTGTTTGAGCAACATGCCACATAGGAACAAGATAACTAATAATATCAACTCTAGGTGGCAAAACCTCACATGTTCACATTTTCTAGGCTTGTAATATGCACATAGCTTATTACTCCCCCATAATGTGATAATCCATTGAAATCAACAAGAGGCAAAAATAAATCCAACAAGAGAAAGTTAATGGACATTAGAATTTGAATTTCTCATGAGGAAGACATACCATATAGAGACAAGATAATATTGATATATCAACACTAAGTGGTATTCCTCATGTACACACATTTTAGGATAGTAAAGTGCAACGCATATTACTCCCCCAAAATGGGATAGTCCATTAATCTCCCAAAGAGCCAACTAAGATAAGCAATGAAAGCAATGAAGGCTCAACACAAAGAACACAAGTACATGGAGTGCAAACCAACAAACATAACTAGATTACTCAAGATAGGTGAGTAGGGAGCACAACATATACAAACACATGCTAGAAACAAAACTAACATATGCAAGGGAGCAAGCAACTTTCAATGTATATAGATTTAAATACAAGTTACCGCTTGGAGGAACATTGGGTAGGAGATAGATATAATCCAAGTGACTTGGCTTGAGGAAATATAATTGATGAAGATCCCTTAATTCTTCATGAAATAGCCAAGTCTCCAATGCCCTCCAACAACACCTATTGATCAAGTTTGAGCTTGTTGGTCCCCAACAAAGTTGGGTCCTAAGAGGTTAGTCACAATAGGTTTGGCAACCCAAATGGTTCTTTTCTTGACACCACTTGGAGTACCAACATACTTGGCAAACACATTGCCCACATTATCCTTCCTAATAGAATAAACATCATCAACAAGGATAGGGTTGGATAATGTACCATTAGTGCATGAAGAAGCAAAGTGTCCCTTCTTGCGACAAAGGTAGCAACATCGACTCTTTTCTCTCTTCTCAATAGGCTTCTCAACAAGAGGAGCATTGGCTTGAGTCTTGTTAGGAGGTGGCCGTTGTTCAACTCGTGGTTGAGCATGAGATTGAACAAGAGGCCGCTTCCCTAGTTGCTTCTCACTAAGAGGCTTCTTCTTCAAAGGGCAAGATCTAACATGGTGCCCTTCAATCTTGCACTTGAAGCAAATAATCTTGGCCGGATCTTTGACTTGTTCTTGGCCCTTCTTCTTGACAATAATGGACTTGTTCTTGAGATTGGAGTTGAATCCAAGTCCACTCTTGTCTTTGGGAAGTCTTCGCACTCTCAACATCTTGTCAAGTGTGGAACTCCCTTCATGACACTTTTCCAAGTCTTTCTTCAAAGAAGTGACTTGGGCCTTGAGCTCTTTAATTTCCTCTACATGGTTAGAATCAACACAAGAGCTAGAGGAAGTAGATGCTTCATTGTTAGAGCAACAAGGCAAGGAAAGCAACTCATCACAAGATGTAGAAACATTATGAGAGGATGAGTTACTAATACTAGAACAAGGCAATATAGCATTAATAGAAGAGATTGTTCTAGTAACCATATGAGGCTCACAAGATGTTACCTTTGTAGTGATAGCCTCAAGAGCTAATTTTAGCTTGGTATGGGATTCTAGAAGATCCTCATGAGAGCTAGATAGCTTTTCATGACTTTCTTCCAATTTCCCATACTTGCTAGTGATTAGCTCAAGTTGAGCCCTTAGCTCAACATTCTCCTTCAAAATAGATGCTTCACAAGATGTGGAGTTAGTAGCACAAGCATCATTAGAAATAGAAGAAGATAACTTGGCAAGCTCATTATTTAACCTAGAGTTTTCCTCAATTAGATTAGCATTGCCAATAACAAATTCAACCTTTTCATTTTTAAGCACTTTATATTTAGCATTGGTATGGTCACGTGCTTTAGTGAGATAGGCTATTTGTTCATTATAGAGCTCCTCGATAGATTCAAGTTTCTCCTCAAGAGTAACTCGGAGCTCATACTCTTCCTCAAGAGACATAGTGAGGGATGCCTTTTCATCGGCATCACTTCTTTCAATCTCACCTTTCTTTTCAATGATTTTAGCGCTATAAATAGCAAAAGCCAATATTTCACTAAAAGGAGTGATAGCTTTACTACCTTTAGGGAGATCAAGAAGAACCAACTCACCCTTCTCCATTAAGGAGGCTTCGTCCTCAAACTCTCCATAAAATATACCCTCATCCTCATCATCACAAGATGTAGTGGGTTCCAAAGGTGGAGATACCTTTGAATCCCTAGCCATAAGGCACATATGAGAAATGGATGGCGATGATGAAGATATACTAGAAGAGACATTAAGGTCCATGTCTTGTTCCACAAAAAAGTGGGATTCCTCTACATTGTTAGCCACACAAGTACTAGAGGAAATGGAAGCATTATTTTCATGAAAACAAGACATAGGAAGCATATCATCATGAGATTTAGTTAAACAACTATTACATGATATGCAAGGACTATCAACACTAGCATATATGGAATTTTGAGTGCTAGAAGATATTAAGTCCAAAGATAGATCATTGCAATGGGATAGAGATGAAGTATAGTCAATAGCACATTCACTATCCACAACGCAATTTCTATCACCACTCACCATATCATTACCTTGTGAAAAGTCACATGTTGGTGGAGTGGAGAAAGATGTGAACTCATCACGGCCGGAAGTGGATGGAGAACAATCATCCTCAATAATATTGGACACATCATATATATCTTGAAGTTTTGTCCATAGCTCATGAGCGTTCCGAAAAGGCATGATTGATTCAATAACTACATCGCTCAAAAAGGACAAGAGACCATTAGATACAAGAGTATCGAGATAAGAGTTTTCCTTATCCTCTAAAGATAAATCTTGAGAATCCTTAGGAGGAGGAAAATCCATATCTACAATTCTCTTAACATACTTTGGACCCATGTCCGTAAGAAAATTAAGAATGTGAATTTTCCAAGCATCAAAGTTTCTACCATAGAATATAAAAGCGGAATCATGTTCTATTTCTCTAAACGACATCGTACTCTCTAGGATGTAAAGCCTAATAAAGAGAGACGAGGCTCTGATACCAATTGAACGGACAACGACGTCGCCTAGAGGGGGGGGGGGTGAATAGGCGATTAAAACTTTTCCGGTTAAGGCTTGCTAAATGCGGAAATAAACTAGGTGTTTAAATTAACAAGCATACAACCTAAATATTCTATGGCCAACTAGATGCACCAACAACTTATGCTAAGCAAGACAAGTAACAAGGTGATAGCAAGATATATAACTTCAAGCTCGAAGGCTATCACAATGTAAATTGCATAAGTAAAAAGCTCGGGTATAGAAATAACCGAGGCACACGGAGACGATGATGTATTCCCGAGTTCCTCCCACAAAGGGGAGTACGTCTCGTTGGAGGGGTGTGAGCTCTCCACGAAGGCCTACTCAACGCCACAAAGGCCTCACCCTATTCTCCGATGAACCCCGCCACAAAGGCCTAGTTCACCTTCCACTATATGGCAACCTTCAAACCCGAGGCACGCATCCACAACTCAATTGGAGGCTCTCGGTGTCACCACAATCTTGGGGCACGCATCCACAACTCAATTGGAGGCTCCCAAGAACACCACAAGTCGTCTAGGGTCCAAGACCCAAGAGTAACAAGCTCACAAACTTTCAACTTCCACGAATCCTCGTGGAGAGAGCAAACCGATGCAACCGATGCAAATGGCAAGAGCACAAGTGCTCAAATCCTTCACTCTCAAATTCCAACAAAGCAACAAATGCTTATGGGGGAATAAGAGAGGAAGAACAATGGAGGAGAAACACCAAGAACTCCAAGATCAAGATCTACTAAGTTTCCCTCACTAAGAAGGAAGATGGATTGGTGGAAATGTAGATCTAGATCTCCTCTACCTTCTCCCTCAAAGATATGCAAGAATCATAGGAGGGATTGGGAGAGGGGCAAGCTTTCCAAGGTCAACAATGGTGGGGAGAGAGGGAAAATTCGTGCTTGGAAGACTTGGGGACCAATGGGGAAGAAAGCCCCCTTAAATAGGTCCCCACAAAAACTAGCCGTTTGTGCAGGAATCTGGGACCGGAATATCCGGTCCAAGTTTGGACCGGAATATCCGATCCGAAGATCTGCTCGAAACCTGTTGACTTTAACCGGAATATCCGGTCCCCTTGGAAAAATCCGGTACCAATAATCCGGTCCATGTCAGTGAGCAAATTGGTCTGAAAACTGCCCAAACCGGAATATCCGGTATGCCCCGAATAATCCGGTTCAAATAATCCGGTTCATTCCAGAAGGTTCAAGCTTCCAGTCCTTAGCCATTTTTCGCAGCAACCGGAATATCCGGTCCAGGATGAATAATCCGGACCAAATAATCCGGTTGACTCCAGTAGCTCCAACCTTCCAGTCCTTAGCCATTTTTCGCAACAAACTCCACAACCGGAATATCCGGTTCCTCCGAATAATCCGGTTCCAAATAATCCGGCTCCTCTCTGTCCCGAATATGGACCAAAACTACCCTAACCGGAATATCCGGTTGCCCGGAATAATCCGGCTAGAATAATCCGGTTGAGTCCAGAACAGAGAGGCTGAACTAGAAACCCCATAACTTTTGCAAATGAACTCCGAACGAGGTAAATCCAATTGCAATGGAAAGATAACAGCAAGGAGTATCCAAACAAAAAGTGAAAATATTGATACCTCAAAGTATGGAGAAGTTACCACACATGGAAGGTGTGGGAACATTCTCAAAGACGAACGGAATATTTTCACCACCGAAAACGCAACAAGTTTTTCTTACGAAATCCGTTTTCGAGAAACCAAGGCTTGTCATGAAGATCACGACAAGCACTAAAACCCAAAGGAGACAAAAGCCAAATAAGAACCAAGAAAGATGATATGCAAAGTATGCAAAGGTTTGAGCTCTCCATAACGATTCGATCGAGTTACTCACTTGAGAGCCCCTCTTGATAGTACGACTATCTATCCTATAACCCGGTCTCCCAAAGACACGAGACCGGTAAAATAGAAAACCTATCAAGATTATACCTTTGCCTTGAGCATTCCACTTGAGCTAGATGATGACGATCTTGACTCTCTCAAGTTGGATCTTCTTTCTTGATTGCGCTTGCTAGCACAAACTCCGCTTGATGAAGACTTGCAAGTTGCTCCCCCATACACCATTATGGGAGAGACTAGCTCCCCCATACACCATTATGGGAGAGACCCTTCGGCAAATCTTCACAAGGCCACAATCTCCAAAAGGGTGGCAAGCATCAAGCATAGGATATCTTCTAGATGCTTCACTTGAGCTTCCACGTCAAGCTAGATGACAAACACCGCTTGACGACGACATAGACCATGGGCTATATGAAATCTTCCTTTTGGTTCATGCCCATGGAAAGATACCTAACCACACATAGAGATGCGACACACACATATCATGGGTTAGTTCACAAAGCTATATTGACAATTGCTTACCATACCATGAGATACACAATCCCACTTGGTACAACTTGTAGCTTTGTGTGTTGATCGCTTGCTTGATCAACCTTGTATCTTTGCTTCTCACTTCTAAAGATGATGTCTTGAAGATGATAATGAAAGATCACCTAATCCTTTTCTTCAAGACAAACTAGCAATAAGCTCAACTCAAACCATGACCATTCTTCATATAAATCCTTGAATGTAACAATGGCCATCAAGGAAGCTAATAGAGTTCAACACATGAACTCCATTATTTCCTATGGACAAGATCTACAAAGATAACTCAATGCAAACATTAGTCCATAAGGATTGTCATTAATTACCAAAACCACATATGGGGGAACCATGCACTTTCAATCTCCCCCATTTTGGTAATTGATGACAATCCCTTTTTACGAGGGTTTATATGATGAATAAAGCAAACATGCTAAACAAGAGCAAGGATGCAATAGCATGGAAAGGCAAATGCTTAAGAACGAAACTAAAGCATAGAACCTCAATTCCCTTAAACCCTCTAAACTTCTCCCCCATTGGCATCCATTGCCGAAATGGGAAAAAGGTTAGAAGGCCAATATAGTAAGAGCTCCCCCATAGTGTATGCATTCCTCATGATATGAGTGAAATCAAGTGCATATCTCCAACTATGAATAGATGGAGGGAGATCAAACTATATTGAGGATCCAAAGACTTACAAGAAAAATCAAATTGAAGGATACTTTCACAAAGAAGCAACCAACCAAAGGATCCGAAAAACCGATTGACCAAAATCATTATTTTGATAAGATCAACCAAGTGTTCTAGAAAATCAATAGGGAACTCCCCAAGGTACATGCACAATGTTAGATTTGAATTACTATATAGTGTGCACAACATGGAATCATCACTCCCTTCTAGATAATTTTGAACACAAACAAGTGCAAGCGAATAGATTGGAAATGAAGCAAAGCAACTTGCAAACAAACAAAAGTTGAGCAATGAAGATCAAGAAGTGACAAATAAAGACTTACTCAACCGAAATAGATGCGTGTGACAAGGAAAAACATTTTTAGGAGACTAATAGGATGATAGAATCATCAACATAGTCTTTCAATATAAGAGGCACATAGTGCATATCATGTCTTTCCCATACACACAAACCATCAAATGATAAAACACATAGGTCCACAAGCTTATTAAGATGCAAAAGGAATACCAAAAGAAAAGCAAAGCTTGTGCCTTTTAGGAACCACCAAGGAATATAAAGCAATAAAAAGTGGTCACTAAAGAAATAGAATACCAATTAAAGATGTAACTATTATCGTGTGTATAAATTTCTAAGTGGACAACAATCACAAAGATATATATCCACAAAGAAACATGCACACACAAAATAGGTACAAAGGTGAAGAACATGATATCCAAGAGAGGTTCATTAATATACCAATAAGATTTTTGCTTGAAAGCAAAGCACTAAGCTTAGTTTAATCTTAAGGGGATATAGATGAACACACAAAACTCATCAAAGCATCACAAATATCACAAGGGAAAGTGATAGTTGGAATGCTTCGAGAAAGGTAACGCATATCACAAAAGATTCAAATGGTTTTTGAGAATTCATCAATATTTCATATGAGAGACTTCAAGTAGAAGTTGCTAGATTAATATACTTGGGATTGGTGAATCATAAAATGATTATAAATATCCCCTTAGTATGTAATCATCCCGGCTTACTCATGGTTGCAATAAAGATGTTTTTGATAAGACATTTGCAAGAACCAAATGAAATGCAACAAAGGGAAATCATGCCAAGAAGCAACCTACACAAGGTTGAAAGCTAGAAATGTATGCATGAGATAGATACTTGTTACCGAGACGACATTGGTGATGAAGAGGGTGCGAGTTTGATAATCATCGAAGCTTGACTCCTATAATACCATGGTGAGAACACCTTCCTTATGAATGGAGCAAGCAACCAATGTATCTCCATTGTACCTAAAACAAAATTCAAGTACAAAATGGTACCCAAACTCATTGGGTCCAAGTAGTTAGAACAACTACAATACATAGGACAAACTCCAAATAAATATGTGCATATAAATATGAATTTGAATTTCATGCACATCTTAGCCATTTAGGATTTGATGGAGTTTATCCTATATATTGGATCAACGAAAGTAAGCATGCCAAAAGATATAGTAAATATGCATGCACAAAACTTTCAAGAACCAAAACAAGATACAAATTGGACAAAGAAATAATTAAACCAAGAAGCCACTCACAAGAGTGAAAAGAAAGAGAATTGTCCAAAATATATCGAGACCCAAATCAACACATGATTGAGGAAACCAAATAGAGAAGATACCAAAAAAACATCAAAGAATAAACAAACCCTCTACACTTTTCATGATAGCACACAAAGTACCAAGACGAAAAGTGTTTGTCTTCCAAAGAGACAAGTCATTGGGAAAACAAACAAATTTAAAGACAACAAGTGTTCAAACGCATATAGGATAGTTCTTCCAATAATAGTGCATTATTTATGATCTTGCATTTGAATACAAAATGCACACAATGGAATCATTACTCTCCATATATATTATTCAAACACTAGTCATGTTTAAATAAAATCAATTAGATGCAATACCAATTTAAAGAACGGTGATCTACTCAATGTAGGATAGCTTCCCCAAGAATAGTGCAACCCAAAGAAGTATGACTTTGACCATAAGTGCACAAGTATGGGATCATTGCTTTTCCTAACTCAAGAAAGCATAAAACAAATTTTGAGTAGAGCAAGGAAGACACAAAGGAGTTTGAACCAAACAAATCCTTGGCAAGAAACAAGGAAATTTTAGAGCAAAGGCCAAAGTAAATATGATCAATAAACTTACCACAAATTATTATAACTTGTCAAAGACAAGAGATGTATGGAGATATTTCTCGGTGGTAGATTTGTTCACAATCATATTCACAAAACATAAGCATGTGAAAAAAGATAGGAATAAAAAACATGCTTAGATAGAGATTCTTGAAGGCTTCCAATAAAACTCGAAAAAGTAAGGCAACAAGAAACTCTCTTACAAACAAGATACCAAAGAAGAGAGACACAAGATATTTTAAGCAAATATGGAACTTGTTTGAGCAACATGCCACATAGGAACAAGATAACTAATAATATCAACTCTAGGTGGCAAAACCTCACATGTTCACATTTTCTAGGCTTGTAATATGCACATAGCTTATTACTCCCCCATAATGTGATAATCCATTGAAATCAACAAGAGGCAAAAATAAATCCAACAAGAGAAAGTTAATGGACATTAGAATTTGAATTTCTCATGAGGAAGACATACCATATAGAGACAAGATAATATTGATATATCAACACTAAGTGGTATTCCTCATGTACACACATTTTAGGATAGTAAAGTGCAACGCATATTACTCCCCCAAAATGGGATAGTCCATTAATCTCCCAAAGAGCCAACTAAGATAAGCAATGAAAGCAATGAAGGCTCAACACAAAGAACACAAGTACATGGAGTGCAAACCAACAAACATAACTAGATTACTCAAGATAGGTGAGTAGGGAGCACAACATATACAAACACATGCTAGAAACAAAACTAACATATGCAAGGGAGCAAGCAACTTTCAATGTATATAGATTTAAATACAAGTTACCGCTTGGAGGAACATTGGGTAGGAGATAGATATAATCCAAGTGACTTGGCTTGAGGAAATATAATTGATGAAGATCCCTTAATTCTTCATGAAATAGCCAAGTCTCCAATGCCCTCCAACAACACCTATTGATCAAGTTTGAGCTTGTTGGTCCCCAACAAAGTTGGGTCCTAAGAGGTTAGTCACAATAGGTTTGGCAACCCAAATGGTTCTTTTCTTGACACCACTTGGAGTACCAACATACTTGGCAAACACATTGCCCACATTATCCTTCCTAATAGAATAAACATCATCAACAAGGATAGGGTTGGATAATGTACCATTAGTGCATGAAGAAGCAAAGTGTCCCTTCTTGCGACAAAGGTAGCAACATCGACTCTTTTCTCTCTTCTCAATAGGCTTCTCAACAAGAGGAGCATTGGCTTGAGTCTTGTTAGGAGGTGGCCGTTGTTCAACTCGTGGTTGAGCATGAGATTGAACAAGAGGCCGCTTCCCTAGTTGCTTCTCACTAAGAGGCTTCTTCTTCAAAGGGCAAGATCTAACATGGTGCCCTTCAATCTTGCACTTGAAGCAAATAATCTTGGCCGGATCTTTGACTTGTTCTTGGCCCTTCTTCTTGACAATAATGGACTTGTTCTTGAGATTGGAGTTGAATCCAAGTCCACTCTTGTCTTTGGGAAGTCTTCGCACTCTCAACATCTTGTCAAGTGTGGAACTCCCTTCATGACACTTTTCCAAGTCTTTCTTCAAAGAAGTGACTTGGGCCTTGAGCTCTTTAATTTCCTCTACATGGTTAGAATCAACACAAGAGCTAGAGGAAGTAGATGCTTCATTGTTAGAGCAACAAGGCAAGGAAAGCAACTCATCACAAGATGTAGAAACATTATGAGAGGATGAGTTACTAATACTAGAACAAGGCAATATAGCATTAATAGAAGAGATTGTTCTAGTAACCATATGAGGCTCACAAGATGTTACCTTTGTAGTGATAGCCTCAAGAGCTAATTTTAGCTTGGTATGGGATTCTAGAAGATCCTCATGAGAGCTAGATAGCTTTTCATGACTTTCTTCCAATTTCCCATACTTGCTAGTCATTAGCTCAAGTTGAGCCCTTAGCTCAACATTCTCCTTCAAAATAGATGCTTCACAAGATGTGGAGTTAGTAGCACAAGCATCATTAGAAATAGAAGAAGATAACTTGGCAAGCTCATTATTTAACCTAGAGTTTTCCTCAATTAGATTAGCATTGCCAATAACAAATTCAACCTTTTCATTTTTAAGCACTTTATATTTAGCATTGGTATGGTCACGTGCTTTAGTGAGATAGGCTATTTGTTCATTATAGAGCTCCTCGATAGATTCAAGTTTCTCCTCAAGAGTAACTCGGAGCTCATACTCTTCCTCAAGAGACGTAGTGAGGGATGCCTTTTCATCGGCATCACTTCTTTCAATCTCACCTTTAGTTTCAATTATTTTAGCGCTATAAATAGCAAAAGCCAATATTTCACTAAAAGGAGTGATAGCTTTACTACCTTTAGGGAGATCAAGAAGAACCAACTCACCCTTCTCCATTAAGGAGGCTTCGTCCTCAAACTCTCCATAAAATATACCCTCATCCTCATCATCACAAGATGTAGTGGGTTCCAAAGGTGGAGATACCTTTGAATCCCTAGCCATAAGGCACATATGAGAAATGGATGGCGATGATGAAGATATACTAGAAGAGACATTAAGGTCCATGTCTTGTTCCACAAAAAAGTGGGATTCCTCTACATTGTTAGCCACACAAGTACTAGAGGAAATGGAAGCATTATTTTCATGAAAACAAGACATAGGAAGCATATCATCATGAGATTTAGTTAAACAACTATTACATGATATGCAAGGACTATCAACACTAGCATATATGGAATTTTGAGTGCTAGAAGATATTAAGTCCAAAGATAGATCATTGCAATGGGATAGAGATGAAGTATAGTCAATAGCACATTCACTATCCACAACGCAATTTCTATCACCACTCACCATATCATTACCTTGTGAAAAGTCACATGTTGGTGGAGTGGAGAAAGATGTGAACTCATCACGGCCGGAAGTGGATGGAGAACAATCATCCTCAATAATATTGGACACATCATATATATCTTGAAGTTTTGTCCATAGCTCATGAGCGTTCCGAAAAGGCATGATTGATTCAATAACTACATCGCTCAAAAAGGACAAGAGACCATTAGATACAAAAGTATCGAGATAAGAGTTTTCCTTATCCTCTAAAGATAAATCTTGAGAATCCTTAGGAGGAGGAAAATCCATATCTACAATTCTCTTAACATACTTTGGACCCATGTCCGTAAGAAATTTAAGAATGTGAATTTTCCAAACATCAAAGTTTCTACCATAGAATATAAAAGCGGAATCATGTTCTATTTCTCTAAACGACATCGTACTCTCTAGGATGTAAAGCCTAATAAAGAGAGACGAGGCTCTGATACCAATTGAACGGACAACGACGT
Organism: Alopecurus myosuroides; assembly: GCA_028641055.1. Taxonomy (NCBI): domain Eukaryota; kingdom Viridiplantae; phylum Streptophyta; class Magnoliopsida; order Poales; family Poaceae; genus Alopecurus; species Alopecurus myosuroides. The sequence goes on from CM054063.1 coordinate 28,791,619, forward strand.
CGCCTAGAGGGGGGGGGGTGAATAGGCGATTAAAACTTTTCCGGTTAAGGCTTGCTAAATGCGGAAATAAACTAGGTGTTTAAATTAACAAGCATACAACCTAAATATTCTATGGCCAACTAGATGCACCAACAACTTATGCTAAGCAAGACAAGTAACAAGGTGATAGCAAGATATATAACTTCAAGCTCGAAGGCTATCACAATGTAAATTGCATAAGTAAAAAGCTCGGGTATAGAAATAACCGAGGCACACGGAGACGATGATGTATTCCCGAGTTCCTCCCACAAAGGGGAGTACGTCTCGTTGGAGGGGTGTGAGCTCACCACGAAGGCCTACTCAACGCCACAAAGGCCTCACCCTATTCTCCGATGAACCCCGCCACAAAGGCCTAGTTCACCTTCCACTATATGGCAACCTTCAAACCCGAGGCACGCATCCACAACTCAATTGGAGGCTCTCGGTGTCACCACAATCTTGGGGCACGCATCCACAACTCAATTGGAGGCTCCCAAGAACACCACAAGTCGTCTAGGGTCCAAGACCCAAGAGTAACAAGCTCACAAACTTTCACTTCCACGAATCCTCGTGGAGAGAGCAAACCGATGCAACCGATGCAAATGGCAAGAGCACAAGTGCTCAAATCCTTCACTCTCAAATTCCAACAAAGCAACAAATGCTTATGGGGGAATAAGAGAGGAAGAACAATGGAGGAGAAACACCAAGAACTCCAAGATCAAGATCTACTAAGTTTCCCTCACTAAGAAGGAAGATGGATTGGTGGAAATGTAGATCTAGATCTCCTCTACCTTCTCCCTCAAAGATATGCAAGAATCATAGGAGGGATTGGGAGAGGGGCAAGCTTTCCAAGGTCAACAATGGTGGGAGAGAGAGGGAAAAATCGTGCTTGGAAGACTTGGGGACCAATGGGGAAGAAAGCCCCCTTAAATAGGTCCCCACAAAAACTAGCCGTTTGTGCAGGAATCTGGGACCGGAATATCCGGTCCAAGTTTGGACCGGAATATCCGATCCGAAGATCTGCTCGAAACCTGTTGACTTTAACCGGAATATCCGGTCCCCTTGGAAAAATCCGGTACCAATAATCCGGTCCATGTCAGTGAGCAAATTGGTCTGAAAACTGCCCAAACCGGAATATCCGGTATGCCCCGAATAATCCGGTTCAAATAATCCGGTTCACTCCAGAAGGTTCAAGCTTCCAGTCCTTAGCCATTTTTCGCAGCAACCGGAATATCCGGTCCAGGATGAATAATCCGGACCAAATAATCCGGTTGACTCCAGTAGCTCGAACCTTCCAGTCCTTAGCCATTTTTCGCAACAAACTCCACAACCGGAATATCCGGTTCCTCCGAATAATCCGGTTCCAAATAATCCGGCTCCTCTCTGTCCCGAATATGGACCAAAACTACCCTAACCGGAATATCCGGTTGCCCGGAATAATCCGGCTAGAATAATCCGGTTGAGTCCAGAACAGAGAGGCTGAACTAGAAACCCCATAACTTTTGCAAATGAACTCCGAACGAGGTAAATCCAATTGCAATGGAAAGATAACAGCAAGGAGTATCCAAACAAAAAGTGAAAATATTGATACCTCAAAGTATGGAGAAGTTACCACACATGGAAGGTGTGGGAACATTCTCAAAGACGAACGGAATATTTTCACCACCGAAAACGCAACAAGTTTTTCTTACGAAATCCGTTTTCGAGAAACCAAGGCTTGTCATGAAGATCACGACAAGCACTAAAACCCAAAGGAGACAAAAGCCAAATAAGAACCAAGAAAGATGATATGCAAAGTATGCAAAGGTTTGAGCTCTCCATAACGATTCGATCGAGTTACTCACTTGAGAGCCCCTCTTGATAGTACGACTATCTATCCTATAACCCGGTCTCCCAAAGACACGAGACCGGTAAAATAGAAAACCTATCAAGATTATACCTTTGCCTTGAGCATTCCACTTGAGCTAGATGATGACGATCTTGACTCTCTCAAGTTGGATCTTCTTTCTTGATTGCGCTTGCTAGCACAAACTCCGCTTGATGAAGACTTGCAAGTTGCTCCCCCATACACCATTATGGGAGAGACTAGCTCCCCCATACACCATTATGGGAGAGACCCTTCGGCAAATCTTCACAAGGCCACAATCTCCAAAAGGGTGGCAAGCATCAAGCATAGGATATCTTCTAGATGCTTCACTTGAGCTTCCACGTCAAGCTAGATGACAAACACCGCTTGACGACGACATAGACCATGGGCTATATGAAATCTTCCTTTTGGTTCATGCCCATGGAAAGATACCTAACCACACATAGAGATGCGACACACACATATCATGGGTTAGTTCACAAAGCTATATTGACAATTGCTTACCATACCATGAGATACACAATCCCACTTGGTACAACTTGTAGCTTTGTGTGTTGATCGCTTGCTTGATCAACCTTGTATCTTTGCTTCTCACTTCTAAGGATGATGTCTTGAAGATGATAATGAAAGATCACCTAATCCTTTTCTTCAAGACACACTAGCAATAAGCTCAACTCAAACCATGACCATTCTTGATATAAATCCTTGAATGTAACAATGGCCATCAAGGAAGCTAATAGAGTTCAACACATGAACTCCATTATTTCCTATGGACAAGATCTACAAAGATAACTCAATGCAAACATTAGTCCATAAGGATTGTCATTAATTACCAAAACCACATATGGGGGAACCATGCACTTTCAATTAAGCCTCTCGATACTTTACCTAACTTCTGGGTCCGTGTGTCTGGGATTCCGGAGGATTATAAGGGAGATTTACTGGCATCATGGTCATTTGGATATTTGTTGAGAGTAACAAGGAAAGTTGACATGGAGTTTACACGCAAGCATGGTGTTTTGCGTATCCTTGTTGGTTGTCTTAACTATAAAAAGATTCCTCCGACCATATCAATGTTAATCAAAGATGCATTTTATGAGTTGTCGTTCGAGGTTGAGGGGGAAGAGAAAGGCAAAGAGGTGGATGACATGGTGATTCATAAAGAACATGAGGAGGATGAGGATGACGAGGGAGACTTGGGGGTTGATTTTCGGGATGCATTTCCGAAGACCTCGCTTAATGATTCTACGGTGGTAGCGAGTGGTATTGCAGCTATGGACACTCCAATGTCGGGTATGGGTGCGGGTTCATCTTTGAAGGGTTTTGTTGCAGCAGCCACAACAACAAAAGGTGTGGTCTTCTCTCCGCTTTTACGTCGGCAATTTGGTTGGCACAAGGTGGAAACCTCGATCGTTGGTACCAAGGAGGGTGGTCCGTTTCATGTGGAGATAGGGCTAGACAAGGAGGTGGCAGAGATGCAGTCCATTCATGCTCTGCCGGGCATAGAACCGGCTATTTTTCTACGGGCATCGATACGTTCAGGTATTCCTCTGCCGGTCACGAAAATGAAGGGTTTTCGCTGCTGGCTGGGCAGTGTGCTGACATGGGCACATCATCTCTTCATGGTATGATCGCTGGGCTTGTGCATGGCGCTGCTGTTGGTGCGTCCGAGCTATTTTATGAGGAGGCTGGGGGGACGATGACAATAGCAGAGCATGGCCGCTCGCTAGCATGGTGTGTAGATGGACCATCTCGAGAGAGGGAATCGGGAGTCTTGTCCTAGGTGGAGGAGGTGGTACCGGTCAGGTTGCCGCCGCCGTGTGATTTTTTGAGTTCGGGGACGCCTCGCACACCAGCAGGAGCTGTACTGTCGGGTCTTCAACTGGTGACGTTGGGGGATAGCCATTGGGCGAACCCTATGCAGTCGCTCGAAGCTGCTATGGATGTGATGGAGTGCTCGTCGACTGTCGTAGTGGAGGCGCTGACCCGTGTCTTCCTGCTGTTTCCAGCTGGACCTAGGGATGCCCCGGTCGGTGTCGCGGCGGGGGGATGTTGGCCTTGTCTATGGAGGAGTGTCGCACCCGGACTTCTAGAGGATACTCACCGTACGAACTGAACAGTATCCTGATGGGATTACGGGGCTTACCGGCACCCGCGTCCTCTTACGAGTAGGCCAACACTTATGTGTGACAACCCATCGCTACTGTTCACCGTCGATGTAAACTATCCCGTAGAAATCAGGACACTACCATTGACGTACTTCATACCATACACACATGGTACGTCAACGGCTTTGAACAAGATGATAACACAACATATCTCTAAGACACAAAAGATTGAAATAAGTTGCAACTGGCCCTCACTAGGGCAGAGAATAGCAAATACAATCATCCAGAGGACACATGTCCCAACATAACATCATTACATCTCAGCGGAAGCATTCAAAGGGGTCTGAGTACAGACAAATCCAAATTGGCTTAAGAAGCCGGGAATGAAAAGAAAACGGAGCCCATCCACGATGTCTCGGATCCTGCCCGGGTCCGCTAACTACTCGTCAGCAGCCTCGTCAAACTCCACGTAGTAGCCGTCACCTGGATCCTCGTAAGCGTAGTCTGCGGAAACCACAGCCCCAAAGGGGTCAGTACATAAACGTACTGGCAAGCAAGACTCACAGTTCACCAAAGTGTAGCCCGTCAACACCAAGCACAGATGCCTTGGGATCAACGGAAGAGAGGGGGTATAAAAGGTGCTGCAACTGGCTGCTCTAACCAACTACAGAACATACTACAACTTCCGGATAACAGAAAGGGGATAAGATAGCGTATCGTAACCAACTAGCTATCCACCAATACAAACCCATCCTGGATCTCGCCCCTTATCCAAATAAGCAATCCGAGGATAACTCACACAGTTGGATTAATGATGGATCAAATTATTGTGTCAATAAGCCTATTACTAGTCAAGTTATCATTAGTTAGGTGTAAGTTGTTCTGAGTACTTGTTAGCCAGTACTTTCACCAAGTTAACCATAACCGCGGAAAACACGGCTTCTCGAGAAGATTTATCCCTGCAGGGGTGCACCGATTTGGCCGTACACGTAAGAATAACCCGCCAGATGGGAAGGCCTTTCCCACCAAGCGGGGCACTCAACACAACTCAACTCTTCTTCACATCAAGCCCAAAGCACCATGTGCTGTGCGTGCGCGGCTAATCGAGCCCCACGAAGAAAAGGGGACCCTCATAGCACTGGAAGACCACGCCGCCCTAAATGCCGACTACAAAAGTTCCACCCTGGCCTCGGGTTCGTACCTGCATATGCGTGCATCAAATGGAAAGCCCGAACTAAGTGTGGTGATTTGGACGAGATGCGGATCGAGTCAAATTGAGGGGGGCGCCCATACACGCTTCCCACATGCGGATAGTGCGCTCATCATGGATCAGTAGACAAGACCCTTTTCCTATTGGGGTCGACACTAGCAGGCCTCAAAACCACGCCGGGCCTCCTGCCGGTGCCTTATCAGCAAATTATTATTACCTCAAATTAACAGGTTGTTGTTTAACATCGAGCCCCGGAATATAAACAGATATGATAACAGAAGATAACTGATAACAGACTCGAGCAAAACAACCCTAAGCATGCTAGTAGACACAGGCTCAACCAAGGGGTGATGGGAGTGGAGGTGAGGCAATATCAGGGTTCAGGGTATCCTGTGATAGGTTCGTAACAGAAGCAACGATACATAGGGCTAGCAAAATAGACAACGGAAAGTATCGGTAACCAATGTTGAAAGGAACACAATGGTTCATGTGAGTGATAACTTGCCTGCAAACCCAGTAGCCGGGTACTGAGCTAGATCCTCAGAAGGGGTGTCGTAAAGATCGTCGGTCTCAACGTCGTCGTCTATCCGAGAAGAAGCAAACAAACAATACAGAAAGATAAACAATCAATATCATGGCATAGTGCACAATCATGACATGATGCATGTCAAGTTAATAGATGCATCAAAATAAACTAATTGACATGGTAACACAATTTAAATGGACACATATGCAATTTTGAGTTGCATATGAAAAACCCATGGATTTTGGTTAGATTATTTGTTTTCCAACTGATCAACAGGTGAATGTGGATTAGTATGATGCATGCATGAGGAAAACAACAAAATAACAACATTGGAACCAATTTGAAATGAGGTTTAGCAATTTAGAATTTTTTATTTATTAAGTTAAAGAATTTTTGGTTCCTTAAAGGTGACACACAAGTATTTGTTGTTTTCAACCATTTAAATTGTTCAAAACAAATAACAAAATTCATATTTGAAAAGTACATAAAATTTTGGGTGGATTACATGTTTCAAATATTGAAAAAGGAATTAGGATGAATTTATTATGACTTAAACAAAATTAAACAAGTTTTAAATGAATTTAAAACAAGCATGACTTTTCTTTGAATTTTATTATCTCAAAACATAATTTCAAACTCATATTTGAAAAGTTTATACTTTGGTGGTTTGAAAACATATTTTGCATGTTCAAAAATAATTTAAATTGAGCAAGTTATGATTTTAGCAATTTTAAATGATTTAAATAAGGTTTAAATTATTTAGGCAATTTAAATTATTCAAACCATGAAACAAAATTTATATTTGAATAGGTGGTTCAAAATGGTATGGAAAACATATTTTATTTGCAATATTTGGATTTATTATGAATTACTTATGGAATTTAGAAAATTGCATTTGAATTATTTGAATTCAAATTTGAATTGCATTTTGAAAATTCTAAACAGGAAACAAATGGCATGAATGGATAGAGAATTAAATTTAGAACAATAAATATATTTTACTTTTGTTATTTAGAGTTATATTTTGAAAGTTATTATCAATTTAAAACAGAGGACTAATCTGTGATTTTAAAGGACTAATTTGGAAAGAAACATGCTGGGAAAACTTTCGTTACCGCGCTGTAAACTACCCACAGCCACTGCCTCATGGGCCTGTGGCCAGCGTGGCGCGCTTGCGCGTGCGTGGCAGTGAGAGCCACTGATGAGTGGGTCCTGCCCGTCAGTCACGCGCGCAAAAAAGGTTGGTTTAAATCCGCGGCCGCGAGGAGTCGATCCCACGACCGCGCGCAAGGGACAGAGCAGTGCTACCACTGCGATGCTCGACTGAATTTGACAGATACAGAGATGCAGCAAGGTTATGTTTCAAATCTGCGCGTTACTGAATTTAACTGACGACCGATTGCTTCTGCAACCTGACAGATGTTCGACGGCGAACGACGGCGAGCACGCGGCGAATGGGCTCGATGTGCTCGCGTGAGAGGAGCACGGACGCGTGTGCGTGTGTGTGTTCGTGACAGAGAGGGAGCAGGAGGGGAGAGGTGCCACGGTGGCTCACCGCGTGGTCGTGGTTGCAGAGACCCGTGACGAGCTCGACGGCGACAAGTCCCTGGACGGCGGCGAGGACTCCGTGAGTCTCCGGGGCTGCTGCAGTGTGCAATTGGAAGAGGAAGGAGTGGGTGGTCGGTTCCAGGGTTTAGGTGGGTAGATGGGTGGCTGCAACGGTGGATGCCATCGGAGTTTCAGGCGGTGGCTCGCCGGTGGGGTGGAGACAGTGAGGAATCCGGCGAGGGAGAGAGATTGGCGGCGGCGCTCTCGAGGGGAACATCAGCCTAGGGTTTAGGGTTAGGTCTAGGGGTCCGTGGGGAGATCTTATAGGGTACGGGGGGCGCGGATCGCCGTCTGAGCTGGCCGATGCCGCCGTGGCGCTCCGGATGCGTCGCCGTACACGAGGGTGACGACAGAACATAACAGAAAAAAAAAACGAATCGTTTTTCTGCGTAGCTAGCGGGCTGGGCTGCGCTGCGGAAAGAAAACGAGGTGGGCTCGGCGCAGCCCACCCCCATTTTTGGCGCCAGAAATTCGTTTTAAATTTTTATTTCTCCTCTTTTTTTTCCTGAAAAAGGAAATGGAAGAGTTTGATAGGTTTTAAATTAGTAAAAAATTTGGAAAAATTAGGGTAACCTCTTTAGGTCAAAAGCAAACAGATGTTAAGTTTTATTTTCAAAAAGTTTGAAATTTGTTTGCTGTTTGAATTTAAACGAAATTTGGGTGAATTTTAATATTACATGATCATTAATAAAAACCAACTTTTAAATAGGGTAACCCCTATGTTAATTATAACCCATCGATTAAATTTGTTTTATAATTTGCATGAATTTAAATTGGTTGTTGTTTGATGCTTGATTTGAATTTTAAATATGATTTGGAAATTAAATGATTGATTAAAACCACCATTTTAATAAGTGATCACTATGGAATAAAATGAAACAAATTGGTTGTTTTTATTTGTGATTTTTATTTCAAATGTTGTAACAGAGCAAGTATGAAACAATTGTTTGAATAAAGTTTTAATTTGAATTGTGAAAACAGGGAAAAACAGATGCATCAAATAAGAAACAAATGCAAACAAAATGAAAACAAATGGAAACAATATGATGACATGATGCAATACTTTAATAAACATGACACAAACATTCTAAGGGGATGGTTTTTCATACTTGGGATGTTACAAAACGCCCCCCTTGAAGGAATCGCGCCCCGAGATTTCTACTGAGAAATGAAAAGGTCCGGATACTTCTTGCGAAGATCCTCTTCGGTCTCCCATGTTGCCTCTTTATCGGAATGATGCGACCATTGCACTTTCAAGAACTTGGTGCTCTTGTTGCGAGTCTTACGAACGGTCTCATCGAGAATTCGAGTAGGGTGCTCCTCATAAGAGAGATCATCTTGTAGTTCAATGGAATCATGATCAACTGCACGATCTGGATCTTTGAAACACTTCTTGAGCTGTGACACGTGGAACACATCGTGCACCTTGGATAGATTTTCTGGAAGTTCAAGACGATAGGCATTTTCCGCACGCCTTGAGAGAATGTTGAAAGGACCAATGTATCTTGGTGCAAGCTTTCCTTTCACACCAAAACGATGAGTGCCTCTGAGGGGAGTTACACAGAGATATGCCTTGTCACCAGGTGCATAGACCATATCCCTGTGCTTGCTGTCATAGTAGCTCTTCTGACGAGACTGAGCAATCTTGAGATTGTCACGAATGATACGAACTTTCTCCTCGGCTTCCTTAACAATGTCAGGGCCTAAGAGTGAACGTTCACCAGCTCCAGACCAATTGATTGGACTCCTGCATCTGCGGCCATACAGTGCTTCAAATGGTGCCATGCCTAGGCTTTCCTGGTAGCTGTTGTTGTAGGAGAATTCAGCATATGGAAGGCAATCCTCCCATTTCATGCCAAAGGAGATACCACATGCTCTGAGCATATCCTCGAGAATCTGATTGACTCTTTCGACTTGCCCTTGAGACTGAGGGTGATAAGCTGTGCTGAACAGAAGTTTGGTGCCCAATGCTTCTTGAAAACTCTTCCAGAAATGAAAAGTGAAGATACTTCCACGGTCTGAGCTTATTTCCAATGGAACACCATGAAGAGGAACAATCTTTGATGTGTAGAGATCTGCTAACTGGCTAGCTGAGATTGTTTCTTTGACAGCAAAGAAGTGAGCTACTTTAGTGAGACGATCAATAACAACGAAGATTGCATCGTTGCCCTTCTTGGACTTTGGAAAACCAGTGACGAAGTCCATTTCAATCATGTCCCACTTCCACTCAGGAATTTTCAGAGGTTGGAGTAGACCGGCTGTTTTCTGATGGACTGCCTTAACACGTTGACAAACGTCGCATTCAGAAACGTATTGAGCAATTTCACGTTTCATGCCAGGCCACCAATACAGTGTCTTAAGATCCTGGTACATCTTTGTACTTCCAGGGTGAATGGAAAGAGGAGTTTCATGAGCCTCCTTGAGAATGATATCTTTGAGACTTTGAACTTGAGGAACTGCAATGCGTCCTTCGAAGAACACAGTTCCTTTATCATCAACTGAGAAGGACTTGAATTTCTCCTTGCCTTCTTTGATGTGTTCTACCATCTTCTTGATTTCAGCATCACAAAGTTGTTCAGAACGAATCTTGTCCTCGAGAGTTGGACTGGCTGTCAAGCTAGCAAGATAGCCTTGAGGAACACGACCAAGGTTCAGCTTCTGGAATTCTTCATGAAGTGGAGGTTGGCTTTCCATGATCATGAGATTATTGCAATAGGACTTGCGACTGAGAGCATCGGCCATAACATTAGCCTTGCATGGAGTGTAAGAAATGGTGAGATCAAAGTCTTTGATCTTTTCAATCCATCTCCTTTGCCTGAGGTTTAGATCTGGTTGAGTGAAGATGTATTTCAGACTCTTATGATCGGAAAAGATTTCAGTGCGGTTACCCAACAAGTATTGCCTCCATTTCTTGAGGGCAAACACAACTGCTGCAAGTTCTAGGTCATGTGTGGGATAGTTTTGCTCATGTGGGTTCAACTGACGTGAAGCATAAGCCACAACTTGACGTTCTTGCATAAGAACTGCACCTAGACCTTGGAGAGATGCATCGCAGAATATCTGGAAAGGTTTGGTAGTATCTGGGCCAACCAGAACTGGGGTAGAAGTGAGCTTAGTCTTCAAGAGATTGAAACTCTCATCACACTGTGGAGTCCAAACGAACTTCTTGTCCTTCTTGGTGAGATCAGTGAGAGGTTTGGCAATCTTGGAAAAGTTTTGGACGAAACGACGGCAATAGCTAGCCAAGCCTAGAAAGCTTCTAACTTGTTTTACCGTCTTAGGAGGTTTACAATCAACAATTGCTTTAACCTTGTCTGGATCAATGGCTATGCCCTTGGCAGAGATGACATGACCAAGGTAAGAAACTTCTGGAATCCATAACTCACATTTGGAGAACTTGGCATATAGACGATGCTCGCGAAGTTTCATGAGAGTGAGACGAAGATGTTCTCCATGCTCTTCCTCGGATTTGGAGTAGACTAGAATGTCATCGAGATATACCACAACGAACTTGTCGAGGTATTCATGGAAGACAGAATTCATTAGTCGAGAGAATGTCGCCGGTGCATTGGTGAGACCAAAGGACATGCCGGTGTATTCATATAGACCGTACCGAGTGGTGAAAGCTGTCTTAGGAATATCTTCCTTTCTGATCTTTATTTGATGGTAACCCATCCTCAAGTCCAACTTTGAGAATATTGAGGCTCCAGCAAGTTGATCAAAAAGATCATCGATACGAGGAATTGGATACTTGTTTTTGATGGTTTTCTCGTTGAGAGGACGATAGTCAACCACGAGTCTTTTTGTTTGATCCTTCTTGGCAACAAACAGAGTTGGGCAACCCCAAGCGGAAGAACTAGGTTGAATGTAACCTTTCTCCATGTACATATCGATTTGCTCCTTCAACAATTTCAGTTCAGGAGGAGCTATCTTGTATGGATGCTTAGAGATTGGAGCAGTACCTGGTTCAAGCTCGATCACGAACTCAACTGCTCTGTCCGGAGGCATCCCTGGCAGCTCTTCTGGAAAGACGTCAGGGAATTCACAAACCACCGGAACATTTTTAATTGCAGGAAGAGGTTTTGCATCGAGGTTGAACAGCTGAACAGAACTTGATTCATTTGGAGAATAGACTATCTGGCCAGACGGGTGGAACAGAGTTATCGACTTCTTAGCACAATCAATCGTAGCTTTATTGGACTTCAACCAATCCATGCCAAGGATGACATCAATGTCAGAATTGCCAAGCAGAATGAGGGAAGCAAGGAATATGTGACCTCCAATTAGGATCTGATTCTCATGACTGATCTTGGAAGTTTGCATAGTTGCTCCAGGGGAGTTTACTACTAGCGGGGAACCCAAACCAACAAAGGGGAGCTTAACTGCTGTCGCAAAGATTTTTGACACGAACGAATGCGATGCTCCGGTATCAAACAACACTTTAGCTGGGTTAGAGTTTACGGGGAATGTACCGAGAACGACGTCAGCAACTTCCTCAGCTTTGTCGGCCTTGATATGATTCACCCTCGCGGTCCTCCCGACATGCCTGTTGTTGGAGTTGAAGGCTTTAGCCGGAGGAGCACGCACCATTGCCTGGTTGGTGTTGGGGCGAGGAGGTGGTGGAGGTAGCTGCCTCTGAGTGCACTTATCGGCGTAGTGTCCCGTCTCCTTGCACTTGTAGCAAGTGACGACACGAGAAGGACCTGGCCTTGGCTGTCCCATTGGAACCCTCTGACCATACATCTGAGATGGGTTGGGTGGGCGGGGAGCAAAGCCTGGAGAAGCTTGGGCATATGGAGCCCTAGTGACAGCACTGTTTGGCACCCAGATGCGGCGCTTCTGCGGAGGGGTGGTCATGTTGGAGGAGGAACCACCCTCATGCGAGTGCTTGCGGGACTCTTCGAACGCCTTGCGCCCATTTTCCTCATTGAGCGCGGTGTTCACGAGCTCCTCGAAGTCCTTGCACTTGACATTTGTGAGAGCGTACTTCAGTTCCGGGTTAAAACCTCGGCGGAACCTTGCCATCTTCTTGGCCTCAGTGGACACCTCGTCACCAGCGTATCGAGCGAGGCGATTGAACTCAGTCTGATAGCTGATAACGTCCAGCTTGCCCTGCTTAAGAGAGCAGAACTCTTCACGCATCCTCTCCATGAGTCCATCTGGGATGTGGTGCTTCAGGAAGGCATCCTTGAAACAACCCCAGGTGATAGGATAGCCAGCTCTCATGGTCTGGTAGTTCTCCCACCAAGAAGCTGCCTGACCCTTCAGTAGGTAGGTGGCATACTTGACCTTTTCTTCCTCAGCAACATGTGCAATCTCCAGAGTCCTGGCTATGTCACGGATCCAGTCATCAGCATCCAGGGGCTCGCGTGTTGCCACGAAAGCTTTTGGGCCCAGGATGAGGAACTCCTTGATGTTGAACCGTGGAGCGTTCTGGTTGTTGTGCTGGTTAGCCTGGAACTGGGCCATCTGTGCCACGACCTGAGTCATCTGAGTCAACAGCTCCGTGATCGGAGGTGGTTCAGGCGGGGTGTTCCTTGTTGGAGGCATCCTGAATGGAAAAGCATTTTAGCACAACAATAGATAAGGATAGACTTGGTAACCGAAAGATAGATTATTCCGACGCATGAATAGATAACCAACAGGTACATCATCGCATATTCAAATACATCAGAATATCCAACAGACCAATACATGGTTCGAATGCCAAAGGATAACTAAACATAGCTAGGAACGGATACATCGGTACTCCCATGCTCATCACGCAGGACGGCGGTGAGTAGTACGACGAGAGATACGGTGAGGAGGAATCCCACGAAAGTAAGTAGATCGTCGATCCACATACATCGGGACTGCTCTGAGAGCAACTCTCGGTGTGGTGAAGTAGAAAGCGTCGTCTCCCTGTGCTCCAAAGCGGAGAATCCCGGTGTAACCAGGACCAAGGTCGAGAAGTGGACCTCTGATCGGCTCGTAACCTCCAGCATCTGGCAGACTACGTCCCACTGTCTGATGGAAACGTGCAAAGCGCTCATCTCCAACAAAGTCTGTGGTGTACGTCGCCAGACGAGTCAGAGCAAGGTAGAGCTGCTCCCTGACTGTAGCCAACTCCTGATCTAGTGTGATGGCAACAACATCACTATGCCTCACAAACTGAGCGGTGGTGTGCAGCCTGGAACTATCACGCTCATAAACATCCAAGTTGTCGTAGAGAGTGAAGTGAGCTCCCGCTGAAGTGATGTAACCATGGGGGATGTGGCGATAGATAGAATCGTCAAACCCCCAGTAGTCAGCACGAAGGACGATGAGACTCACGTAAGCTGCCTGCTGCACGGCCATATCCACTGTGGAACCTACTGCCTCGTAGCGGTGGACAACGCTCCTGCCATCATCTGACAGAATGTAGACGATAGCCTGGTAGTAGGTCTGGTCAAACTCTCGCTGCTGCTCGTAGACCTGGTACTCTGGTGCCCAATAGAACCCCAGATACGTGACCATGTCCCTCAGCATCTCCGGATAACCGGCGGTGCTCTCACAGCGAGTCATCCGAACCACCTGCGGGTAGAACCTGAGATCCATCTGTAGATGATTTGGGAGGTTTTGATTAGACGCCGGTAGAAGAATTGAAGTGGAAAACAACAACAAGATTTCAACGGACGAAAGGTTCTTTAGAAGAACAGGATATCGAAGCAACATCAGGAAAACGAGACCAAAAGTCCTGAGGTACTACGGAAAACCCAAAACACGTGAAATCCTAACTTGAAAGTTTAGGTGAGAACAGAAAACAACGTTGCACTTCCTTACCAGAAAAGGGTGGGTGGGTGGGGAAAGAAGAAAAATGGCAGAATTCCTACTCTCACGTGTCATTTTTCCTATATAGCTACAAAATAGTTTCTAGACTCAAACTGCGACCAGTAAAAGGGATCCTACAGGCAGACAGGCTCTGATACCATTTGTCGCACCCGGACTTCTAGAGAATACTCACCGTATGAACTGAACAGTATTCTGATGGGATTACGGGGCTTACCGGCACCCGCGTCCTCTTACGAGTAGGCCAACACTTATGTGTGACAACCCATCGCTACTGTTCACCGTCGATGTAAACTATCCCGTAGAAATCAGGACACTACCATTGACGTACTTCATACCATACACACATGGTACGTCAACGGCTTTGAACAAGATGATAACACAACATATCTCTAAGACACAAAAGATTGAAATAAGTTGCAACTGGCCCTCACTAGGGCAGAGAATAGCAAATACAATCATCCAGAGGACACATGTCCCAACATAACATCATTACATCTCAGCGGAAGCATTCAAAGGGGTCTGAGTACAGACAAATCCAAATTGGCTTAAGAAGCCGGGAATGAAAAGAAAACGGAGCCCATCCACGATGTCTCGGATCCTGCCCGGGTCCGCTAACTACTCGTCAGCAGCCTCCTCAAACTCCACGTAGTAGCCGTCACCTGGATCCTCGTAAGCGTAGTCTGCGGAAACCACAGCCCCAAAGGGGTCAGTACATAAACGTACTGGCAAGCAAGACTCACAGTTCACCAAAGTGTAGCCCGTCAACACCAAGCACAGATGCTTTGGGATCAACGGAAGAGAGGGGGTATAAAAGGTGCTGCAACTGGCTGCTCTAACCAACTACAGAACATACTACAACTTCCGGATAACAGAAAGGGGATAAGATAGCGTATCGTAACCAACTATAGCTATCCACCAATACAAACCCATCCTGGATCTCGCCCCTTATCCAAATAAGCAATCCGAGGATAACTCACACAGTTGGATTAATGATGGATCAAATTATTGTGTCAATAAGCCTATTACTAGTCAAGTTATCATTAGTTAGGTGTAAGTTGTTCTGAGTACTTGTTAGCCAGTACTTTCACCAAGTTAACCATAACCGCGGAAAACACGGCTTCTCGAGAAGATTTATCCCTGCAGGGGTGCACCAATTTGGCCGTACACGTAAGAATAACCCGCCAGATGGGAAGGCCTTTCCCACCAAGCGGGGCACTCAACACAACTCAACTCTTCTTCGCATCAAGCCCAAAGCACCACGTGCTGTGCGTGCGCGGCTAATCGAGCCCCACGAAGAAAAGGGGACCCTCATAGCACTGGAAGACCACGCCGCCCTAAATGCCGACTACAAAAGTTCCACCCTGGCCTCGGGTTCGTACCTGCATATGCGTGCATCAAATGGAAAGCCCGAACTAAGTGTGGTGATTTGGACGAGATGCGGATCGAGTCAAATTGAGGGGGGCGCCCATACACGCTTCCCACATGCGGATAGTGCGCTCATCATGGATCAGTAGACAAGACCCTTTTCCTATTGGGGTCGACACTAGCAGGCCTCAAAACCACGCCGGGCCTCCTGCCGGTGCCTTATCAGCAAATTATTATTACCTCAAATTAACAGGTTGTTGTTTAACATCGAGCCCCGGAATATAAACAGATATGATAACAGAAGATAACTGATAACAGACTCGAGCAAAACAACCCTAAGCATGCTAGTAGACACAGGCTCAACCAAGGGGTGATGGGAGTGGAGGTGAGGCAATATCAGGGTTCAGGGTATCCTGTGATAGGTTCGTAACAGAAGCAACGATACATAGGGCTAGCAAAATAGACAACGGAAAGTATCGGTAACCAATGTTGAAAGGAACACAATGGTTCATGTGAGTGATAACTTGCCTGCAAACCCAGTAGCCGGGTACTGAGCTAGATCCTCAGAAGGGGTGTCGTAAAGATCGTCGGTCTCAACGTCGTCGTCTATCCGAGAAGAAGCAAACAAACAATACAGAAAGATAAACAATCAATATCATGGCATAGTGCACAATCATGACATGATGCATGTCAAGTTAATAGATGCATCAAAATAAACTAATTGACATGGTAACACAATTTAAATGGACACATATGCAATTTTGAGTTGCATATGAAAAACCCATGGATTTTGGTTAGATTATTTGTTTTCCAACTGATCAACAGGTGAATGTGGATTAGTATGATGCATGCATGAGGAAAACAACAAAATAACAACATTGGAACCAATTTGAAATGAGGTTTAGCAATTTAGAATTTTTTATTTATTAAGTTAAAGAATTTTTGGTTCCTTAAAGGTGACACACAAGTATTTGTTGTTTTCAACCATTTAAATTGTTCAAAACAAATAACAAAATTCATATTTGAAAAGTACATAAAATTTTGGGTGGATTACATGTTTCAAATATTGAAAAAGGAATTAGGATGAATTTATTATGACTTAAACAAAATTAAACAAGTTTTAAATGAATTTAAAACAAGCATGACTTTTCTTTGAATTTTATTATCTCAAAACATAATTTCAAACTCATATTTGAAAAGTTTATACTTTGGTGGTTTGAAAACATATTTTGCATGTTCAAAAATAATTTAAATTGAGCAAGTTATGATTTTAGCAATTTTAAATGATTTAAATAAGGTTTAAATTATTTAGGCAATTTAAATTATTCAAACCATGAAACAAAATTTATATTTGAATAGGTGGTTCAAAATGGTATGGAAAACATATTTTATTTGCAATATTTGGATTTATTATGAATTACTTATGGAATTTAGAAAATTGCATTTGAATTATTTGAATTCAAATTTGAATTGCATTTTGAAAATTCTAAACAGGAAACAAATGGCATGAATGGATAGAGAATTAAATTTAGAACAATAAATATATTTTACTTTTGTTATTTAGAGTTATATTTTGAAAGTTATTATCAATTTAAAACAGAGGACTAATCTGTGATTTTAAAGGACTAATTTGGAAAGAAACATGCTGGGAAAACTTTCGTTACCGCGCTGTAAACTACCCACAGCCACTGCCTCATGGGCCTGTGGCCAGCGTGGCGCGCTTGCGCGTGCGTGGCAGTGAGAGCCACTGATGAGTGGGTCCTGCCCGTCAGTCACGCGCGCAAAAAAGGTTGGTTTAAATCCGCGGCCGCGAGGAGTCGATCCCACGACCGCGCGCAAGGGACAGAGCAGTGCTACCACTGCGATGCTCGACTGAATTTGACAGATACAGAGATGCAGCAAGGTTATGTTTCAAATCTGCGCGTTACTGAATTTAACTGACGACCGATTGCTTCTGCAACCTGACAGATGTTCGACGGCGAACGACGGCGAGCACGCGGCGAATGGGCTCGATGTGCTCGCGTGAGAGGAGCACGGACGCGTGTGCGTGTGTGTGTTCGTGACAGAGAGGGAGCAGGAGGGGAGAGGTGCCACGGTGGCTCACCGCGTGGTCGTGGTTGCAGAGACCCGTGACGAGCTCGACGGCGACAAGTCCCTGGACGGCGGCGAGGACTCCGTGAGTCTCCGGGGCTGCTGCAGTGTGCAATTGGAAGAGGAAGGAGTGGGTGGTCGGTTCCAGGGTTTAGGTGGGTAGATGGGTGGCTGCAACGGTGGATGCCATCGGAGTTTCAGGCGGTGGCTCGCCGGTGGGGTGGAGACAGTGAGGAATCCGGCGAGGGAGAGAGATTGGCGGCGGCGCTCTCGAGGGGAACATCAGCCTAGGGTTTAGGGTTAGGTCTAGGGGTCCGTGGGGAGATCTTATAGGGTACGGGGGGCGCGGATCGCCGTCTGAGCTGGCCGATGCCGCCGTGGCGCTCCGGATGCGTCGCCGTACACGAGGGTGACGACAGAACATAACAGAAAAAAAAAACGAATCGTTTTTCTGCGTAGCTAGCGGGCTGGGCTGCGCTGCGGAAAGAAAACGAGGTGGGCTCGGCGCAGCCCACCCCCATTTTTGGCGCCAGAAATTCGTTTTAAATTTTTATTTCTCCTCTTTTTTTTCCTGAAAAAGGAAATGGAAGAGTTTGATAGGTTTTAAATTAGTAAAAAATTTGGAAAAATTAGGGTAACCTCTTTAGGTCAAAAGCAAACAGATGTTAAGTTTTATTTTCAAAAAGTTTGAAATTTGTTTGCTGTTTGAATTTAAACGAAATTTGGGTGAATTTTAATATTACATGATCATTAATAAAAACCAACTTTTAAATAGGGTAACCCCTATGTTAATTATAACCCATCGATTAAATTTGTTTTATAATTTGCATGAATTTAAATTGGTTGTTGTTTGATGCTTGATTTGAATTTTAAATATGATTTGGAAATTAAATGATTGATTAAAACCACCATTTTAATAAGTGATCACTATGGAATAAAATGAAACAAATTGGTTGTTTTTATTTGTGATTTTTATTTCAAATGTTGTAACAGAGCAAGTATGAAACAATTGTTTGAATAAAGTTTTAATTTGAATTGTGAAAACAGGGAAAAACAGATGCATCAAATAAGAAACAAATGCAAACAAAATGAAAACAAATGGAAACAATATGATGACATGATGCAATACTTTAATAAACATGACACAAACATTCTAAGGGGATGGTTTTTCATACTTGGGATGTTACAAAACGCCCCCCTTGAAGGAATCGCGCCCCGAGATTTCTACTGAGAAATGAAAAGGTCCGGATACTTCTTGCGAAGATCCTCTTCGGTCTCCCATGTTGCCTCTTTATCGGAATGATGCGACCATTGCACTTTCAAGAACTTGGTGCTCTTGTTGCGAGTCTTACGAACGGTCTCATCGAGAATTCGAGTAGGGTGCTCCTCATAAGAGAGATCATCTTGTAGTTCAATGGAATCATGATCAACTGCACGATCTGGATCTTTGAAACACTTCTTGAGCTGTGACACGTGGAACACATCGTGCACCTTGGATAGATTTTCTGGAAGTTCAAGACGATAGGCATTTTCCGCACGCCTTGAGAGAATGTTGAAAGGACCAATGTATCTTGGTGCAAGCTTTCCTTTCACACCAAAACGATGAGTGCCTCTGAGGGGAGTTACACAGAGATATGCCTTGTCACCAGGTGCATAGACCATATCCCTGTGCTTGCTGTCATAGTAGCTCTTCTGACGAGACTGAGCAATCTTGAGATTGTCACGAATGATACGAACTTTCTCCTCGGCTTCCTTAACAATGTCAGGGCCTAAGAGTGAACGTTCACCAGCTCCAGACCAATTGATTGGACTCCTGCATCTGCGGCCATACAGTGCTTCAAATGGTGCCATGCCTAGGCTTTCCTGGTAGCTGTTGTTGTAGGAGAATTCAGCATATGGAAGGCAATCCTCCCATTTCATGCCAAAGGAGATACCACATGCTCTGAGCATATCCTCGAGAATCTGATTGACTCTTTCGACTTGCCCTTGAGACTGAGGGTGATAAGCTGTGCTGAACAGAAGTTTGGTGCCCAATGCTTCTTGAAAACTCTTCCAGAAATGAAAAGTGAAGATACTTCCACGGTCTGAGCTTATTTCCAATGGAACACCATGAAGAGGAACAATCTTTGATGTGTAGAGATCTGCTAACTGGCTAGCTGAGATTGTTTCTTTGACAGCAAAGAAGTGAGCTACTTTAGTGAGACGATCAATAACAACGAAGATTGCATCGTTGCCCTTCTTGGACTTTGGAAAACCAGTGACGAAGTCCATTTCAATCATGTCCCACTTCCACTCAGGAATTTTCAGAGGTTGGAGTAGACCGGCTGTTTTCTGATGGACTGCCTTAACACGTTGACAAACGTCGCATTCAGAAACGTATTGAGCAATTTCACGTTTCATGCCAGGCCACCAATACAGTGTCTTAAGATCCTGGTACATCTTTGTACTTCCAGGGTGAATGGAAAGAGGAGTTTCATGAGCCTCCTTGAGAATGATATCTTTGAGACTTTGAACTTGAGGAACTGCAATGCGTCCTTCGAAGAACACAGTTCCTTTATCATCAACTGAGAAGGACTTGAATTTCTCCTTGCCTTCTTTGATGTGTTCTACCATCTTCTTGATTTCAGCATCACAAAGTTGTTCAGAACGAATCTTGTCCTCGAGAGTTGGACTGGCTGTCAAGCTAGCAAGATAGCCTTGAGGAACACGACCAAGGTTCAGCTTCTGGAATTCTTCATGAAGTGGAGGTTGGCTTTCCATGATCATGAGATTATTGCAATAGGACTTGCGACTGAGAGCATCGGCCATAACATTAGCCTTGCATGGAGTGTAAGAAATGGTGAGATCAAAGTCTTTGATCTTTTCAATCCATCTCCTTTGCCTGAGGTTTAGATCTGGTTGAGTGAAGATGTATTTCAGACTCTTATGATCGGAAAAGATTTCAGTGCGGTTACCCAACAAGTATTGCCTCCATTTCTTGAGGGCAAACACAACTGCTGCAAGTTCTAGGTCATGTGTGGGATAGTTTTGCTCATGTGGGTTCAACTGACGTGAAGCATAAGCCACAACTTGACGTTCTTGCATAAGAACTGCACCTAGACCTTGGAGAGATGCATCGCAGAATATCTGGAAAGGTTTGGTAGTATCTGGGCCAACCAGAACTGGGGTAGAAGTGAGCTTAGTCTTCAAGAGATTGAAACTCTCATCACACTGTGGAGTCCAAACGAACTTCTTGTCCTTCTTGGTGAGATCAGTGAGAGGTTTGGCAATCTTGGAAAAGTTTTGGACGAAACGACGGCAATAGCTAGCCAAGCCTAGAAAGCTTCTAACTTGTTTTACCGTCTTAGGAGGTTTACAATCAACAATTGCTTTAACCTTGTCTGGATCAATGGCTATGCCCTTGGCAGAGATGACATGACCAAGGTAAGAAACTTCTGGAATCCATAACTCACATTTGGAGAACTTGGCATATAGACGATGCTCGCGAAGTTTCATGAGAGTGAGACGAAGATGTTCTCCATGCTCTTCCTCGGATTTGGAGTAGACTAGAATGTCATCGAGATATACCACAACGAACTTGTCGAGGTATTCATGGAAGACAGAATTCATTAGTCGAGAGAATGTCGCCGGTGCATTGGTGAGACCAAAGGACATGCCGGTGTATTCATATAGACCGTACCGAGTGGTGAAAGCTGTCTTAGGAATATCTTCCTTTCTGATCTTTATTTGATGGTAACCCATCCTCAAGTCCAACTTTGAGAATATTGAGGCTCCAGCAAGTTGATCAAAAAGATCATCGATACGAGGAATTGGATACTTGTTTTTGATGGTTTTCTCGTTGAGAGGACGATAGTCAACCACGAGTCTTTTTGTTTGATCCTTCTTGGCAACAAACAGAGTTGGGCAACCCCAAGCGGAAGAACTAGGTTGAATGTAACCTTTCTCCATGTACATATCGATTTGCTCCTTCAACAATTTCAGTTCAGGAGGAGCTATCTTGTATGGATGCTTAGAGATTGGAGCAGTACCTGGTTCAAGCTCGATCACGAACTCAACTGCTCTGTCCGGAGGCATCCCTGGCAGCTCTTCTGGAAAGACGTCAGGGAATTCACAAACCACCGGAACATTTTTAATTGCAGGAAGAGGTTTTGCATCGAGGTTGAACAGCTGAACAGAACTTGATTCATTTGGAGAATAGACTATCTGGCCAGACGGGTGGAACAGAGTTATCGACTTCTTAGCACAATCAATCGTAGCTTTATTGGACTTCAACCAATCCATGCCAAGGATGACATCAATGTCAGAATTGCCAAGCAGAATGAGGGAA
Source organism: Alopecurus myosuroides (assembly GCA_028641055.1). Taxonomy (NCBI): domain Eukaryota; kingdom Viridiplantae; phylum Streptophyta; class Magnoliopsida; order Poales; family Poaceae; genus Alopecurus; species Alopecurus myosuroides. The sequence continues at coordinate 28,813,549 of CM054063.1, forward strand.
GCAAGGAATATGTGACCTCCAATTAGGATCTGATTCTCATGACTGATCTTGGAAGTTTGCATAGTTGCTCCAGGGGAGTTTACTACTAGCGGGGAACCCAAACCAACAAAGGGGAGCTTAACTGCTGTCGCAAAGATTTTTGACACGAACGAATGCGATGCTCCGGTATCAAACAACACTTTAGCTGGGTTAGAGTTTACGGGGAATGTACCGAGAACGACGTCAGCAACTTCCTCAGCTTTGTCGGCCTTGATATGATTCACCCTCGCGGTCCTCCCGACATGCCTGTTGTTGGAGTTGAAGGCTTTAGCCGGAGGAGCACGCACCATTGCCTGGTTGGTGTTGGGGCGAGGAGGTGGTGGAGGTAGCTGCCTCTGAGTGCACTTATCGGCGTAGTGTCCCGTCTCCTTGCACTTGTAGCAAGTGACGACACGAGAAGGACCTGGCCTTGGCTGTCCCATTGGAACCCTCTGACCATACATCTGAGATGGGTTGGGTGGGCGGGGAGCAAAGCCTGGAGAAGCTTGGGCATATGGAGCCCTAGTGACAGCACTGTTTGGCACCCAGATGCGGCGCTTCTGCGGAGGGGTGGTCATGTTGGAGGAGGAACCACCCTCATGCGAGTGCTTGCGGGACTCTTCGAACGCCTTGCGCCCATTTTCCTCATTGAGCGCGGTGTTCACGAGCTCCTCGAAGTCCTTGCACTTGACATTTGTGAGAGCGTACTTCAGTTCCGGGTTAAAACCTCGGCGGAACCTTGCCATCTTCTTGGCCTCAGTGGACACCTCGTCACCAGCGTATCGAGCGAGGCGATTGAACTCAGTCTGATAGCTGATAACGTCCAGCTTGCCCTGCTTAAGAGAGCAGAACTCTTCACGCATCCTCTCCATGAGTCCATCTGGGATGTGGTGCTTCAGGAAGGCATCCTTGAAACAACCCCAGGTGATAGGATAGCCAGCTCTCATGGTCTGGTAGTTCTCCCACCAAGAAGCTGCCTGACCCTTCAGTAGGTAGGTGGCATACTTGACCTTTTCTTCCTCAGCAACATGTGCAATCTCCAGAGTCCTGGCTATGTCACGGATCCAGTCATCAGCATCCAGGGGCTCGCGTGTTGCCACGAAAGCTTTTGGGCCCAGGATGAGGAACTCCTTGATGTTGAACCGTGGAGCGTTCTGGTTGTTGTGCTGGTTAGCCTGGAACTGGGCCATCTGTGCCACGACCTGAGTCATCTGAGTCAACAGCTCCGTGATCGGAGGTGGTTCAGGCGGGGTGTTCCTTGTTGGAGGCATCCTGAATGGAAAAGCATTTTAGCACAACAATAGATAAGGATAGACTTGGTAACCGAAAGATAGATTATTCCGACGCATGAATAGATAACCAACAGGTACATCATCGCATATTCAAATACATCAGAATATCCAACAGACCAATACATGGTTCGAATGCCAAAGGATAACTAAACATAGCTAGGAACGGATACATCGGTACTCCCATGCTCATCACGCAGGACGGCGGTGAGTAGTACGACGAGAGATACGGTGAGGAGGAATCCCACGAAAGTAAGTAGATCGTCGATCCACATACATCGGGACTGCTCTGAGAGCAACTCTCGGTGTGGTGAAGTAGAAAGCGTCGTCTCCCTGTGCTCCAAAGCGGAGAATCCCGGTGTAACCAGGACCAAGGTCGAGAAGTGGACCTCTGATCGGCTCGTAACCTCCAGCATCTGGCAGACTACGTCCCACTGTCTGATGGAAACGTGCAAAGCGCTCATCTCCAACAAAGTCTGTGGTGTACGTCGCCAGACGAGTCAGAGCAAGGTAGAGCTGCTCCCTGACTGTAGCCAACTCCTGATCTAGTGTGATGGCAACAACATCACTATGCCTCACAAACTGAGCGGTGGTGTGCAGCCTGGAACTATCACGCTCATAAACATCCAAGTTGTCGTAGAGAGTGAAGTGAGCTCCCGCTGAAGTGATGTAACCATGGGGGATGTGGCGATAGATAGAATCGTCAAACCCCCAGTAGTCAGCACGAAGGACGATGAGACTCACGTAAGCTGCCTGCTGCACGGCCATATCCACTGTGGAACCTACTGCCTCGTAGCGGTGGACAACGCTCCTGCCATCATCTGACAGAATGTAGACGATAGCCTGGTAGTAGGTCTGGTCAAACTCTCGCTGCTGCTCGTAGACCTGGTACTCTGGTGCCCAATAGAACCCCAGATACGTGACCATGTCCCTCAGCATCTCCGGATAACCGGCGGTGCTCTCACAGCGAGTCATCCGAACCACCTGCGGGTAGAACCTGAGATCCATCTGTAGATGATTTGGGAGGTTTTGATTAGACGCCGGTAGAAGAATTGAAGTGGAAAACAACAACAAGATTTCAACGGACGAAAGGTTCTTTAGAAGAACAGGATATCGAAGCAACATCAGGAAAACGAGACCAAAAGTCCTGAGGTACTACGGAAAACCCAAAACACGTGAAATCCTAACTTGAAAGTTTAGGTGAGAACAGAAAACAACGTTGCACTTCCTTACCAGAAAAGGGTGGGTGGGTGGGGAAAGAAGAAAAATGGCAGAATTCCTACTCTCACGTGTCATTTTTCCTATATAGCTACAAAATAGTTTCTAGACTCAAACTGCGACCAGTAAAAGGGATCCTACAGGCAGACAGGCTCTGATACCATTTGTCGCACCCGGACTTCTAGAGAATACTCACCGTATGAACTGAACAGTATTCTGATGGGATTACGGGGCTTACCGGCACCCGCGTCCTCTTACGAGTAGGCCAACACTTATGTGTGACAACCCATCGCTACTGTTCACCGTCGATGTAAACTATCCCGTAGAAATCAGGACACTACCATTGACGTACTTCATACCATACACACATGGTACGTCAACGGCTTTGAACAAGATGATAACACAACATATCTCTAAGACACAAAAGATTGAAATAAGTTGCAACTGGCCCTCACTAGGGCAGAGAATAGCAAATACAATCATCCAGAGGACACATGTCCCAACATAACATCATTACATCTCAGCGGAAGCATTCAAAGGGGTCTGAGTACAGACAAATCCAAATTGGCTTAAGAAGCCGGGAATGAAAAGAAAACGGAGCCCATCCACGATGTCTTGGATCCTGCCCGGGTCCGCTAACTACTCGTCAGCAGCCTCCTCAAACTCCACGTAGTAGCCGTCACCTGGATCCTCGTAAGCGTAGTCTGCGGAAACCACAGCCCCAAAGGGGTCAGTACATAAACGTACTGGCAAGCAAGACTCACAGTTCACCAAAGTGTAGCCCGTCAACACCAAGCACAGATGCTTTGGGATCAACGGAAGAGAGGGGGTATAAAAGGTGCTGCAACTGGCTGCTCTAACCAACTACAGAACATACTACAACTTCCGGATAACAGAAAGGGGATAAGATAGCGTATCGTAACCAACTATAGCTATCCACCAATACAAACCCATCCTGGATCTCGCCCCTTATCCAAAGAAGCAATCCGAGGATAACTCACACAGTTGGATTAATGATGGATCAAATTATTGTGTCAATAAGCCTATTACTAGTCAAGTTATCATTAGTTAGGTGTAAGTTGTTCTGAGTACTTGTTAGCCAGTACTTTCACCAAGTTAACCATAACCGCGGAAAACACGGCTTCTCGAGAAGATTTATCCCTGCAGGGGTGCACCAATTTGGCCGTACACGTAAGAATAACCCGCCAGATGGGAAGGCCTTTCCCACCAAGCGGGGCACTCAACACAACTCAACTCTTCTTCGCATCAAGCCCAAAGCACCACGTGCTGTGCGTGCGCGGCTAATCGAGCCCCACGAAGAAAAGGGGACCCTCATAGCACTGGAAGACCACGCCGCCCTAAATGCCGACTACAAAAGTTCCACCCTGGCCTCGGGTTCGTACCTGCATATGCGTGCATCAAATGGAAAGCCCGAACTAAGTGTGGTGATTTGGACGAGATGCGGATCGAGTCAAATTGAGGGGGGCGCCCATACACGCTTCCCACATGCGGATAGTGCGCTCATCATGGATCAGTAGACAAGACCCTTTTCCTATTGGGGTCGACACTAGCAGGCCTCAAAACCACGCCGGGCCTCCTGCCGGTGCCTTATCAGCAAATTATTATTACCTCAAATTAACAGGTTGTTGTTTAACATCGAGCCCCGGAATATAAACAGATATGATAACAGAAGATAACTGATAACAGACTCGAGCAAAACAACCCTAAGCATGCTAGTAGACACAGGCTCAACCAAGGGGTGATGGGAGTGGAGGTGAGGCAATATCAGGGTTCAGGGTATCCTGTGATAGGTTCGTAACAGAAGCAACGATACATAGGGCTAGCAAAATAGACAACGGAAAGTATCGGTAACCAATGTTGAAAGGAACACAATGGTTCATGTGAGTGATAACTTGCCTGCAAACGCAGTAGCCGGGTACTGAGCTAGATCCTCAGAAGGGGTGTCGTAAAGATCGTCGGTCTCAACGTCGTCGTCTATCCGAGAAGAAGCAAACAAACAATACAGAAAGATAAACAATCAATATCATGGCATAGTGCACAATCATGACATGATGCATGTCAAGTTAATAGATGCATCAAAATAAACTAATTGACATGGTAACACAATTTAAATGGACACATATGCAATTTTGAGTTGCATATGAAAAACCCATGGATTTTGGTTAGATTATTTGTTTTCCAACTGATCAACAGGTGAAGGTGGATTAGTATGATGCATGCATGAGGAAAACAACAAAATAACAACATTGGAACCAATTTGAAATGAGGTTTAGCAATTTAGAATTTTTTATTTATTAAGTTAAAGAATTTTTGGTTCCTTAAAGGTGACACACAAATATTTGTTGTTTTCAACCATTTAAATTGTTCAAAACAAATAACAAAATTCATATTTTAAAAGTTCATAAAATTTTGGGTGGATTACATGTTTCAAATATTGAAAAAGGTATTAGGATGAATTTATTATGACTTAAACAAAATTAAACAAGTTTTAAATGAATTTAAAACAAGCATGACTTTTCTTTGAATTTTATTTGCTCAAAACATAATTTCAAACTCATATTTGAAAAGTTTATACTTTGGTGGTTTGAAAACATATTTTGCATGTTCAAAAATAATTTAAATTGAGCAAGTTATGATTTTAGCAATTTTAAATGATTTAAATAAGGTTTAAATTATTTAGGCAATTTAAATTATTCAAACCATGAAACAAAATTTATATTTGAATAGGTGGTTCAAAATGGTATGGAAAACATATTTTATTTGCAATATTTGGATTTATTATGAATTACTTATGGAATTTAGAAAATTGCATTTGAATTATTTGAATTCAAATTTGAATTGCATTTTGAAAATTCTAAACAGGAAACAAATGGCATGAATGGATAGAGAATTAAATTTAGAACAATAAATATATTTTACTTTTGTTATTTAGAGTTATATTTTGAAAGTTATTATCAATTTAAAACAGAGGACTAATCTGTGATTTTAAAGGACTAATTTGGAAAGAAACATGTTGGGAAAACTTTCGTTACCGCGCTGTAAACTACCCACAGCCACTGCCTCGTGGGCCTGTGGCCAGCGTGGCGCGCTTGCGCGTGCGTGGCAGTGAGAGCCACTGATGAGTGGGTCCTGCCCGTCAGTCACGCGCGCAAAAAAGGTTGGTTTAAATCCGCGGCCGCGAGGAGTCGATCCCACGACCGCGCGCAAGGGACAGAGCAGTGCTACCACTGCGATGCTCGACTGAATTTGACAGATACAGAGATGCAGCAAGGTTATGTTTCAAATCTGCGCGTTACTGAATTTAACTGACGACCGATTGCTTCTGCAACCTGACAGATGTTCGACGGCGAACGACGGCGAGCACGCGGCGAATGGGCTCGATGTGCTCGCGTGAGAGGAGCACGGACGCGTGTGCGTGTGTGTGTTCGTGACAGAGAGGGAGCAGGAGGGGAGAGGTGCCACGGTGGCTCACCGCGTGGTCGTGGTTGAAGAGACCCGTGACGAGCTCGACGGCGGCAAGTCCCTGGACGGCGGCGAGGACTCTGTGAGTCTCCGGGGCTGCTGCAGTGTGCAATCGGAAGAGGAAGGAGTGGGTGGTCGGTTCCAGGGTTTAGGTGGGTAGATGGGTGGCTGCAACGGTGGATGCCATCGGAGTTTCAGGCGGTGGCTCGCCGGTGGGGTGGAGACAGTGAGGAATCCGGCGAGGGAGAGAGATTGGCGGCGGCGCTCTCGAGGGGAACAGCAGCCTAGGGTTTAGGGTTAGGTCTAGGGGTCCGTGGGGAGATCTTATAGGGTACGGGGGGCGCGGATCGCCGTCGGAGCTGGCCGATGCCGCCGTGGCACTCCGGATGCGTCGCCGTACACGAGGGTGACGACAGAACATAACAGAAAAAAAAACGAATCGATTTTCTGCGTAGCTAGCGGGCTGGGCTGCGCTGCGGAAAGAAAACGAGGTGGGCTGGGCGCAGCCCACCCCCATTTTTGGCGCCAGAAATTCGTTTTAAATTTTTATTTCTCCTCTTTTTTTTCCTGAAAAAGGAAATGGAAGAGTTTGATAGGTTTTAAATTAGTAAAAAATTCGGAAAAATTAGGGTAACCTCTTTAGGTCAAAAGCAAACAGATGTTAAGTTTTATTTTCAAAAAGTTTGAAATTTGTTTGCTGTTTGAATTTAAACCAAATTTGGGTGAATTTTAATATTACATGATCATTAATAAAAACCAACTTTTAAATAGGGTAACCCCTATGTTAATTATAACCCATTGATTAAATTTGTTTTATAATTTGCATGAATTCAAATTGGTTGTTGTTTGATGCTTGATTTGAATTTTAAATATGATTTGGAAATTAAATGATTGATTAAAACCACCATTTTAATAAGTGATCACTATGGAATAAAATGAAACAAATTGGTTGTTTTTATTTGTGATTTTTATTTCAAATGTTGTAACAGAGCAAGTATGAAACAATTGTTTGAATAAAGTTTTAATTTGAATTGTGAAAACAGGGAAAAACAGATGCATCAAATAAGAAACAAATGCAAACAAAATGAAAACAAATGGAAACAATATGATGACATGATGCAATACTTTAATAAACATGAAACAAACATTCTAAGGGGATGGTTTTTCATACTTGGGATGTTACAAGGAGGTGGTGGCCTACAATGGCATCACGGACCCATCTGCGTCGGGCCGTTGATCGAGTGCTTGGATTAGGGCCCAGCCTTCGGCGGATGTGCCCATTGTTGAGCGGGCATCAATTCTCGCAGCTCATAAGGATGAGCAAATGGGCGGTATGTCTTCTGATCGTATCTTGTTCTTTTTGGCTTTTTATAATGAAAAAATAACTGATAGGGCTGCTAGATTGGGTGTTTCGTTGGGTTTGTCTCCTTCCTCAGCTAATAGTGTTGCTGCCATGTTAAAAAAATACTAAACAATCTCGATAACTACTCATATTAAATGATAATCTCACGCAAGTTCCGATTGATGGGGAGCACAGTCTTGTGATGCAGAGAGCGTCAACTCTGTGTGAGGATTATGAGAATGATATTGAGGAGGGCATGGAGGATCATATGGACCTATTTGTTGGAACGCGTAGAGATAAACAAAAACTTTTCTACGCGGTACTTCCAAGATCTAGCCGAGGTAGAAGTCCACGAGGATTACTACTAGACGCGCAGGTGCGGATTATCGATGAAGCACGTCGATGCAGTGTAGTCCGACGATCCGATCCAACCAATCCAATCCCTCGAACGTAGAAGTGTTGATCGTACAGCACCTCTGCCGGTATCCACACGCACGAGGAGGAGCTCCGACGTCGGACTGCCAGGTCCGGTGCGGCGGCTGGACTGAGTGGGGCTAGAGTTCCCAACGCATGGGAGGGGAAACTTGTGCCCGCTGCGAAACCTGCGCAACTCTTTATATAGCGAGTGGGAGTGGGCTTCACAATTCTTGTGGCCCATTCCATCCATGAGTCTAACTCACTAATTCAGTCCATTTCCGGTTCGGGTCCAACCCGACCAATATATTTGCTCCCGCTCTTAAGTGTGCGACCCTGAATGCTCATGGCGACTTGGACACAATTGGAGTCCGACTCCCAATCAATCAACCGGTAGCGGCTCCTAGCAGAGCGTGCCGACTCCCAAGTGCCATAGAGTCATGACAACATACCTTCGAATGTGACTTTAATCTGAGTCCCTTTTGCCTCACAATATACCTTGTCGAACTATAGGCGAATTATCTCAACTCAACTCTCTTCTCGGTCCATGATATATTATTCATCTGACTAACTCTTAGTCAATAGACCCAGTTAATACTTAACCGGCTCACGCATGGCAATGTTTCCGGAATCATATCACTCGAGAGGGTCAAAGAATATCTCTCCATTCGGAGGGGCAAAATCTCATCTTGATTATCCACATCACGCAGCTTTATTTTCATTCGACCCGAACTCTGCCTTTATAACTGCCTTGTCACGGAACAACGTTTGACAGAACCTAAGTCGGTGATCCACAACTCGGATTATGCGACAACCTCAGGTCTAAGTATTACATTGATCGAGACATTCAAATGAAGACTTACTCGTTGCATCTCAATATGGGTCAATCCGACTTGCTAAACTCTTTAGCCGAGCCTGTCAATGTTGGAATGGCATCGCCATGCCCATGACAAGTGGAACCAAGTCATCAGCCAACACTCACATTAGTCTAGGGTGTGTGTCCAGCACAACCTTAATGACCAAGAACAATTTAGCATGAACAACATGAATACATAGTTCCACAATCGAATCGAATATTCAATGACATTTATCATATGTTCAAAACAAGAACGATTTAATAGGTTTACGAATACATTCGGAATTATATCATACATGATTGCCTCTAGGGCATATTCCCAACAGTATCCCACTTGCACTAGAGTCAATCATATCGACATAATATGTCTAGGCATCGAATGCCCATACCTCTCATGTGCGCCTAATGCTTTGGATGTGGTAGCTCCTTTGTCAACGGATATGCAATGTTTGCATCCGTGTGTACTTTGCATAACTTTATGTCATCTTGTTCGATAAACTGGAGAATGAGGTGGTAACACATGAGTATATGTTTGTTCTTTTGGTGTTGTCTAGGTTCCTTGGCTTGTGCGATAACACCATTGTTGTCACAATATACGTCCAGTGGATTGGACGCGCCCTGAACCACACCAAGATCTATCAGGAGGTTCCTGATCCAAACAGCTTCCTTTGCAGCCTCCGAGGCTGCAATATACTCAGCCTCTGCCGTAGATGAAGACACGGTATCTTGCTTGGAACTCTTCCAGCTCACAGCCCCTCCGCATGACGAACACGTATCCGGATTGCGAACGAGAATCATCTGAGTCGGTGAGATAACTCGCATCCGTGTAACCTTTTACACTGAATTACTCATCACCTGCATAAACTAGGAACATGTTCTTAGTCCTTCTCAAGTACTTAAGGATGGTTTTAACCGCTGCCCAGTGGGTTTCGCCAGGGTGAGCCTGGTATCTGCTCGTTTCACTTAGAGCATAGGAAACATCCGGCCTAGTACAAATCATGGCATACATGATGGATCTGACTGCCGAAGCATACGGGATCACACTCATCCGATTTTGCTTATCAGTCGTCGAAGGACACTGTGTCTTGCTTAGTTTTACACCATGGGACATCGGTAACAACCCCTTATTAGACTCTTCCATATTGAATTTCTTCAATACTTTGTCCAGATATGTACTCTGACTCAATCCAGTGAGCCGAATTGATCTATCTCTATAGATCCTGATTCCCAGTATGTAAGTCGCCTCACCCAAATCCTTCATTAAGAAACTCCTTTCCAATGATTCTCTGGTTTTTTGTAACATCATGACATCATTTCCCAGCAGTAATATGTCGTCCACATATAAGATTAGAAAATTTACTTTGCTCCCACTAAGCTTATTGTCTAAACAAGAATCATGATCGCTCTTGATGAAGCCAAACGATTCGACTACCCCATCAAAGTGAATGTTCCAACTCCGAGATGCTTGCTTCAACCCATAAGTGGATTTCTGAAGTTTGCATACCTTGTCAGCGTTAGCCGGATCGACAAAACCTTCGGGATATATCATATACGCATCCCTAGTTAAATTTCTATTAAGGACAACCGTCTTGACATCCATTTGCCATATCTCATAGTCAAAATTGGCAGCTGTGGCTAACATGATCAGAACTGACTTAACCATCGCTACAGGCGAGAAGGTCTCGTTGTCGAGACATCGTAGTAGAGTTCATACATGGGGGTGCCATGAAAGTACTGGTAGAGACGTGGGGGACGTGGTAGTACGACAACTAGGAAAACCAAATTTACCCAGGTTCGGTACGTCGCAACTAGGCGGCGTTCCTACTCCTGCAATCTCACCAAATCAGAGCTGAAGCCTGAAGTATACAAAGTACAATGTGAGTAGGGTTTCTCTAATTTGACGAGGATCAACTTCTCGGTGAGTTGGCTTCGAGCTAATTCTCTCTTGTTCTTCTCTCCCGTCCGACTTTATATAGATAACCGGGTTAGGGCTTACAGAAAGGAAGCCTAGAAGACTACGGAAAGTATCTAACTTGGAAAGTAAGGAATCCGCCTTCTACTCCAAACCGCACCACTTTGGGTCGTGGTCCGGGTTCTTCTAGAATCACGCGCCTTCTGCGCGTCAGCTTAGTGGGCCGCCTAATGGACTATGAGCCATTACCAACATGCCACCCTGGTAATCCGGCTCTTTAGGACAATGCCGGATATACCCCTAATCGGTATATATCCGACAGTAGCCCCCAAGAAGGATTGATACTTCATTCTCCCACCTTTCGTCAATTTGCATTCTTTTCCGAGAAATGTTGGTGCTTTGTCTCGATTCTTCTTTTTCCCAAATCATTCACAAAACTCGGACTTTATCAGAATCCGCCTTTTTCTTCCATGAGCCTACATGGAGAAGGAACTTCTTGACGTCAGCGATGAAATCGTGCTGACATCACGAACGTTTGGGTTCAGTCAAAATCCTGAAAACGTATCCTATGACAGATTCTCGCGGGAAATGAGGAGATAGCCATTATCACCCCGTCCCCTCGTTTCCCGGAATTCTCGGGCGTGACACGTGTCAAGGATCCAACGGCTAAAATAGGCGTTCGGACCAATCTCAACGCATTTCCGGCTATAAATAGCCACCTCGAGGGCTCCGTTCTCTCTTCCACTCCCTCTTCTTCCTCGAGCCCCCAGCGCCACAACCACCAGAACCAGAGCTCGAACGAGTGAGCAGAGAGCAAGCTTTCCGGCGTTCCTCGGAAGAGATCATAGGAGAATCCGGTTCTAGGCTGCGCCGCCCGAAAATGGTCAACGGAGGATCCCTTCGTGCCCCAGATGCGAGCACCGCCGCCTTGGACATAGAAACAATCATCAATTACCTCGAACCACTACTGGTTTCCCCCGTCCGCACCACCGCGAGAGCGCCGTAGGGAAATGCCAGCGATGTGGCCCGCGGGGAACAGCCTCCTGTGACCCCGGATATTCCGTCGTCGTCAGCTCCTCCACCTCCATCTCCCACCAGCAAGCCCATGGAGGAAATCCCCAATCCTGGCGGCGAGGATGTCGCTGCCTCCGGCGCCGCCGAAGGCGAAGAAGACACAAAGGGGAATTCCGGGAACTGGATCCACTGTAACATGGTTTCCTCCTTCCTTCCAGCAATTTAGAAGGAAGGGTTCTTCCGGGAGAAGAAGTGGCGGTACGCCCCGGACGAGTCCGAGCCGTCACCAAAAGACGGCGAACGGATCCTTCTAGCATCTCACGTTAATAGAGGTATCGGACTTCCACATTCTTCCTTTTTTCTCCAGGTCTTAGACCACTACCATATCCAGCCACACAACCTCCCTCCAAATTAGATTCTTTACATTGCCGGATTTCAGGCTTTGTTCGAAGGGTACTTAGGAATAGAGCCTAGGCTAGATTTCTGGCAGTACTGTTTCGGAGTAAAGCGCAATCCTTCTGAGGGCTCTCTCCCCACATGTGGGACCATGTCTTTTACCCTTCGTAGGTTTAGGGAAGATTGATTCCAAAAAATAAAAACCTCGGAATCCGTCTAATTCTGGACGGGTTCCTTCTTTTATCATGAGGATGTCCCGTTTCCTGGAAAGGAAATAGAAAATCCCAGCTTTTGTCAATTCTGCAGCCACTCCCCAAGACAATTGGGCAGTGGACGTGGTCCAAACCCTGCCACCGGATCTGATGAGAGTCAAGCGGCGTATCGCCAACCTTGTTTTTGCCTCCCCTCCTCTTACTGGCATGGACACGGTTCTATGCTAGCTTGAAAGGCGGATGCAGCCTCTGGCTCGCCGCGGTCCCCGACTAATGTATGAATACACGAGACATAAGGACGTGATGAGGGCGACGAACAAGTCTTTGTCGAAAAAAGACTTGAAGAAACGCGTCAGCCAATTGGTCGCAACTTGTGACCAGTATGAGTAAAGACGGCCGATGTACATGGCAGCGAACCCGACTCCAAAGGTACGATTCTAGGATTTTTGTCATTTGTTCTGAGTTTTCTCTTTTCTCGGATGTTTTTTATAACCCAGACTTTGTTTTTTTACAGCTTCTAACTCTTCCTGAGGCAAAGCTTGCCTCGTTGCTGAGTTGGACGCGCTGCGCTCTAACTTTGCCGGCGGACGGAAGCGCAAGAAGCCTTCCGCCACTCAGGAAGTGATTGATCTTGACAGAGTTCCCGTCGCAACTTCAAGGTAAACAACCCGGGTTTTTCTTTTCTCTGCTTTTTATCGCAGGAACTTATTTTTCTCGGAATTCTGACTTCTCGGATCTTTTCTTTCTAGCCTGGCTCCCACAACTTTGAAGCGAAAAAGCCGGAAGAAGCAAAAGTCTGTTTCTAGGAGAGGAACATAGCCTTCTCCTGCTGCTGCACCCGACACTCCGGCTGCAGCTGAAGAAGAAAACTTGGCTGCAAGGGAAGTGATCCCTTGCAGACCAGCGAGCCTATTGCACCGGAGACGGATGCGAGGGAAAGGGTGGTTGAGCCGGAAGTTGGGGGTCCTTCCAACATTCCAAAGGAGGAGCCCGTGCCCAACCTTGAGCCGGAATTTAAGGTAAAACAAGAAGAACACTTTGACGAACATGGATATATTCATCCATGGGCGACAAAGTACTTTTCTCCAGCTCCTTTAATCCGTTCTTGGCTGCAAGGCGGACTTATTGTTAGGAATGACTTCGTGTTCTCGCCTCGGCAGATTATCCAAGATGGCCTTTGCCACGTGGGAATTCTCTTTCCAGAATATGCAATGGAATTCAACAAGAACCTGACGAGTCTCCAAAGAATGAGCCAGGTAATAACTCTAGCCCCCAAGCATTTTGCCAAATGTATTCTTTTTTGACTTAATGCTTTTATCATGACCTTGCTTATTTTTTTACTTAAGTGTTTTGTCTCTTTTCCATGTTTCAGGAAACTGCTGAAAACATCAACATGGAAGTTTTCAGCAAACTTATAAACAAGAATAAGTCGTTGAAAACTCTCCTTAACATTCTTGAAGAGAAGGACTCGGAGCTGGTCTCCGTTCAGCATAAGCTGGAAGAATCAGCAGGTAAATTTATCACTGTTTTTCTTAGGAAATTTTCAAAGTCATTTTCCGAGTTTTAACTCTTCATTTTCCTTGCTTTTTAGCTTCTTTGGCGAAAGCTAATAAAATAGCTGAAGATGCCTGCAATGTCGAGAACCTCCGCAAGGAAAACATGGAACTTCACAATATCAATGTGAAGCTCCAAAAGGACCTGGAGGCCATCCAACTGGTTGTCGGAATTGCCGAGTTCAAGGCTTCGAGCCAGGCCAAGAAGGACAAGGCCACCATCATGGACTTAGAGAATCCCCTAAACCAGCGCCTCGAAGAAGGCACGGAGATGGACAGTATGTTTTTTACGCTTCTACCGACATTTTTTTTCCTTTTCCCTCTTTTTTTTTTCTAACTTTCTTTTGTTGATTTAAACAGAAGGTAGCCCCTCACTTACCCGGATCGAAAGAATCTGGGCTTTCGAGAAGATCTGCACCACGTTGAAATCTGCGGGAATGTTACTTATCAATAAGTACATTCCCGATAAAGCAGGAGAACTCTCGGAAGTTAGCAAACTCCCAGAAGCAATCAAAGAGGTGGCGAACCGGAAAGAGTCCTGGTTTCGCTCCGTGGCTCGTGGTGGTGCGCGCATGGCCCTTGGGCTCATGCGTATGCATTATACCACCGCCAAGTCTTGGCGCGTGGCGTCAGGCATTCCTCAAGGGTATACAGATGCGCAGCGAGCCAGCATCTTCGACTCTGTCAAAGGCCATGCTACCAAAATAGCGCAGATGGTGAACATCTCCACCTTCTACCCCGAGGAGTAAATTCCGACAACTCCTAAGGATTCCAGCAGTGAGGAGGAAGAATCGGATCCCGAAGAGGCCGCTTGAATCCTAGGTAGATGGCAGGAAAAATAGAATATTACCATTCTCTCAAATGTAACATTATTATAATGCTATCTATTGTTTGTATAAACAAGTATCCCGCTTTTGCAGTTAAATTATAAGTCTTTGCAAGTTTTTTCCGGGTTTTAATTCCTTTGCCTTCTAAGTTCTCTAGTTTATCCGTTTTAACTGTCCTTAGTGTTTGAAATGGCTCAATAGTACTTAATCTTCACGCCAAGTGACTGGGTTTAACCGATCAGTCAAAACTCGGAAACATGGATTGTACTAAGGCATTTTTACTTATTAATTTCAGTGAACCAACATAGAAACAATCTGATAATACTTAGGGAAAAGTAAGGAATTTTGAAATTGTATGAAACTCAGGCACACACACACAATATGGGTTTCCTTAAGCCTCGTTAGGCTGCAAAACATTCAGTTTTATAACTCCGAGCACGCAGGCACAATTCGGGTTAACATTGAGTATTTTGAAAGATCGGTTGGAAATAGATAAGACGGACTTATGCAACAAAAATAAACAGATAAAACATAAACGCATGAATTCTGACAACTTTATTTCATGACCTCAAAGATGTTTACATAGAAATTGAACTAAGAGTAGAAAGAACGTAACCGCTAGATGCTCCAGGATCTCTTTGTCTCTCCTAGTTCGACATCTATCTTTCTCTTTCTTTTGCGATTCGGTCTTTTGGGATCATCCTCCATAACCCCGAATATCTAGAAGATAATAAGATCCATTTTTCATAGCCTTGCTAATGACAAATGGTCCCTCCCAGACTGCACCAATCTTAGCACTAAGTCACCTTCTTTGAAAGAACGGTGTCTAATTTTCCGACTATGGTAGTGTCGCAATCCTTGACGATAAATGGCGGATCTTTAAAGCACAAGGTCTCGTTCTTCTTCTAAAAGATCGACGGCATCCTGTCGTGCGTTTTCGGCATCCGAGTCATCGTAAGCCTGCACTCTTGGGCTATCATGGAGCATGTCCGTTGGAAGCACTGCTTTTGCGCCATAAACTAGGAAAAATGGGGTTTGCCCTGTTGATCTATTTGGCGTCGTTCAAAGACTCCAAAGCACGGAAGATAGTTCTTCTACCCATGCTCCAGCTACTCAATGAAGAGGAGATTCGAGTCTTGGGCGTATTCCCTGCAGGATTGAGCTATTCATTCTTTCAACCTGCCCATTGGATTGTGGGTGTGCCACAGATGCAAGATCTAAGCGTATTCCCGTTTGTCGGCAATATTTTTCCAACTCTCCAATGGAGAAATTTGTCCCGTTTACCGTGATTATGCTATGTGGGACACCGTATCTCATGACTACGTCAATGATGAAATTTCTGGCCATCATACCGTCAAGTTTTTTGATGGGTTTCGCCTCCACCCACTTGGTATACTTATCTACCGTGACAAGTAGATGTGTGAGTCCACCTCTGGCAGTTTTCAATGGTCCCATCATATCTTACCCCCATACCACAAATGGCCATGTAATAGGGATAGTTTTGAGTGCTTGGGCTGGCATATTCGTCTGCTTGGCGTAATATTGACATTCGGCACATGCGTTTACTATGTGTTTGTCGTCTGTCTTGGTTGTTAGCTAGAAAAACCCTGCACGGAATGGTTTTTTGACTATGCTTTTTGATTGAGCATGATATCCGCAATCTCCTGCGTGGATTTCTTGCAGTATTTTTGGCCTTCTTCAGGCGAAATACATCACTGAAAAATTCCGACAATATTGCGCTTATACAAGCAACCATTAATTACCGTGTATCCTTTGCATCGACATTGTATTTGTCTTTGCAAGACCTCGTCTGGTCCATCCGTGAACTTCTGATCAACTAAGAAGTTTAGATATGATATTGTCCAATCCGAGTTAACGAGCAGGACTTCGATTGACTTGGAAACGAGAGGATAATCAACATCTCCACCTTTGATCGATGGTTCATGCAAATGTTGGACAAACACACCAGGTGGTAGGATTTTCACTCTTTTCGAGCCCATGTGGGCTAATGCATCCGCGTTCCAGTGTTCTTCCCTTTTGATATGAAGTACTTCAAATCCTAGGAAGCAAATGGCAAATTCATCCACCGTTCTCCGATATTCGGCCATTATGGGACTTTTGGCGTCCTATGTTTGGTTTAGCTAATGATGTACCAAATCCGAGTCACCATAGAAAAGTATGCGTTTGACGCCTATTTCTCTTGCAATATGCAAGCCATGAAGCAGAGCTTCGTATTCTGCCACGTTACTACTGGCGTTGAAGTGTATTTGTAATACATACTCCATAGTATCACCCTTTGGGGATTTTAGCACTACACTAGCTCCAGTGCCTTCTATTCATCTTGGATCCGTCAAAATGCATGACCCAATATTCCGACTCCGGCATTGGTGTGTTTTCCATTGCTTCTGTCCAATCAACGACGAAATATGCCAACGCCCGGGATTTTATTGCCGTACGGGGTTGGTAGTTAATGTCAAACGCAGATAGCTCAATGCCCCATTTGGCTACTCGGCCTGTTGCGTCCGCATTGTTAATAATATCCACTAGTGTTACGGAATGTCCTTGGAAATAATGGCGGAGTTTTCTTGATGCGAAAAACAAGACATATGCCAGCTTTTGATAATGTGGATACCTTTGTTTTGACTCGGAGAATACTTCGCTGACGTAATATACTGGGTATTGATCTGGTATGCTTTGCTCGTCCTTCCGCCTTTCCACAACTATCACTGCATTAATAACCCTGTTTGTCGCTGTAAGATACAGTAACATGGGTTCTTCGTATTTTGGTGAAGCCAAAATCGGAGCTTTCATCAAGGTTTCTTTTAACTAGGTTAATGCTTTGTCTGCCTCTTCTATCCATTCAAATTTGTCAGATTTCTTCAATAATTTGTATAATGGCAGTGCTTTGTCTCCTAGCCGGCTTATAAACCTGCTGACTGCGGTTGCAGAACCCATCAATCTTTGTACATATTTTAAGAACATAGGCTTTGAGATGTTCAAGATTGCCTTGAGATTTTCCGGGTTTACTTCTATTCCTCTATGTGAAACGACAAAACCCATAAGCTTTCCCCGAATACGCACTTTAATGGATTCAACTTTATTTTATAAGTGCACAAATTTTTGAAAGTTTCTCGTAGATCTTCAAGGAGTGTATGCCTTTCCTTGGAAACAACGGCAATATCCTCCACGTAAACGTGTACGTTTTTGCCAATCTGACTATGCAAACAACGTTGCATGCAACGTTGGTATGATGCACCTGCGTTCTTCAAGCCAAAAGGCATGGTTATGTAATAGTATGTTCCATACAGGGTTATGAAGGAAGTTTTGATTTGATCCTCCTCCTTCATACGTATTTGATGTTACCCGGAATAAGCATCCAAAAAGGATAAAAGATCAGAGCCAGCAGTGGCATCTATTTTTTGATCGATTCGCGGTAAAGCGAACCTATCTTTTGGAAACAATTTGTTCAAGCCGGTGTAATCTATACACATCCTAAGAACAATATTGTCTTTCTTCGGGACTAATACTGGGTTCACAGACCAATCAGCATGTATAACTTCCAGGATAAAATCAGCTGCTAAAAGCCGGATAAATTCCTTGCCAATAGCCTTCCATCTTCTTCCGTCAAATCGACGGAGACCTTCCTTGACTGCTTTAGATCCTGGAATCACCTTGAGTTTATGCGCAGCAAGTTACCTGGGTACTCCCGGCATGTTGGCAGGACACCAGGAAAAAATATCCCAGTTCTCACTGAAAGTACAAGGAAGCCGCCTAGAGGGGGGGGGGGTGAATAGGCGCTTTAAAATAATTACGGTTTAGGCTTGAATAAATGCGGAATAAAACTAGCGTTTAATTTATCAAACAAAAAACCTATACAAGCTAGGTTTACCTATGTGCACCAACAACTTATGCTAAGAAATAAATACAACTATGTGATAGCAAGAAAGATGACTTCAAGCACGATGGCTATCACAAAGGTAAATGCATAAGTAACGAGTTAGAGTATAGAAATAACCGAAGCACAAGGAGACACCGATGTGATTACCGAAGTTCCTTCCCAAGGGAAGTACGTCTTCGTTGGAGAGGTGGGGAGCCACCTAGGCGCTCCTCAATAGCACGTATGTGCACACCTTATTCTCCTTGAGCTTCTCCGGTGAGGGAAATTCTCGTTTCCACTATGAGGTCGTCTTGAAGGCGGTGACCAAACCTTACACGAGGTTGAGGCTATCTCCACAAGTAAGTTGGAGGCTCTCAACGAAGCTTCTTGCAACAAGGTGGAAGCCCCAAGAACTAACCGTCTAGGATGCTCAATACACCCAAGAGGAACAATCTCTCCGGTGACCAAGCACCCAAGAGTAACAAGCTCACGAACTTCTCTTTCACGAATCCCATGGGGAACTCAAACCGATGCACCTAATGCAATGGCAAGAACACACAAAGTGATCAAGTCCTTCTCTCCCAAATCCCACCAAAGCAACTAATGCTATGGAGGGAGGAAGGAGGAAGAACAAGGAAAACAACAAATGAATCCCAAGATCTAGATCCAATTGATTCCCCTCACTAAGAGGAGATATTGATTGGTGAAATAGTAGATCTAGATCTCCTCTCTCTTTTCCCTAAAAATGGGCAAGAATCACTGGATAGATTGAGAGAAACCCAAGCTTTTGAAGGTCAACAATGGAGGAGAGAGGAAATGGGTTGGGCAGCCTCCTCTTGAGGAAGAAGAAGGCTATTTATAGCTTCCCACGAAATATGGCCGTTAGGGCCGTCCGGAATGGAAATTTTTCAGTTACCCCGGAAATTTCCGGCTTCCCGGGGCCGAAATTTCCAGCCCCCAGGCCGGATATTTCAACCCTGGAAATTTCCGGACGACCCAGGACCCCCTGGAGCGCGAGTGCCCGCTCACAGATGCCGGG
Organism: Alopecurus myosuroides; assembly: GCA_028641055.1. Taxonomy (NCBI): domain Eukaryota; kingdom Viridiplantae; phylum Streptophyta; class Magnoliopsida; order Poales; family Poaceae; genus Alopecurus; species Alopecurus myosuroides. The sequence continues at coordinate 28,832,999 of CM054063.1, forward strand.
CCGGATTTTTGCCCCGGAATATTCCGGCCAGCCGGAAATTTCCGGCCTTAGACCGGAATTTCCGCCCCCCCCTGAAAACTGCGAAAATATTGATACGAAAACGGTCTTATCTTTTGCATCCGGACTCCGTTTTCGACGTTCTTGGGCTCGTTGAAATGGCAGAGACGAGCACTATAAGAATATGCAGTGAAACATCATAGTCCAACAAGGGAGAATAAAACCAGATGGGCAAATCCTAGACCTCTCTATAAGATAGGAACCGGCAAAACCTCCAATAACAAAAACGCAATAAGTTTTCTATACGAAATCCGTTTTTGATAAAATTGAGCTTGACATGAAGAACAAGAAAAGCTCTAAAACCACACATGGAGAAAACCAAAATAAGAACCAGGAAAGATGATGCCAAAGATGCAAATGTTTGAGCTCTCTACGAACGATACGATCAAGCAACTCATTCGAGAGCCCCTCTTGATAGAATGGTTATCTATCCTATAACCCGGTCTCCCTACTAACATCATGAGACCAGTAAAATAGAAATCCTATCAATGTCACCTTTGTCTTGCGCATTCCAATTGAGATACATGATGACGATCTTAATCACCTTAAGTTGGAGCACCTTTCTTGGTTGCACTTCGCTTTGTGAAGACTTTTAAATTGCTCCCCCATAAGATAATATGGGAGAGCTTCTCACATGTCCATCTTCACTTGATAATAATCTCCATATGGGTGGCAAGCATCAAACATTTGAACTCTTCTTGATGCTCATCTTGAACTTGCACTTCAACTTGATCAACTAAGTATCTTCGCTTTATTCATGATGATGATGTCTTGAAGGTAAACATGAATGTTAACACAATCTTCTTATTCAAGACATACTTGCAATATGATCAATAATATCATGGCAATTCTTCTTCTTGATTATATCAAATATATGCATTATAAGCAATGATCTTGATGGCATCCAACCTTGAATCCAACACATGGAGTTCAAGTGGTGCCAATGGACAAACCTACAAGGATATCTCAATGAAACTATTAGTCCATAAGGATTGTCATTAATTACCAAAACCACACGTGGGGCACGATGCACTTTCACTCACGTAGGAACTTGACGAGCACGCTTTCCTATTTGTCGGTCATCCCGGTTCCCACTACGACGAACTTTGTCGGATATTTAGGATCTAGGATAACTTGTCTTGTGTTCTCTGATGCTTTGAAGCTATCTGCCGGCTTCCGGCTTTCTTTTCCTGCCGTCATTTGTGTCGGCGATACTTCCTTTGACAGCTCTTTCAATTCCTCTTTTGCTATCACTTGTTTGGCGCAAAGGGCGTTTCCTTTTTCCAGCTCGTTTGCCAATTTGAAGTCTCTTGATATGGTGATTACTCCTCCTTTTGGCCCTGGCATCTTCAGCTTGTTATAAATATAACATGGTCTTGCCATGAATTTGGCGAAAGTTGGACGTCCGAGTATTGCATGGTATACACTTTCGAACGGCACCACCTCGAACGAGATTTTTCCTGTCACAAAGTGCTCTCTTTCTCCGAAGGTTACGTCTAGGGAAATTTCTTTTAGGGAATGTGCTTGTCTGCCAGGAACAATGCCGTGGAAACGTATGTTGCTGTGATTGGGATGGGTCTCAGAAATCCGCAGATGTTTCAGTGTATCCAGGTACATGATGTTGATACTAGATCCTCCATCCATCAGCACTCTTTTCATCCTAGTGTTTTGAACAATAGGGCTTATGATTAGAGCTTGTGTGCCAGGTTCTGGGATGTTTCCGGGATGACCCGATTGATCCCAGGTAATCGGCGTATTTGAATACTTCGAGAACTTGGGAGTTGGTGGAACAACCACGTTTATTTCTCGAAGTGTTTGCTTCGCCTGTTTTGCTGAATGAGTTTCTAGGAAAGTTAGGTTACATTCTCCATCAACTCTCGGGAATTTTGGTTCGCCTTTCCGTTGTTGTTCCTGGAGTTTTTCATCAGTGTCCGATTCACTCTCTTCTTTTTTAGTTTCTGGCTTTTGTTTGGAGAATTTCCTCTTGGAGTTCTTCCCTTAGTTCCCGGATCCTGCAGTTTCTTTCATATGCTTATTAAGCCGGCATGGCGCGGTGGTATTGGTGGGTTTCCCAAATTGCGAATGGTGGACACAGTTTTCCGACTTAATATTTTCCCACTCTTCCTTTGAATAGGAGATATGTTCTATGCTTCTTCCTTTCCATTTGCTACCATTGTCCTTTCCAAAGGCTAAATTAACTTCTTTGGGCTTTGGCTGTGCTTCTAGAGTAGCTTTTTTCTTAGAACGAGGCGTCTTTTTGGCCTGAGCCAAAGCATCAATGTTTCCACCTCTCGCTCTGATGTCGTCTTCAGCCACTACATGCTCATTGGCGCTGGTAAGCATAGATCCGAGATATTTGTGCTCCTTTGAACCAACCATGAATGGTACAAGGCCGGGTTTTAATCCATTGACGAAAGCATGCATTGCTTGGACATCACTTACTCCAGAGCAGCTGTTTTTCATTGCCGTCCATCTTGAGATAAAAGTCGACATACGACTCGTGTTCAAACTGCATGCAGCGGTTTAGCTGGTTGATACTCTTGGGGCGTTTGTATGTTCCCCGAAAATGCTGGGTGAATACTCCAGCCATATCATCCCAACTATCCACAGTTCTTGACGGAAGCCCGTTGATCCAATCTATGGCTCCATCCAGCAACATTTGGGGGAGGAATTTCACCGCCTCTAGATCTGTCCCTTTGTTAATCTGGATGACAGTATAGTAGTCTGAAAGCCAGGTATCCGGGTTTGTACTACCGGTATACTTTTGGTATGTTGGACCAACATTGGCAAAGACAAAATGTAGAGTTATTCTCCGGATCCTGTCAGTGAAGCACTTAGGTCCAAAGTATAGATCATCTCTTTCCGCCTTATCGGCGTGAACGGAATATCTTCCGGCTGAATGGACAGAAGGGGATCTGCTCCTTTCTGGACCATTGGCGTGAGTGCACTTTTCCGAGATTATCCCTATTTCTTCCGTTGTCATGTTCTTTGGAATGAGGTGGACTTCTACTCCTTGGCATTTCTTTGTTCCTAGAAGGAGTACGGGATCTCTCACGTCTGTGAGGAGTGTCGTATCTTCCGGCTTTTTCAGCTGGGCATCTCAGAGGCGACATTGCTTTTCCGTCTTTCCGGTTTTGTTCTTCCCGATCACAGGGTTTATTTCTTCCTTTCCGCAGATGGGATCCTGTTCTGGATGCCACATCCTTATGATCTGGAATTTTATTATCCTTTCTCGAATCTCCCTTCTTCTCCTTAGAATTGCTTGAATCTCTAGGTTCGCCAGGTCCGGGTGCTCCATGTGCACATGTGGCAGTTTTGCATAGGGCCGAGTTATCATGCAACTTCCCTGATCTTGCATGTCCTTGCTGTTACTATTGCAATGCCTTTCCTAAGAAAGCATACACCTCTTGAAGCTTTTCGTCGTTGGAATACAGATCATCATTAAGGATGGCGAACGCGGCCTCCGCGTTTTCGGCTGTGGTTTTGTATATGCGTTCGCCCTTGGCGTCATTGTCGTTTACTTGCCTTTGCCAAGAAGGGTTTTGGAACCGTTCTTTTGGGTGCAGTACTTCCGGCCTTGCGATTCCGGGTAACCGTGTAGATTTTATGCCAGATCTACTCCTTCTTTTGTACTCCTCTATTTCTTCCTACTGCAATTTAATGCTAGCATGGGTTTTTAAGAGGTTTTCCCGAGTTGTGAATAGATGTTGCTGCTGCTGCTGTAGAGCTTGTCTCTTGGCTTCCAACACTTCAGGAGGTTTGTCATGTCCCACTGGGGTTTGAATTAACTCAAGTTTGTCCTGTTCTGACATTAGTGGAACGTAGATTTCCTTCGTTTTCTTCTCCGCAGGCTTGACTCCGCTTCCTCCTCCTACTTCCAGGTTTTGATTAGCAATGTCTGCCAATTTCTTCCTTTGGAGTTTATACTGGAGTTTCTTGGCAGTCTTCGTTTTCTTCTTGGAAGAGGGAGGTTTTTTCCCAGGTTCATCTTCTGTCAATTCCTTGACATCAGGGCAAGTTGGGCTAGTTTCACCATCCTCTCATTCCGGTGGAGGTGTTTTGGGGTCTTCGTCGTCTCCGGCATCTGTGTTTTCAGCCGGTTTTGCCATAAGCACTTCATGGAAGCCCCCCCCCCCCGCGCATAGATTTGACCTTTTTTCGAAAGCATCTTCATCTTCATCCTTGGAATCTAAATCTTCAGATCCGGATTCCGACTCTAATCTCGCCTCTAGGGCGGCTAACACAGAGTCGGCTTCCGAGTTCGTCATCTCATTGACAAGTGTATGATCTTGCACTTAACCTGTGGGATTGTTTTCATCCGATTCTTCCACGGGATTACTTTGATCCATGTTTTCGGCAACCTCGGACTGCACCATACCAATAAAGTGAGATCTGATTGCAGGCATCTCCGAAGAGGCGGCAATTTCAGCGGGGTATTGGCGATCTGAGCAAAATCCGACATCATAGTTTTCTTTAACTCGGTATAGGGCATGTGGGACAAATTTGCTTCCACCACAGAATCCCATTGCCTCTGCAGTTAGTCCGATAAAGATGTTTGCAAATCCAATCGGTAAAATGAAGGCACTTGCAGATGATTCCGTGCTGGCATGTACGATCCGTACTCGAGGAAGCGCCCGACGTCGTTATCGAATTCCAAGCTTCCGACAGTTATGGTACTGCCGATTCCGCGAGTATCCCCGATCGAAACATTACGCCTGACGACGCCGGCCCCACGGTGGGCGCCAACTATCGAGACATCGTAGTAGAGTTCATAGACTGGAGTGCCATGAGACTACTGGTAGAGACGTGGGGGGACGTGGTAGTACGACAACCCAGAACACCAAATTTACCCAGGTTCAGTACGTCGCAACTAGGCGGGGTTCCTACTCGTGCAATCTCACTAAATCAGGGCTGAAGCCTAAAGTATACAAAGTAAATTATGAGTAGGGTTTCGCTAATTTGACGAGGATCAACTTCTCGGCGATTTGGCTTGTAGCTAATTCTCTCTTGTTCTTCTATCCCGTTCGGCTTTATATAGATAGCCGGGTTAGGGCTTAGAGAAATGAAACCTAGAAGACTACGAAAAGTATCTAACTTGGAAAGTAAGGAATCTGCCTTCTACTCCAAGCCGCACCACTTTGGGCCGTGGTCCGGGTTCTTCTAGAACCCAGCTTCTGCGCATCATCTTACTGGGCCGCCTAATGGACCATGATCCATTACCAACAGGCCACCCTGGTAATCCGTCTCTTTAGGACAATCCCGGATATACCCCTAATCAGTATATATCCGACACTCGTCGTAGTCAACTCCTTGAACCTGTCGGAACCCCTTCGCGACAAGTCGTGCTTTATAGACGGAAATATTTCCATCCATATCAGTTTACTTCTTAAAGACCCGTTTGCACTCGATGGGTCTTGCACCATCAGGCAGATCAACCAAATTGCAAACTTGATTTTCATCCCTGAACTTTAACTTCGATCTCACGGCTACAAGCCATGACTCGGAATCAGATCCCACCATAGCTTCCAAATAAGTTGTCGGCTCATTACTGTCTAACAGTAAAACATCACGAGCATTTTGTAATCTGGCAGATCTCCGTGCTGTTACCAGCGTAGGTACCACGACCGGTTCGGCCTCCAAGGACCTTGCCGATTCGCCCCTAGCCAGTTCCTCTCGAATTTCTTCAAGTTGCACTATACTCCCACTGACTCTCCGATTGAGAAACTCTTTCTCAAGGAAGACACCATTCCGAGCGACAAACACTTTTCCCTCTTCTCGGTTGTATAAGTAGTACCCCAAGGTTTCCCTCGGATACCCCACGAAAATACACTTATCCGACTTGGGAGTTAGCTTGTCCGACTAAAGTCGCTTGACAAATGCTTCACAACCCCAAATCTTAAGAAAAGACAAATTTGGCCTTTTGCCAGTCCACATCTCATGCGGTGTCTTCTCTACTGACTTTGATGGTACTCTGTTTAGTGCGAACGCTGCAGTTTCTAGACAATAACCCCAAAATTATAAAGTTAGATATGTACGACTCATAATTGATCGTACCATGTCCAACAAGCTCCGATTTCTCTGTTCCGATACATCGTTCCTCTGTGGTGTAACCTGTGGAGTGAGTTGAGGAACTATTCCACAACTCTTTAGATGGTCATAGAACTCATGGCTCATGTACTCGCCTCCACGGTCTGACTGTAGAAACTTTATTTTCTTGCCGAGTTGATTTTGTACCTCACTCTGGAATTCCTTAAATTTCTCAAAGGCTTCCGACTTGTGTTTCATTAAATAGATATATCCATACCTACTCAAATCATCAGTGAAGGTAATGAAGTACTCATAACCACCTCTGGTTGTCGTGCTCATTGGACCACATACATCACTATGTATTAGTTCCAACAAGTCGGACGCCCTTTCACAAATCCTTGCAAAAGGTGTCTTGGTCATTTTGCCGAGTAGGCATGATTCACATGTCTCGAATGACTCTAAGTCGAACGAAGTTAGAAGTCCATCATCATGGAGCTTCTTCATGAGCTTCTAACTTATATGACCAAGCCGAAAGTGCCAAAAGTAAGTCATATTTAGATCATTTGGTTTCAGACTTTTCACATTTATGTTATAGAATGATTCACTATCAAGATTAAGAATAAATAACCCGTCCTGAACGGGTGCAAAGCCATGAAACATATCTTTCAAATATAAATAACAACAATTATTCTTAATATTCGACTCATAACCTTGTCTCATCAAACATGAGGCAGAAATAATGTTTCGACTTAGCACAGGAACATAATAACAATTATTCAGCTCCATTAAAAATCCTGAAGGTAAATGAAGTTGCATCGTGCCGACTTCAAACGCAGCGACTCTCGCCTTGTTGCCGGCACAAATATCAACCTTTCCTCTCGCCACGCTCCTAGTTCTTACCAGTCCCTTCAACGAGTTGCATATGTGAAGAACTGATCCGGTACCATATACCCAAGAACTGTTAGGTGCATCAGCAAGATAAATGTCTATAACATTGCATACAAACATACCTGATTTGGAAGTCACACCTCCACTCTTGGCTCTGTCAACCAAATACTTGGTCTAGTTCCTCTTCTAGTGGCCATCCTGCTTGCAACAGAAGCAATTGGCTTCGGCTGTAGGAGATGGCTTAGTCCTTGAGGAAGTGCTCTGGAAAGGGTCATGGGCGTTTCCTCCTGACTCATCCTTCTTCTTCCTTGTCCAATAACTCTTCTTGAACTTAGCCTTATTATGCACCATCAACACTTGACTGACGCCTTTCTTGAGATCAGCATGTGCCATTTTGAGCATCCCATGTGATTCAGTGAGCTTCTTATCCATACCATGCATGTGGTAGTTCGAAATGAACAGACCATACACACTAGCAAGAGAGTTAAGAATTATATCAGTAGCAAACTCTTCGTTCATTGGGAAGCCTAGCCTATCTAGAGACTGCACGTAACCAGTCATCTTGGTTACATGCGGACTCAGTGGATCCCCGTCTTTGAGCTTACAGCCCAGCAAAGCTTGAGAGACTTGATACCTCTCGGTCTTTGCCTGAGCCTGGAACATACTTTTGAGACTTTCGATCATATCGTAGGCCCCAACATTCTCGAACTGCTGTTGCAAGTCCGGTTCCATGTGTGCAAGCATAAGACAGCTAATTTCCGTAGACTCATCTCTAGTCTTACGGTCGGCATTCATGACAGCGATAGTCACATCATCATCAGGCTCATCTGGAAGTGGAGTGTCTAGAACATGGTCTTTCTTGTCATGCTTGAGGACTATCCTCAGATTACGGTACCGGTTGGTGAAATTAGTTCCATTAAGGTTATCTTTCGTAGGATTGACCTCAACGCAATAGAGGACAACTGAGGAAGGTTGCTAGGTGCCATTGATCTACAACAGAAAAAATGAAAAACACTTAAGACATGTATTCATAAAAGAGCATGCATATTAAACGCTTTAATACTTATGCTCTCACTAAAACGAACACCCCTCCGATGGTTGCTAAATGATTCAAGATCCTAAATAAGCAAGCCGACTAGTGAGGTTTAGCATCACCGCTAGCCGTTAAGTGATCTAGGTAGACGACACCTTGCCAATCGTATCCAATACGACTCCTGTTAGTCGGGTGGCATCACATGCCCCGGCTCCCACCCTACCTCGCCCTGAGCCCCACAACCGTTGTGATGGACTCGTCTAGCTTACCAAGTGCTTCCGCTGTAAGAGTCCGACTCAAACCCACCTAATCGGAAAGAATTGATAGCACCTCAATTTTATGAACCCACTACCAAGAATGTCCGACTTGTGATGGTGCAGCATTGGCGGGGCGACCGACTAGACCTTCTTTGAGGGATTAAAATCTACCAACTATATAAATAGAGGTAAAAGGATACATAACAATAACACAAATAAAGCAATTATAATGTAAAATGGTATGACTCTCTTCATGGTGATCTCTATGTCCACAAAGATTGTAAGTCGATTCATGCCAACTCTTGTCACGTGCCATCTTACTCTATGTAGCCGACTTGTACATCCACTTGCATGTCATCCGGGTTTTCCAAGAAGCTAAACTAGCTAGTAAATGAAAAATTATATAGAGAATCCGGCACGCAGGCCGTTATACAATAAAATGACAGCACCTAGGCTCCATCCGGCTGACAAAAACATGATACGCAGATCACGTATGGATTACACACATCACATGCACATAAGCCATACCATTCACAACATACTGCAAAAACAAGTTATGCATGGAAACGATATCTACCGGCGTTGTGAAACTCATAACGACATCTAAGGCGCTATGACAGGGCGAAGCCGGCGGTCCGAACATGGATTTCTTCATCGGATAAAACAGTTTTACCCAAATCGGATCCATATTCCGATTCGACCAAACTGTTTGATCTTCGATCACCGCATTTAAATTTATGTGTCACGGTATACCACGATAGCAGAAACCGACCGGTGGGGGTAAGTTGTTCCACGACCTTAGCAGTATGATCATGGAAACCAGATCATCCATTAACCCCCGAGTATGATTAATCCAATCAACCTTGTACAAAACCGATCTATCTCATAGAATGACCACCAAAACAACAATTAGATCCAATCTAACGCTAACTACATATCACATATGTGCAGATCACGGGCCTAAAACCAGAAGCTACCTCTCTGATAGCACTGTTGGAACGTGTAGAGATAAACAAAAACTTTTCTACGCGGTACTTCTAAAATCTAGCCGAGGTAGAAGGCCACGAGGATTACCACTAGACGCGCATGTGCGGATTATCGATGAAGCACGTCGATGCAGTGTAGTCCCACGATCCGTTCCAACCAATCCAATCCCATGAACGTCGAAGTCCTGATTGTAAAGCACCTCTGTCGGTATCCACACGTACGAGGAGGAGCTCCGACGTTGGACTGCTAGGTCCAGTGCGGCGTCTGGACTAAGTGGAGTTAGGGTTCACAACGCATGGGAGTGGAAATTTGTGCCCACTGGGCAACCTGCGCCCTCTTTGTATAGCGAGTGGGAGTGGGCTTCACAACGCTTGTGGCCCATTCCCTCCGTGAGTCCAACTCACTAATTCAGTCCATTTCCGGTTCGGGTCTAACACGACCAATATATTTTCTCCCACTCTTAAGTGTGCGATCCTTCAGGCTCATGGCAACTTGGACACGATTGGAGTCCGACTCCCAATCAATCAACCGGTAGTGGCTCCTAGCAGAACGTGCCGATTCCCAAGTGCCATAGTGTCATGACGACATACCTTCCAATGTGACTTTAATCTGAGTCCCTTTTGCCTCACGATATAACTTATCGAATTATAGGCGAATTATTGTCATCCCTTAAATATCTCAACTCTCTTCTCGGTCCGTGATATATGATTCATCTGACTAACTATTAGTCAATAGACCCAGTTAACACTTAACCGGGTCACGCATGGCCATGTTTCCAGAATCATATCACTCCAGAGGGCCCAGAGAATATCTCTCCATTCGGATGGGCAAAATCCCATCTTGATTATCCACATCACGCAGCTGCTTTTCATTTGACCCGAACTCTGCCTTTATAACTGCCTTGTCACAGAACAGTGTTTGACACAACCTAAGTCGGTGATTCACAACTCGGATTGTGCGACAACCTCAGGTCTAAGGATTACATTTATCGAGACATGCAAATGACGACTTACTCGCTGCATCTCAATATGGGTCAGTCCGACTTGCTAAACTCTTTAGCCAAGTCTGTTAACGTTGGAATGGAATCGCCATGCCCATGAAAAGTGGAATCGAGTCATCAGCCTACACTCACATTAGTCTAGGGTGTGTGTCCAGCACAACCTTAATGACCAAAGACAATTTAGCATGAACAACATGAATACATAGTTCCACAGTCAAATCCCATATTCAATCACATATATCAGATGTTCAAAACAAGGGCGACTTAATAACTTTACGAATACATTGGAAATTATATCATACATGATTGCCTCTAGGCCATATTCAGAACACTATTTGCCCAGGGTGTCAAGGTGACACACACTCCCTCAAAGAAAAAAGAGGGAATACTTTCTCTAAACCCAGGAGAAGTGCTAGAATTAAGAAGTTAAATATTAAATAGTGATGAGAAGCTGATTTTGGAATAGTGATGAGTTTGGGGATACAGCTAAGCATTTGGCTGTTAGACAGGCGAGTGTCAGAATTGAGATTAGACTTCATAGCTATTAGTGAGACTTTGAGGAGTAATTTTTATTTAGTTTTTTTAAGTCACTTGGCTAGCGGGTTGGATTTAAGTTGGTATTGCCTACCACCTCATGGGAGGTTGGGGGTATTTTGATTAGAATCAATAACGAGACTATAGCAGTGCAGACTGTTATAGCTGAAGATTTCTCGGTTAAAATTCATGTGCGATCGAAGGATGATGGGTTCCTGTGGGCACTGATTGTTGTTTATGGGGCTGAGTAGGACAATAAAAAACCCTAATTCTTATCTAAACTTGTGCGTATTTGTGATAGTGAAACAAGTCCCATGGTGGTGGGTGGTGATTTCAATATTATTCGCAGACAAGAGGAGAAAAACAATGATAATTTTAACCCACGCTGGCCTTTTATTTTTAATGCCATTATTGAGAGTTTAGACTTGAAGGAGATAGAAATATCAGGTAGTCAGTATACCTAGAAAAAGTACACGTGATGTGCCTACTCTTGAAAAGTTGGATCGGAACAGAAATTTCCTCTCGTAACTGTGTAGGCTTTGACTCGAGTGGGGTCTGATCACTCAGTGTTGCTGGTTCATTTTGGATCACCTGCTCATGTTGGGAATAAATCATTATTGTCTTTCGAGTTGGCATGGTTGAGGCAACCCTATTTCTCTGAAATAGTTAAGGCTGAATAGGAGTTCATTACAGCGGGTTCGACACCAATAGAAAGATGGAAGATGAAGATTAGGCATCTTCGCAGTTTTCTGAGGGGTTGGGCGAAAAATCGAGCAGGTCAATATAAGAAACTAAGGGATAAGCTTTTCTTGCTTATTAATGAACTCGTTTTGAAGGCGGAGTCACTCCGCTGTCCGAAGAAGAGAGAGCCTTCAGGGTGGAGGCCGATTTTCATATTGCTAATCTTCTTCGTGAGGAGGAGTCCAAGTGGGCTCAAAGGGAGAAAGTGAGGCATGTTTAGGAAAGGGGGATAACACGAGGTACTTCCATTTAATTGCGAATGGTAGACATCGGAAGAAAAGGATATTTAAGTTAGAACGGGATGAAGGAACCATTATTTGGCACCAGAATTTAAAGGTTTTTATCTCTCAGTATTACAAAAAAAACTGTTTGGAGCATCAGATTCATCCAGTTTGTCTTTGGAGGCTAGGATCGAGGATATTGCTCAACATAATTTTGCTACGCAGCCCCCGAGTGTACCGAGTGCGACTACGGCTGGGAGTTACCTGTCGTGGTGGTATCACGGCAGATGCCATGGGATGGCTAAAGTGTTGGGGCCGATGGACGCTGGAGGTATCCGGGGAGGGATCACACGGCTAGAAGCCGCGCTATGGTATCTCTCGTACTGCAAACAACAAGATCTACCCAGGTTCAGGGCTCTCGTGTGGAGGTACACCCCTACTCCTGCCTTTCTCTCTATATGTGTCTAATCCGAGAAGCCACAATACAATGTATGTCTACTGGCCGAGTAGCCACTCTGCTGCTTTCTAGTAAATAAATGTGAGGTGAAGCAACGTCCCTCGCGCAGGAGGGGGCAGGGCACCTTATATACTGGTGCCCAACCGAATAAACAAAGACTAAAAGGAACGGTGATGTGACTTGACCACTGGGACGTTGGCACGCCTCCGAGATCTCGCGCGGAGAAGTGCCACGCCGTACGGCTGACAGCCCCTGTCCGCTCTGTCAGCCTCACAGCGTAGAGCTCCATCCCGTCCTGTCCCCTCTGTACTTGACAAGACTGGATGGCTGCCTAACCCTGCGTCACTGATGATCACAAACCTAGTAAGTTGAACCGCACGCGGGTACGGACGCAGGATACACGGGATCTCCTGTCAGAACGGCTCCGTTGACTTCTGGCCCGAGTAGGATTACCATCCGTCTACTCGGACCAACTTTTCTACTCGGACAAACATAACTTCCTTGATATCTTCTCTTGGCCTTTGGTGGGTACGGCCGGATAGAAACCTACCGGGTAGAAAGTACCCGGGTAGCCGTCTACCCGGTCAACAGCACCTTGACCTTCACTTTATCACTTGCCTTACCCCTACTCGGGGGTAACCCCCCGACATTAGTCCCCGAAGCTGGTAGAGTCCAATGAACTTGTTCGCTGGGCCCTGCCAGCTTAAAACAAACCTTGTCTTCATAACTGAAAGTGGCCGAGTAACACCTCCATATGGCCCTTAAACTCTTGCTTGAATTTCTTCTTCTCTGAGTAGAACTTCCTTTCTTCTGTGATGCCGGGTAAAAAGACTTAGCGAAATTTCTGCCCACGATCCTGCGGGATCAGACCAAATCCAACTGCTCGTGTGACTAAGGGGCACGTGGCACACACAGAGACCGCGACGCCTCGGTTCAAACGCAGGCCACGCGCCAGCCTCTGCGCGTAGGGCCCACGACCTGTCAGGTCATCTCAACCGTACTAGAGCGACCACGATCCGGACGTGGGATTAACTGCGCCCTTTACGCGTGCGTTTTGCGTTGTGTGCGTTTCTAACGGTCGATTAACCCACCTCGCACGATCATTTCCCACGATCAATGCCACGTTCAATCCGCTAGTAACGACAATCCGCAGGGGAGAAAATAAATAACCCCGCGCCGCCCTCTATTCCTGTTTCCTGCTCTTTTGCTCTCTCTCTCATTGCCTCTTCCGCCTCCGTCGAGCACTCCACCACCACGAATACCCGCTGCGCCGCCACGAGAGAGAGAGAGAGAGAGAGAGAAACTCATCCGCGCAACTACGTTGAGATCTCCATCTTCTCCGAGCATCTCCGCCTCCATGGCGCCCAGGAATCTCTCTGCTGCCGCCCGAGCCGGATGGGAAGGCTCGGACGTGATGGCAGAGAACTGCACCTGGCTCTTCAATACGCGCCGCATCCGTCCCGGCGTCGTCAGCCGCCATCCCGGCGACGAGATCGAGCCGGAACCACAAGAAGGTGAGTACGTCGTATTCTTGTCCCACTTCAAACGAGGATTTGGCCTTCCTGTCTCAGATTACTTTGCCGAATTCCTCCGTCACTTTGGCCTTCAACCCCATCATCTACCTCCCAACGCCATAGTCATGCTTTCCACACATGCCGCCCTGTGTGAAGCTTTCCTGGGGGTTTATGCCACAATCCATACCTGGGCCGGTACTTTTTCCTTCGCCACCAAAAGGTTCCAAAGCCTAGCGGCACCACCGGCCCCCGCGAGATGACCAAGACCGGCGGCGCGATGATGCTCCAGCGGTCGACTGGTCATCACGCGGGAGTAAAGGGATTGGACACCATGCGCAAATGGCAGCGGGGGTTCCTCTACGTCAAGAACGTAGCCGCTGAGGATGGAAAGGCCATAGAGAACAGGATAGGACTTCCACCGTTTGTCAACTCGCCGCCCTCCGGGCAGAATTGGGGTTACGATCCATTGAAGAATGTACCAAATGTCCTCTCTGTCGAGAAGCGCCTCACCGAGTTGGTGAAGGCAGGGCTGAAGCAGGATGACCCCATCGCCTGCTGGATCTCGCGCCGAGTGCTCCCGCTGCAGAGCCGAGTGCACAAGATGTGCTACATGAGTGGTGCTCGGGACTGCACTCGGACGACTACGTTCGAGCTGAGCAAGGAGGAGGTGGCCATATGGGCCCGGTCCATCATGCAGACATCCCTCACCGAGAACTGGGCGTATGGCTTCGAGCCGTATAGCCGCGACAATCCCATTGAATAGGTTATTACTCACCGCCTTGTGCTTGCATTCTGATACCGAATAGAACTCCTTAGCTTTATATGCTTTATATTTGCATGCTATCCCGAGTAGAGCTCCTTAGCTTTATATGCTTTATGTTTGCATGCTATCCTGAGTAGAACTCCTTAGCTTCATATGCTTTATGTTTGCATGCTATCCCGGGTAGAACTCCCTAGCTTTATATGCTTTATGTTTGCATGCTATCCCGAGTAGAACTTCTTAGCTGAGAACTCAACTAACTGTGCTATTTGTTTGCAATCACAGCACATCCCGCGCCAGCGAGAGGAGGACAGTGAGGTCTTTACCGCCAACTGGACAAAAGACCGAGATGTTGATGACGAGACCGCCTACGACACCCAGGATACCCTTTGTATCCCTAATGTCATCCAACCCAGTTAGTCACGAGCTGGTCCCTCTATTCGGGATTGGTCCGAAGATGAAGAAGGTGACCAAGCTCATCTCTCTGCTCATTAGCAGCATCCTGTGCTTTTCTTCTCTGGCTCTAACTTCCTTTCTTCATCTACTCTGCAGAGGAACCAGACGTGGATGACGAGGAGGAACCTATGGAGGTTGATCCTTTGTCCGTGGCGGCTCCCAGCACTCGGAAGAGGGTTGGCAGTAATGCCCAGGAACCCCCCCCCCTCCCCAAAGAAAACCATGAAGACAGGTGGAAAGAAAGCCGTCGCCTCTAGAAGAAAACCCCCCACCAGCAAAGGGTAAGCGTTCCATCCGAGTAATACTCTGTTGCCGCTTCTTGTTGCGTTTTTCTCTTTCTGCCTCTCAGAACTGTTTTCTTCTTTCAGCGCCCCTCTGGACGCTGATGCCGCTGCAGCCCCTACTTGCACTTAGAGGAAAGCCGCCGTGCCCCGAGATCAGCTTGTAGATCTCTTGGACGATGATGAAGAGAAAGACCAGCAGGAAATGACGCATGCGTCCTCTCATGTCGACGTAGAAGACGATACCGGCGACGAGAACACTCGCGCCGGTGATGATACTGATCCCATCCCCCAACAGCAGCATCCTGACGCGCAGCAAGCCGCGCAGGATGCTGCCAACGACGAGACGCCGCCATCTCCCCCAGCTGCATCAGCTGGGGAAAATACTGAAGAAACCATCGAGCAGCAAGATGATGCCGCCTTGGAGCGGCCAGACGCCACCCCCGAGCAGCAGGACACCAACGCTGCAGCCCAAGATGATCCCGTGGCCGGGCCGCGGGTAGAAGATATTATTGATACAAGGCCTGATCCCGCTGCAGAGCAGTGGGTAGAAACGAATGTGGTGGAGCCCATCTGCCAGGACCAAGTGCAGCTCGACGTTGCACCGGGTAGCCAGCCTCCAATGCCGCCTACCCAGCAGATGACTCCACCCAACGCGCCGATTCCTCCACCGACTCAGACGGCACCATCGCCTCCGCCAGCTCAATCTACTCGCCAAGTGCCACCAGCCGCTCCTCGCCAAGTGCCTCCACCCGCTTCTCGGCCAGACACTGCTCCTAGCCCCAGGAAGATTATTAAGTCTGGAACCGAGCCTACTCGGAAGCAGCCAAAATGCAACGCTGTGGAAACTGGGCAGCAGATGCTGCCCCCCAAGCCACAAGGTGGGCAAGCCGCGAAGCAAGTGGTGAAGAGCAAGCAGCTGACACTCTCCGCTCCCACCTCCATGTCCAACCCGGCTGCTTCTGGGTCTACTGGCCCTGTCGAGGGGCCAAGTGCTGGAGCTGGCGGCCGCGCGGAAATTAGCTATCCAGAATATATGCTGAATCTGTCCCAGCGCCACGAGATCTCACTTGCAAGAGGAGAAAGGAAACTGGCTGCACTGAAAGAAGGCCAAGCCGTGGTGACCAACACCAAGTCCAAGGGCAAGGAGGCAGCACCAGTTCCTGAGCTCCTATCGCGTGAGGAAGGAGATAGCGAGATTGAATCGGAAGGCCTAACTGCGATCCTGGACCGAGTAGGGTTTGTGGACCCAGCTTGGAACATCAAGGCGCACGGCAACCCCAAATGGCATGGTCTTGAGCTGGGTCAGATCGACCATTACCGTACTGACTGGAACAAGGCCGATGTCGGCTCTGTTTCCATGACGATCGCCAGCCCCACCTGCACCTTGGCCGTGAAGCTATTCGTCATGCGCAAGGCTGCCGAAGATGTTGAGCAAACTTATGTTGTAAGTCTTTCCTCTCCTTCTTGCATTTTCCGAGTTGTTGTTTCTCCTTTCTCCTTTTCTTTCCTTTTTTCCTATTAGTCATTCCCCCAGTCCCCGAGATTCGGGCCGAGTAGGCGAAAACTCAACCGAGTTGCCATCTACTCGGGGCAAATCTTCAAAAAACTTAAACATTTTCTCTTCTGCTCTGCAGAATAGCCCCCAGAAGAGGACAAGATTGTTCCGCCGGCTACTCTGGAACCATCGCATCGCCAAGGACCGCATTGAAATGCTTGAAAACGAGAAGAAAGACAGTGATGCAATGGAGCAGATGGCACTGGACCGCACTCTGCAGATTTTAGAAGTTGAAGGTAAGCTCTTAGCATCTCGGTTTGTGCGTTTTGAGTTTACGCCCGTGTTTGCTTTTTTGCTTTATCACTGTTTTCTCTGCAAGCAAGTTGAAGGACCTAGTGGAAAGGCATCGCGACAGCGAAGTCTTTGCTGCCTCTGCCCAGAGCAAGATCACTACTCTGGAGGGTGAGTTTTTCTCTCTTCTCTGCACTTGTGTTTCTTTTTACTCGGTTACTCTGCTAACACTGTTGTTCTCTTCACAGAAGAATACAAGAACTTCCGGGAGCAACACCTGAACTGCCTCATGTCTGCCGAGGTGCAGCAGCAGTTGCAGACCCGTGAAGCCGAGATCCAGAAGGAGCGCACCGCCGAGAGGGCGGAGTATGAAAAGATGCAGGTCCAACTGAAGGCTGCTCTCGAGGCTGTTGTCCATCAAGGCGAAGAGAAGCAAAAGATTGAGAATACCGCCAAGGCCAGAGAGAAAACGCTCGAGATGGAACTCTCAATACTGAAGGAGCACAACCGGCAACTCGTTCTCCAGATCGCAGACTCACGCCGCATCCAAGACATGCACATTTCCAACGAAACCGACTGGAAGATCAAGTTGGGCGCCCTTCTGGTGGACTTGGAGTGTGAGTTACCTCTACTCTGTCTTTGCTTGACTCTCTCTACTCTGTCTTCTCCTACCCGGTTTTGCTTCTTCTCGGTTTGTCTTCTTCTATGTCTCTGTTTCTAACTCTTACTAGTTCCTTTTTTAGATATCTTCCCTGAGCTCCGCTCTGCCAGTGTGCCTGCTCTGGAGAAGGCGAGACAGCTCCGTGCTGCATCTGGTCTGCCCATTGATGATACCTCTACCATTAAAGATCATCTCCTCAGCATCAAGACGCAGATCCGCTCCCTCAAGGGCCTGGGCACCTCCATGGTGTCCACTGCATTCAACTTGCAAAAGCTGTTCAGGCCGGATCAAGATGTGCCAGCCACCTTCCGTGAGATTGCCGAGAAGCTGAACAGAGTGAAGGCCGAGTTGAAGAAATGGCGTGCCTCTGCAGCTAGGGCAGGAGCTGATGAGCTACTCCACTTCATCATCAGCTGGTATAAAAACCTGGATCTCAGCAGAATCCTCCCTATCCGTGAAGAGTCCAAGTGGACCACGAACTCCGACTGCGTCACTCGCTGGAAAGCAGTGGCATACGAGATCGCCTCCTACGCCGACGCCGCCACCTACATCGATGGCCTTACCGAGCCAGAGACAGAACCTGAAAACGAGGACGATGACGATGAAGACGATGACGACGTTGCTAGCAAGGATTTGGCCGAGTTTGAGGAAGGTGCCGCAAAGGGAGCATTCGAGAAGGGGAAGGCCAAGGTCATCGAGGGGACTGAGCAGCTGGTCAACCCGGAGGAGTCCGAGTTGGCCACCAATGCAGAGGCCGAGCAGCCGCAATCCAGCGCTCAAGAGGCTACCATCACCACCGAGATGGTGATCGAGCAGGCGGCTCCCAAGTTGGGCACGACTACTGCTGCGCCAACTAACGTCGACCCGCTGCCCAGGACCCAATCTGCCGCGTCCAACTCTGCCACGGATCCCATCTCCATCGCCACGGCCACCTCTGATCCAGCTGCCTCCGCCAATGCTGATGCTGATCACGCCGATGCGGACAACACTGCCACTACCACCGAGTGATTCCTGCAACACTTTTTTCTTTGAACTTTTATCAGATCCCCGGGATGCCCGGTGCAGATGTAACCGTACAATTATTGTTTCGTTGCTACTCAGTTTTAATTTAGTTTGATATTTTAGCAACTCTGGCTTAATGCCGGGTTGCGTTTCTATGCAAGTCCCCGAGTTGCATTTTTTAGCCACTCTTTCTTTTTGTCTCACCTCTTACCTGCAACGTGTTGCTTTTTTGGTAGTCGAGTCACAAGATTTCAAAGTTTGAGTTTCAAATACTTAGCCACTTAGAAAAATGCATGGTAACGTTGCCCACCACTTAGCCGAAAAGAAAAAACTGACAAAACACTCTATTCGGTTGCCACACGTTTCCTTTTCTTAGCAATTTTTCATGTGTTCATTGACTTTTTGGCTTGTTCTCTGGCTTGCCATGAAGCTGGGTTGCGGACAGCAGCAGAGTCGCAGAGTTGTCCCGTGGGTTTAAACACACTACTTCATATGCTTTTGAAATTCTAAGTGGTTCAACCGAATAGACAAGGTAAAAAAAAGTAAACACAAGGAGCAATTTGAGCAAGGGCAGTCCCCAAGTTCGAATTCGGAGTGCCGACTAGAATTTAACTCGGGTGAGGAAGTACATACACATTTTGCTCATGAATGAAAACGTCGGAGTAGAGATACATTCCAGGGGCGCTTAGATTCCTCTCCAGCTTTATCCGGTCCGTTCTTCTGGGGTGCCTGTGCGTCAATTAGGTAATAGGCATCATTGTGCAGAGCCTTGCTCACAATGGAAGGACCTTCCCATGGAGGGGAAAGCTTGTGCATCCCGGCCGTGCGCTGCACGAGCCTGAGGACCATGTCTCCTTCTCGGAAAACCTTGGGATTACTTTCCGGCTATGATAACGCGTCAAGTTTTGCTGGTAAACAGCTGAACGTGACATAGTTAACTCTCTTTCTTCCAGCAGGTCAACGTCATTCTCTCGAGCTTCTCTAGCCTGCACCTCAGTGTAGAGGGTTACTCGGGGCGAGTCATGCTCTAGGTCAGTGGGCAACACGGCCTCAGCTCCATATACCAGGAAGAATGGTGTGTATCCGGTCGATCGGTTAGGGGTAGTCCTTAGACTCTACAACACCGCCGACAACTCGTCTAGCCGACACCCAGGTGTTTTCAGCAGTGGCTCAATCAGCCTTGGCTTTATGCCGGATAGCACCATGCCATTTTCTCTCTCAACTTTCCCATTGGAGGCCGGATGTGCAACATATGCAACATCTAGCCGAATCCGTTTCTCTCTGCAGAATCTTGCAAAAGCACCCTCAGCAAAGTTTGTGCCATTATCCGTGATAATGCCGTGCGGGTAGCCGTATCTCAGGATCACATCCTTCAAGAAACACACAGCTGTGGCTCCATCACACTTCCGAATAGGCTTCACCTCAATCCACTTGGTGAACTTCTCAACCATGACCAGGATGTGAGGCATGTTACCTCTAGCCGGCTCGAAGGGGCCAACCATATCCAAACACCAAACTGCAAATGGCCAAGTAATGGGAATGGTCTTCAACTCGGAAGCTGGCATATGAATCTTACTTGCAAATCTCTGGCAGCCGTTGCACTTTCTCACAATATCTTCAGCTTGCTACAAGGCAGTGAGCCAAAAGAAGCCGTGCCGAAAAGCCTTGTTGACTGGAGCCCGAGAAGAGGCGTGATGCCCGCATTCTCCCTGATGTATCTCCACCAGAATTTCTTCTCCTTCTTCCGGTTCAACACAGCGTTGCAGCCACGCCAGTAGGACTCCTTCTATGCAGCACTTCCTTGAAGATAGTATAGCCCTTGGATCTTCTCTGAATTTGCCTAGCGGTAATGTCGGGGGGTTACCCCCGAGTAGGGTAAAGGCAAGTGATAAAGGCGACTAACAGAAGAGAGGTTTGGTCGAGTAGCCGCCTACCCGGTACTTGCTACCCGGTCGACTGCTACTCGGTCTCACCTCAAGATGACCAGAAGGAGATATCAATCAAGTTCTGTCCATTCGAGTAGAAGAGTTGGCCCGAGTAAAACTGGCGGGAACCTACTCGGGCCAGAAAGTCAAAGGAGCCGTTCTGACACAGGATCCCGCGTATCCTGGGTCCGTACTTGGCACTATTCGAACTACTGTTCATCTGGGGCCGGCCTGCCTGACAGTGACAGCATGGAAGCAGGCGGTCGCAGGATAAGGGGGGCCTACTCTGTGTTTGGCACAGTGATACCAGTCTGTCCCCTTGGTTTTGCCCAACGACTTTACAGAAGCGGCCAAGATTAGGAACCAAAGCTGTCAGCGGGAACTCGGAAGAAGGACGATGTGCACACTATGTCGACACTTGTCTAGATTTGGACATATCCGGCTGGGCACCAGGTATATAAGGTGCCCCGCCGCCTCCTGCGAGAGGCACGTTGGGATCGAACACACCGTGACCTAATTCTTGACCTAGTTCATCATTTAGAGAGAAGAGTGGCTACTCGGTAGCAAGAACTTTGTACTGTGGCTACTCGGTGAGACACCAGAATACACAAAGAAAGGCAGGAGTAGGGGTTTTACCTCCTCACGAGGGCCCTGAACCTGGGTAGATCGTGTTGTTTGCAGTGTTTAGTTCTTACCTCACGCGGCTACTCGTCGCGTGATCCCTCCCCGAGCACCTCCAGCGTCCTTCGTCCCCACATCTTTAGCCATCCTATGGCATCTGCCGTGACACCACCACGACAGTTGGCGCCCACCGTGGGGCAACCAGCGGCGCTGGTTGGAGTTTCTGTTCGGACGGGATCTTCTTCAGCGGAGCGCGTGGTCTGTGGCCTTGTCCACAGATTCGGCTCCTTCGACTTCGTCACCGACAACGCCGGCGATTTCGGCGGCAGGGCCATGCCCGAGGGCGGCTCGGTGATCTCCTTCGGCTCTCACCTCGTCTACGTCGCCACCGTCGTCAACCGCGCGTACCCCGAGCTGGTGCATGATGCGGAGGATCCTCCCGCAGTGATCGCTGCTCGCGGAAGGCCTGCATGCCGTTCTGCGAACTGCGCTCAGGTGATGGTGACAGGCTTGGCGGCAGATGCCAGCGCAGCTGCTGCTGCTGCAGCTGGCGCCGCGGTGGTCGTTGAAGAACTTGCTGGTGGCAGGACCCACATGCCTTATGAGAGGAGTTGCAATCTTCCTCCCTCCACCACTCCGGCTATCCCTGCCTCTGCTGCGCGGGTTGACGTGCCGCCTCCCACCGACATCGAGCTCATGAGCATGAGGGAGCAGATCGAGCGGCAACGCCAGGAGCTGCTTGCCGAGCAGGCGGAGTTGGAAAAGATCAGGCTTGAGCTGAGTCTAGACCAGCTCGAGTACAACAAGGCTCACGGCTTCACCCCTGTCACCAGGAGGGCTAGCAGAGTAGGCGCTACTCGGCGTAACTTGGGTGCCGAGATGGCCACGGTTGCAGAGATTCCCGCTCAGTTCGCCACCGCAAACACTTCCACCAGGCCCAGGTATAGCACGCCCGCCAAGACACTCAGGGCTGCAGAGGCCGTGGCCGCCGAGTTGCCTCGACTCGACGGCGACGCGCGCGTTAGGCAGCAGGAGAGGCTCAACGAGTTGGTGTTGGAGGCTGCCAGGCAGAATGAGGAGTTCCGGAAGGCCAACCAGGGTGATGGAGCCTCGCAGGTGGTGCATTCGCACGCGGCTAGATCTAACGATCAGGCCTCATCTCCGCATCCCAGCCGCGAGAAGAGCCGCAGTGGACGTTCAGGCCGAGATAGGCAAATGCAGGTGTACGACCCGGCTGCTGCCGCGAAACAGCACGCTGTGCCGCAGCAGTCCGGTCAGGAACACAACGCTGCAAGAGCAGGCTTTCAAGCCCAAAAAGCTCAAAGCCAGGCCCGAGATGGAGAGCGCCCAGGACCTTCACGGCAACCCGCAGTTCAGCCTACTCGGCAGAGGCAGCAGCCGCGCGCTGTGGCACCAGTCGCCAACCCGGTGGAGTAGCCTGCAGCTGTGCGGGTGGACAGGTATGATGATGGCTATTCGGCTATGGAGATGGCTGGTTATGATGTCCATGATCGTGTTGGCGAGTGCATGTTGGCGCCTGAAGATGCAAGGCATCAGCTAGACCGGATCAGCTTGTCGGCGCGGCTTGAGAGCACGGGTCCTCCTGGCCCCGAGTGCTTTGGCCCGCGCATCATGAACGAGCCTTCCGTGAAGGGTTTCCAGCTTGCAAAGGGCACCAAGAGCTACAACGGCAGCACCAAACCAGAAGATTGGCTCAACGACTACGTCACCGCGGTTCATATCGCGAACGGCAACCGAAGATGGGCGGTGCGTTATGTCCCGCAGATGCTAGAGGGTCCAGCCCGCACTTGGCTCAACAACTTGCCCAAGAACAGCATCAATTGCTGGTTGGACTTCTCGAATGCCTTCATCAGCAACTTCACCAGCACATACAAGAGGCCGAATAGGCCGCAACAGCTATCCGCTTGCAAGCAGCGAGAAGACGAGACAGACCGCGAGTATCTTACTCGGTGGAGCACCTTGAGGAACACCTGTGAACGTGTGAATGAAGCACAGGACATTACCTGGTTCGCGCAGGGTTGCAGACATGGCAGTATGTTGTGGCAGAGGTTGCAGAGGGAGATGCCGAACACTCTGGCGGAGACCATCAAGATTGCGGATCAGTACGCACTCGGTGATCCTACTCAGCCCCTGATGGACTCCTCTGAGCCGAGAAGAAACTTCAGCAACAGCAAGCGCAGCGAGTTCCGCAACAAGCGCCGAATAGATACTCGGTATGACCCTGAAGAGGTGAATGCAGTGACTGTGGGAGCTGGGGGTGGCCAAAGGCAGAAACCTGCTGGAGCCTACGGGCAGAACCAGAATCAGGGCCAGGGCAACAAGAAACCTTTCCGCGCTTCTCAGTCGGGTAGCGGTAACTCCGAGAAGCCGAAGAAGTTTGTCTTTGATGACATGAAGGATGGTCCATGCAGCTTTTACACTCATCATCCCTCAAGGCTTGCAAACCACACTACTCGGCAATGCGAATGGTGGGATGCGATCAAGAGTGATGGCTTGCCTCCTCCTCCTCCCCTGCCAGCGGCTAATGCTAGTGTGCAGCCTACTCACGCACCCGCAGCTCGGCCGCCAGTGTATCCAAGAAGAGAGAATGTGAACCAGGTGGCTTTAGGAGCCAACCGTAACTTCAACAATGAGAGCTACCGCAACAACAACAACAACTACAACCGCAACAACAACAACAGAGGCAACAACAACTACCAGGGCAACAACAACAACGGCAGTAATGGGGGCGGAGGCTCCAACCAGTACCAAGAGCACCATGAGAGCTACATGATCTTCACTTCTGAGCTTGTCGACAAGCAATCACAGCACATGCGTGCCATGGAGGTCAATGCAGTGATTCCTGCTGTCCCTCACTACATGTATTGGTGTGACCAGGAGATCAGGTGGTCCCGAGTAGATCATCCCAAGGTAATGCCCAACCCGGGTACCTATGCCTTGGTGCTGGATCCTACCTTCCTGGGGCCCGAGAAGAATGTGAGGTTCAGCAAGGTGCTAATCGACAACGGCAGCAGCATCAACATTGTGTACAAAGACACAATCGAGAAGCTCGGCTTGGCCGAGAACACGATGCTGCCCAGCAAGACCACCTTCCATGGAATTGTGCCCGGGATCTCGTGCAACCCGATTGGCCGAGTATGGATAGATGTGCTATTCGGCACCAGGGAGAACTGCCGCACAGAGCGCCTGCAGTTCGAAGTGGTTGATCATCACAGCCCCTACCATGCTCTACTCGGCAGGCCTGCTCTGAGCAAGTTCATGGCCTCTACTCATGTCGCATATCTGAAGATGAAGATCCCTGGTCCCCATGGCATAATTACTATCTCTGGTGATTACAAGAAGTCCATAGAGTTTGCCTCAGCTAGCTCCAAGCTGGCAGAGTCAATGGTGATTGAGGCCGAGAAGAAGAAGATGTACGAGGTAGTGGCCATGGCACAATCTGCGCAAGTTGGCGCACAAGGTGTGCCGAGTACCCAGCACGGCACTGCTTTCCAGGCTTCCAAGGAGACAAAGAAGATCCAGGTCGACCCCGAGTTCCCCGACCGCGTAGCCATCATTGGCTCCGGGTTGGCGGAGAAATAGGAAAGCGAGCTCATCCACTTCCTCCGTGAGAATCGGGATGTATTCGCCTGGACCAATGAGGATCTACCAGGAGTCCCGAGGGAGTTGGTTGAGGACTCTTTACATGTGCGTCCTGACGCCAAGCCCGTGAAGCAGGCTATGCGCCGTTTCGGAGATGAGAGAAGGAAGGCCATTGGTGACCAGATCACCAAACTGCTGATAAGTAATTTCATCATGGAGGTGCTGCATCCGGATTGGTTAGCCAACCCGGTCATGGTCGAGAAGAAGAAGGAGGATCCCAAGGCTGCTACCGCATGGCGTATGTGCGTCGACTACACCGACTTGAACAAGGCATGCCCCAAGGATCCTTTCCCGCTACCTCGCATCGATCAGGTGATCGATTCCACTGCTGGTTGTGAACTGCTGTCTTTCATAGATGCCTACTCTGGTTTCCACCAGATTGCACTCAACCCTGTTGATCAAATAAAGACTGCTTTCATTACCCCGTACGGGGCTTATTGCTATCGTGTCATGTGTTTTGGCTTGAGGAATGCGGGTGCAACCTATCAGAGATGCATGCAGAAATGCTTGCACGACCAGCTCGGCAAGAATGTGCAGGTGTACGTAGATGACATTGTCATCAAAACGAATAAAACACATACTCTGCTTGCCGACCTGGAGGAAACCTTTGCTAACCTACGCAAGTACAAAATGAAACTGAATCCGAGTAAGTGCACCTTTGGTGTACCAGCTGGAAAGCTACTCGGCTTTCTGGTTTCTAGTCGAGGCATCGAAGCAAATCCTTCAAAGATAAAAGCTATTGAAAGCTTGTCTTTGCCGAGATCCCTGAAGGATGTACAGAAGTTTACTGGTTGCTTGGCATCTCTGAGCCGTTTTCTGGGCCGAATGGGCGAGAAGGCCCTGCCTCTATACCAGCTGATGAAGAAAAGTGACAAGTTTGTCTGGACTCCGCAAGCAGATGTAGCATTCAACGAGCTGAAGGCAATGCTGGGTAGCGCTTCCATCTTGGCTAGTCCGCTACCCAAAGAGCCAATGCTGTTGTATATTGCTGCGACCAACCGAGTAGTCAGCGTGGTGATAGGGTGGAGCGAGAAGAAGAAGGCAAGAGTGTGCAGCGCCCAGTATATTATCTCAGTGAGGTGCTATCTAGCTCCAAGCAGAACTACCCGCATTATCAGAAGATGACTTACGGTGTGTACCTGGGCGCCAAGAAGCTGAAGCACTATTTCCAGGAGCATCCTATCACTGTTGTGAGTTCTGCTCCCATCTCGGATATTATGGGCAACAAGGAGGCGAGTGGCAGAGTAGCCAAGTGGGCGATTGAGCTAGCCGCGTATGCTCCCGCGTATGCGGGAAGAGAAGCCATCAAGTCTCAGATCCTGGCGGAGTTTCTCGTGGACTGGGCCGAGGTGCAGTATGAACCTCCTGCTCCAGTTTCTAACTATTGGAGGATGCACTTTGATGGCTCGAAGGTGAAGGAAGGCCTTGGTGCTGGCGTGGTGCTTACGTCACCCAAGCGAGATCAACTCAAGTATGTGCTGCAGATCCATTGCAAGGCGTCCAACAATGTTGCAGAGTATGAGGCAGTGGTGCATGGCTTGCGGGTGGCCAAGGAAGTTGGAGTGCAGCGCATCATATGCTATGGTGATTCCGATCTAGTGGTGCAGCAAGTCTCTGGCACTTGGGATGCTCTGGATGCCAACATGGCGTCGTATCGCTTCCTGGTACAGTCTATGACTGGGTTCTTCGAAGGTTGCGAGTTTCAGCATGTTCACCGAGCAGAGAATGAGGCAGCAGACGAGCTGTCCAAGTTGGGATCTTCTCGGCAATACATTCCGGCGGGAATTGCCTTGGAGCACTTGAGGAAGCCATCTATCAAGCCCTCCCCCAATTCGGAATCCATTTTCGTTCCTTCTCTGCCAAGTGAGGAATCTGATCCCATGGATATTGACTGGGAGAGTGCTACAGGAAACTCGGGGACTGCCGCTCCCTACTCGGGGACTGCTGCTCCCTACTCGGGGACTGCCGCTCCCTACTCGGGGACTGCCACTCCTTACTCGGGGACTGCCACTCCCTACTCGGGGACTGCCACTCCTTACTCGGGGACTGCCATTCCATACTCGGGGACTGCTGCCCTTAACCCGAGGACTGTCGCATTCATTGAGGAGGTCCTTGCCAATCGATCAGGGCTGCAGAGAAGTGTTCCCAACCCTCCGGAGCAACCAGAGGTGCCCGCTCCAATGGAAGTGGACGAACCAGTGTTTCCTACACGGGAGACACCGAGTTGGGCTATGCCCATATTATCCTTTCTAAGGGATGGTACCTTGCCAGAAGATGAAGTTACTGCAAGGCAGATTCAGAGAAAATCCAAGGGCTACACCATAGTCAGAGATGTGCTGCACAAGAGGAGTGCCACAGGCGTGCTGCAGCGTTGTGTGAGCCCAGAAGAGGGAGAAGAAATTCTGCTGGAAATACATCAAGGAGAATGCGGGCACCACGCCTCTTCTCGGGCATTGGTCAAGAAAGCTTTTCGGCATGGCTTCTACTGGCTCACTACTCTGCAGCAAGCTGAAGATATCGTGAGGAAGTGCAATGGCTGCCAGATGTTCACAAGTAAGATTCACATGCCTGCTTCCGAGCTGAAAACAATTCCTATCACATGGCCGTTTGCCGTATGGTGCCTGGATATGGTTGGTCCTTTCAAGCCGGCTAAAGGCAACATGACACACATCTTGGTCATGGTGGACAAGTTCACCAAGTGGATTGAAGTGAAGCCTATTCGGAAGTGCGATGGGGCCACAGCTGTGAAATTCGTCAAGGACGTGATCATGAGATATGGCTACCCGCACAGCATCATCACCGACAACGGCACAAATTTCGCAGAGGGGGCAATGGTGCGGTTCTGCAGGGATAAGCACATCCGACTAGACGTTGCGTCAGTCGTGCACCCTGCCTCCAACGGGCAAGTTGAAAGAGCAAATGGTATGGTACTGGCAGGCATAAAGCCAAGGCTGATTGAGCCACTGCTGAAAACACCTGGGTGTTGGCTAGACGAGTTGCCAGCGGTGTTGTGGAGTCTAAGGACTACCCCTAACCGGGCAACCGGCTACACACCATTCTTCTTGGTATACGGGGCTGAGGCCGTGTTGCCAATAGACTTAGAGCATGACTCCCCCCGAGTAACCCTCTACACTGAGGTGGAGGCGAGAGAAGCTCGAGAAGACGATGTTGACCTGCTTGAAGAAGCAAGAGAGCTGACTCTGTCACGTTCGGCTGTCTACCAGCAAAACCTGCGGCGTTATCATAGCAGAAAGTTGAACCCAAGGGTTTTCCGAGAAGGAGACATGGTCCTTAGGCTTGTGCAGCGCACAGCCGGGATGCACAAGTTGTCTCCTCCATGGGAAGGGCCTTTCATTGTGAGCAAAGCGCTGCACAATGATGCGTACTACCTTGTAGATGTGCGCCCATCACAGGCGAACAGGGCAGATAAAGCTGGAGAGGAATCAAAGCGTCCCTGGAATGTAGCTCTACTCCGTCGTTTCCATTCGTGAGCAAAAAATGTGTATGTACTCTTAATTCTACTCTGCAATCTGAAATTGAACTCGGGGACTGCCCTCGCCCAAATTTGCTCTAAGTGTTTCTACTCGGCTTTGCTGTTTGTCTATTCGGTTGCTCCACTTCAAAATTCATAAGCGTACTGAGTACTGTGTCTAAACCTATATGCCAACTCTTCGACTTTGCTGCTGTCCGAAACCCGGCTTCATGGTAAGCAAGAGAACAAGCAAAAGGTCAATGAGCACAAGAAAAATCGCTAAGGAAGAAAAGAGTGCAGGAACCGAGTAGGATGTTTGTTACTTCTGTTCTTTATCTTGTCTTTTCGGCTAAGTGGTGGGCTGCGTTACTATGTATGTTTCTAAGCGGCTGAGTATTTGCAGCTCTGCTCTTTGACTCTTGTGACTCGAATACCAAAAAAGCAACAAGTTGCGGGTAGAGCTGAGACGAAAAGAGAGAGTGAATAAGAAATGCAACTCGGGGACTCGTATACTAACGCAACCCGGCATCGAGCCAGGGCTGCTCAAATCGATTAAATTAAAGATAATAACTGGGAACAAAATTGAGTAGCAAGCAACAAGATAAATAGTCTGATACATTTGCTCCCGGCATCCCGGGGATCTGATAATTGTTTGAGTAAAAAGTTTGCAGGATAAAATCATGTTGAGGAAGCGATGTTGTCGGTGTTGGCCTTGGCTGCTTCACTCTCTGTGGTGATCTTGGTCGCCTCCGCCTCCGAGCTGGCGTTCACTGTCTTTGCGGCTTCCTCTTCGGCACTGGCATTTGTCGCGTCCGCTTCTGAGTGAACGGTGGCGGACTGCTCCATCTCGACGTCGTTCTCGGTGGCTACCGGGTCGGAGGTGGCCGTGGCCACCGAGACAGGCCCTGTGGCCAAGGAAGAATCAGAAGCTTGGCCTTGGGGGCGTACCGTGTCGTCGAGGGCGGCTCCTGAGGAGGTGCCGAAATCGAGTGCGGCGGTGTCGATCTCCTCGTACTCCTTGTCGCTACTCGCGACGACTGCAGCCTTCCCCTTCCCCGCCTCGCCAGCGGGAGAATCGAAGAAGCCCAAGTCCGAATCTGAGTCTGCATCTTCGTCCTCCTCTTCCTCCATCTCGGTGTCGGGTTCAGGGAGCCCATCGATGAAGGTGGCCGTGTCAGCATACTCCGCAACCTCATGCGCAATCAGCTTGCGCGTGGTCACGCAGCTGGGGTCCGTCTCCCATTTGGAATTGGCGCGCTTCCCGCGGATAACCTGCATGTTCAAGTTCTCATACCAGGAGGCGACGCAGAGCAGCATCAAATCAGCACCCGCCCGAGCTCCCGAGGCGCGCCATTTCTTCAGCTCGGCCTTCACATTGCGCAGCTTCAGAGCAAGGCCACAAATGGTTGTTGGCGCGGGATCCTGAGGCCAGAATAGCTTGTGGAGCTCGAAGCCGACACGCACCAGATCGGTGCCCACGCCGGCTAGGCGTTCGAACTGCCCTCGCATCACCAGCATGCTATCCTCGATCTCAGCTCTGGTGTCCGCAGCCTCGCCCTTCTCAATACGAGCTGCTTGGGCCTTGGCCAAAGCAGGCGCGCAAGAGGACACGATGTCAGGGAAGATTTCTGCAAAAAGCAAGTGAGCAATTTAGTAACAGAATTAGAGTTGAGATTCAACCCGAGAAGAAGAGAGGCAGAAAGGAGTAAACTTACGGTTAAGCGCGTGGCGCAACTGCTGCAGCTGGATCTTCCATGCTTCTTCATTGGATACATGCTTCTCCTCGAGCAGGCGGAGCCCATCCAGCTGAGTAAAGAGCCCAGCATTGGCCTTTGTCAGCACCTCGCACTCCTGCTCGAGGGCTTTCACCTTGGCATTGAGTGTTGTCTCGGCCTTGGCCTTCTCGGCGATAACTCGGTCCCTCTCGGCACCAAGGTTGATAGCATCCTGGAGTGCCTTCTGCAGCTGGAGTTGCACCTTCTCCATCTCGGTAGCATGCTCACTCTGCAGAGCAGCAGATTGGCTTGCCAGTTGCACCTCCACCTCGGCAGGCTTGAGGCAATCTTGGTGTTCTTCAACAAATTTCTTATGATCTTCTGCGGAAGGCAAAGCACGATCAGCGGAGAAGCAAAAGAAACAGACACAAGGGCAAACCGAGTAGACAGTGGTTTACCTTCAAGCTTCTTGATGGTGGCCTCGCCATTCGCAACAAAGGCACGGCAGTTCTCGTGCTCGTCAACCAGGGCTTTCAGTTTCCCTGCAGAGTAGAAATGGTTAGCGCAAAAAGCAGAAGCGGGCGTAAACAGAAAACGCAAGAACCGCGTAGCTAGAAGCATACCTTCAACTTCAGACAGCCTCATGGTGTTGTTCATTACTTCCTTGTCGGCCACCTCAGCAGCTACCTTCTCCTTCTCAAGGGCAGCAATACGCCTCTTGGCGACAGCGTGGTTCCAGAGAAGTTGACGGTGAAAGTTAGTCCGTTTCAGTACGCTATTCTGAGAAGCGAAAGAGAAAAGAATCAGTCAAAGAAGTTGAGATTCAACCCGAGAAGACGATTACTCGAGAGAGTATTCGTCTACCCGGCCAGAATCTCGGGGACTGGGTGATGGCTAAGGAAAAGGAAGACGAGTAGAAAAGAAGAAAAGATGCAACTCGGAAAGGATAAGTTAAGACTTACCGCGTAAGACTGCTCGAGATCTTCTGCGTTCTTGCGGTGCACGAACATCTTGGCAGCAAGAGTAGCGGTGTTGGAGGAGACGGTCATGGGCTTGTAGCCCAAGTCCACCTTGTTCCAGTCGACCCGCATATGATCGATGTCGCCCAGCGTGGTGCCATTCCAGTTGGTATTGCCGAGAAGATTGCTGTCCCACTTGGCATCGATGAAACCAACCAAGTCGAGTACCTGCTCGAGGCTCTCGGACGATATCGCCTGATCCTGGGGTCCACGGGAAGCGATGGAGATGGACCTGTCTTGATTGGGAGCTGGAGGCCTAGTGTTTACCGCCAAGGCCTTCCTTCCTTTTGTGAGAGCAAGCTTCCGGTCCTCGACGGAAAGGCCGATTTGGTACTGCTGGCTAACCTTCACCATGTAGTCCGGGTAGCAGGGCTGCTCAGCTGCAGCGGCAGCGGCAGCAGCAGCGGCGGCAACCGCGCCAGGATTACGGATAGCCACCTGAAGGGACGGGCCAGACGATGTGGGCGGCGGCATCAGCTCGGCAGCTCGCTTCTGCGCCTTCTCTGTCTGAGCAGCTGGCTTCTCGATCTTCTGCTTCTCCGTTTTCTTCTTCTCGGTTTTCCCTTTCTCGGCTGCCTTCTTCTCGGCTTCCTCCTTCTCGGCAGCATCTAGGGCTTGTTTCCTGGTTACTCGCCCAGCGGGAGGGCTGGCTGCGTCCCTGGTCTGCGGCACCAAGGAGGAATCTGGCGGTGCAGTGCCTTGATCAATGGGTGGCACCACGGACCCGCCACCTTGCGCAGCATATGGTTGGGCGCTACTCTGCGCAGCGCCTGGTTGCGCACTGCTCAGGGGATACTCCTCAGTCATGATCGTATCTTCTACCCGCTGCTCGGCAGCGGGATTCTCTTGTCCGGCAGCCCCTGTGGCTGGCTGCTCATGTTCAGCTTCTTGCCGCTCGACGGCGGCGTCATCATCGTGCATCTCCTGGTCTCGATCTTGGTTCTCCTCGGCGGTGCTAGCCGGAGGAGAAGGGGGCCTGTCCTGGTGTGCGGCATCCTGCGCATCTGGATCGGCACGGGACTGTTGCTCAGGCCCTGCTTGCGTGTTGGTGGTGTCGGCCTCATCGCCCTCGAGGTCGACAACCTTGTCGACGTCGATGGCAGCTTGTTTCTTGGCCTGGTCAGGCGCGAGAGCGGCGTTCGCATCTAAGGGAGCTCTGGTGGGAAAGGAAAAATCAGAAATTAGAGGGAAGCAGAGGAAGATTAAGAGAAACAGCAAAGTACAAATTGGGAATTAACCGAGAAGAAACTTACGCTTTGGTGGAGGGGATCGTTCGTCTCGTTCTCTTCACGACCGTCTTCTTGGTCGTCTTCTCAGCGGGTTTCTTCTTCTTGGCGGGGGGCTCTAGGGCACCGCTGCCGGCCCGTTTGCGGGTAGCAGGTGCAGCAATTGATAGAGGACGGACGACCAAGGTTGCCTCGTCCTCATCCTCGTCTTCTCCCCCGTCCTCAGCATCGGCATCATCTGCAAGGATCGAGAGGAAAGAGGAAAAATTCAGAAACAATAGGCAAAGGGTTAGTTTTTCTCGCAGACAGAACAGGAAAAATCCAATTACCTGCATCCTCGTCCTCGGACCAGTCGCGGAGAGACGTTCCTGCGCGCTGCTTCTCCATTGTGGGAGAATGAGGGAGGTTAATCTAATCCGTGGTCTCGAGGGAGGCCTGGTCGTCTTCTTCTCGATCATCTGACCAATTGCCCTCGAAGCGCTCGCAGCTTTCAGTAAGCTGGCGGTCAAGGATCTGGAGAAACAGAGAAACATGGCAAGTTAGCCGAGTAGCGTGAAGGCATTCTACCCGGATGGGCGTGCAAACACAAAGCACACTAGGCCTAGGGAAATTTGCTAAATATCCTACTCGGCAAGGCGTGCAAACAACAAGCATATTGAGCCTAAGTATTTCTCCTAAGTATGCTACTCGACAAGGCGTGCAAACATCAAGCATACTAAGCCTAGGCAGTTCGATAGAATAATCTACTCGGTGCAGAAGGCAATTGCTAGTCGCAGCCAAGAGAGAAGATTTTCTAGTCGGATGGCATATGTTGAGAGCGGAATAAGGAGAACGTACCCGGGGAATCGGCTTCGTGCGACTGAAAGGGGTGAAACCATACTCCCAGTCGTCGGGGAGGCTCGTGGTCAGAATAGACCTTGCGTGATTGGCGACATCCGCGTCGCTGAGCTCGAGTGTGGTCGTACGGGTGCAATCGCGAGGGCCTCCCAGGTAGCACATTGGATGGGAGCGCCACTGCAGCGGCAGCACGCGATTCTTGATCCAGCAAGCGACGGGATCGTCGCTCCTGAGCCCTTGGCCGATGAGGTAGGCGAGCCGCTCCTCCATCTGCGTCGAGTTGCGGTCATTGGAGGGCTTCGTCTTCCAATTCTGCCCGGTTGGAGCTCGGTTGCTCCACGCGGGCAGATTGATGCGATCCGATATCGGTCCCCCTTCCGTGGCGGGGATGTTCTTGACGTAGAGGAAGGATTTCTGCCACATGCGGACGGAATCCAAGCCCTTGATACGAGGGTGGTTGGTTCCCGCCCGCTGCAGCATCATGGCGCTGCCGGTGTCGGTTACCCGACTACCACCGGCCGCGCCGTCCTTTTTCCCCTTACTCTGATGACGAAGGTGGAAGTACTTCAGCCAAGTATCCACCGTGGGGCGGACGCCAAGAAAGGCCTCGCACACCACGGTGTGATAGGCTAGGAAGACAATGGCGTTTGGAGGGAGGTGGTGCATCTGGACACCGAAGTGATCCAGGAAAGAGCGGAGGAAATCCGATGCCGGCAAGCCGAATCCTCGCGCGAAGTGCGCGAAAAAGACGACATGCTCGCCTTCCTGCGGGGCCGGAACGAGTTCGCCGTCGGACGGCCGGCACTGAACACCAGGAGGAATCCTCCGGGTGTTCACGAGCCAGGAGCAGTCATCGACGGTGACGTGCGAACCAGCCCAGCCGGCGCGAGCAGCCATGGCAAGGGGTGAGCGGATGGTGGAGAGTTGGAGAGATTGGGTGGAGAAAACGAATCCGCAGCAGCGCGAACCGTTGCGCGGCGGCGGAGAGCTCGGCGGAGAAGGAAGAAACAGGGCAGAGAAAGAGGAAAGCACGGAGGAGGAACAAGGGGAAGTTACCGTCGGGGGCATATATACCCTCTCCGCAGATTACCGTTACCATCGGGGTAGTGGGATCGATCGTGGCCAGGATCTTCGTGTGGTGGGGTCTGTGGCCGGTTAGAAACGCACACATGCGCGAGGCGCGCGCGTAACGGCCGCAGCTGATCCCACTACCAGATCGTGGCCAATTACTGCGCTTGATGGGACATAACGAGCCGGTGGGCCCGTCCCGTGAAAACTGGGCGCGTGGCACGTCGTGTCGTGGGCAGCAAAACGACGGGGTCACGGATGCTTGACACGCGTCCAGTCGCAGCACGGAAGGCTGGATAGTGTTGTGCGCTGCAGAGGCGCTAGAGGAGAAATTCTCTAAGTCCTTTTACTCGGACGTAGAGTAGAAGGCTGGAGCTACTCGGAAGACAGGAAACTCGAGGTACCTTCTCAAGTACTACTCGGAGGTTTTTACTCGGCATCTTGAGGTTCAAGGGCTATGTTGCAAAGATTGGTTTTAAGCTGGCAGAGCCTAGTGAACGATTTCGCAAGACTTAACCAGCTTCGGGGACTGCTGTCGGGGGTTACCCCCGAGTAGGGTAAAGGCAAGTGATAAAGGCGACTAACAGAAGAGAGGTTTGGTCGAGTAGCCGCCTACCCGGTACTTGCTACCCGGTCGACTGCTACTCGGTCTCACCTCAAGATGACCAGAAGGAGATATCAATCAAGTTCTGTCCATGCGAGTAGAAGAGTTGGCCCGAGTAAAACTGGCGGGAACCTACTCGGGCCAGAAAGTCAAAGGAGCCATTCTGACACAGGATCCCGCGTATCCTGGGTCCGTACTTGGCACTATTCGAACTACTGTTCATCTGGGGCCGGCCTGCCTGACAGTGACAGCATGGAAGCAGGCGGTCGCAGGATAAGGGGGGCCTACTCTGTGTTTGGCACAGTGATACCAGTCTGTCCCCTTGGTTTTTCCCAACGACTTTACAGAAGCGGCCAAGATTAGGAACCAAAGTTGTCAGCGGGAACTCGGAAGAAGGACGATGTGCACACTATGTCGACACTTGTCTAGATTTGGACATATCCGGCGGGGCACCAGGTATATAAGGTGCCCCGCCGCCTCTTGCGAGAGGCACGTTGGGATCGAACACACCGTGACCTAATTCTTGACCTAGTTCATCATTTAGAGAGAAGAGTGGCTACTCGGTAGCAAGAACTTTGTACTGTGGCTACTCGGTGAGACACCAGAATACACAAAGAAAGGCAGGAGTAGGGGTTTTACCTCCTCACGAGGGCCCTGAACCTGGGTAGATCGTGTTGTTTGCAGTGTTTAGTTCTTACCTCACGCGCCTACTCGTCGCATGATCCCTCCCCGAGCACCTCCAGCGTCCTTTGTCCCCACATCTTTAGCCATCCTATGGCATCTGCCGTGACACCACCACGACAGGTAACCTCATCACTTGGCAAGGTGCCATCCTTTAGAAAGGATAATATGGGCAGAGCCCAACTCGGTGTTTCCCGGATGGGAAACACCGGTTCGTCCGTTTCCATTGGATCAACCACCAATATCTCCTCTGAGTTGAGGACGAGCGTACTCGGAAATTACCCCCTCGATGAATGCGACAGTCCCCGAGTTAGGAGGGGAAGTCCCCGAGTAAGAAGGGACAATCCCCGGGTTGCAGGTGCCAGTCCCCGGGTTGGAGATGGCAGTACCCGGGTTCTCTTTTGCAGCCTCCCAGTCAATCTCCATGGGAATAGCTTCTTCTCCTGGCAGAGACGGAACGAAGATAGACTCCGAGTTGGGTGATGGCTTGATAGATGGCGTTCTCAGATGCTCCAAGGCAATCCCAGCCGGGATGAACTGCCGAGAAGACCCCAACTTGGATAACTCATCAACTGCGTCATTCTCTGCTCGGTGTATATGTTGGAAATCGCATCCTTCAAAGAAGCCAGTCATGGTTTGCACCAGAAAACGATATGACGCCATGTTGGCATCCAGAGCATCCCAGGTGCCGTATACTTGCTGCACCACCAAATCCGAGTCGCCATAACAGATGATGCGCTGCACGTCAACCTCCTTGGCTACCCTCAAGCCATGTACCACGACCTCATACTCGGCCACATTGTTGGATGCCTTGAAATGAATCTGCAGCACATATTTGAGTTGATCTCGCTTGGGTGACGTAAGAACTACGCCAGCACCAAGGCATTCCTTCACTTTGGAGCCATCAAAATGCATCTTCCAGTAGTTGGTTTCCGGCAAGGGAGGCTCATACTGCACCTCAGCCCAATCCACCAGAAAATCCGCTAAGATCTGTGACTTGATGGCTTCTCTTCGCGCGTTCAAGGGAGTGTACGCGGCTATCTCGATCGCCCACTTGGCTACCTTGCCAATTGCATCCTTGTTGCCCATGATGTCCGAGATGGGAGCAGAACTCACCACCGTGATGGGATGCTCTTGGAAGTAGTGCTTCAGCTTCTTGGCACCCAGGTACACGATGTATGTCATCTTCTGGTAGTGCGGGTAGTTTTGCTTGGAGTTGGATAGAACTTCACTCAAATAGTACACTGGCCGTTGCACATTTTTGCCTTCCTCTTCTCGCTCCACCACAATCACCACACTGACTACTCGGTTCGTAGCCATAATGTATAGCAGCATTGGCTCTTTGGGTAGCGGACTAGCCAGGATAGGAGCACTACCCAGCATGGCCTTTAGCTCCTTGAATGCCACATCAGCCTGTGGTGTCCAGACGAACTTGTCACTCTTCTTCATGAGTTGGTAAAGAGGCAAGGCCTTCTCGCCCATTCTGCCCAAGAAGCGGCTCAGAGAAGCCAGGCATCCGGTAAACTTCTGCACATCCTTCAGGGATCTCGGCAAAGACATGCTCTCTATAGCTTTTATCTTTGAAGGATTGGCCTCAATGCCCCGACTGGATACCAAGAAGCCGAGTAGCTTGCCAACCGGGACGCCAAAGGTGCATTTGGTTGGATTCAACTTCATCCTATACTTGCGCAAGTTGGCAAAAGTTCCCTCAATATCACTAAGCAGAGTATGTGTTTTATTCGTTTTGATGACGACGTCATCTACATACACCTGCACATTCTTGCCAATTTGGTCATGCAAGCATTTCTGCATGCATCTCCGATAAGTTGCCCCAGCATTCCGCAACCCAAAACACATGACACGATAGCAATAAGCCCCGTACGGGGTAATAAAGGCAGTCTTTATTTGATCATCCGGGTTGAGAGCTTTCTGATGAAAACCAGAGTAGGCATCTATGAAAGACAAAAGCTCACAACCAGCAGTGAAATCGATCACCTGATCTATGCGGGGTAGCGGAAATGGATCCTTGAAGCAGGCCTTGTTAAGGTCGGTGTAGTCCACGCACATGCGCCATGCGGTGTCGGCCTTGGGGTCCTCCTTCTTCTTCTCAACCATAACCGGGTTGGCTAGCCAGTCCGGATGCAATACCTCCATGATAAAGTTGCTTACCAGCAACTTGGTGATCTGATCACTGATAGCTTTCCTCCTCTCATCACCAAAGCGGCGCATAGCCTGCTTAACCGGCTTGGCATCCTGCCGCACGTGTAGCGAGTGCTCAACCAACTCCCTCGGGACACCCGGCAGATCCTCATTGGACCAGGCGAAGACGTCCCGATTCTCACGGAGGAAGTGGATGAGCTCACTTTCCTATTTCTCTTCCAACCCGGCGCCAATGATGGCAACGGGGTCTGGGAAATCAGGATCAACCTTGACCTTTTTTTGTCTCCTGGGATGCCTGGAACGCACTCCCGTACTGGGAACTCGGCATGCCAGGCGCACCACCTTGCGCTGCTTGCGCCATAGACACCACCTCGTACATCGTTTTCTTCTCGGCCGCAATGACCATGGATTCCGTCAGTTGAGAACTCGCAGAGGAACACTCCAAAGACCTCTTGTAATCACCCGAGATGGTGATGACTCCATTGGGACCATGTATCTTCATCTTCAGGTAAGCATCATGGGTTGAAGCCATGAACTTGGTGAGGGAAGGCCTACCGAGAAGAGCATGGTAGGGGCTCTGAAGATCAACCACCTCGAACTGGATGCACTCGGTACGGCAGTTCTCTCTAGTGTCGAATAGGACATCCATCCAGATGCGGCCGATTGGAGCACAAGATACTCCCGGCACAATTCCATGGAATGTGATCTTGCTGGGTAGCAGCATATTCTTGGCAAGGCCGAGCTTCTTCAGTGTGTCCCGGTACATGATGTTGATGCTGCTGCCGTTATCAATCAGCACTTTGCTAAACCGGACGTTCTTCTCAGGTCCCAGGAAAGTGGGATCCACCACCAGAGCATAGCTACCCGGATTAGGCATCACCCTGGGGTGATCCGCCTTGGACCAAGTCACCTCCTGGTCACACCAGTGCAGATAGTGTGGCACAGCCGGGATCACGACGTTTGCCTCCATTGCGCGCCTGCGCTGCGACTGCTTGTCGACTGGTTCGATGGTGAAGATCATGTAGCTCTCATGGTGTTCCTGGTACTGGTTGCGGTCTCCACCACCATTGTTACCTTTGTTGTTTTTGCCTTGGTTGTTGTTGTTGTTCCTGTTGTTGTGGGTGTAGAAGTTGCGGTTGCGGTTGTTGCGGTTGTCGTAGTTGTAGTTGCGGTTGGCTCCCTGAGCCACTTGATTCACATTCTCCCTTCTCGAAAACACTGCAACCCTAGGAGCAGCTGCTCGAATAGGCTGCACATTGGCATTCGCAGCCGGCAGAGGAGGAGGAGGGGGTAGGTCTTCATTCTTGATGCAGTCCCACCAGCTGCACTGCCGGGTAGTGTGGTTGGCTGGCCTACTCGAATGCCGAGTATGGAAGCTGCATGGCCCATCCTTCGTGTTCCCAAAGATAAAATTCGGAGTTGAATCCGAGTTGCCGCTACTCTGCTGGGGAGCAGTGTAAGGCTTCTTGATGCCTTGGCCCTGATTCTGGTTTTGCCCGTATTGGGCTCCAGCAGTTTTTTGCCTTTGGCTACTCCCAGCAGCCGTGGTCACAACATTCACTTCCTATGGATCATACCGAGTATCAATGCGGTCGCCTCTGCGCTTGTTGCGGAAGTCATTGCGCCTGTTGTCGTCCTGAAACTTCCTTCTCGGCTCGGGAGAATCAAGCAAAGGCTGAGTAGGATCTCCGAGTGCATACATATCTCCAATCTTGATTGTCTCGGTGAGAGTACTCGGCATCTCTCTTTGCAATTTCTGCCGCAGCATGCTGCCATGCCTGCATCCCTTAGCAAACCAAGTAATGGCCTGAGCCTCATTCACACCTTTACAGGTGTTCCTCAGAGTGCTCCACCGAGTAAGATACTCTCGGTCAGTTTCCTCTTCTCGCTGCTTGCAAGCAGACAGTTCCTGCGGCCTATTCGGCCTCTTGTAGGTGCTGGTGAAGTTGTTGATGAAGGCTTCCGAGAAGTCTAGCCAGC
The DNA here is from genome assembly GCA_028641055.1 of Alopecurus myosuroides. Classification (NCBI taxonomy): domain Eukaryota; kingdom Viridiplantae; phylum Streptophyta; class Magnoliopsida; order Poales; family Poaceae; genus Alopecurus; species Alopecurus myosuroides. The sequence continues at coordinate 28,872,635 of CM054063.1, forward strand.
AGCTGATACTGTCCTTGGGCAGGTTGTTGAGCCAAGTCCTAGCCGGGCCCTCTAGCATCTGCGGAACATACCGCACAGCCCATCTCCGATTGCCGCCTGCAATGTGCACGGCGGTGACATAGTCACTCAGCCAGTCTTCCGGCTTGGTACTGCCATTGTAGCACTTGGTCCCTCTGGCCAGCTGAAAATGGTTCACGGAGGGCTCCTCCATGATGCGGCGACCAAAGCATTCTGGGCCGGGTGTCCCCTTGTTCTCGAGCTGCGCGGACCGATTGATCCGGCCAACTTGTACCTTGCATCGCTGGGCTCCAACAAGCGGTCACCCACACGATCAGTGACATCTCTCGGGTCAGCGTACCCGGCCAACCCCATTGCCGAGTACCCATCATCATAGCGGTCTTGCTGCACCGCAGCGGGTTGCACAACCGGATTGGCTACTGGCACAGCTGCACGCGGCGGTGCTGCCGCAGGTTGCTGAGTCCGCTGCCGAGTAGGCTGGGCAGCATGAAGACGAGAAGGCCCTGCATGGTTTCCTCCTTGCTCCTTACTGTGAGCTTTAGTGGCTTGATAGCCTGCTCTTGCAGAGTTGTGTTTCTGACTGGGCTGCCGCGGCACAGCGTGCTGTTTTGCTGCAACAGCCGGATCGTACACCTGCATCTGTCTACTCTTCCCAGAGTGCACACTCTGGTCCCTCTCATTGCCAGGAAGCGGCGATGAGGCCTGACCCATAGATCCGACCGCACGCGAGTGCACAACCTGAGAAGCGCCAGCACCCGGATTGGCTTTCCGGAACTCCTTGTTCTGCCTGCCAGCCTCTAGCACTAGCTCGTTGAGTCTCTCCTGCTGCCTAGCGCGCGCGTCGCCAGTGAGATGCGGCAACTCAGCAGCCACTGCCTCTGCAGCCCTAAGAGTTTTGGCGGGGGTGCTGTATCTAGGCCTACCAACAGTGTCCAAACTAGCAGATTGGTTAGCAGCCCTACCATCTCTAGCTAGCTCAGCGCCTAAGTTGCAACGAGTAACACCTATCTTGCTAGGCAGCCTAGAAACAGGAGTAAAGCCATGCGCTGCATTGTACTCATTTTGCGCAAGGTTAAGCTCAAGCCTAACCTTCTCCAGCTCCTGGGACTCTGCGAGTAGCGCTTGACGCTGCTGCTCGATTTGCGCCCTCATGGCGGCGAGTTCCGCCTCCTTGGGCTGCGGCATGCCCAGCTGCTCGGTGGCGCCTACGCGAGCAGCCGCTATCACCGTAGACGTGGAAGGAGGCAAGTTCTGGTCCTTCTCGTAGGGCTTGTGGACCCTAGCACCCACAGGTTCCTCAATGACGCCAGCGGCAACGGCCGCGCCCTTCCCGGCATATGTAGTCGGGCCTGTCGTCATCGCCTCCACGCTGTCCGCAGAGCAGCCAGTTGGCTTCTCGCGGGCAGCGAGTACAGCAGGAGCATCTTTCGAGACGAGCACCACCTCTGGAAACTTGTGGATGACGGTGGTGGGGACTGATACGTGCATTTTATATCATCATTTATACCCTCCATATAGGCATTATTGGGATGTTTTATCAATGTTATGTCATTGTTTTGCATGTTTTAGATGATTTTATGGGACTTTCCTACAAAGTCCCTATTTTTGGTATTTAATTTCTGGGTGTCAGAAAACACCTGTTTTCATGTTTTTGATGTTTCAGGAGCTACAGGTATCCAAATTGCGAAAGGAAAGAAACCCTGTCAGTTTTTCTTCGGGAGAAAGGCCGTGGGCACAAGACACAAAGGAGGAGGGCCAGGAGGCCCAAAAGTGGGTAGCCCACGCGGCCAGATTCCCTGGCTGCGTGTGGGGCCTCCAAATGGGCCCACAGCACCTCCTCCTCGAGGTCTTTTTGCTGACGACTCCGTCTACCCCGAAAAGAAACACCCTAATTTTCCCAAGACAAGACGGAGCCGCCAGGGCGGCGAAACTCTCGAAACTCTCCGCGGGGGAGACAGATCCTGCTGCTCCGGAGCTCCGGAGAAGGGGGAAATCATCCCCATCTTCATCCCAATCTCCTCCTTGGCGTGGGAGGAGGCATCTCCATCACCATCCTCACCAGCACCTGCATCTCCACCATCACCATCACCGTGATCCACTCCGTTCCCCTCATAGTTTGATCATTGCTACACCCTAGATACGTGTTATTGTACTCCGTTGCATGTTTGGGATTGAGTACTTGTCATTATTTGGTGGTGGATCCATTGTTTCAGATTTTGTTGTACCACATATGTCACCATACATGATCATGTTTGCACGTTGTGAGTAGTTCCCGCATGTTCCTGAGGGCATAGGATGAATTGGCAACGATTTGTTACATGAGATGAGTTGTTATTTGGTCTAGTATTTATCTTTTATGTGATTCTATGATGGTGTTGTACGAACGTCGACTGTACAACACTTCACCTACATGGGCTCATAGGAGAACATCGTAGTGTGGTGACGTGATGATGTCTTTAGGTGACAGGAACTTGAGACAGAGTCGTTGAATTGCATTATGAGGGTACTTGTATCGGGGACCTTAGAGCATAAGGCTATGGTGGGACATCATGTCTTAATAATTCTCGTGCTGTCATTTAATTGGCCACGTGATCCATCATAAGGGGTGATAGTTTATTTATTTAGCTATTCCTATTTGTGGCTCCGTCCGAAGAAGATTAAAACTAGACAAGATATACAAACATGTTATGCAATGAATCACTATGCCAGCTAAATCCGTGCAGCCCTCGGGAACGTTTTCCACATATAAGACTAAAACACACACTTGAGCTTGTCCTCTTGCGCATTAGAGGATTGGGCTTTGTCTCTCATTGAGACCTACTACTTGGTGCAATTTACTTTCCACATTTTACTTTACTTGCACTACACAATTAAAACACAAAAACACATGTTGCTTTTAGTATTCCTTTGTTATTCTACTTACCAGTTTCTTCTGCTCCTCGTGGGTTCGACAACCTTTCTAATTACAAAAGTACTACAATTGATCTCCTGCACTTGGGAGCCATCAAGACACTTTTCTGGCGCCGTTGCCGGGGAGCGTAGCGCTATTGGTAAGAAGTTTGGTAAGGAAACTTGAAAGCTGAATTTTACTTGTTGTTGCATCCTGTTATTATTATGGCTTTTATGAGAGATGCTTCGCTGAAACTTGCTTTATATGAGAGTGCTTATGCTATTAAACCTAAAGTTGTTGAAAAAGCACCTCATGATGATGGTTATATTATTCCCCTTGAATTTGTTAAAGCTGTTAGGAATGAGTATTTTGGAGGGGATGGAACAAAGGATGCAAGTGATCACATACGGGCTATTGAGGATATATTCGGGCTAATTAGGCTCAAGGCTATTTCTGAGGAGGAGGTAAAATGCAAGTTATTGTACCAGTCCTTAACTGGTGATGCTCGAAAATAGTATATGTCCCTGGATGAAGAAATTACACATAATTGGGATACTTTTATGGAGGTTTTCTTTCTTAAATATTTTACTCCTAAAGAGGCTTATGAGAACCGTTGCTTTATATTTAATTTTTGGCCACACCTTGGAGAGAGTATTACTCAAGCTTGGGGGAGGCTTAAGGACCTCCTTCGTAAGAATCCTTGTCATGATCTCACAAATAAACTTATATTGATAAACTTTTATGTGAGACTACCTGATAGGCTAAAGCAATTGTTGGATGGTTCATCTGGTGGAAGCTTTACAAATAATACTGCAGAAGAATCTTGGAATTTATTGGAAATTATTTCGAAGAACTCTAAATATTGGGACCTAGACAAAGGTAATGAAGCTTATTTTGATTATGGATATTCATGTGTAGAAAGTTTCTCTAGTTCTATTTTGTTCAAGAATGTTATTAAAGATTTTGGTCTTGATCCATATGTTGCAATTGAAATAGCTAAGAAATTTGCTGAGCACATTCGAATTCCTAAAAGTGGCTTTGATTATTATGTTGAACTTGTTAAATCTTCTATTGTTGTCCCTAAATTTATTAAAGAAACACCAGTGTCATCTGTAGTAATAGAAGAATATATTGAACCACCTCCCTATCCTGAAAAAGTTACAGAGAATTTGCTTATTGTTGTTACTGACAAAAGTAGAAAGAGATGTTCTCAACCTAAAGAACAGGTGGAAGTCAAGAACCAAGTCTGTATTATTAAGCAATTAAATGAAGAAGATCCTGTTGATGTTTATTTATGTGAAGATGCTACCAAAGTTATTAAAGGGAATTCATCCAAAGTTGGTAAGCCAATTATATCATGCTCTATTGGGACTTCTTGTTATCATGGTTTATGTGATATTGGAGCAAGAATTAGTGTCATTCCATATTCTCTCTATCAAGAAATTAAGCCTGATATTGATCCTATCACCATGGAAGAAACAAGTATGACCATTCAGCTTGCTAATAAAGATTATATTAGTCCCTTTGGAATTGTTAGAGATATTGAAGTATTGGTAGGGAAAATAAAATATCCTACTGATTTTATTGTGCTTGGTTGTCCACAAGATTCTTTCTGTCCTATTATATTTGGTAGACCTTTCTTACATACTGTTGGTGCTGAAATTGATTTGCCTAGAGAAAGGGTATTTATTGAATGTGCTGGAGAGAAACTTGAATTTAATTTTTCTAAATTTGCTGATAAACCTGTTAAGAAAGAACCAAAATCTAAAGATATAATTGAAACTCTTGCTCATATAGTTGTAGCTTCATCAGACGTGGCGGAACGTTATATTCTTAATCAGGAAGAGCCATTTAATGATGCAGAAAAAGAAGCTTTAGAACAAATATTATGGCAGCAACCTCCACAGTTACAATTGCATATCCCACCTAATAATCTAGGAGTACCCCCACCTACTAAAGAAGATCCTAGTTTTGAATTAAAGCCTTTGCCTGAAAATCTGAAATATGCATACTTGGATAAGTAAAATATATATCCTGTTATTATTAGTGCTAACCTTTCAGCTGAGGAAGAAGAGAAATTACTTGATGTGCTTAAATTCCACCGTAAGGCTATTGTTTATTCTCTTGATGATCTTAAGGGCATAAGTCCAGCTCTATGTATGCATAAAATTAATTTGGAAGAAGATGCTAAACCTGTTGTTGATTTCCAACGCCGTCTACATCCAAAAATGAAGGAAGTGGTAAGAAAGGAGGTAATTCGACTCATAGAGGCTGGTATTATTTATCCTATATCTGATAGTAAATGGGTTAGTCCTATTCATTGTGTTCCTAAGAAAGGTGGAATTATTGTGGTTCCTAATAAAGATGATGAACTTGTTGCTCAACGTACTATTGTTGGTTATAGAATGTGCATTGATTATAGAAAATTAAATAAAGCAACTTGTAAGGACCATTATCCATTTCCCTTTATTGATCAAATGTTAGAGAGATTATCTAAACCTTCTCACTTTTGTTATTTATATGGGTATTCAGGCTTCTCTCAAATTCCAGTTCATAGTGATGATCAGGAAAAGACCACTTTTACTTGCCCATATGGTACATTTTCTTATAGGAGAATGCCTTTTGGTTTATGTAATGCGCCTGCTACTTTTCAGAGATGCATGAATGCTATATTTGCTGATTATATTGAAAAGATAGTGGAAGTCTTTATGGATGATTTTTCGATGTATGGTACTTCCTTCGATAATTGCTTGTTCAACCTTAACAAAGTTTTGTAGCGTTGTGAAGACCAACACCTTGTTCTTAATTGGGAGAAGTGTCGCTTTATGGTAACAGAGGGAATTGTTCTTGGGCATCGTATTTCTGGAAGAGGAATATAAGTTGACCCAGCAAAAATTGAAGCTATTGAGAAATTACCATATCCAAGAGACATCAAAGGTATAAGAAGTTTTCTTGGTCATGCAGGTTTTTATCGTAGGTTCATTAAAGATTTCTCTAAAATATCAAAGCCTCTAAACAATCTTTTGCAAAAGGATGTTCCGTTTTATTTTAATGATGATTGCATAGAATCCTTTAATGTTTTAAAGAAAGCCTTAATAACTGCACCTATTATTCAACCTCCTGATTGGAACTTGCCCTTTGAAATTATGTGTGATGCTAGTGATTATGCAGTTGGAGCTGTTTTAGGCCAAAGGGTTGATAAGAAATTGAATGTTATTTACTATGCTAGTAAAACACTAGATGGTGCTCAAAGAAATTATGCTACAACTGAAAAAGAATTTTTAGCGATAATATTTGCATGTGATAAATTTAGATCTTACATAATTGATTCAAAAGTCACTGTGCACTCTGATCATTCTGCTATTAAATATTTGATGAATAAGAAAGATGCTAAGCCTAGGCTAATAAGATGGGTACTTTTGTTGCAAGAATTTGATTTACACATAGTAGATAGGAAAGGAGAAGATAATCCCATAGTTGATCATCTTTCTAGAATGGAAAATATACCTGATGATCCTATTCCTATTAATGATAGTTTTGCTAATGAACAACTTGCCCTTGTTAGTGTTTCTAGTGCTAAAGTTGCATCTCCTTGGTTTGCTAATTATGCAAATTTTATTGTTGGGAAAGTTATGCCACCACGATTTACTTACCAGCAAAGAAAGAAATTCTTTTATGATCTTAGACATTATTTTTGGGATGATCCATTCTTGTATAAGAAAAGTGTTGACGGCATTATTAGACGTTGTGTACCTGAGCATGAACAACAGGCTATTATAAGAGATTGTCATGACAGTCCCTATGGAGGACATCATGCAGGAGATCGTACTGCAGCAAAGGTATTACAATGTGGTTTTTATTGGCCTACTCTATTCAAGGACTGTGCTGAATATATTAAAACTTGTGATAAATGTCAAAGAGTAGGAAACATTGGTAGAAGGAATGAAATGCCTATGAACTATACATTACCGCTTGAACCATTTGATGTGTGGGGTTTTGACTTTATGGGACCATTTCCTGCATCTAGTACAAAACATAGTCACATTTTGGTTGCTGTTGATTATGTTACAAAATGGGTAGAAGAAATTCCTACTAAGAGTGCAGACCATGCCACAACCATGCAAATGCTTAAAGAAATTATTTTCCCTAGATTTGGTGTTCCTAGATTTTTAATTACTGATGGTGGATCTCATTTTATGCATGGTGTTCTTAGAAAAACATTGGCAAAATATAATGTTAATCATAGAATTGCATCACCCTATCATGCTCAAACTAGTGGACAAGTTGAATTAAGTAATAGGGAAATTAAACTTATTTTAGAGAAAACAGTAAACAGAGCTAGATCTGATTGGCCACTTAAAATTAATGATGCATTGTGGGCTTATAGAACTGCTTATAAAAATCCTATGGTATGTCTCCTTATAAAATGGTGTATGGAAAAGCATGTCATTTACCCGTTGAATTAGAACATAAAGCTAGATGGGCTATTAAGAAATTAAATTTTGATTTAAAAACAGCGGGGGAGAAGAGATTGCTTGACCTAAATCTATTAGATGAATGGAGGAATGAAGCATATGAAAGTGCAAAATTGTTTAAATAGAAAGTTAAAATTTGGCATGACAAGAAAATTAAAAGAAATGAATTTAAAGTAGGTGATCAAGTCCTATTGTACAACTCTCGTTTTAAGTTTTCTGCAGGGAAATTAGCTTCAAAATGGCAGGGTCCATTAGTAGTACAAGAGGTATACCGTTCGGGGGCCATCCGTCTTCACGGTGATATGAAAGGTAAACCTCATGTGGTCAATGGACAACGCCTAAAACATTATATTGCAGGAAAGAGCTTCATAGGAACCATCGAGGAGATAAAGTTAATGACACTAGAGGAGGTAATTTTAAGGGATACTGCAGTTTCAGAAACCCAAATTCAATAATTTACAATTATTGTGTTTGGAAATTTCTCGGAATTGCGTGAAAACTTACGGAACTCATTTTTTATGGAAATTAACGTGGGGGACAAGAAAATTTGAAGGAATTGGACCTCGAGGGGGAAAAGAGGATCCCACACGCGGACAGATTCCTTGGCCGCGTGGAGGTACCCCTTTTCCACCTCGGAGTCCCGTTCCGTCTCGTTTTCAACTCCGACGCTTCGTCTTACCCCAAAAAACGTCAATATATACCCCCTTTTGTCGATCTAATCCCGCACCGAGAGTTCTCGCACGATCTTTGTTTTGTCTATTCTGTCTGTCAGGTTTTCCAAGCCATGACTTCGGGAGACTCCTACCAATGCACCTCCATGGACGATGATGATGATGAGCTTGAGGGCAACAGCCCCACATCCATCCACAGGAGGAATAGGAAGAGGAAGGACTACTCGGATGACGAGGACATGGAGCTTCGCGAGATCATGGATGAAGAACCCGACAAGGAAGATGACGAGGCCATCTTCGACATACCACCTCTTGCAACAGCACCTCCATCACCAATCCCTGTTGCTGGCGTACGGGTGAACATGTCTTTTGGAAACAAGAGACAGTCCGCATGTATGAGCACCGGAGGGAAGGCTCCAAGGCACTCACTTGCTAGCAAAAACGCAGTTTCTCCTCTTATTGGCAGGGAAACTCCCACTGAGAAGAATTGCACTGGAGATTGGGATCACCTTATTCCCAAGAAGAAAGCACCAAGCACGGAGTGGAAAACTCCCAAGGAGACGGTGGAGAATGACCTCATGGAAAGGTTGGGAAAAGCTGCAGGAGCATTTGAGCAAGCCTATAACCTCATGATGCGAATCATTGGAGAGCTTAAAGACAACTATGAAGAGAAGAAGAAAAAATAGTGGTGGGCTGAATATTAAAAGGAGATAGCCGCGGAGGACGCAAACTTCTAAGCTTGGGGGAGTTTCACCTATCCCCCGTCTTTTATCAGCTTTATCATGTCTATCTAGTTTTGGTGTGTCTTGCTTTTATTATCTAGTTATCGTTTTCATTTAGGCTTGAGTGAGCTCATTGAGCATTATCATGCATCCCCGTCTTATGGTTTATCAATGAATAATAAAGTATGGTGTCATCCATGATTCCCTTGTTTTTGGGGATTTATGGGTAACACTCATGCAAATGAGCATGGCATATTTAGAGGTTTCAATCACATCTTGCCTTGAAATTAATTAACTTGAGTGTGTTGGACAATTGTAGAATTATCTCAATATGACATAAATCCACTATCTATCTATTAGCTTAATGGCTATTCCGAGCATGTTCACCATGTTATAGTTTCATTTATGCTCTAAATTAAGATGCTTATGTTATTAATTGGCATGGGCTGAATTTGGGATAAGACTCTCACGAACTTTTGATTGAACACATTTATTTCTATTGCACTTAACAAACATGACCCATTAATGGGAGCTAAAAGTTTTGTGGTTGACAAGGATTTTGGTTGGGAGTTGGCTAACACGTGCATCACGTGAAAAGCTTTCAACATTGCACAAAGAAATTTTATATTTAGTTGATGTCATGTGCTTTTGTTTTTGGACTCCTGCCATGCCGAAATGAAATAGAGGAATAGTAAGTTTTGATGAGAAAGTATATATGACTAGAGAAATTGCATTGGGCCGCTAACCCAAGCCATGCTTGATCATGGTGGAAATTTACTTACAGCTAGAGTGGACTCTACAAACACATCCTACAATAAAATAAGAAGCTATGCATATAGTGAATGAAATAAAAAAGGATGATGAGTCTACTACGTTTGTTCATCTTGTTATTGTGACATGGGCTGGTTTCTATGTCATGGGGCAAGAGGTACCTCTTTGCAATTCTCTATGATGTCATTAATACTTATTATGATTGCACAAAGCTTATTAGGAATCTTAAGTTGAGTAATTATGGAGTAGGTTTTCACACTCACGGGGCATGAGACATTCAACCAACACCTTGTCAACCACATTACTTCAACATTCATAAATTAAGATGCTAATGATAAAGGGGCAATGAGAGTCTTAGCCCAATGGATGCCACATTACAATTAGTAATGTAAGCTGAATAGTTTGGAAACTAAATGAGACTTGATCATGTTTTACCTCTACTCATTTATCTTTCTCCAAATGAAAGAGTATAATTCGATTGTCCAACATACAATGGTTATTTGCTTTCAAAAGTATGGGGTGTTTGCTAGAGCTTCGAATATGTTATCCTTATGTGTATGAGTTCTATTCATTCATCTTGCATTAAAACTAAACATGATGATGATACAATGCCCGTATTTATTTATCAACCATAAGTCCATTGATGCATGTAATGATCTATGTTCTTATTTACTCGAGGACGAGCAAAGGTTTAAGCTTGGGGGAGTTGATACGTGCATTTTATATCATCATTTATACCCTCCATATAGGCATTATTGGGATGTTTTATCAATGTTATGTCATTGTTTTGCATGTTTTAGATGATTTTATGGGACTTTCCTACAAAGTCCCTATTTTTGGTATTTAATTTCTGGGTGTCAGAAAAAACCTGTTTTCATGTTTTTGATGTTTCAGGAGCTACAGGTATCCAAATTGCGAAAGGAAAGAAACCCTGTCAGTTTTTCTTCGGGAGAAAGGCCGTGGGCACAAGACACAAAGGAGGAGGGCCAGGAGGCCCAAAAGTGGGTAGCCCACGCGGCCAGATTCCCTGGCTGCGTGTGGGGCCTCCAAATGGGCCCACAGCACCTCCTCCTCGAGGTCTTTTTGCTGACGACTCCGTCTACCCCGAAAAGAAACACCCTAATTTTCCCAAGACAAGACGGAGCCGCCAGGGCGGCGAAACTCTCGAAACTCTCCGCGGGGGAGACAGATCCTGCTGCTCCGGAGCTCCAGAGAAGGGGGAAATCATCCCCATCTTCATCCCAATCTCCTCCTTGGCGTGGGAGGAGGCATCTCCATCACCATCCTCACCAGCACCTGCATCTCCACCATCACCATCACCGTGATCCACTCCGTTCCCCTCATAGTTTGATCATTGCTACACCCTAGATACGTGGTATTGTACTCCGTTGCATGTTTGGGATTGAGTACTTGTCATTATTTGGTGGTGGATCCATTGTTTCAGATTGTGTTGTACCACATATGTCACCATACATGATCATGTTTGCACGTTGTGAGTAGTTCCCGCATGTTCCTGAGGTCATAGGATGAATTGGCAATGATTTGTTACATGAGATGAGTTGTTATTTGGTCTAGTATTTATCTTTTATGTGATTCTATGATGGTGTTGTACGAACGTCGACTGTACAACACTTCACCTACATGGGCTCATAGGAGAACACCGTAGTGTGGTGACGTGATGATGTCTTCAGGTGACAGGAACTTGAGACAGAGTCGTTGAATTGCATTATGAGGGTACTTGTATCGGGGACCTTAGAGCATAAGTCTATGGTGGGACATCATGTCTTAATAATTCTCGTGCTGTCATTTAATTGGCCACGTGATCCATCATAAGGGGTGATAGTTTATTTATTTAGCTATTCCTATTTGTGGCTCCGTCCGAAGAAGATTAAAACTAGACAAGATATACAAACATGTTATGCAATGAATCACTATGCCAGCTAAATCCGTACAGCCCTCGGGAACGTTTTCCACTTATAAGACACAAACACACACTTGATCTTGTCCTCTTGCGCATTAGAGGATTGGGCTTTGTCTCTCATTGAGACCTACTACTTGGTGCAATTTACTTTCCGCATTTTACTTTACTTGCACTACACAATTAAAACACAAAAACGCATGTTGCTTTTATTATTCATTTGCTATTCTACTTACCAGTTCCTTCTGCTCCTCGTGGGTTCGACAACCTTTCTAATTCAAAAAGTACTACAATTGATCTTCTGCACTTGGGAGCCTCACAGCGTAGACCTCCATCCCGTCATGTCCCCTCTGTACTTGACAAGACTGGACGGCTGCCTAACCCTGCGTCACTTATGATCACAAACCTAGTAAGTTGAACCGCACGCGGGTACGAACGCAGGATACGCGGGATCTCCTGTCAGAACGGCTCCATTGACTTCTGGTCCGAGTAGGATTGCCATCCGTCTACTCGGACCAACGTCTCTACTCGGACAAACATAACTTCCTTGATATCTTCTCTTGGCCTTTGGTGGGTACGGCCGGATAGAAACCTACCGGGTAGCAAGTACCCGGGTAGCCGTCTACCCGGTCAACAGCACCTTGACCTTCACTTTATCACTTGCCTGACCCCTACTCGGGGGGTAACCCCCCGACATTACCCCAAGATTTCCTGTCTTAAATGTTTTGTTGCGCAGCCCGTGGGTGTATTGAGTGCGACTACAGCTGGGATTACCCCAAGATTTTTTTGTCTTAAAACGTTTTTTTGTGCCTCCCCGAGTGTATCGAGTGCGACTACGGCTGGGAGTTACCCCAAGATTTTCTAGTCTTAAACGTTTTGCTGCGCAGCTCTCGAGTGTATCGAGTGCGACTACTGCTGGGAGCTACCCCAAGATTTTCTGCCTTAAATTTTTTGTTGCGTAACACCCGAGTGTATCGAGTGCGACTACGGCTAGGAGTTACCGCAAGATTTTCTGTCTTAAAACATTCTATTGCGCAGCCCCGAAGTGTATCGAGTGCGACTACGGCTAGGAGTTACCCCAAGATTTTCTATCTTAAAAGTTTTACTGCGCAGCCCCCGGATCTAGCTGTAGCTTTGGATTTGGGTGAGGCTGCGACTAACTTTGTAATTATAATTGTAAACCAGATAGTAAAAAATTCCTCGGGGAAGAGGGGTAATATTTGATTTGATCGATAGAGATACATAAATGGCTAAGATAGCCTTATTATAGATTGTATTGAATAATAAAATTGTATGCATTAAAAAAAAATGTAGCTGCGATACGTTCAACCGTTTCTTGTAGGAGTTCCTTGTCCTTAAGCATGCGCCATTCTCGAGTATTTCTCCTACGTCGTACGGTCCTTCACATAAGGTTCCTTTTGTGCTCCAAATGACTGTGAAATTTTGTTGAACTCAATGTCACAGCTATCTGATTTTTTTGTAATTTCCTCGCACTGTGATAACTCCCTTAGGTCCTGGCATTTTAATCAGCAGGTAGGCATAGTGGGGTACTGCCATGAACCCCCAAAACGCTTTCCGTCCAGGTATTGCGTTGTACTATGATGGCCAGTCAACTACTTCAAAGTCGAGCTTTTAATTCCTGTAGTTTCTGCGTTCTCCAAAGATTACATCGAATAGTACTGTACCCAATGGTTTTTCCTGGTACGATCCCATGGAACGTGTTTTCTGAGTGCTTTAGATTGCTTATTGGTATATTCATCTCCTTCAGAGTTTCTGCATAGGTGATGTTAATTCCACTTCCTCCGTCCATGAATACTCCACTCAGATCATAGCCTCCAATTTGTGCTTCAAGTACCAATGCTGCCTTTCCTTGGAAGGGGACTCGAAGCGGATGATCGGCTTTGGAAAAGGTGATGTTCTCGTCGGACCAATCTAAGAACTCGAGTGTCACAGGGGGTGAAATTTATGCTAGATTCGCCTGCCATGTTATAAGATTTTGGCTTTGTTTGGACGGAGCGCCTTTCTGAATCATGTAAATTTTCTCTTTAGGTTTCGGATACTTGTCTTGCTCTGGATAACGCACTCTATATTGATGATGTATTGTTGCAGCTTGATGTGCTCTTGGTACTCCTTGTGTTGGAGGTTGTGGCTGAGGTTGGACGACTGTTGGTCCTGGAGGAGGTGGTGGCGCCCCAATAGCTATCACTCCTGGGACTGCTGGGAATCTTGCTTGTTGCGCTTCTCTTTGCTTCCTATAGGATGCCTCCATGAGCAAGTTGAATCGACGATAGTCCTTCAGCTCGTGGTTGGATCTAGGTATTCCATTATCATTTGTGTAGAGGTGGTTTGGGCATGGTCCCTCGAGTTGCTCCTCGATTGACATGGGTGGTAACCCATCCGCCCTGATCTTCCGTGGTTTCCACTCGCGTTTCTGTTCTTTCCTGTGGTCGCGTTCGGCTGGTCAAGCCTTTGTTGGCGCAGTAGTCATTACTGTGAGTACCGGGGAACTCATATACAACTAACTCAGGTTCTATATCATCAAATACCCGATTATTCCGCTTTCCCCTTCTGTTTCCTCGGGAGAATAGGGGGTATCCATATGACCTTCCTCGGGTGAGTGTGGGTGGCTGTTACGAGCTGACTCTTCTCCTTCCACCCAACTGTTTGCTACTTCCATGAGCTTACTCATTGTTTTGACTCGAGTTCTGCCAATGTACCCTTTTAGGTCCATTCGGCGGAGTCCTTCTTTGAAGCTCTCTATAGCCGTTTCATCTGAGATTTCTTCTGCACTATTTTTTAACGCGGTCCATTTCGGAATGTATCCGCGGATATTCTCGTCCGATCTCTACCTGCAAGCCTTTAGCTGCCTGTCTGTTACCAGCCGTTTGCAAGTAGATCTAAAATTCTGTACGAAATCGTACTCGAACTCTTCCCAACAGCTATGCTTCTTCTTGGGTCGACTCTTTAACCAGTTTCTTGCGGCTCCGACTAGTTATAGTTGTATGTACTGCATTGCCGTTGTTTTATTTCCCTTTTGGAACCTTACAGCTGTCAGGTAATCGTCCAACCATGCTTCGGGTTCCTGGTAACCGTTGTACTTGAGTGTTTCAGCTGTTAATTTGAATTGCCTCAGCTCTGTGCCGGATCTCTCGATTAAAACAGGGAGGACTGCAGAGTTCCTCATCGTCCGATTCAGTCGAGTCATATTCTAGATTTCTGTCTTAGGTTCTACCTATCCTTGGGGGGTGGTGTTTCTGCTTCTCTTTCCCTCCTGTGCATGTCAACCTTATTCCGTGTGATCTGATCTCGTAGGTTCCTTGGGGCTTCCTCCTTGTGCACCGCTGGGGTATTCCTGGCTTTTCTTTTGGCCGCTTTGTAGGTACTTCTACTCGTCGGACTGTTGTCTCTGTTTGCGGAACAAATTTCTTCTTTAACTCCGCGCTCTCTATGCTGAGTCCTCGCAACATGTCGTCATGCACTTCTCCACGAGGGTCACCTGGTAATAGTTTGAAGGACATCAAGTACGTATGGACTTGCAGAAGCCTTTCCTGGGGCGTTCTAGGCGCCAGTTTTTCTATAGACCCGGGTTCTTCTAAGTCCTATTCGAGGTCAAGCGTCTTTTGAGTGCCCTTCATGCGGTCACTCGGCATATCTTTGGGGCTTGATTGCCGTTTGGTAGCAGGTGGTTTCTGCTCTCCGTCACCTGAGGCTTCTGTTGAGTACACTTCCAGGACAGTCGTGTCGCTTAACTCCCTCTACATTTTGTTCAACTGCTTCATGTGCGTTGATAGCTTCCACTTGTGGGGCATGCGTTTTTTCTGAGTAGCATCTGGTGCGAGAGGAAGTCCTTACTCGACTAGCGAGGCGACTAACTCCATTGTCTCCTTTGTCACATATACCTTACGCCTTTCGGCTCTGCCCTTTTTTCTTTTAATCGTGGACCCGGAGTTGGCCCCAAGTTTGCTTTCATTATCTGTTGAAGATCGAGTTTCTAGCGGTAGGGATTTTTATGGTCCCACATCGCTGTTATCTTCACTTTCTTCGTCGTCTCCTCCGTCCTCTTCCTTGTCATGTGTTACATCATCGGTTTTGAGTGGGTCAGTCTTCTCGCCACTATCGGTTTTGAGTGTTACATCATCGGAGATAGAATTGAATAGGTGAGGAGGCGAGCTGCCGTAGGACAATGCATGCATGGAAATGATTGCAAATGGCTGCATAAATTTTCTAGCTAGGACACCAGGGGTAACTCAGCCCATCCCATTCCTAATTTAGCTCCTTGAAAGCTCTCCTATGTATTTGTGTTTAATCCAGAACACAAACTAAAACTAAACGGAGGGAGTACTTTCTTCCTAGGCTCGATGGTGAAACAGAATGACCGGTAGTTAGATCTAGCATCCTCTTGGTGAGTGCGCCGACGCAACTTAATCAAGTATGTGCAGAACACAAGGGCGCGCGAAGCATGTCCATCAATCTTATGCATGTGGACATGTCTAGAAGTTGACTCCTAGGAGTTGAGCCTAGTCTTTCTGGCATAGAGAAAAAATCAATGGGTTGTCGATTGCCCCAAACGGTAAATTTCCAAGGTAGATGATTTGAAACACCTAACTTAAAAATAAACCCGTGGAAAGTTCCTATAATTCTTAAAATAAAATTGAAGATTGTATGGCTCCCTTTAAATTCGAGGAATATTCACACCCATTGAATTACCTAATAACTTCTTCTCCATCTGTAGTTCTTATATTTCTGAAGTAACTTTTTGGTAAATCTATAATTCTAGTTGGCTTCATCATTCTTCACAAGCTAAACACACGTGGATGCTTGCCACTAATGAAAAGGACTTACCTAATTTTATAAAAGTTATCGTTCAACTTGGTTATGCTTTAGATGGTACAAAATGAAATAAACCAAGTTCTCAATGCATGACTAAACTTTCGCTCTATCTCTTAAACCTGCAAAAAAAAGTGGTCAGCGGTCTCTCTTATGGCTCTTTCGCCCAGAATGCCAATGGAATCAAAATAGGTGATTTTAAGCTATGTTTACATATATTTTTTTATAAGCGTACGTTGAAACTTTACGACAAAATATAGATCTTGTATTAATGAGATATTATCAAATAAATATATATAGTTGCATATCATATTTTGGTGCCATATACGTGTTACAAATCGTAGGCGCACAATCGATCTACCGAGGACCAAGCAATCACAGCACGATGACGACACCGAGATTTGGTAACGCAGTTCGGCGAACTCGACTACATCTGTGGGGCATGACTATGCGCGCTCCTCCCCATCGATACCGCTGCACCGGCCGCCTTGGTCGCCGGCACAAGCCGCCGGCTCCCCTTGCGCGCCTGCTGCTATCAAGTCGCCGTCGACGACAAGCCCGCCGAGGCAATACAGACGCACCAGATCTCAACGCCACGCCGGTCCGGCCGCCCCTACCACGGGCGCCGGACCGTCCTCTCGTGATCTTATGTCTAGCCTACCAGTTTTCGTCGTGTCTATATGGGCTACTCCCGGTGCCTTTATATATTAGGCCAGGTTACACGTGTCCGACTCAAACACCTAACCTTCCGTTTAATTACAAGTCCTAGCGTAGCCCTACTCGTACACATATTCGACATATATTCCAACAAACTCCACCTTGGCGAATATGCCCTTCGCCATCTTGAAGCCGTCATGCCGAATCTTTGTATACCTGGACTTGAACCATTAATCATGAGCTCAGCTGCTACTCCCTTGACTCCATATGACTCCACCTGCAACCGTACTTCTTTCCTTGTTTCACCACAGTCAATGCTCCCACGAAAATTAAGTTCTTCCTCACTCTTGTCTTGTGCTCCCAACTCTCCGGAGTATCCGTCCACCGCCATCACACAACGATCATAAAGTCACCATATCGACAACGCCGTTGCATCGTCACATTGGTAGCCTCGTCCTTGATCCATGTGAAAGTGAACAACTCACATATTAGGTGTCACAAATAAGAGTTACCTGAACTCATCATTCTCGCTATTGTTGACTGCATCTCTGAAACCTTGAAGAAATTTCGCCGTTGCTTTAAGTCATCTCCAGTCAAATTCACAACCGTCTCATCACCGCTTTCACAGATCCTCCATGGCCCACACTCATCCATCTCCATGGTCTTGATAGATAGTTACCATCATGAACCTGTTACTCGCCAACACTGCTTCAGCCCCCCTTACACTCATGTCTGACCATATGTCTGACCGCCAGTGCCTGGTTTGTCGCTGTGTCCCGTGCTTACCGCACGCCTCGCCGCTATTACCGCGTCGAGCATCAACAATCTTGGCCAAGATCTCAAGGGTCGCTAACCCACACCATCTCAGACTCCTACTGCAGATACCACCAGTCATACCTAACCGGTGCCGAGTTCCACGTATCTCTCGAACCGTGAGCTCCAGTCCGACCAACGTGCTTCTCGCTGACTAGGCTTCGACTCTCCGAGCTCTTACGCCGTAGCCCCTCATCAGCCGAGTGGAATCTTTCGCAGACTCCAGCTCCACCTTCAACATGCCTCCATGGTAGATGATCAGTCCACCCCGCGCCCGTTGACTCCAAGCTCTCCATATGCATGCCGTCTTGAATCAACCTTGCGCCGCCGCATGTCGAAGCACGCATAACCATGCGCCGCGTGTTGCCACGCCACAGAATTCGGACACCATCAGCCATCACGCTCCTACGTCGTCGTTGCCGATCTTCACCGTATTCTGTCCCGTCAGACTGTCCGGTCCGACCCAGCCGAATTAACGACTGCAACCATACTACACCTTGCGCCTAATACACCTGCCAAATTGCCGTGCACCGCCCGGCGCCCGTATATGCACGATCCTCCATGACACACTCCAAATTTCTTAGGTGCATCACCAATCTGCCACCTTCGTGTAGTTTCACGTGTACAATTAGCAACACATCATAAAATTCAGCTTTGGTAGCTCCTTAGGGTGCCCGTAGCATGTCCCCACAACTCCCAATCTTTTTTTTTCTAGCACGTTGCTTTCCATGCACGCATCTACCGCATGATGTAGATTGACTTTTTTTTTTCCCAATCAAATCTCACGTGCTGCCTGTATACGACTCGCTGCATGCTTGGCTCGCTTGTTTCCATGCACGAGTACAACACCTCTGCAGCACACGCCAGCACCGATCGATCGCATCCATCGCGTTCATGTCCTAGCCACCTAGGCACGGCCTGCACGCACGTGCCCTTCGCCGCAGCACGCGCTTGCTCCGCGTAACCGCACGGCCTGGCCGCCTAAGACTCCCGGTGCATGATCAACTAATCTGCTCACCACGCATTGGTCCCGATCCAATCTGCTCTTGACGATTCCGCCTAGACAACACTGATGATCTTCTCCGGTCCACTTTTCCTCTAGATCAAAATCCGTGGCCTTCAACCTTGCTCTGATACCACTTGTTACAAATCGTAGGCGCACAATCGATCTACCGAGGACCAAGCAATCACAGCACGATGACGACACCGAGATTTGGTAACGCAGTTCGGCGAACTCGCCTACATCTGCGGGGCATGACTATGGGCGCTCCTCCCCATCGATACCGCTGCACCGGCCGCCTTGGTCGCCGGCACAAGCCGCCGGCTCCCCTTGCGCGCCTGCTGCTATCAAGTCGCCGTCGACGACAAGCCCGCCGAGGCAATACAGACGCACCAGATCTCAACGCCACGCCGGTCCGGCCGCCCCTACCACGGGCGCCGGACCGTCCTCTCGTGATCTTATGTCTAGCCTACCAGTTTTCGTCGTGTCTATTTGGGCTACTCCCGGTGCCTTTATATATTAGGCCAGGTTACACGTGTCCGACTCAAACACCTAACCTTCCGTTTAATTACAAGTCCTAGCGTAGCCCTACTCGTACACATATTCGACATATATTCCAACAATACGGACGGTGGTGTTTGGCAGGGAGAGTGCGATGGCTGGTGCAATTCGCAGCAAGGGCTCTATTAAAAGGGCTGTGTCGAGCAGACGTAGAGGTCGCAGGTGCACAAACTTCGACCGCCGCGGAAAACAACCAGTCGGTGAGCTCCATTGTCACGTCGAGTGGGGAAGACGCCGTGAACGTCTCGGGATTGCGTGGTGTAGTAAATAAAGCTGACTTTGGGCACGGACAAAGTCCACGCAAACTTTAATATCACGCGGTCACGTCTTTGGGTCTGACACGTTCAGAAGTGTTAGGGCATATATAAAGCCCCCAAATTGGACCGAAATCGATCCTGATTTGGTCCGTTTAGGTTGGTCTGAGGACGGACGCTGGGCTAGACCCGCGATTTGGGACCAAACCATCACGCAACCCCAAAATTAAATTTGAAAACAAAAACAAAACATGAACTTAACTTAAACTAGATGCATTTCATATATAGCCCGAAGGCCAACGCATACAATTTGGCCCGAAGGCCAGTACATACATAAAATAAAAATATAAACAAAAAAACCATAGCTAGCTCCTATGGTTCGCCTGTGGAGCCCGCTGGTTGAGGCCTCCTACGGGCCGGAGCGCCTACTCGTCGTCGACGACCTGGGCCGATGCCTGCTCCTTGGTCGGAGTCTCCGGGGCGGGAGGGGTCTGCGGGCGGAGGAGCCCATGGCCGCCTCGCCTCGCGGTCATGCCACGGTGACCACTCACCTCGTCCGCTGATGCCTCGATGGTGGCCGCCAGATCTGGCCATATCTCGGAATGTGCCTCCAGCGAGGCCTCGATAGCGCAACGGAGTTTGCCGTCATTATCTGTTGAAGTTCGAGTTTCTAGCAGCAGGGTTTTTATGGTGCCACATCGTTGTTATCTTCACTTTTTTCGTCGTCTCCTCCGCCCTCTTCCTTTGTCATGTGTTACATCATTCGTTTTGGGCGGGCCAGTCTTCTCGCCACTATCCTCGCTCTCGGAAGATTACTGTTCAACACGCCTGGCCATTGCGACGAAGTGCACGTGAGGGTTAGCCAAGTAGGAGTACTCGAAGCTCTCCTCATTGAGTGACAGTTGCGAGAACTCTGGCACAATTGTCTCTTCTAATTGATGTGGGTTGAAGTCCTTCAGACGTATCACTCCCGCGCGCCCCAAACGAAGTTTACGCTTCCAATCTTCAGAACGATGCTCTTGTCGAGGCATTCGAATGCCGTTCGTGAAGCCGGCGAGGTCCTGGTGAAGTCGACTGACCCGAAACGGATTGAATCCGCCTAGATCGCTGATTTGTAGATCGATGATGCGATCGACGCAGCCACAAATCCATGGCTGCCAATGTCGAGGATGTGAACCCAACAGTCCACATGGTTAGGAGCCCAGGGTTTTGTAAAGGAAGACGGCGCTGGTGGACTACCCGATTTGATAGGTCGATGCCGCCAGACTTATTTCGATGGTGTAAAAAGGTGTAGACTACAGGGGTTGCTCTCCGGAGTTTGGATCTCGGCTAGCTCTGAATCTAGGGTTATCTGTCCCTGTTGTGACCCCCTCCCGTGCATTATATAGGTAACATGTTTCTCAAGGGTTATACATGTATTGGACTTCGACTCCAAGTCGGTTACTAGTCTTCCGTAATCTTGTTGACGTAGACTTTCCTTCTCTTGCGTCCTGAATCTTTGTGGGCTTCCGTACATAGTGCTTGAGGAGTCCTTAGTACCCTCTTAATGGGACGCACCGGGTACCCTCCTAAGGGAGGGTCTCTCGGGTAACCCCACAACATCAATGCATGACAATTTTTTTGTGTGGCCATCTGTTCAACCGGGAAAAAAGTGTATAGTGGTCTCTCTTATGGCTCTTCCACATATAACACCAATGGAATCACGATTATAAGTATTTTTTATAAGCGCACATTGGAAAGACCAGGCTTAAAAAGTCTACTAGAATTGTGTTATTAATGAGATATTACCGGATCAATATATATAGTTGCGACACCTATTTTGGCGCCATGTAGGGATGGTATAAGACTTCATACCATCAAGAAAATAAAACAGAGGTATAATATCATTATATTGATCTATTAATAAAATCTCAGTGCAAAGCTATTTACCTGGTCTATTTTAATTAGTTTCTCTATGTCTATGTGTCATGCTAATGTACTATAGAATGATACTTATATAACCTCTCTTTACATAAAGTTAATAAATATCATCCTACTATCATCATATTCATTTATGAAATCTCAATGCAAATATTTTTACATGGTCAATATTATTAATTTTTCTGGATCTATGTGTCACGATACTTTAATAGAGGTCCGTATATGACCTATCTTTATTAATTGTTGAGACTTCGGCTTATTATTGATTTTTTACTTCAATATAGATAAATGAATTTCCTATTATGCGGGCATAAGAATGTGACTTCGCCAAGGTCCTATTATTATATTTAAACAATGCGATCACACTTGTTACTCCCTCCGTTCACTTTTTAGTTTGCATTCTAGCTTTTCTAAAAATTTCCCTTTTACTTTGCGTTTTGGGATATGTGCCACTTGATTTCCGAATTTCCCCCCACAATTAGTCTTCCAAAACATTAAAGTATTAAGGAAAACCACTAGCATTTAATCCGATCTATGGTCAGCGGAGTTGAGAGTGTAGCATGGACGGAGATAGAATTGAATAGGTGAGGAGGCGAGCCGCCGTAGGCCAATGCATACATGGAAATGATTGCAAACAGCTGCATAAGACGTGGGATAGCACCAGGGGTAACTCAGCCCATCCCATTCCTAATTTAGCTCCTTGAAAGCTCTCCTAGTATGTATTTGTGTTTAATCCAGAACACAAACTAAAACTAAACGGAGGGTGTACTTTCTTCCTAGGCTCGATGGTGAAACGGAATGACCAGTAGTTAGATCTAGCATTCTCTTGGTGAGTGCGCCGACGCAACTTAATCAAGTATGTGCAGAACACAAGGGCGCGTGAAGCATGTCCATATAAGATGCATATAAAACATTGTATGAAATCATCAATCCTGCCATCACTCTTATGCATGTGGACATGTCTAGAAGTTGACTCCTAGGAGTTGAGCCTAG
This sequence comes from Alopecurus myosuroides, assembly GCA_028641055.1. Taxonomy (NCBI): domain Eukaryota; kingdom Viridiplantae; phylum Streptophyta; class Magnoliopsida; order Poales; family Poaceae; genus Alopecurus; species Alopecurus myosuroides. The sequence goes on from CM054063.1 coordinate 28,895,125, forward strand.
TCTTTCTGGCATAGAGAAAAAATCAATGGGTTGTCAATTGCCCCTAACCGTAAATTTCCAAGGTAGATGATTTGAAACACCTAACTTAAAAATAAAACCGTGGAAAGTTATTATAATTCTTAAAATAAAATTGAAGATTGTATGGCTCCCTTTAAATTCGAGAAATATTCACAGCCATTGAATTACCTAATAACTTTTTCTCCATCTGTAGTTCTTATATTTCTGAAGTAACTTTTTGGTAAATCTATAATTCTATTTGGCTTCATCATTCTTCACAAGCTAAACACACGTGCATGCTTGCCACTAATGAAAAGGACTTACCTAATTTTATAAAAGTTATCGTTCAACTTGGTTATGCTTTAGATGGTACAAAATGAAATAAACCAAGTTCTCAATGCATGACTAAACTTTCGCTCGACTGTCTCTTAAACCTGCAAAAAAAGTGGTCAGCGGTCTCTCTTGTGGCTCTTTCGCCCAGAATGCCAATGGAATCAAAATATGTTATTTTAAGCTATGTTTACATATTTTTTATAAGCGTACGTTGAAACTTTACGACAAAATATAGGTCTTATATTAATGAGATATTATCAAATAAATATAGGAGTATATATAGTTGCATCTCATATTTTGGTGCCATATACGGATGGTGGTGTTTGGCAGGGAGAGTGCGATGGCTGGTGCAATTCGCAGCAAGGGCACTATTAAAAGGGCTGTGTCGAGCAGACGTAGAGGTCGCAGGTGCACAAACTTCCACCGGCGCGGAAAACAACCAGTCGGTGAGCTCCATTGTCGCGTCGAGTGGGGAAGACGCTGTGAGGACTTCCGTAATGGGGGTATCTTAGCGCGGGATCATAGGCAATTTGCTTACGTGGCACCCTATTAAATGATGAAAGAGATTGTAGTTGTATCTTATATAAGATACAACTCTTACACGAGATCATAGGCAAAAAAGATTGATAGGCCAATCACAAGCAAGTATTAGACCAAAAGCATTTAATTCTACTTGGCTTAGATACAACATATAACATACAATGCATTAGGGTGGTCGTTTCTTACATTTTTCTTCTACCTAGGATAGCGCGCTAAGATACATTGCATTACGGAAGGCCTGAACGTCTCGGGATTGCATGGTGTAGTAAATAAAGCTGACTGTGGGCATGGACAAAGTCCACGCAAACTTTAATATCACGCGGTCACACCTTTGGGTCTCACAAGTTCAACAGTGTTAGGGCATATCCAAAGCTCCCGAATCGGACGGAAATCAGTCCTGATTTGGTCCGTTTAGACTGGTCTGCAGACGGACGCTAGGCCAGACCTCCAAGTTGGGACCAAACCATCACAAGGAAACCCCCAAATTAAATTTGAAAACAAAAATAAAACATGAATTTAACTTAAACTAGATGCATTTCATATATAGCCCGAAGGCCAACGCATACAGTTTGGCCCGAAGGGCAGTTCGCCTGTGTCGCCCGCTGCGGTCGGGGCCTTCCGCGGGCCGGAGCGCCTACGCGTCGTCGACGACCTAGGCCGTCGCCTGCTCTTGGGTCGGAGTCTCCGGCGGGGAGGGGTCCGCGGCCATGCGGGCGCAGGAGCCCATGGCTGCCTCGCCTCGCGGTCATGCCACGGTGACCACGGCACCTCGGCCGCCTATGCCTCGATGGTGGCCGCCAGATCTGGCCACATCTCGGAATGTGCCTCCAGCGAGGCCTCGATGGCGCAACGGAGTTTGCCGTCCTTATCTGTTGAAGTTCGAGCTTCTAGCAGCAAGGATTTTTATGGTGCCACATCGCTGTTATCTTCACTTTTTTCGTCGTCTCCTCCGTCCTCTTCCTTGTCATGTGTTACATCATCGGTTTTGGGTGGGTCAGTCTTCTCGCCACTATCCTCGCTCTCGGAAGATGACTATTCAACACGCCTGGCCATTGCGACAAAGTGCACGTGAGGGTTAGCCGGGTAGGAGTACTCGAAGCTCTCCTCATTGAGTGAAAGTTGCGAGAACTCTGGCACAATTGTTTCTTCTAATTCATGTGGGTTGAAGTCGTTCAGACGTATCACTCCCGCGCGCCCCAAATGAAGTTTAGGCTTCCAATCTTCAGAACGATGCTCTTGTCGAGGCATTCGAACGCCGGTCGTGAAGCCGGCGAGTACCTGGTGAAGTCGATTAACCCGAAATGGATTGAATCCGCCCAGATCGCTAAGTCGTAGATCGATGATGGGATCGACAGAGCCACAAATCCAGGGCTCGAAATTCCCATAGACGACACCAATGTCGAGGATGTGAACTCAATAGTCCACATGGTTAGGGACCCAGGGTTTTGTAAAGGAAGGCGACATTGGTGGACTGCCCGATTTGATAGGTCGATGCCCGCCGGACTTATTTCGATGGTGTAAAAAGGTGTTGATTATAGGGGGTGCTCTCCGGAGATTGGATCTCGGCTAGCTCTGAATCTAGGGTTATCTGTCCCTGTTGTGACCCCCTCCCATGCATAATATAGGTAACATGGTTCTCAAGGGTCATACATGTATTGGACATCGACTCCAAGTCGGTTACTAGTCTTTCCTAATCTTGTTGATGTAGACTTTCCTTCTCTTGCGTCCTGAATCTTTGTGGGGACCCAGCACTCCACTACATGTTTAGTGCGCAAGTCATTGACATAATACTCACAGAAGGACTTATCCGTGAATATTACATCCCTCAGAGTGGTACAACAGAAATATAGCAGATCCAAGCAAATATATATGATACAGGCTTCATTAAAATATCTCGAGAATCTCTTTGATGAATCAAAGAAGATCTCATGCAAATGAAACATCAGAAGAAGCAATTCGAAGCTCCAAGCTGGAGAATAACTCTAGCTCAGAACTTAATCCACTATGGCTGATCTGAGCCCTAATCTATGGCTTATGAGAATCTAATACCAAGAATGGACTCCACCTACATCTTGATAGCTTCTCCTCCACTAGCATTGTTGATGACGATGCTTCACTGGCTAAGTAAGAGATGACTCTACCTAGCTTAATGAGGTAGCGATGGCTTCACGATGACGACTTCCATAAGGGCTCCAACTCTAAGTAGGGGGTCAAACCGGAACGAATGAGTAACGAGCGTTACTCAACAAGTTCATGATACACAGTGGGTAGTTTGATGCACTAATTACAGCTTTAGATTCGAAAGAGTCATAAGCAAATGCAAGGTTTTGAAAATCTTTCTTCAAGAGGTTGCTTTTAATTTCGAAGACTATGCCCGCGTGATCTTCACATGACTAGAACTTCATGGAGTTGCCTTTCCTGCGGCGTTCGCAGCTCCTTCCGAGAAAAGGGGTAACATGCCACAACCTTTTACACTTCGTAGAGGTGCGTTACTTTACCCATAGGCGATCAAGAGAAGAGCACCCAAGACTTGGTAGAGGATTTTGATATGATATGGTCACGGTAAGTTTTTATGAATTTTTCAAACTTTAGCAAGAGAAGGGCACCCAAGACTTGGTGCCATGCCGGGGCGTATAATGGAGATCATGCCGCAAGACCATATGATACTGCACTTTAATATAAGTGATGTAATTGTGTGTTGTGTGCATGTTATTGTTTGGTAGTATTATATCTACATGACGGTAACATAGGACCATCATCAAGAGCATTATCATATAAATTTTCTAAACAAACTTCCTCATTATCATGCATATCAATAGTTGGAATAAATAGAGGATTCTCATAGGATTTATCAAAGTAGCATGTATTATCATAAATAACAGTAGCAATATCATTCTCACAAGTTTCATTCATAGTAGTATCGAGGTCACAAAGATAGCAAGTATCAACTTCATCAAAAAAGGATATTTCAAAAGAATCAATAGGATCATCGCTTGCATCAAATAATATATGAGTTAAAGAGTTACTATCATTGGAAGGTAGACATGGGTAGCTCCATTATTCCTCCTCTTGATCATCACTCTCCTCCTCTTTTTCATCCAATGAGCTTCCAGATTCAGCAGTTTCTTCTTTCATAGGTTCCCGCAAGGCATTAGTCTCTTCCTTAGGTTGAGAGCATTTATTAAAATATTCCATTATGTATACAATCTTTGTAATTATCAAAGCAATATTCAAGTATAGTATAAATCTAATACTTTCAAGTAAATAAGAAATTTCAAAAGCACCCTTCCAAGCAATAAATTCTTCAATTTGTTCCACATCATATAATTCATAATTTCTCTTAACATAAGAAGATATGCTAACATCATAATTATACTCACATTGAAAAGGGAGGTGTTTATACCTCCTACAACATCAAGATTTATCAAAGCAATAAGTAACATTATAAGTAGAGCACAGGTTTTTAGCATAGTCATGCAGTTTACTAATTTTCTCCCATAAGTGTATTCCTTTTAGTGACAAGGGATGTTCCTTATAATGTTTTTTGTTCATCCGTGAACTCACTTTGGCTATAAGATCTAGTTTCAAAGACATCAAACATTGATAGATGGCATGATAAAGCAAACAATACAACTAAAATAAGAACTAACTTTTTTGTGTTTTTAATATAGAGAAGAAAAACAAGACAAAAATAAAAACAAGACAATAAACAAAATAAAGAGGTTGAGAGTGAGAGACTCCCCTTGCAAGAAGACTTCCTTCTCCCCGACAACGGCGCCAGAAAAAGTCCTTGATGGTGCATATCTTGCACTCGTTGGGATACCCCAAGAGGAGGGTGTGATGAGCACATCGGTAGGAGTTTTCCCCTTAGTTAGGAACCAAGGTTATCAATACAGTAGGAGAAAGAGGACCTTCGGAACGTTGATGCCACTGATGGTGGTGCTGGCGCTTCACTAGTGTCAGCAACAACGTGGAACCTGCACACAACACAACCAAAATACTTTGCCCCAACGACACAGTGAGATTGTCAATCTCACTGGTCTTGCTGAAAACAAAGATTAGACGTATAGTGTGGAAAAATAGTGTATGCTTGCAGAAAGTAAAGAGAGCAAAGAATTGTTGTGCTTTGTTTAACAGTGTGGAAAATGGACTGGGGTTCATAGGTTCAATAGTGGTGTCTCTCCATAAAAATAACATGCTGACTAAACAAATTCCAGCTGGGAAATTGACAAATAAAAGTTGCACCGTAGTGCACATTATAACATGATGACTACTATGAAATTTAGTGCGGGTATTACAACAAAATACATAGACCGAAATTCATCTGCATCTATGACTAATAATCCACCCTCAGGTTATCATCCGAACCCCCTTAGGTATTAAGTTGCAAGCAACATATAATCGCATTAAGCAATGTGTGTAATGTAAGCAATGATTATACACGCGGGTACTCTAACCGCTGTTTTCTCCCTAATTGCAACATCACATCCTCCCCCTTCACGTTTCTGTCACTCGGGCAAGGAAACGAGAAGGCATGAACCCACTATCAAGCATAAATACCCCCTCTTGGAGTCACTAGCAACTACTTGGTCAGATCAACCACTAGCAACAGAAATCATGCAAGATCACAAATAACATATGCAATAAAGACTACAATCAACTTGGCATAAGGTCAATATTCATCGGATCCCAGCAAACACAACACCTAGAGTTACATAAGATCAATCTCGATCATGATAGGAAGCTCATGAGATCTAAACATGGAGGCATATGAGCAGGAGACAACCATAGTCCAGGGATGAACTACTCACGCATCACTCCGGAGGCAGGCATCGTGATGTAGAAGCCTCCGGTGATGATTTCCTCTCTGGCAGGGTGCCGGAAAACACCTCCAGAACCCTCCTGGTCTAGGGTTGACGACGACGGCGGTTGCGGAACTTTTTTGGGGATTTTGATCAGGTGTTTAGGGTTTTCCATCCCGGGGGATTAAATAGGCGAAAGGGCAGAGGCGGTGGAGGTCCAGGGCCCCAGACCACCCCCTGGCGCGGCGAAGGGGGACTGCACCACCCCATGGTGTGGCCCCCCTGATGCCCTCTTCGTCTCCTCTTGGGTCTTCTGGATGCTTCCGGGGAAACTTGGATTTTCGGGCTTCGAACTTTTCAATTCCGAGAATATTCCAGAACAACTTTTCTGAAACTAAAAACAACAGAAAATAGGGAACTGGCTCTGTGGCATCTTGTCAATAGGTTAGTCCGGAAAATCGATAAAAATGACATATAGAAGAGAGAAAACATGTAGCAATTGACATAATATCATCATGGAGCATCAGAAATTAGGGATACGTTTATGAGGTATCAGCCATCTCTAACCTGGCTTCTCTATTGCATATGTTTGTGAGGTCACGGGTCAGGTGACCAACATGAAGAAGAGTTCGATTGCATCAATCCTATGGCCAATTACCGATTAAGTATCTTGAGCTACCTCTTTACCTTGGAAGGCTTAAGAGGATGGACTTGCAGCCATACATCATCAAAGCCGCTAAAACGTTGAATCCCTGGAAGGCCAAGTTTCTCAATCATGCAGGTTCACTGGTAGAAAATAGGCCTTCCGTACGCCCCCATTAGTCCCCAAAATAATCAAACCGCGACCAACTATCTGCGCCCAGCGCGCTGGGTTGGCAGCTGGCGGACGGGAGGGGCTTTAGTCCTGGTTGGCCAGGCCAACCGGGACTAAAGGTCCTCAGGCTAGCCCGAAGGCCTTTAGTCGCGGTTGGCCAGGCCAACCGGGACTAAAGGCCCATCCCTATATAGGACTGAGCTCACTTCACTTAGCCACATTTGGTGTCACTTCTATTCACAATATTCACAAGGGGGGTGGTGGGTTTGCTTTTGGTTCCTCATATGCACACAAGGTGTTCGATGAAATGCCCGAGAGCATGAAACAAACATGATATGAAGTGTCCGAGCCACACTTGAGCTTTCTCATTTATTTTTCCTCCGCGATCGCGGTTAGCAACTTGAACCTTTAATGATTTGTATTATTTCTAGCTAGTTAGTTTAACAAATGCATGATGGTTAATTATATACTTTATATAATAATAATGCAGATGAATCGGCAATGGATGTATGGTAACCGACTCTCCGACGAGTTCACTACGGGTTTGAAAGATTTCCTCATAGTGGCAAATGCGAACAAGCAGCGAGGTTTTATTATCTGTCCATGTGCTTTCTGTAAGAATCAGAAGGGTTACTCCTCCTCAAGAGACGTTCACATGCACCTGCTTCGGCACGGTTTCATGCCAAGCTATAATTGTTGGACCAAGTATGGAGAAAGAGGGGTTAGAATGGAAGAAGATGAAGAAGGGGATGATATCGATGACAACTATCATGAGGCTTTCGGTGATACTTTCATGGAGGATGATACTGAAGGTGGGGAAGGGTTAGGTTAAGGTGAAGAAGAGGCATATGATGAGCCCGCTGATGATCTTGGTCGGACCATTGCTGATGCACAGAGACGCTGCGAAACTGACAAGGAGAGGGAGAATTTGGATCGCATGTTAGAGGATCACAAAAATTTGCTGTATCCAGGATGCGATAATAGTCTGAAAAAGCTGGGCTGCACACTGGATTTGCTGAAATGGAAGGCACGGGAAGGTGTAGCTGACTCATCATTTGAAAATTTGCTGAAACTGTTGAAGAATATGTTTTCGAAGAATAACGACTTTCCCGCCAGTACGTACGAAGCAAAGAAGGTTGTGTGCCCTCTAGGTTTAGAGGTTCTGAAGATACATGCATGCATTAACGACTGCATCCTCTACCGCGGTGAATACGAGAATTTGAATTAATGCCCTGCATTGCGTTATAAGATCAGAGGCGATGACCCTGGTGACGATGTTGAGGGCGACAAACCCAGGAAGAGGGTTCCCGCCAAGGTGATGTGGTATGCTCCTATAATACCACGGTTGAAACGTCTGTTCAGGAACTAAGAGCATGCCAAGTTGTTGCGATGGCACAAAGAGGACCGTAAGTCCGACGGGGAGTTGAGACACCAAGCTGATGGAACGCAATGGAGAAAGATCGACAGAGAGTTCAAAGATTTTGCAGTTGACGCAAGGAACATAAGATTTGGTCTAAGTACTGATGGCATGAATCCTTTTGACGAGCAGAGCTCCAGCCATAGCACCTGGCCCGTGACTCTATGCATCTACAATCTTCCTCCTTTGTTATGCATGAAGCGGAAGTTCATTATGATGCCAATGCTCATCCAAGGTCCGAAGCAACCCGGCAACGACATCGATGTGTACCTAAGGCCATTAGTTCATGAACTTTTACAGTTGTGGGGCATACCTGGTGTACGTGTGTGGGATGAGCACAAAGAAGAGGAATTTGACCTACGAGCGTTGCTTTTTGTAACCATCAACGATTGGCCTGCTCTCAGTAACCTTTCGGGACAGACAAATAAGGGATACAAAACATGAGACTGAAAGTGTATATTTGGATAATTGTAAGAAGATCGTGTACCTAGGTCATCGTCGATTTCTTCCCCGAAATCATAACGTAAGAAAGAAAGGCAAGCATTTCAACAGCAAGTCAGATCACCGGCCGAAGCCTGCGGAACGTACTGGTGCTGAGATATTTGATATGGTCAAGGATTTGAAAGTCATCTTTGGAAAGGATCCTGGCGGACAACTGGGAGTTGACGGGCACGCACCCATGTGGAAGAAGAAATCTATATTTTTGGAGCTACAATATTGGAAAGTCCTAGATGTCCGCTCTGCAATCGACGTGATGCATGTTACGAAGAATATTTGCGTGAACCTGCTAAGCTTCTTGGGCGTGTATGGGAAGACAAATGATACAAAGGAAGCACGGCAGGACCAACAACTTTTGAAAGACCCAGATGACCGACATCCGGAATGGTTTCAAGGTCGTGCCAGCTACGCTCTTACCAAAGAACAGAAGGTCATTTTTTTTGAATGCCTGAGGAGTATGAAGGTCCCGTCTGGCTTCTCGTCGAATATAAAGGAATAATAAACATGGCGGACAATCCAAAACCTGAAGTCTCACGACTGCCACGTGATTATGACGCAATTGCTTCTGATTGCTTTGAGGGGGCTCCTACCGGAAAATGTTCGAGTAGCCATTGTGAAGCTATGTGCATTCCTCAATGCAATCTCTCAGAAGGTAATCAGTCCAGAAGATCTACCATGGTTACAGAACGATGTGGTCCAATGTCTTGTCAGTTTCGAGTTGGTGTTCCCACCATCCTTCTTCAATATTATGACGCACCTCCTACTCCACCTAGTCGAAGAGATTTCCATTCTCGGTCCTGTATTTCTACACAATATGTTCCCCTTTGAGAGGTTCATGGGAGTACTAAAGAAATATGTTCGTAACTGTGCTAGGCCAGAAGGAAGCATCGTCAAGGGCTATGGAAATGAGGAGGTAATTGAGTTCTGTATTGACTATGTTCCTGACCTTAAGCCGATTGGTATTCCTCAATCGCGGTACGAGGGGAGACTAAGTGGAAAAGGCACGATCCGAAGGAAATCAACGATATGTATGGACGGTCATTCTATGACTGAAGCACACCACACAGTTCTGCAAAATTCCATCTTGGTGGCTCCGTACTTCGAGCAACACAAGAATATTTTACGCTCGGACAACCCGGGGAAGTCTGAATCCTGGATTAGAAAGGCCCACATGGAGACTTTCGGCAGTTGGTTGCGAAAACATTTAATGAATGACAGTGATGTTGGAGATCATCTGTACATGTTGGCCAAGACACCATCTTCGACTATAACGACTTTCCAAGGGTACGAGATAAATGGGAATACATTTTACACGATCTCCCAAGATTAAAAGAGCACCAACCAAAACAGTGGTGTCCGCTTTGATGCAGCAACCGAGAATGGGCAAAAGGTCACATATTATGGTTACATAGAGGAGATCTGGGAACTTGACTATGGACCCTCCTTTAAGGTCCCTTTGTTCCGGTGCAAATGGTTCAAGCTAACAGGAGGTGGGGTAAAGGTGGACGAGCAATAGGAATGACAATGGTGGATTTCAACAATCTTGGTTACCTTGATGAACCATTCATCCTAGCCAAAGATGTCGCTCAGGTTTTCTATTTGAAGGACATGAGTAGCGAACCGAGGAAACGGAAAGATAATAAAAAACGATCCGTACATCATGCGATGATCCAAAGCGCCACATTGTTCTTTCAAGGAAAAGAAACATCGTGGGAGTGGAGGACAAGACATACATGTCAGAAGATTATAATATGTTTGGTGAAATTCCGCCCTTCAAAGTGAACACTGACCCAAGCATCAAGTTAAATGATGAGGATGCTCCATGGATACGGCACAATCGTAAGAAAGCGGGGACACAAGGGAAGAATTGATGTGTAATAATTTATTGTACCAAACTTTGTTGAATGGATCATGTGAATTATATTATCTCTGATGTGTTTTGGGGCTTCCTTGGGCCCGCCCTAGTATGATGTATCAAACCTTAAAGGGGGGGTGTAGAACAAAACAATCGGTATCGCCATCATACAGCTCCACCGTGGCTATTGGGTGCATATATGCATACCAAATATGTCGTGATGGGGTCACGGCAGATGCCATAGGATGGCTAATTGTTTGGGGTCGATGGACGCTGGAGGTGCTCGGGGAGGGATCACGCAGCGAGTGGCCGCGTGTGAGGTGAATCAGGCACTGCAAACAACAAGATCTACCCAGGTTCAGGGCCCTCGTGTGTAGGTAAAACCCCTACTCCTGCCTTTCTCTCTTTATATGTGTGTCCTGCCGAGTAGCCACAGTACAATTTGGCCTACAGCCGAGTAGCCACTCTTCTCTTCAAGGAAGCGACCCTCGCACAGGAGGGGGCAGGGCACCTTATATACTGGTGCCCAGCCGAATACAGCCAAGATGAAAAGTATAGACAAGTGTCGACATAGTGTGCACACTGCACACTTCCGGCTTCTCGCTGACAGCTTTGGCTTCCTAGTTTGTCTTGTGTACAAAGTCGTTGTGCAAAACCAAGTCTGTGTCCTGTTTCCACTGTCACGGCCACAGGGTAGGCCCCCTAGCCTGCGCCGCCCTGCTGACACCCTGGCGCGGATAAGCACGCGCTCTGCAGATGAACAGTGCGTCAATACGGACCCAGGATACGCGGAGTCCTGTGTCAGAACGGCTCCTTTGACTTCTGGCCCGAGTAGGAACTCACCCCCTCTACTCAGACCACTTCCTCTACCCGGAAGAGTGTAACTTCCTTGATTCTTTCTCCTGGCTATCAGTGTGTGTGGACGAATAGCAGTTGACCGGGTAGCGTGTACCGGGTAGCCAGCTACTCTGCCTAACACCTCTTCCGACCTTGCCCTTAGCACATGCCTTTACCCTACTCGGGGGTAACCCCCCGACATTAGTCCCCGAAGCTGGTAGAGTCCTGCGAACTCGTTCACTGGGCTCTTCCAGCTTAAAACAAATCTTGCCTTCGAACTGTAAGATGCCGAGTAGCACCTCTGAGTAGCCTTCGATTCTTGCTTGAGTCTCTTCTTTTCTCAGTAGCAGCATTTCTCTTCTCTGACGCCGAGTAACAAGACTTAGCGAAATTTCGAATAGAATCTCATTGTGGCAGAGCAAATCCATCTCTCTGCGTTGCTACTGGGCACGTGTCACGCCCTCGTACCCCCGACGCCTCGGTGCCTGGGATATGACAGGCCACACGCCCATCAGTGCAACCAGGGCCCACCGGCCCGTTAGGTCACTTCAACTACATCTGTCAGCCCACGATCTCGACGTGGGATTAACTCCGCCCGTTACGCGCGCAATATGCACTGTGTGCGTTTCTAACCGGTTCGCTTCCCACGCTGCACGATCTCGATGCACAACTGATCCCACTAACTCCACTGGTAACGGCAACTCGAGGGGATATATAAATACCCCCTCGGTAACTCCTCCTTCTCTTTCCTGCTCACTTCCACCTTCTGCCTCTTCGCCTCTCCGTCGCCGCAGAGCACGACGCCGTCGCAAACCTTTGCTACGCCACCGCTCCTTGTGCCGCCGGAAAGACAGAGAGAACTTCCTCCACCCATATCTCCCCTAAATCTTCCACACCTTTCCTCATCTCCATGGCTCGCGGAGATGATTACGCCCGCGCCGGATGGGAGGGATCCGACGTCACGGCGGTAGACTGCCGGTGGCTGGTCAATACCCGCCGTGTCCCTCCCGGCGTGCAGTGCCTTCATCCGGACGACGAAACCGTCCCTGCGCCAGAAGAGGGCGAGTTCGTCGTCTTCCTCGCGCACTTCAAGCGGGGATTTGGCCTCCCGGCGTCGGACTTCTTCAAGGAATTCCTCAAGCACTTCGGGCTGCAGCCGCATCACCTGCCCCCCAATGCCATGGTGATGCTCGCCTTCCACGCCGTGGTCTGCGAGGCATTCCTGGGCGTGCGCCCAACTGTTCATACTTGGGCGCGGTACTTATTCTTCCGGAAGCAAAGCATCCCCAAGCCCGGAAGCACAAAGAGCTCCCGCGCCATGACGAAGACGGGAAGCGCGATGATGCTGCAGCGCACCTCCGGTGGCCACCCTCGCATCAAGGGGCTCGACACGGTACGCAAGTGGCAGCGCTCCTTCCTTTACGTTAAGAACGTTCCCGCCGAAGAAGGGGCGCAAGTCACGGACCGGATAGGTCTCCCCAAGTGGACGAACACGCCGCCAACCCAGCAGAATTGGGGATACAAGCCGAAGAATCATGGCGATATCCTTCAGATCGAGAAGCGCCTCGCCGAGTTGAAGGAGTTGGGATTCAAACGCGATGATCCCATCACGTGCTGGATCTCGCGGCGAGTGCTCCCGCTCCAACGCCGCTCCTACATGATGTGCTACATGGGAGGCAGCCGAGACTGTACGAGGACCACCACCTTCGAGCTCAGCACCGCCGATGTGGCCGTCTGGGCGAGATCCATTATGAAGACGCACCTCACTGACACCTGGCAATACGGCTTCGTGCCGTACAGCCGCACTAAGCCCATCGAACAGGTTAGCCCTCTATTCTCTGTCTCTGCACTTTGGTACCGAGTAGGTAGCTTTCCAGCTTAGCATGCTTAGTTTCTGCATTTTGATACCGAGTAGAACATCTCCAATATCCTGTTGGCCTTATGTGCTTTGTGTTTGCATGCCATGTTGAGTAGAACACCACGAGCATCTAGTTGGCTTTATGTGTTTTGTGCTGGCACGCCATGTCGAGTAGAGAACCTTAGCCTAATATGCTTTGTGTTTGCATGCTATTCTGAATAGGAATTCCTGGACTTGTATGCTTCGTGTTTGCATTCCGTACCGGGTAGGACCCCTTAACCTTGTGCTCAACTGATTTGTACCGCCTGCTTGTCTTCCCAGCATATTGATCGCCAACTTGTTGAGGATGAGGAGCGCTTCGAGGCCAACTGGAGCAGTGATCGGGAAGAGGACGATGAGACCGCCTACGATACCCAGGACACCCTCTGTATTCCTCACGCCGAACAGCCGGGTCAGCACCAAGTTGACGTGTCCATTCGGGATTGGTCCGAGGACGAAGAAGGTGACTAAGTTCGCCTCTCTTATTGCGAGTAGCGCAACCCAACCTCCCTTTCCGTTTCTCAACTCCTTTTTCTCCTCTATTCTGCAGACGATCCTGAGGTGGACGAGGAAGACGAGGATGCCCTCGACGTCGATCCTATCTCTGTAGCTGCTCCTATTACTCGGAAGAGGACGGGTAGCGATGCCCAAGAGCCTGCCGCCAAGAAATCCAAGAAGACCGAGAAGAAGAAGAAGGTTGTCACCGCCAAAAGGCAACTCCCCACCCGCAAGGGGTAAGTAACTTTGATCTAAGTTGCATTCTGCTACCGCTTCTCGGTGTTCTCTTCCCTTCCTCTTTTTCTGAACTCCCCTTCTGTTTCAGTGATCTCAGGATGCCGATGCTGCTGCGGCTCCCACCACCTCCAAGAGAAAACCTGCCATCGACCTCGAGCAGCTCATTGATCTCTCCGCGGATGAGGACGAGCCAGCAGCACGGGATAGGACGCGTGCGCCCTCTCCCGTGAAGGCAGAAGAAGAAAACGCCAGCGCCGAGAACACGGGCCCTGGTGCCCAAGACATGGACTTGGAGCATCAGGCCCGCGCGGACCAGAGCGCGCAGGATGCTGCTCACGATGAGACGCCCCCTTCTCCCCCAGCTGCCTCAGCTGGGGAGAATACTGAACAGAACGCCGAGCATCACGACCATGCCGCCCTTGAGCGGCAAGACGAGAACCTGGAGCAGCCGGAAGACGAAGCTGTTGTTCAAGACGACCCCGCGGCCATGCCGCGGGTAGGAGAAACAGAAGATGTACGCCCGAATCTCGTTGCCGAGTAGCGGGTTGAGAATATTGTGGTGGAGCAAGACCTGCAGGGCCAAGCGCAGCCGGACGCTGCGTCGGGTAGCCGGCCCCTTGTGGCACCTACTCAGCAGGTTATTCCACCTACTGCACCGAGCCCTCCACGACCACAGAAGAAAACCAAGACTGCACCGAGCCCTCCAGTAAAGCAGAGCACGCAGAAGACCGCGCCGAGCCCTCCTTCCAAGCAAGTCACCAAGAAGACTGCTTCTCAGACGGATGCTACCGGCAAGAAGGCCGTACAGCCTGACGCCCCAACTCGCAGGAACCCGCCACGCCATGCTGCGCAGGACGCTGCACTGATGCCACCGCCCAAATCAGACGTGAAGCTTGCTGCGAAGAGTGTGCAGCTTACACTTGTCGCTCCTGGCAGTTCTGCTGGCGCGGGCGAAGGATCGAGCGCTCCTCAGCCGCAACCCAGCTACTTGCCCTACATGCTGCAGATGGCCAAGCAGCACAGCATTGAGTTGACCAAGGGCGAGTAGCGGATCGCCCTTACGAAGGGCGTCCAGGCCAAGGCGGTGGACGCCAAGTTGTCGGAGAAGAAGAAAACCCTTGCGTTCTACTCACGCGAGGCCAACGAGACTGAGGTTCAATCCGAGGGGCTCCAGAAGATGATTAACCGAGTAGGCTTCATTGATTAGGTGTGGGAAAGCAGAGTCCTTGGGAACAAGACGTGGGATGGCAGCACTGGGCTCGCTGGACCACTGGCGTATTGACTGGAACAAGGCTGATATGGGCTACAATCCCATGACCATCGCCTCCAATGCAAGCACGCTGGCCGCGAAGCTATTCGTTCACCGCAAAGCCGCCGAAGACATCAAGCAGACATATGCTGTAGGTTTCGTTTGCTTGTTCCGAGTTGTGACTTTTCTTCTCTTTTATTCTCCTTTTTCTGCTTAGCCACTATCCAGTCCCCGAGATTCGGGCCGAGTAGACGGGTACTCAACCGAGTTGCCGTCTTCTCGGGCCAAATCTTCCAAAAATTGTCTAACTCGTTTTCTTCCTTCTTCACAGAAAAGCCTCATGAAGAGGACCAACTTGTTCTGGCGGCTGCTCTGGAACCATAGCATCGCCACCCGATGGCTCGCGGCCCTGGAAAAAGAGCGCAAGAATGACGCCGAAATGGAGCAAGCGGCAGCGGATCGTGCCCTCCAAATTTCTGAAATCGAGAGTAAGCTTCTAGCTATTCGGTTAAGGCGTTTTGTGTTTACGCCCGCGTTTGCTATTTTCTCTAACTCCTTCTGCTCTGCAGGCAAATTTAATGAGTTGGCGAAGGTGCACGAGCACTGCCATGTCTTTGTTGCCTCCGCCGAAAGCACAATCAAGAAATTGGAAGGTGAGTTGCCGTCTGCTCTGCTTGTTTTTCTCCTTTTCCTTTGTTATTCTGCTAATCGTGCTACTCTTTCCGCAGAAGAGAACAAGAAGTTCCGTGAGGAGCATCTCAACTGTCTGATGCCTGCCGAAGTGCAGCAGCAGCTGGCCAGCCGAGAAGCAGAGCTGAAGAACGAATGCGACGAAGAGCGCGACGAGTTCGAACAGATGCAGGTTAAGCTGAAAGACACTCTCCAGGATGCCCTAAACCAAGCCGCCGAGAAGGACCGAGTCAAGGCAGCGGCCAAAGCTAAGGAGAAGGCCCTCGAGTTGGAAATTGAGGTGCTGAAGAAAAGCAACGCGGACCTCATGCTCCAGCTGGCCAACGCGCGTAAAATCGAAGACATGCATGTTGCCGATGAGGAGGCCTGGAAGAACAAGCTGCACGCGCTACTCATTGACCTCAACAGTAAGTTTGTGCTTCTCTGCATTTGGATGCTTCCTTCTTCTTTTCCCTTGGCTTTGTTTGCTTCTCCTCTTTCCTACTTGACTTCATTTCCGCTTTGTTTCCATTTCTGACTCTTTCTGATAGCTTTTTCAGATATCTTCCCTGATCTCTGCGTGGTTAGCACGCCTGCTTTGGCCAAGGCTCAAGAAATCCGAGCTGAGAAAGGATTGCCCACGAACACCAAGTCTACGATCGAGGACAACCTCACGAGCATCCAGTCACAGCTCCGCCAGCTTAGGGGCTTGGGCACCGGCATGGTGTCCACAACCTTCAAGCTTCACGATCAGCTCTCGCCTCGTGAATCTGCGCCAAAGACTATTCGCGCGCTCTCCGAGAAGCTCAATGGTGCAAAGGCCGAGCTGAAGAAATGGCGTGCGTCCGCAGCTCGGGCAGGCGCCGATCTGCTGCTTCGCTTCATCTGTAGCTGGTACGAGAACCTAAACCTTGACACCATCCTTGAGGTGCGCCAGAACTCGAAGTGGTCAGACGATCCCAACTGCATGGCTCGCCGCAAGGCAGTTGCGTACGAGATCGCCTCCTACGCGCACACTGCCCTCTTCATCGACGGCCCCACCGAGCCTGACACCGAGGCGGAAAGCGAGGATGAAGATGAAGATGAAGATGAGGACACCAAGTCGGAGGACTTGAGTGTCTTCGAAAACACTGGTGCCGAGGAGGGATCCGGGAAGGGGAAGGGCAAGGCTGTTGTGGATAGCGACGAGGAGCCGGAAGCCGAGAGCCAAGATGCCACCATCACCACCGAGATGGTGATCCAGGATGCGGCTCCCGAGCTGGGCTCGTCCTCTGGCGCGGCACTTGATGACGCGGCGCTACTCCGCACTCAGTCTGCTACTTCCACTTCAGCCACCGACCCCATCTCGGTGGCCACTGCCACCTCCGAGCAAGCCACTGCCAACACCGAAGCTGATGCTGTCAACGCCAACCTGGACAACACTGCTACTTCCAATCAGTGATCTCCTGCAAACACTTATGCCCTAGAACTTTTATCAGATCCCCGGGATGCCGGGTGCATATGTATCAAACAATTATCATTTCCGTTGCTACTCAGTTTTATTTCCCTTGAAGTTTGAAGTTTATTAATTTGAGCAATTCTGGCTCGATGCCGGGTTGCGTTATCATGCAAGTCCCCGAGTTGCATTTTTTATCCGCTCTTCCTTTTTATCTCAGCTCTTACCTGCAACTTGTTACTTATTTGGTAGTCGAGTCACAAGAGTTCAAAGTTGGAGTTTCAAATACTTAGCCACTTAGAAACAGTCATAGTAACGCTACCCACCACATAGCCGAAAAAAGTTAACGAAAAGCAGTAAAGAACGCTCTACTCGGTTCCTGCACTCCTCTTTTCCTTAGTCATTTTTCTTGTGCTCATTGACCTCTAGCTTGTTCTCTTGCTTGCCATGAAGCCGGGTTTCGGACAGCAGCAGAGTCGAAGAGTTGGCTTTTAGGTTTAAACACAGTACTAAATGCACTCATGAAATTCTAAGCAGAGCAACCGAGTAGACAAAGGTAAATCAGAATAGAAACACACAGAGCTAGTTGGACGAGGGCAGTCCTCGAGTTCAATTTCAGATTGCAGAGTAGAGGTTTAACTCGGATAAGAGAGTACATACACATTTTTGCTCACGAATGAAAGCGACGAAGTAGAGCTACATTCCAGGGACTCTTAGATTCCTCTCCAGCTTTATCCGGTCTGTTCTTCTGTGGTGGCTGTATGTCAACAAGATAATAGGCATCATTGTGTAGAGCCTTGCTCACAATGAATGTCCCTTTCCACGGAGGAGATAGCTTGTGCATCCCGGCTGTGCGCTGCACGAGCCTAAGCACCATGTCTCCTTCTCGGAAAACCCTTGGGTTCACTTTCCGGCTATGATAGCGCCTCAAGTTTTGCTGGTAAACAGCTGAACGTGACAGAGTAAGCTCTCTTGCTTTTTCTAGCAGGTCAACGTCATCTTCTCGAGCTTCTCTCGCCTCCGCCTCAGTGTAGAGGGTTACTCAGGGGGAGTCATGCTCTAGGTCAATTCGCAACACGGCCTCAGCCCCATACACCAAGAAGATTGGTGTGTAGCCGGTTGACCGGTTAGGGGTAGTCCTTAGACTCCACAACACCGCTGGCAACTCGTCTAGCCAACACCCAGGTGTTTTCAGCAGCGGCTCAATCAGCCTTGGCTTTATGCCTGAAAGCACCATGCCATTTGCTCTTTCCACCTGCCCATTGGAGGCGGGATGCGCGACAGATGCGACATCTAGCCGGATGTGCTTATCTCTGCAGAACCTTACCATGGCACCCTCAGCGAAATTTGTGCCATTATCCGTGATGATGCTATGCGGGTAGCCGTATCTCAGGATCACATCCTTCAGGAAACTCACAGCTGTGGCTCCATCACATTTACGAATAGGCTTCACTTCAATCCGCTTGGTGAACTTATCAACCATGACCAAGATGTGAGTCATGTTGCCTCTAGCCGGCTTGAAGGGACCAACCATATCTAGACACCAAACAGCAAATGGGCAAGTAATGGGAATGGTTTTCAACTCGGAAGCAGGCAAGTGGATCTTACTTGCGAATCTCTGGCAGCCGTTGCACTTTCTCACAATTTCTTCAGCTTGCTTCAAGGCAGTGAGCCAGAAGAAGCCATGCCGAAAAGCCTTCTTGACCAGAGCCCGAGAAGAGGCGTGATGCCCGCATTCTCCTTGATGTATTTCCACCAGAATTTCTTCTCCTTCTTCCGGTTCCACGCGGCGTTGCAACACGCCAGTGGGACTTCTTTTATGCAGCACTTCTCTGAAGATGGTATAGCCCTTGGATCTTCTCTGAACCTGTCTTGCGGTAACCTCATCATCTGGTAGGGTGTCGTCCTTTAGAAAGGATAATATGGGCATAGCCCAACTCGGTGTCTCCCGCGTGGAGAACACTGGTTCGTCCAATTCCATTGGAACAGCCACCACTGTACCTTCTTCAGAGTTGGGGGCGCATCTTTGCAGCCCTGAGCGATTGGCAAGAACCTCCTCAATGAACGCGACAATCCCCGAGTTGAGAGGGGCAATCCCCGAGTAAGGAGGGACAGTCCCCGGGCTGCAGGCGCCAGTCCCCAGGATGGAGACTGCAGTCCCCGGGTTCTCTGTTGCACCTTCCCAGTCAATCTCCATGGGAACAGCTTCTTCATTTGGCAGAGAGGGAACGAATATAGATTCCGAGTTGGGGGATGGCTTGATGGATGGCTTTCTCAAATGCTCCAAGGCAATCCCAGCCGGAATGTACTGCCGAGAAGACCCCAACTTGGACAGCTCATCAGCTGCCTCGTTTTCCGCTCGATGGATGTGCTGGAACTCGCATTCTTCAAAGAATCCAGTCATAGATTGCACCAGGAACCGATATGCCGCCATGTTGGCATCCAGAGCATCCCAAGTACCAGAAACTTGCTGCACAACCAGATCCGAGTCGCCATAGAATATGATGCGCTGCACTCCAACTTCCTTTGCCACCTTCAAACCGTGTACTACGGCCTCGTACTCTGCTACGTTGTTGGATGCCTTGAAGTGGATTTGCAGCACGTACTTGAGTTGATCTCGCTTGGGTGACGTAAGCACCACGCCAGCGCCAAGGCCTTCCTTCACTTTGGAGCCATCAAAATGCATCTTCCAGTAGTTAGATACCGGAGTAGGAGGCTCATACTGCACCTCGGCCCAATCTACCAGAAATTCCGCAAGAATCTGAGACTTGATGGCTTCTCTTCTCTCATACGCGGGAGCGTACGCGGCCAGCTCGATTGCCCAATTGGCTACTCTGCCACTTGCTTCCTTGTTGCCCATGATATCCGAGATGGGAGCTGAACTCGCCACGGTGATGGGATGCTCTTGGAAATAGTGCTTCAGCTTCTTCGCGCCCAGGTACACGCCATAAGTCATCTTCTGGTAGTGCGGGTAGTTCTGCTTGGAGCTGGACAGCACCTCACTGAGATAATACACTAGCCGCTGCACACTCTTGCCTTCCTCTTCTCGCTCCACCACAATCACCACATTGACTACCCGATTGGTAGCAGCAATGTATAGCAGCATGGGCTCCTTGGGTAGCGGACTAGCCAAGATGGGAGCGCTACCCAGCATTGCCTTCAGCTCATCGAATGCCACATCAGCTTGCGGTGTCCAGACAAACTTGTCGCTTTTCTTCATCAATTGATACAGAGGCAGGGCCTTCTCACCCATTCTGCCCAAGAAACGACTCGGAGATGCCAAGCAACCAGTGAATTTTTGCACATCCTTCAGGGATCTCGGCAAAGACATGCTCTCAATAGCTTTTATTTTTGAGGATTGGCCTCAATGCCCCGACTGGATACCAAGAAGCCGAGCAGCTTGCCAGCCGGGACGCCAAAGGTGCATTTACTCGGGTTCAGCTTCATCTTGTACTTGCGCAAGTTAGCAAAAGTTTCCTCAAGGTCACTAAGCAGAGTATGTGTTTTATTCGTTTTGATGACAATGTCATCTACGTACACCTGCATATTCTTGCCGAGTTGATCATGCAAGCATTTCTGCATGCATCTCTGATAAGTAGCACCAGCATTCCGCAACCCAAAGCACATGACATGATAGCAATAAGCCCCATACGGGGTAATGAAAGCAATCTTTATTTGATCAACCGGGTTGAGAGCTATCTGATGAAAACCAGAGTAGGCATCTATGAAAGACAAAAGCTCACAACCAGCAGTGGAATCGATCACCTGATCGATGTGGGGTAGCGGAAAAGGATCCTTGGGGCAGGCCTTGTTCAAGTCGGTGTAGTCGACGCACATGCGCCACGCGGTAGCGGCCTTGGGGTCCTCCTTCTTCTCAACCATAACCGGGTTGGCTGGACAATCCGGATGCAACACCTCCATGATGAAATTGCTTATCAGCAACTTGGTGATCTGATCACCGATAGCCTTCCTTCTCTCATCTCCGAAGCGGCGCATGGCCTGCTTCACTGGTTTGGCGTCAGGGCGCACATGTAGCGAGTGCTCAACCAAGTCCCTCGGGACACCTGGTAAATCCTCATTGGACCAGGCAAACACGTCCCGATTCTCACGGAGGAAGTGGATGAGCTCGCTTTCCTATTTCTCCCTCAACCCTGAGCCAATGATGACAACACGGTCGGGGAACTCGGGGTCGACCTGAATCTTCTTCGTCTCCTGGGATGCCTGGAACGCCGTCCCGTACTGGGAACTCGGCATCCCAGGCGCGCCAGCTTGCGCTGCTTGCGCAATAGCCACCACCCCATGTATCTTCTTCTTCTCAGCAGCAATCACCATAGACTCCGCCAACTGAGAACCAGCAGAGGCACACTCCATAGGTCTCTTGTAATCACCAGAGATGGTGATCACGCCATTGGGACCAGGGATCTTCATCTTCAAATATGCAGCATGAGTAGAGGCCATGAAATTGCTCAGAGCAGGCCTGCCGAGTAGGGCGTGGTAAGGGATCCGGTGATCAACTACCTCGAATTGCAGGCTCTCTGTGCGGCAGTTCTCCCTGGTGCCGAATAGAACGTCTGAACGGACAACGACGTCGCCTAGAGGGGGGGGGGGGTGAATAGGCGATTAAAACTTTTCCGGTTAATGCTTGCTAAATGCGGAAATAAACTAGGTGTTTAAATTAACAAGCATACAACCTAAATATTCTAGGATAAACTAGATGCACCAACAACTTATGCTAAGCAAGACAAGTAACAAGGTGATAGCAAGATATATAACTTCAAGCTCGAAGGCTATCACAATGTAAATTGCATAAGTAAAAAGCTCGGGTATAGAAATAACCGAGGCACACGGAGACGATGATGTATTCCCGAGTTCCTCCCACAAAGGGGAGTACGTCTCGTTGGAGGGGTGTGAGCTCACCACGAAGGCCTACTCAACGCCACAAAGGCCTCACCCTATTCTCCGATGAACCCCGCCACAAAGGCCTAGTTCACCTTCCACTATTGGCAACCTTCAAACCCGAGGCACGCATCCACAACTCAATTGGAGGCTCTCGGTGTCACCACAATCTTGGGGCACGCATCCACAACTCAATTGGAGGCTCCCAAGAACACCACAAGTCGTCTAGGGTCCAAGACCCAAGAGTAACAAGCTCACAAACTTTCAACTTCCACGAATCCTCGTGGAGAGAGAAAACCGATGCAACCGATGCAAATGGCAAGAGCACAAGTGATCAAATCCTTCACTCTCAAATTCCAACAAAGCAACAAATGCTTATGGGGGAATAAGAGAGGAAGAACAATGGAGGAGAAACACCAAGAACTCCAAGATCAAGATCTACTAAGTTTCCCTCACTAAGAAGGAAGATGGATTGGTGGAAATGTAGATCGAGATCTCCTCTACCTTCTCCCTCAAAGATATGCAAGAATCATAGGAGGGATTGGGAGAGGGGCAAGCTTTCCAAGGTCAACAATGGTGGGAGAGAAGGGGAAAAATGTGCTTGGAAGACTTGGGGACCAATGGGGAAGAAAGCCCCCTTAAATAGGTCCCCACAAGAACTAGCCGTTGTGCAGGAATTTTGGGACCGGAATATCCGGTCCGAAGTGAATAATCCGGTTCAAATAATCCGGTTCACTCCAGTGCGAAAACTGGTCTGAAATCCGTCGAAACCGGAATATCCGGTATGCCCCGAAAAATCCGGTTTTCAATAATCCGGTTCATGTCAGTACCGAAAAATGGCTCAACTAGAAACTTCATAACTTTTGCGTCCGGACTCCGTTTTTGATGATCTTTGGCTCGTTGAGTTCGTAATGAAAAACTCTACAAGATCATGCAGAGAAACATCACTGCCCAACAATTGAAACTAAAACCAAATGTAGAAAGGTTTAACCTCTCTAAAAGGAACAACCGGTAAAACTTCCAACACGAAAACTCACATAACTTTTGCGAATGAATTCCGAATTAGGTGAGTCCAAATGCATTCCGAAAATATTGATACCTCAAAGTATGGAGAAGTTACCACACATGGAAGGTGTGGGAACATTCTCAAAGACAAACGGAATATTTTCACCATCGAAAACGCAACAAGTTTTTCTTACGAAATCCGTTTTCTAGAAACCAAGGCTTGTCATGAAGATCACGACAAGCACTAAAACCCAAAGGAGACAAAAGCCAAATAAGAACCAAAAAAGATGATATGCAAAGTATGCAAAGGTTTGAGCTCTCCATAACGATTCGATCGAGTTACTCACTTGAGAGCCCCTCTTGATAGTACGACTATCTATCCTATAACCCGGTCTCCCAAAGACACGAGACCGGTAAAATAGAAAACCTATCAAGATTATACCTTTGCCTTGAGCATTCCACTTGAGCTAGATGATGACGATCTTGACTCTCTCAAGTTGGATCTTCTTTCTTGATTGCGCTTGCTAGCACAAACTCCGCTTCATGAAGACTTGCAAGTTGCTCCCCCATACACCATTATGGGAGAGACTAGCTCCCCCATACACCATTATGGGAGAGACCCTTCGGCAAATCTTCACAAGGCCACAATCTCCAAAAGGGTGGCAAGCATCAAGCATAGGATATCTTCTAGATGCTTCACTTGAGCTTCCACGTCAAGCTCGATGACAAACACCGCTTGACGACGACATAGTCCATGGGCTAAAGAAATCTTCCTTTAGGTTCATGCCCATGGAAAGATACCTAACCACACATAGAGATGCGACACACACATATCATGGGTTAGTTCACAAAGCTATATTGACAATTTCTTACCATACCATGAGATACACAATCCCACTTGGTACAACTTGTAGCTTTGTGTGTTGATCGCTTGCTTGATCAAACTTGTATCTTTGCTTCTCACTTCTAAAGATGATGTCTTGAAGATGATAATGAAAGATCACCTAATCCTTTTCTTCAAGACACACTAGCAATAAGCTCAACTCAAATCATGACCATTCTTGATATAAATCCTTGAATGTAACAATGACCATCAAGGAAGCTAATAGAGTTCAACACATGAACTCCGTTATTTCCTATGGACAAGATCTACAAAGATAACTCAATGCAAACATTAGTCCATAAGGATTGTCATTAATTACCAAAACCACATATGGAGGAACCATGCGCTTTCAACGTCTATCCACACGCGACCAATCGGAGAACAAGAAACTCCTGGCACAATGCCGTGGAAAGTGGTTCTGCTGGGTAGCAGCATGTTCTCGGCCATTCCGAGCTTCTCGAGCGTGTCTCTGTACACGATGTTGATGCTGCTGCCATTGTCGATCAGCACCTTGCTGAACCTCACGTTCTTCTGAGTACCCAAGAACATGGGATCCACCACCAAGGCGTAGCTACCCGGGTTTGGCATCACCCTTGGATGATCAGCTCTGGACCACGTGATCTCTTGGTTGCACCAGTGCAGGTAGTGAGGAACAGTATGGATCACAAAATTGACCTCCATGGCACGCCTGTGTTGAGATTGCTTGTCGACGGGCTCAGAGGTGAAGATCATATAGCTCTCGTGATGCTCCTGGTACTGGTTGCGGCCTCCATCACCATTGTTGCCATTGTTGTTGTTACCTCTGTTGTTGTTGCGGTTGCGGTCGTTGTTGTTGTTGTTTCGGTAGTCGTCGTTGTTGAAGTAGCGGTTGGCTCCTAAAGCCACCTGGTTGACGTTCTCTCTTCTCGGGAATGCTGGAGGCCGGGCAGCGGGTGCGCGAGCAGGCTGCACATTGGCATTCGCAGCTGGCAGAGGAGGAGGAGGAGGAGGTAGACCCTCGTTCTTGATCTCATCCCACCAGCTGCACTGCCGAGTAGTGTGGTTGGCAGGTCTTGCGGGGTGCCGAGTATGGAAGCTGCATGGGCCATCCCTCATGTCCTTGAAGACAAAGTTCTGAACAGGACCCGAGTTGCCGCTACCCTGTTGGGGAGCATTGTATGGCTTCTTGATGCCTTGGCCCTGATTCTGGTTCTGCCCATACTGGGCTCCAGCAGATTTTTGCCTCTGGCTACTCCCAGATCCTGTAGCCACAACATTCACCTCCTCAGGATCGTACCGAGTATCAATCCGGTCACCTCTACGCTTGTTGCAGAACTCATTGCGCTTGTTGTTGTTGTAGTTTCTTCTCGGCTCAGCGGAGTCCATCAAGGGCTGAGTTGGGTCGCCGAGTGCGTACTGATCCGCAATCTTGATGGTCTCAGCAAGAGTACTCGGCATCTCTCTCTGCAGCCTTTGCCACAATATGCTGTCATGCCTGCAACCCTGCGCAAACCAAGTGATGGCCTGGGCCTCATTCACACCTTCACAGGTGTTCCTCAAGGTGCTCCACCGAGTAAGATACTCGCGGTCTGTTTCGTCCTCCCGCTGCTTGCAAGCAGACAACTGCTGCGGCCTATTCGGCCTCTTGTAGGTGCTGGTGAAGTTGCTGATGAAGGCCTCCGAGAAGTCCAGCCAGCAATTGATACTGTTCTTGGGCAAGTTGTTGAGCCAAGTCCGAGCTGGGCCCTCAAGCATTTGCGGAACATACCGCACAGCCCATCTACGGTTGCCGTTTGCGATATGCACGGCTGTGACATAGTCATTGAGCCAATCTTCCGGCTTGGTGCTGCCGTTGTAGCACTTGGTACCTCTGGCGAGCTGGAATTGCTTCACGGATGGCTCGTTCATGATGCGGGGGCCAAAGCACTCTAGGCCAGGCGGCCCCGTGTTATCGAGTCGCGCGGATGGATTAATCCGGTCCAGCTTGTACCTGGCATCACTGGGCTCCAGCACCCGCTCACCCACGCGATCCGTGATATCATAGCCCGCCAACCCCATAGCAGAGTAACCATCGTCATATCTGTCCACCTGCATAGCTGCAGGTTGCTCCGCCGGGTTGGCTGCTGGCGCAACCGCGCGCGGCTGCACGGCAGCTGGCTGTTGCGGCCTCTGCCGAGTAGGCTGAGCAACCTGATGCCGAGAAGGGCCTGGGCGATCTCCATCTCGCGTCGTGCTATGAGCTTTATGGGCTTGATAGCCTGCTCCTGCAACATTGTGTTTTTGGCCGGACTGTCGCGGCACAACATGCTGTTTCGCGGCGACAGCCGGGTCGTACACCTGCATCTGCCTGTCTCTGCCAGAGTACCCACTCCGGTCCCTCTCACGGATAGGATGCGGTGATGAGACCTGATCGTTAGATCTGGCCGCATGCGAGTGCACCACTTGAGAAGCTCCTGCACCTGGATTGGCTTTCCGGAACTCCTCGTTGTGCCTAGAAGCCTCTAGCACTAGCTCATTGAGCCTCTCATGCTACCTAATGCGCGCGTCGCCAGCGAGATGCGGCAACTCAGCAGCTACAGCCTCAACAGCTCTAAGGGTTTTGGCGGGGGTGCTGTATTTGGGTCTGGTGGTGGCGGTGTTCTGGCTATCTGCTTGGCCAACAGTTTCACCAACTGCTGCCATCTCGGTGCCTAGGTTACGGCGGGTGGTGCCTGCCTTGGCAGGCCTCCTAACCACAGGCGTAAATCCGTGAGCCCTGTTGTACTCATTCTGGTCCAGGTTAAGCTCGAGCCTAACCTTTTCCAACTCCACCTGCTCGGCGAGCAGCGCCTGGCGTTGCTGGTCGAGCTGCGCCCTCATTGTCATGAGCTCGAGCTCGGTGGGAGGAGGCATGCCTACTCGCACGGCGGATGTCGTTATCGTCGATGTCGTGGAAGGAGGGATGTAGCCCGGGAGGTTCTGGGCAGCTCGTAGGGCTTGTGCGTTCTCGGGAGCTCGCTCGGACCAGCAACCTCCTCAACGACTGCCGCGATCGCGGCTGCGCCCTTCCCGACAGCGATAGCCGGGCTGGTCATCAGCACTTCCGCGATGTCCGCAGAACAACCAGTTGGCTTTCCGCGGGCAGCGATGACAGCAGGGGGATCTTCCGCGACGCGCACCTGCTCTGGGTACTCGCGGACGATGGTGGTGGCGACATAGACGAGGTGCGAGCAGAAAGAGAGCACCGAGCCGCCTTCCGGCATGGCCCTGCCGCCGAAATCGCCGACGTTGTCGGTGATGAAGTCGAAGGAGCCGAATCTGTGGACAAGGCCACAGACCACGCGCTCCCTAGTAGCAGAAATGGATCCCGTCCGAACGTGAACTCCAGCCAGCGCTGCTGGTTGCCCGAAGGTGGGCGCCAACTGTCGTGGTGGGTCAAGGCAGATGCCATAGGATGGCTAATCGTTTGGGGTCGATGGACGCTGGAGGTGCTCGGGGAGGGATCACGCAGCGAGTGGCCGCGTGTGAGGTGAATCAGGCACTGCAAACAACAAGATCTACCCAGGTTCAGGGCCCTCATGTGGAGGTAAAACCCCTACTCCTGCCTTTCTCTCTTTATATGTGTGTCCTGCCGAGTAGCCACAGTACAATTTGGCCTACAGCCGAGTATCCACTCTTCTCTCTAGGTGACGTGAATGCTAAGGGTTCTCTTCAAGGCAGCGACCCTCGCACTACTAGGGAAAAGCTTAGCCGTGACGCACCTTTTTGCCTATCCGTGACGCACCGGGGCGCGTCACGGCTAGCACGCCGCGCCTATGGGTTTAGCCGTGACGCACGGGCCTGGTGCGCCGCGCCTATCTATACCCGTGACGCACCGGCAAGGTGCGCCGCGGCTACTTCCTGGCGCGTCACGCCTATTTATGTAGGTGCGCCACGGTTATCAACACAGGTGCGTCACGGGTAAGGTAATGCCTCCACGGCTAAGTGCGCTGATGCGCCACGGGTCCCCACATCGGCGCGTCACGGCTATACTCCCAGGTGCGTCACGGGTACCCTTTTTGGTGCGTCACGGCTATAGTATGCTGTATTTTTTAAAAATACGCAGTACCGTATTTATACAGGTATATACAGCTCAAATACAGAGGAATCTCAGTAGACAAAATGTATCAAAACAGTTCTTTGACAAACAAGTTATATATCATAGTTGATCATACTGCTTAGAATTCGTAATAGCATCAAACCGTTGATTATGAATACAAAGTGTTTATCATAGTCAAATAGATACAAGTGACCTACATCACACGGTTAATCATCGGGACCGATTACATCGATTGATGATGCTTCATCATCGGGACAAGTGACCTATCTAGTCGCCGATAACCTAATCATCTAGCTAGGAACCATAGCATGACGAGCGAGGCGACGGCGACAAGAGCGGCTGCGATGGTCTTCATCCACTTGTTGTTGTTCTTCTTGATCTTCTTCTGTTCCTCCTCGAGATGGATGAACCACCTAGCTTCCGCCGCCACTCTTGTGTTGTAGGATTTGTAGGCATTCCCTTTGAACTTGTTCACCTGCTCGAAGCAGTCTTCCCAGTGATCGTAGACTCCTGGAACCCTGCCTCTAAACACCACGTAGCACCTCGGCATCTGTAATGACAAGAAAGAAAAACAAAAACAATAGTTTCAAACATGTCTGCAATAGTAGTAAGTGGAGAAATATGACATAAATAAGATGAAAGTTAAACACAAAGGAACAAGATGATCATCTTTTAAACACAATCACAAACACAAAAGATCAAACGAACATCACAAAGTAAAACTGCAATAATAAAAAGTAAGATAATCAAGCCATGTACGATTTATATCCGTAACGATGTGTGCCTCATATTTAGGGTGGACACATACAAGCGGCCTTGATGGAACTGGTGCGCCAAGTGGGATGCACAAGATCCTAACTTTGTGAAAATCACAAGGCGCACCAGACCACCAAGGCCATCTTAGTGTGAACCAACTCTTGTAATCATCGGCATTTATTTATTCCCACCAAGATAATCAAGCGATGTACGATTCATAACCGTAACGATGTGTGCCTCATATTTAGGATGGACACATACAAGCGGCCGACAAGTGGTGCAGCTGCGCCAAGTGGGATGCACAAGATCCTAACTTTGTGAAAATCACAAGGCGCAGCTGACCACCTGGGCCATCTTAGTGTGAACCAACTCTTTTAATCATCGGCATTTACTTATTCAAAAGATCGGACGACCATCACAAGTAAGACCGCAATAATGAAAAGAAAGATAATTAAGCATTGACATAATAAAGCATCTGTTACACGATGGACGATTCATAACCCTAACGATTGAGTTCGACTAATTTCCGAAAATGTAGCAAGCCTTACAATAGTTCTCACTCCTTCTGACTCATCCTCCCAGGGATTACAACGGGACATCCCTCCTGAGTGATGAAGGGCCTGTCGTCACAGACAGTTTCTAGGTAGGTATCTATGTCGCGGTTCGGCATGTTGAACCGACAGTAAAATGTCCCACTCTTGTTCACCACTTCATGAACGATTTTCGTGGCGAAGCACTTCTGGATATCATATATCTCTTCTCTAACCTTGTCATCGCCGACCATCGACAAGCGGGAGGCCCATTGTTGGACTTGACTAGGCAGGGTAAGGAACTGTTGATCCCGTACGTACGCCCGCATATGATGGAGGACATAGTAGGTGTCTCGATTACTGCCTGCCGGCTGCTTGACGCACGCGAAATTCGTCGTGTGGGTGAACACCCGAGCGCCCTGAACGACCTTCTCCCTAGTGATTATGCCCCCCCTTGCGTGGTAGCCGGTGAGAGCATTATCCAAGACTTTCTTCACCATGGAGTAGTCTTTCTTCACCGCACTCCCTGAGTCGAGATACGTCGCATGCGAATGACTGATACAAATGCAAATGAGTGTGCATTGTGTATATCTGCGCGGAACAATCCAAACAACAAAGTGTTGGAAAGGAGCGATGAAAATCTAAAGAAAATCCCTTTCGATTCGGCTAAGAATATTGACTTACCCGGCAAAGTAAGGCATGAGGATGTAATCCTTGGTCTGGTTCGCCAGCATGAAGTCCCGAAGATATGTCGACGCGACTGCCTGGTTGCCAACGGAGCACAACACGTCGTGGCGCATGTAGAAGGGGTCCGCTATCGCGATGCCCGGTGTACTATCCCTGCAAACTTGCACCGCCAGACTGAGCGAGTATAGGCGGACCATGGAGTAGTGCAGCGGATTGCTATGGAACATATCAAAGATGTCCGAAAACCGCAGTATGATCCTATCCGCGCCGGTTGATTCGACGAAGCCCAAGTCCTTTGGCACCATGGCAACGAAAACCGGGTATGATGGATCCTTGCTTTCAACAAGGCGCGTTTCAAGAAAAAGAATGCTGTCATGCAAACTCCGCATATCCCCACTTGCGGCCTTGAGCTTGCTCTGGCTAAGCATAGGCTGACCAATCACATGCATCTTCGTATGCTTCGATGTAGGTGGGCCGTCATGAACACGGAGCGGCATCTTAGCAGGCTGGCTCGCGGACTTTGCGGCCTTGGATCTAGGTCCTCTTTTCCGCGCCTTCGTCGCTTTCGGAATGACCTCCTTCTCAATCTCCTCATTAGCCGCCTTACGGATTGTGCTAGGGCTGAAAATAACTCCTCCCTTCGCACTTTTCTGAGTCTCGGTGCAGGGGCCGACATCTGGAGCCGTGTCTTCCTGAGAACCGAAGAGACGCTTGCAATTCGATTTATCCGCAGGAGGAGCCTCACCACGAGCCTCCGTGCTATGGTAGGGTTCTTCTGGAGGAGGAGCAACGTAATCTCCGCCATCAAAGTCATCGGCGATGAAATCCATGGCATCAAGATCAAGGTCATTCTCCTGGTCTTGTGCCATCTCCATGTCACGGGTAGGCGACGGCGCGGCGACGGTCTTGCCATGGCTCCGCTCCGGAGCTTCTAGAGGGGTTGTCTTCGAGGTGGTGGCTCGCGCCGGTAGTTCTAGAGGCGATGTCCGCGGGGTGGCGCCCCTCTTCCCCAGGCGAATCTGGCTCTTCGGCCATTCCATGTTCCAAGGCATGCACTGGAGCAGCGTCAGGGTATCGGGGTCATCTTCTTCTTGGTAGGGTTGAATGGGAGGCAACAAGTCGTCGTAGCCCGCCAGCACCCGAAGCACTCGAACTCTATATACGTCTTCGCGCATCGGCCTGTTGTGGAACCTGCGGGTTGAAGGTTGAACGATCATACCCACAGCAACATCCTTCAACACGCCGTCCACTGTGTGTAAGAGAGTGCATGGAACGTCGTCGTTCTGCGGAAAACATGCAGGGCGTCAGAGAGGCCAGTCTAAGGCAAAGGAAGATCGACGCTCCAACGCTTAACTATTTACCTGGCTGGCGAGGGCGTCGAGCTCCTCTAGTGGCGAGGGGCCAACGACGGCGGCGGGCGTGCTACTGTTGACTGGCGAGGGAGTATCGGCGGCGGGCGTGCAACCGATGGCCAGGCGGCGGTTGTTCGTTGGTGCACGCTCTTCATTCGGCGGAGGACCGCCCACTGTGGGCGTGCAACGGATGGTCAGGTGGGTAGAGGCGGGCGGAGTCACTATCGGCGCCGTGGTGTAGGCGGGCGGAGTCACCAGTGGGTCCGCCATCGTGGCGTTGGCCGGCGAGACTCTGGACAAGTCTCTTGAGTTGCTTCCCTGCATGCTAGGCACCGGGCACGGCCCCACTCGACCTCCGTCATTCCATCGAGTAACCGTATCGTAGATGGTAGGCAAAACGTTGCCCATTTGTTCTGCCAAAGCTGTTTTGACAATATTAGGAATATCAGCAACTTTGGCCTTGAGGTCTGCAATCTCGCGATCGCGGGCTTCGTCACGTTGGATATCTTCGATGGTCCTCTTTCTATTCCTTCTCGCCTCCCTGGGCTCCTTGAAGTACTCTCTGAGCTTCGTCGTCGTGCCCAGGCCACAAACTCGGCCACCTGACGGCCTTTTGTGCTTTTCCTTCCCCTGCGTCACGTTCACCGCCCTATTTAAAGTGTCGTCCCACGGGCCGTGCAGCCTCGGCATGTCCGACGAGGTTCGACCACTATCGATTTCTAAGTTCTGCACAATTAGCGTGAACCGTTTAGAATTCCACCAGTACAATATAATGCAATCGACTAGATCGTCGAGAGCAAACTAACTAGGGTGGTGTATTTACTTACCAAGTTGTCATACAACGCCTTCACCTTCTCATCATCGGTAGTATACTCATTAGCTACCGGGTCATATTTAAACCGGGCCCTGATGAAGTTTTTTGTCCGCGGCGAGTACTTTGCGAGAGGGTCAGGGATGCCCTGTTCTGCACGTTTGGCGTCCTCCTTCTCCCAATTGGGAATCGCCGCTCTGTAACCGCCGCATCCCAGTTTGTGGGTACCAATGTTCAACTTCCGCATCCTCTGCCCCCAACCAGCGTTAGCTTTGGCGACTTCGCTCTCGCAAATTACCTTGAAGTCCCGGAGTTCAGCTTCGGTGATTCTCGGCTCAGTCGCTAAAACATCCTCCAAGCTATTTTTGCTGTCCAAGACCTTAACCTTCACCCGGTGTTTCCAGTTGGACAAGGCGGTGTTCATCTTACCAATGGCGCAGTGGTTGACCTTATTCCCCACCAGATTGTCGTTATTGTACTTAAACGGCTCGTCTGGCGGATGCGGGTACAAGTATCGTCCGTGCAGCTTTCTAAAGAGAATAACCCGATAATGTGCATTCTCTTTTTTCCTTAGATCATCAGTTAAGATCCTGACAGTGTCCCGGACAATGCAACCAATTTGGTTGCCGAATCCTTTGACCACCGCCTCGGGCGCGACTGGATACCCAGAGCTATCAATTTCCGTGATCTCTTCACGGTAGGTGCGGAGAGTGTTACCTTTCCGTTTTCTCGTTGACGTCCTCTTCTTCTTGGCTTTGCTACCACCATCTGTCTGACCGCCGGCATCAGTGGTGTCATTTCCGCCGGCGGCGCCACTAGTGGTATCACCGGCGGCGCCACTAGTCGTGGCGTCATCCTCCTCGCCACCGCTAGTGTCCGCGTCAGCCCAGGCATCCGCCGTCGGGTCGTATTGCTCATCTTCTTCATCGGTGATTTGCCAGAACGGCTTAGAACCGCCGGCCTCGTCGTTGTGTGCCATGTTCTGAAGGGGGAAATTATTGGTTAATCTAAAGGAAACAAAAAAATCGACATACTACTCGATCACGGGAAAACGGCTAAGTCCTAAATTCACGGGAAAATTTCGGCATGACCTTTGCTAATTTTCTAACACTAGAGTGTCTGATTCTCGCCGAAACGGAAATTAATCAACATTTCGGCGAAAATAGGCAACTCATTTGAATTCCCTGCAAAGTTTTAAACGGCTCGATGGCCGGACAGATTACCAAATGTGGTACCAACACCAAAAGTGGTACCAGCACCAGCACCAACACAACATCAGCACTAGCAAGCAGTACCAGCACGAGCACCAACAAAAGAAAACCAGCAGCAGAACACCAGCACCAGCAAGCAGTACCAGCACAACAGCAGTACCAGCACAACATCACAATTTTTATTATCTGCAGAATTTTATCCAACAGCAGCATCCTATACAGCAATATCCTCCTAGTGGTACAACATCCTAACTAACCAGAAGGAAAAACCATGAGAAATCACATTGAGCCTACTTGCCATTAGATTTTCTGGCCACGACCCATGGACTCGCATCATCCAGGCCAGCATCTCAGAATGAATACAGAAATGCTACTCTTATTGCAATGTTGGATTTCAAGTATTGTTAAGTTCAAGGTACACATATAAGCACGACATGTACCGGATTCGAGAATTATTTAGCGCGGATCTGCTGAACTACATAAGATGATACACTACAGCACATGTTTCCTTGAAAATGAATGAGTACACACCAAATTGCCAACTAACGAAGATGGGATAAGCTAATCAGGATCAAGTCCGATGTTTGCGCACTGAAGCCAAAAGGTGGTGTCTGCTCCCACAAGAATGAAATTGAACAGGTGAGCAAGCAGCGTCAGCGTGAAGTGCAGTTCAGAGTGCATCAACAAAACGAGACGTGGACGACCCCATGTAAATTGTTCTGCAATTTTGGTGCAACGGCTATATCTAGTAGCTACTGCTCTAGTATTTGCCTCTGTGAATTTGGTCAACAAATTGTCCCAGTGCAGTGCAGAATGGGGTACTATTTGCCTGTGTGAATCTGGTGGTCAAAACATTTTTGCAGAAAGGTCTGATCAGATGGCACTGTGTTCATGGCCAGAGATCACCACAGCCTGACAGTAACAGGGCAACGGTTTCCCTGTCAAGTTGAAGCACAGAGCAAAATTGGAGAGCAAAATTCAGGGAGGGGAGGAGGGGGGGGGGCCTTACCTGGGGCACGGTGTAGTTGTTCACGCCGGGGCCTTGGTCCTGGATGGTGTCGATGAAGACGGCGCAGGCGGCTCCCTCCTCCTCTCTCGCTGCAACGGCGCGGGCGATGGTGTCGACGAAGACGGCCCGGGCGGCTCCCCTCCTCCTGTACTCCTCCCCCTCGGGCAGATGTGAGGGGCGGTGGATGAGTAGGGCTAGGGCGTTGGGCGCCGGTGGCTAGGGCAGCGGAGGCGTGCGTGCGGCGGTGGCTAGGGCAGCGGAGGCGTGCGTGCGGCGGTGGCTAGGGCAAGGGGACGGTGCGCGATGGAGAGAAAGAGGGAAGAAGAAGAAGGAACGGCCGGGCCGGCGCCCTAGATCTATATCAGCTATAGCCGTGACGCACCGCGGCCAGGTGCGCCGCGGATACGATAGCGGTGACGCACGGCTATAAAGTGCGCCGCGCATTAGGTAGCCACGACGGACATCACAAGCGTGCGCCACGCATTACTAAACCGTGGCGCACGGCGGCTCGGTGCGCCACGCTTATTCGCATAATATGTTCATAAGGCCGTGTTGCCTGTCAATATCACAACTGCTTCGTTAGCCCAGTGGTTGATACTGTGATGTGCCCCAGCACCCGGGTTCGAATCCCCCACACCCCATTTTTTGAATAGTTTTGGAAAACACAATATAAATCAACATAAATTCATATAAATCAATATAACTTTCAAAATAAAATCTCAATTCATGTGTTGACTAATTTAAACACCACATCTTAGTGCATACATATAAAATACATCATCATACATTGTCATCACTGCCTCGAATGCATGCAAACACACGACACATGTATCGTTGTTCTTAGAGTTAGCGTTTTACAATTTTCTTTCCCTTTTTTGTCGCGGTTGAGTAATTCAGTCCCGGAACACCGTGACTTCTTCGGTGGAATGGGCGACCTGTAGGTAGCGTTGTCCTGCTTCTTCTTGTTGTGTATTTCGTTCCATCGTCATTGTCATCTTCTATTTTCGGGTCGCCGTACTGGTCAAAGTCTTGCTCGTTGGCTACTCCATCCATTCCGATGATGTTTCTTTTGCCTCTCCGCACGACAACACGGCTAGGCCTTGTCGGGTCAGTAATGAAGAAGCATTGGTCCACTTTGTTAGCCAAGACCCATGGCTCATTTTTTGCGGTGACATTCGTGCCGGATTTGGCTTCAGGTATCACCATGGTGGTGAAATATTGTCCTTCTTTCCTGACGCTCTTTGCCCATGTGACACGGAACATTGGCACCTTCTCTCCGCAGTAGTCGAGTTCCCATATCTCGTCGATCCTACCATAGTATCTTTCCTTGACGTCACCTGTTAATGATTCCATCGTTACCCCCGAGTTCTGGTATTCGCAGTTCCGGTCCTTATTTGCCGTGTAGAATGTGTAACCATTGATATCGTATGCCTGATATGTCATGAGGTTATGTGCGGGGCCTTGTGACAATGTGAGTATGAGTTTTTCTTCTTCAGAATAAGGCGTCTCCGGTTGATCGGTCATAATCTTCTCCCTGAACCACTGTGTGAAATGGATGTTGTGCTCTTTGATTATTTCTGCTTCGGTCCTATGTTGACCCCGGTCACTGTAATACTTCGCGATTAGCAATTTGTGCTTTTCCAACCAAGGATCGACCACTGTTAGATGTTGTAGCGCGACTAGGTTTGCTCTGTCAAAGTCGTTGCGTCGGCCCTGAAAGTCGACATTCATTTCGCGCTGGCCCTCGCGGTGTCCCCATCCACCGAGCCTGCCAAAGTGCCTGTTTACGGGCAGACCAGGGTTCTCATCTTTGTCTAGAAAATTCGTGCAGAAAGAGATGCACTCCTCTGTCAGAAAGCCCTTGGCAATGCTTGCGTCTGGACGGGCCCTGTTGCGGACGTATCCTTTGATGGAACCATTCATCCTTTCGAACGCCATCATGGAGTGTAAAAACGGCGGCCCGAGCTGGATGATATCATCCACGACATGGACAAGGAGATGCACCATAATGTCGAAGAATGCTGGCGGGAAGTATATCTCAAGCTCGCATAGTATCACCACGATCTCTTCCTGTAGCCTTGCGAGTTTCTTCACGCCAATCGACTTTCGAGAGATGACGTCAAAAAAGTTGCAGAGTCCAAACAGCGTTTCGCGGACGTGCTCGTCCATTATCCCTCGAATTGCAACTGGAAGTATCTGCGTCATCATCACGTGACAGTCGTGAGACTTCATTCCGCTGAACTTCTGCTTTGGTACGTCTAGGTATCTGCTTATCTTCCCCGCATAACCGTAAGGAAATTTGACTCCAAGGAGGCACTTGAAGAATTGGTCGATCTCCTTCTCGCATAGCGTGAAGCACGAAGGGGGACAGTAATATTCCGTCTTCTTGGCCTTTTTGCCCTTGCGGCGACCTTCCGTCCCATCTAACACATCGTCATCGTCATCGTCATCATCATCCGGTTTTCCTCCGTGGAGCTCGCCCCTGATATTCAAAAATCTCAAGTCGTTCCTTGCTTTCGGCCCATCTTTGGTCCTCTCCGGCATGTTGAGCAGGGTGCCAAGCAGACTCTCGCACACGTTTTTCGTGATATGCATGAGGTCAAGGCAGTGGGGTGTGCGGAGAATCTTCCAGTACCTCAGGTCCCAGAGAACAGACCTTGTTTTCCATACACCCTCCAACGGCGCCGGCGCCTTTCGCTTCTTTCCCGGCGCAGGGCACTCTTTCCAGTTCTTCAACAGCTCGTCGATTTCCTCGCCGCTCCTTTGACGTGGGGCTCTTCGCATCTCAACTTCATTGTTGAACAGATCTTTGCGTTTTCTCCACGGGTCATCCTTGCGAAGCCACCTTCGATGCCCCAAGAACACGGTTTTCGATGACCCGGGGTTTCTCTCTAGCTGGAGATACGTAGTGTCATCCATGCACCTAACGCATGCACAGAATCCGTGCGCCACCTGCCCCGCGACATATCCGTAACCGAGGTAGTCATGCACCGTCGTGAGGAGCGCGGCTCTCAATGGGAAAAACGTTTCTCCATAGGCGTCCCACGTATTGGCTGGCTCGTCCCATAACGTGGCTAGCTCCTCTTCCAACAACTGGACATACAGATTGATGTCGTTACCTGGTTGTTTCGGCCCTTGAATAAGCATACTCATCTGTATGTACTTCCTCTTCAAGCACAACCAGGGGGGTAGGTTGTATATACATACAAACACGGGCCAGGTGCTATGGGTGCTGCTCTGGTTGCCAAAAGGATTTAATCCATCCGTACTCATGCACAACCTGATGTTCCTTGGATCGTCGCCGAATTCGGGGTATTCGATGTCTAGGGCCTTCCACTGGCTAGCATCTGAGGGGTGTGTCAGCATCGTGTCATCATTCTCCGGATCGGTTCCATCATGCTCTTCTGGCTTCTTCCTTTCCGCGTGCCATCGCATGAGCTTCGCCTGTGTGGGGTCTGCGAAATACCGCTGCAGACGGGAAGTTATCGGAAAGTACCACACCACTTTTCGAGGAGAGGCCTTCTTCCCTGTCTTGTATCGAGTTGCGTCGCACACCGGGCATATGGTTCTCTCCGCGTCCGCGCCCCGATAGATGATGCAGTCATTAATGCAAGCATGGTATTTCACGTGAGGTAAATCCAGAGGGCACACGACTTTTTTCGCCTCCTCGATGCTCGTTGGACACTTGTTCCCCGTGGGAAGACGGTCGTGCCAGAATGCCATGTTCTCATCGTAGCTCGCATCGGTCCATCGGTGTTTTGTCTTCATCTCGAGGGTCCTTAACGTTACGTTCAGACGGGTATCCTCGCTCGCGCATCCTTCATACAATGGAGTAACGACGTCTATCTCCAGTTGCGACAACTTCGATTTCTCTCTAGCAGCAGCTCTGGAGTTGCTAGTCTCCTTGAGAAGCAGAGCTTGGACATGAGGGTCCCGCACCCAGTCCGACGACGATGTCACGACATCTTCATCATGATGTCCTTCGTCTTGATTATGATCATGGCCGACATCTTCATCACGATGTCCTTCGTCTTGATTATGATCATGTCCTTCATCTTGATCATGATGTCCTTCATCATGTCCGGGCGACTCTTCATCTTCATCACTTGACGGGCAAAGAGTGTAGCCATCCATAAAACCACGACGGATAAGGTGCGACTCCAAGTCACCAGAATCGTATCTGATCAAGTGTTTCAGTTTGCATCTTCGACAAGGACATCTTATCTCCGTCATGCTATTTCGAAACATTTCGTCCGTCGCATGTTTCATAAATCTAGCCACGGTGACTGTGCTTATATGCATGGTTGCCTACATAGTAAAAAAAGATCAAATGAAAAATTAATTAGAATCAAATTACGTAATATATGGATATATGATGCATGCACATGGCCGTCGTCGACGGAAAAATTCGGCATGACCTATGCTAAAAATAGGACATTCTCGGAGTGCGTGGTCGCCGAAATGGAAATGAATCAACATTTTGGCAACACATGTCAACTCATTTTTAAGACATCCACAAATTTCATCAAAAATACGCAACACAATTGCGCATTTATGTATATATGCAACCATATATATGAATCTTTTGTCATCACGACGACGCACGCGGCGCCGGCACACGTACATACATACAACACATATACATATCGTCCCTCCAACAACTCACCAACTATAGATCTTGCCGACACGAGACCGAGAGAGAGTATGTTTGTATGTGGCTATAGAAAGTGAAAAGATGGAAGGGAAAGTGGTAATAAAGTGAGAGATGGGGGTGGAGACAAATTTTTACTAGATTCACCACACATATGTATCAAAAAAATTAGGTTAAATAAGTTTTAAATGGTGGGAAAATGGGGGAAATGAGGTGGTGAGGGGGTGGGGGGCGACCAGATCTAAAATGGGGTGGAGATATGGGTGGATGGGAGGTTGGGGGTGGTCCCAAACCACTTAAATTCGTTCCAGGTATACCCGTGACGCACATGATATTCGGCGCGTCACGGCTATGCTGGATAGCCGCGGCGCACGCAAGAGTGGTGCGTCACGGCAATAGATGCCATCGGTGGAAACGATACCCGTGACGCACGTCTGTCATGTGCGCCGCGGCTACGCAACATAGCCGTGACGCACCTCTCAGGAGGTGCGTCGCGGGTATGCCTCGGAGGCTCGCCACCCCGGCCCCACACATACGCGCGACGCAGCTTCCAATTGGTGCGCCGCGGCTATTGCTTTACGCGCGACGCGCAGAATAGTGGTGCGCCGCGGGTAATAGGCGTGACGCGCCAAACTGTATGTGCGTCACGGGTATCATCACTCCTATAGCCATTTTCCTAGTAGTGTCGCACAGGAGGGGGCAGGGCACCTTATATACTGGTGCCCAGCCGAATACAGCCAAGATGAAAAGTACAGACAAGTGTCGACATAGTGTGCACACTGCACACTTCCGGCTTCTCGCTGACAGCTTTGGCTTCCTAGTTTGTCTTGTGTACAAAGTCGTTGTGCAAAACCAAGTCCGTGTCCTGTTTCCACTATCACGGCCACAGGGTAGGCCCCCTAACCTGCACCGCCCTGCTGACACCCTGGCGCGGATAAGCACGCGCTCTGCAGATGAACAGTGCGCCAGTACGGACCCAGGATACGCGGGATCCTGTGTCAGAACGGCTCCTTTGACTTTTGGCCCGAGTAGGAACTCACCCCCTCTACTCGGACCACTTCCTCTACCCGGAAGAGTGTAACTTCCTTGATTCTTTCTCCTGGCTAT
The DNA here is from genome assembly GCA_028641055.1 of Alopecurus myosuroides. NCBI lineage: Eukaryota > Viridiplantae > Streptophyta > Magnoliopsida > Poales > Poaceae > Alopecurus > Alopecurus myosuroides. The sequence goes on from CM054063.1 coordinate 28,935,158, forward strand.
CAGTGTGTGTGGCCGAATAGCAGTTGACCGGGTAGCGTGTACCGGGTAGCCAGCTACTCTGCCTAACACCTCTTCCGATCTTGCCCTTAGCACTTTCCTTTACCCTACTCGGGGGTAAACCCCGACAAAATACACGGCAGGACGTATGATGGCGAATCCGGATGATTTGTATTTGGTCGATGAACTGAATGATGTATCAAACCTTAAAGGGGGATGTAGAACAAAACAATCGGTATCGCCATCATACAGCCCCACCGTGGCTACTGGGTGCATATATACATACCAAATACACGGCAGGACGTATGATGGCGAATCTAGATGATTTGTATTTGGTCGATGAACTGAATGATTTATGAAACCTTAAAGGGGGATGTAGAACAAAACAATCGGTATCGCCATCATACAGCCCTACCGTGGCTACTGAGTGCATATATGCATACCAAATGCACGGCAGGACGTATGATGGCGAATCCGGATGTTTTGTATTTGGTCGATGAACTGACCGGTGTATGAAGGTGGACTATATATAGGGTCCTCTGGCTCACAAAGTGTTGTGCTAGGGTTTTGATCCAACGGTTAAGACACACCCTGATCCAACGGCTCACAACCGCTCGAAAGAAACACACTGTACCCCTCATCGAACGGCTCACAATAGCTCGAAAGAAACACACCGCTGATCCAACGACTCACAAGCGCTTGAAAGAAACACACGATCCATTTTATTCTTTCTGATTGGTCGGAACAAAACCCTAACCATTTTGTCCCGGTTGGTAAAACAGGCCGGGACTAAAGGGACGATCCGTTTCCCAACGAAACCCGAACCGGAGACAGGAGGCGGGAAGACATGAGGCGGGAAGAAAGAGGCGGGATTTTAAGATTTGTATTTTTTTGAAATATTATTTGTATTTTTAAGATTTTAAAATGACTTAGTTTTATTTTTCTGAATTTTTTGATATATTATTTGTATTTTTAAGATTTTAAAATGAAGTAGTTTTATTTTTCTGAATTTTTTGATATATTATTTGTATTTTTAAGATTTTAAAATGAAGTAGTTTTATTTTTCTGATTTTTTTATATATTATTTGTATTTTAAGATTTTAAAATCAAGTAGTTTTATTTTTTCTAAATTTTCTGATATATTATTTGTATTTTTAAAATTTTAAAATGAATTAGTTTTATTTTTTTTGAATTTTTTGATATATTATTTGTATTTTTAAGATTTTAAAATGAATTAGTTTTATTTTTCTGAATTTCTGATATATTATTTGTATTTTTAAAATTTTAAAATGAATTAGTTTTATTTTTCTGATTTTTTTGATATATTATTTGTATTTTTAAGATTTTAAAATGAATTAGTTTTATTTTTCTGAATTTTTTGATATATTATTTGTATTTTTAAGATTTTGAACTAAAAGTATTTGAAAAAGAGTCTTTAGTCGCGGTTCGTGTCACGAACCGCGACTAAAGGCTCTTTCCGCACGGGAACGAAAACGCCGCGGATGGTACCCAGAGTGTACCTTTAGTCGCGGTTGGTGTCCCCAACCGGGACTAAAGGCTGGCCCTATATATTCTCTGCCCCGAAATTTTTCTAAGGAACAACCGCGACTCGAAATCTTCTAAGGACCAGCGCAGAGACAGAGAGAGGACCGCGCCCGCCGATCTGCACCGTCGCCGTCGTCCTCACCGGCCCTTCTCTGCACCGCCCCCGCCCTGCTCTGTGCCGCGCTTCTCCGGTAGGTTCCCCCGCGCTGCTCCGGTGAACTCCGGTGAAACCACGAACCACGAACACGAACCGATGGCGGCGACCACGAACTCCAGTGAACTCCGGTAACCACGAACCACGAACCACGAACAGAGAGAGGACGACGGCGAACCACGCGCGTGGCCGGTGAGGACGACGGCGAACCACACGCGCGACCGGTGAGGAAACAGAGGAATAAGGGCGCTGACGGGTGGGGCCCACCCGTCAGCAAGAGAGAGAGAGAGCAGAGAGAGAGAGAGAAGGAGGGCGCTGACGGGTGGGGGCCACCTGTCAGCGAGCGAGAGAGAGCAGAGAGAAGGAGGGCGCTGACGGGTGGGGCCCACCCGTCAACGAGCGAGAGAGAGAGCAGAGAGAGAGAGAAGGAGGGCGCTGACGGGTGGGGGCACCCGTCAGCGAGCAAGAGAGAGAGAGAAGGAGGGCGCTGACGGGTGGGGCCCACCCGTCAGCGAGCGAGAGAGAGTGAGCAGAGAGAGAGCAGAGGGACTTAGTAGTTTCTGTTTATAGATTCAAAAATCCATAACTAATTCATAAAATCTCCAATTTGAGTGATTCAAATTTCTATACATTCAGGAACTTGAGCAGTTTCTGTTTATAGAAAAAGTTCAACATGCTTCTGCAATAATGTTTGCACTAAATAATTAAATACAGAAAAGGGAACTAAAAATGGAAACTTGTAAAATTCATAACTTGAATTCTGTTAACCCAAATTGAGCAAACTGGAGCTCTAAAATTTTGTCTTAACAAAATATACACAATGGTATTTTATTTTGGTAATAATTGTATAAATTGTACAAAAAAACATCAATTTTCTGTTCTGGTCATAAAAGAAAAGGAAAAAGAAAATGGCATAACTAATTAAATAATTATCCAAAAATTATATTTAATACCTCAAAATGTTCAGTGAAACATTTGGCACATGTTTTCAACCTTATACATGCAGTTTGACATCTAAAGTATTTCTGTTTTTGTTGTTTGCCAAAAATGGCTGAAATTAAAGAAACAATTAATAGTTCTTAATCATTGTTTCCTTCATCCAAAAATTATGGAAACTATACCAAATTGAAAAACACTTAAAGTAACATAAGAGAACATCATTTTCATGAATGTTGACAAATTAATTAGGTACTGGTCTTGTAGTAACAATTAGTATGACACTAAGATAAATATGAGTTTAGTGTTTAAATATTAAAAATAAATTTTTAATTCAACCGTCGCTGCTCCTCCTCTATGTCCCCTTAATCTTATTTTTTTAATTCCTTTATACTTAATTAATTTTTACTACATGCAGGAGTGACATATGGCGGACGATAGAGCCGAGCCGCTTAGGGATCAGGATGTTGAACGTTATATAATGGGCATGATAAATAACGAGATTCCTTATGTGCCGGGCTCAGAACATGAGCAAGAAGAGGATGTAGTCTCTTCTTTTCTGAACCTTGACGGTGGAACAAACATTGTCGATGATCAAGAAGGTGAAGGTACGGACATTGTCGATGGAGGTCAACCGTCGACAAACGACGATCTCGAATTGCAAGTAGCAACCACCTCCGGCGAGGTATGTATATACATTGAGCCTCTCGTGATACAAACTTACTGAAATGTGAATACATATGTATTAACGCGCGCGACTCTCTTTCTTTTTTTAGCCCTCGGCCGGATCGAGTACGACAAAGCGTGGCAAATCCAAGGCGATGAAACAAGGAGAAACATATACCATCGAATTAGTCGGTCAAACCGGCAAGCCCCTACAGCACACCACAAAGTTTATCAACCAATGCGGAGTCGTTGTTAGAGACAACGTCCAGATCACCGTCCAGGAATGGAAGGAGCCAAAGAAGGCACATCTTGGTTTCAGTTCTGTCGACAAGAGAACGAAAAAGGATTGCTGGAGAAAGCTTATGGAACATTTCATTCTACCTCTGGAATACAACAAAGTCGATGAACTCGGTAACGAGGTTCCAGGTGGACGTGAGAGGAGGAGGCACATCAAAGAGTTCGCTCTTCAGAAGATGGCCGAAGCATTCCGGAACTTCAAGAAAAATTTAACCTGTGACTATGTCAAGAAGGGCAAGACTCCGGATTTCACTGCACAACATGAGAGACTGAAAGATGATTGGCCAGAATTTGTGAGGCAAAAGAAATCGGAGCATTTCAAGGAAATATCGAAAAAAATAAGGTTAATGCGGATAAGAAACAGTACCATCATATTATGGGGCCAGGAAGATACCGCCTTTCGGCGCCTAAGTGGGAGAAGATGGAGGAGGGCCTGAGGGTGCGAGGAATCCCTCTAGGTACAGAGGGATGGGACGAAAGGGCCAAAAGCTGGTGGTACGGGCATGGGGTATCGCTAGACCCGGAGACAGGGGCATGTGTTCATCGACAGAAAACGTTTGCTCCCACCCAAGCCCTTATTGACGCAATGACCCAAGCTCAAGAGGGTTTGATCAAGTTCAAAAGAGAGAAAGACGCACTGACAAAAGCCCTCGGGAATGATGAACACGGAGGACATGTACGAGGCAAAGGCTGAATTCCATGGAAAGTAGGGTTTTCCCAGGACAATGACCCGTACTGTTACAAAAGCCGTAAGAGAAAGACGGACCGGGATGCAGATCTTTTAGCGAAGTTTGCATCGGAACTTAGTGAGTTGAAGCAGGCCGTGCATGGACTAGTAAAAGAAAGATCGGCTGCAGGGCCGCATGAAGATCATGAAGCGGATCTCGGAAGCCAGCAGCGGAGAAGCAGCGTGGCTTCCACGGAGGCCCCGCCTGCAGGTGCTAATGCATCGACGATCGAGATTCGTGCACCGGAGCCTCACTACCCCGTGGATGATGTAAAGGAGATGAAAGAATGTGATCTGCATTATCCCGTGGGGAACGTTTCCATGAAGGTAGCTACCGGCAGTGCTTTACCCTGTACACCTGGAGCACTCCACCACAGCAACCCCATTGCATATGGCTATGCTCGTGTCACGGTGGAAGACATAGTCCAAGTGTTTGAGGACCTGGAGATTGACATAGCTACACCCGAAGGGGAGAGAAGACTTAGAGATGTCAAGCGCCATATCATTCTATGGAAGAAGAAGTACATAGTGTTTCCAGGCGAGGCGCCAAGGCTAACAACTCCACCCCCCTCCGATGGTGGTGGTGGTGGTGGTGGTGGTGGCGGTGGTGGTGGTTCACCTACACCTACTTCACGCCATTCGACACCGTCCCCTGATCCACAATCTCCGGCGGGTAAGCAGCCACCGCCCCCCAATCCTCCTCCGGCGGGTAAGCAGCTGCTGCCCCCCAATCCTCCTCCGGCGAAGAAGCATAAGCAGGCGGACAGCAAGGAAACCCGCTCCTGGACTATTAACCCGGACCCTTATGTACCTAAGACCATACGGGTACCGGAGCCATCACTGAAGCCTCTCCTCCCAAGGCTTTGGGAACTTAGTGAAGCTGAAACCAAATTGGCCGCGTCTGCTCATTATGAGAATTGAAAGGCGGATACGAAGGCGATAAAAGAGCCTGAGCCCAAGCAAGTATTCACTGAGAAGCAAAAGAAGTGGGCTAAGGATTATTTGATGACACCGTCCCAAGCGGAGCTGAATATGCCTGACAACTATGGACGTGAAGTTCGTAGGCAAGCAGAAATATTGAAGGAGGAGAAAGAAGAAAGTAAAAAAAGCGGGAAACAAGTTGACCAGCTCATAGTGAATGTCGGTCCGGAAGAGGACCCCGAGGTCATAGAAGTTGTGGCAGCACTTGGATTTACTGTAGAGAGTGCCAAAAAACAAGCGTCCGAGATGGGTTTGACTCTTCGTGCCTCGTTAGACCTTGAGGATGTGCTAGTGAGTGAGGTAGCATTACAATATGTGCGGAATGGGCCTCTCGTCGAGCCTACGTAGGAAAAGAGTCTAGCACCACAAATGTGAAATCTGCTACGTTGGTACAAGAATTTCATAACATGGGCCGACAAAGAATATGTTCATGCGGATGTTATAGAGGAGCATCACACGAAACGGTACTCTGTAGAAGTTCATATGAGTGAATTGTTCCAGCTGTTCAATCTGCGCGAGCTCGACAAATCTATGCTGAGTTGCTACGTTCTGTAAGTGATTTATTTCTACCTCATCTCGTTCTTCATTGCCTGCCCTATATATATATATATATATATATATATATATATATATATATTGTCCTAACTATTGCGTACGCTATTATGCAGATTGAAGATTTGGGAATGCAAAATAAGAAACATCCATGATGTTGGGTTTATTGACCCACATATCGTTAATGGATATGTGTTACAAAATCACCGCGAAGACGTGGAGAAAGACTTGTACAAGTTTCTTAGAAAACATCAACTGAAAAGTCATATTCTATTTCCTTACCATTTTGGGTGAGTGTTTCTCTCTTGTGCTCATTCTCTTTTGTTTACTCCATGCATGGTATGTCTAATCGATGAGTTATGCATGACTGTGCATGTAACGTGTCCGCAGGTTCCACTGGATTCTGCTAAATATTGAACTTCACACCTCCAAAGTTCTAATCATGGACTCTATGGATTCGGATTCAAAGCGTTGGTCCGACATGAGGAAAATGCTGCAAAAGTAATTATTTTCAATCATTTGCGCTCTATATCGATCGGTCTCTTTCGTTCATTTCCTAATATCAAGTAACTAATAACTCCCTTGTTCATTTAATTTTCTTTGCAATGTAGAGTTTGGAGACGGTTCTCAGAAGAAACTATTGGTGAATTCAAACATGACCTAGATTTTAGAGAGTAAGTTAATGTGGATAAGCAGCCACCGGGGACCAATCTATGTGGATACTATGTTTGTGAGAAGATCCGGAGACACACCTCTGAGCGGAAGGCGTCGGATAGCGTGCGGAAGGCGACGGATAACTTGCGGAGGAAGCTTAGTCCAGAAGCTCGCTTCCGACCAATTCAAGAAGAATTAGCAGAATTTTTCATGAGGGAAGTCATCGATCCTAAAGGAGAACACTATACCGAGGACGGAGAAAATTATATGCATACCCGAGCTTGAAACTTGTTCGAAGTTGTATATGGTCATCCATCCTAATTGTGTATGGAAACTTTGTTCGAAGTTGTATATGGTCAGCCGAGATTGAATATATATTATATATTCCTATTGAATTCTTCTTGTTTGAAATTTCATATGCATGTATATAGTAGCGTAGAATATGTGTACTGAAACCTCATCAAAATTAAAATTAAAAACAAAATAAAATATACAAGAAATAAAACAGTACAAATTAAAAAGAAACCAGGTTTAGGGGGGCTAAAACCCTAAACCCGCGGAGGAGGCCTTTAGTCCCGGTTAGCCACGAGAACCGGGACTAAAGGTCCTCTGCCCCGACGGACTCCTGGCGCCCACGTGGACGGGCCTTTAGTCGCGGTTCGTAAGACGCGCGACTAAGGGGGGGGGGGGGTTTAGTCGCGCATATTTAGTCCCGGTTGCACAGCCGGGAATAATGGCCTTTGCGGACCGGGACTAAAGGCCTATTTTCTACCAGTGGTTGTGATGCCCTCGTTAAGTCGGTCCTCACTTCCATGCTAATTTTCCTCCTCACGGCTATCAAGGCACACAAAAACACACTCAAATCTTTCAAGAAATTAAGAAGCTCCATGTTGTGGGATGGCATCGACACCGTGAGCATTGGAAAGTGCAAAGTTCATTGGGCCAAGGTTTGTCGCCCCAAGAATCTGGGGTCCTTGGTATCCTTAATCCCGAGAAGTTTTCCCAGGAGCCTAGGCTTCGTTGGCTCTGGTTCAAAGTTCAAACGGGTAGCTCCAGAAAAACTCTAGATTGGTAGTGAAACACCTAACGACGGCGCTAACAGAGAATTCTGAAACACTGCCACAAATGTCTCAATCAGCAATGGTCAAAAAGCCACATTCTAGACGTCCTCTTGGCTTAATGGGTCCTCCGTGATTTCGATTGCCCCCAACTCTATTTGGCCTCCAAAAGGAAGAATAAAAACATCGAGAATGCACTTGAAGTACCCAAATTGATTATGGTCCTCTCAATGAACAAGTTCACGCCTGACCATATTTCACAATTTGTCACCCGTTGAGAGCTGACCCAATACATCACTTTGGACCCAGCCATGGAGGACACTATTGAGTGGGCCTTCTCTCATAATGGTTTGCTAGTCAGCTGGTTCGGCCTACAAGGCTCAGTTTCTGGCTCCACTACTTGCTCTTTCGAATGAGTGGTTTGGAAGGTCTGGGCGCCACCAAAATACGGCTTATTCGCCCAACTTGACGTGCAAAAAATAGACTCTGTGCTTCATATTGATTAGCTATCAGCGGCTGGCCTCACAATCCTTTATGTCCGCTATGCAAGAACCAGCTTGAGACTGCGAGGCACATCATTTTCGAATGTCCCTACTCTACGCGGATCCGGAACGCCGCGGCCTCTTGGCTTTCATGCCCTTATCTTGGGCAGGACATGGGCTTGGGCCGGCCAACTGTCGTTTAATATTGGCACTGCACTGCCAAATCGCCGACCTCTTGTCCCAAACGGCTCAAAACGGCCAACATTCTGATAACGTGGGAAAAAAAGAAATGTCGGAGTCTTCAACAACGTCGCAACTATGTCGATGGTGCTTTTCAAGAAGACTAAGGATGCGAGCAACAACCGGAATATGGCGGGCGCTAAGCACTTAGCAGAAAATTTTTTTACAGCCTTTGTGAGGGGTTTTTTCCCCTTTTTTGAATTTGCTTCTCCTACATCAATATAAAAGGCAAATCTTTTGCTTGCACTCCGATTTAAAATGAAAGGGAACTCAGAGACTAACACAACAGTTTGAGACTGTGTAAATCACTGTGGACTCCTAATTCGTATTGGCTGTGAGGAGGCCCCAAATAACAGGGCTGCTGGTATATTCCGATATGAGAATGCTTGGTGTCGACATGATTCGTATGCGCCCACGATTGACGAGGCATGGATGCCATCAACGGGTGATCTGGCTTCCGTTGCAGGAGCCCTACACGGGGTCAGACAGCGGCTGCAAGGATGGAGTAAGAGGGAGTTTGGGAATGTTCGGAGGCAACTAAAAGAGATGAGGGAGAGGTTGGAACGTTTGAGAGCTATGTCGTTGGGAACTGGTCCCTCTCATGACGAAATATGTCTATCAAGGAGGATTTCGGAACTCCTAGCTAGAGAGGAGATTATTGCGAAGCAGAGATTGCGGGTACAGTGGCTAAAAGAAGGAGATCGGAATACCGGTTTCTTCCATGCTAAGGCGAAAGAGAGGGCTCGGATAAATAAAATAAAACGCCTTCAACTCGACGATGGTTCTTATGTGCAAACGCAACAGGAGATTGAACATACAACAATTGGTTTCTATCAAGGGCTATTCTCGGGGGACTTGGGAGTTAATCCGGCAGTGGTCATCGAGGGGATGGAGAGGAAAGTTGACGAGCAAATAAATGAGAAGCTATGCAAGCCAGTCTCAGATACTGAAATCGAACAAGCCCTGTTTATGATGCATCCAAATAACTCTCCTGGGCCGGACGGTTTTACGGCGGTTTCTATATTAGACATTGGAGTTTACTGAAATCTTCGGTGTGTTGTGGTGTCAGGAAATTCTTCGAAACTGGGTATTTGCCGGAAGAGGTAAATGAGACGGTTCTTGTGTTAATTCCGAAGGTAAAGGACCCTATCAAGTTAGCTCAATACAGACCTATTTCCTTATGCAATGTATTATATAAAATCGTTTCAAAGATTCTTGCTTTACGGCTGAGACCTTTTTTGGAGGAAATCATATCGGAGGAGCAAAGTGCTTTCGTTCCAGTGAGGTTGATCACCGATAATGTGCTAACGGCCTATCAATGCATACATTATTTGAAGAAGAAGAAAGGGAAAACAGGTGCTTGTGCAATCAAACTGGATATGGCGAAGGCTTATGATCGAGTGGAATGGGTATATCTGAAGAATGTGATGGAAAAATTGGGTTTTGATGAGTGGTGGGTGAAGAGAATTATGGCTTGTGTGGAGACAGCTTCTTTTTCAGTTCGAGTCAATGGGGTCTTTTCGGACATCTTTAAACCCTCCAGGGGAATTCGGCAAGGTGATCCGCTAAGCCCTTATTTATTCTTATTATGCTCTGAAGGTTTAAGTTTTCTTCTCAAGTCTGCTGGTGCAAGGTTTCTGGCAAGAGGTATTCGGGTGGGAGTCCATGCGCCATGGATCTCCCACCTTTTATTCGCCGATGACTGTATTGTTTTCACTCAAGCAATGGATGCGGGTGCTAGAAGAATCAATGAAATATTGGATAGTTATCAGCTTGGATCAGGACAAATGGTTAATAAATCGAAATCGGCAATTTTCTTCAGTAGCAATTGTTCAGAGGAGGATAAACAGGAGTTCTTAGCAACTATGAATATTCAAACCGAGGCCCTTGGCGAAAAATATTTGGGACTACCAACTGCTCTTGGTAGGTCTTCCGATGAACAATTTGAGAGTATTCTTACAAAAATTAAGAGATTGGTTAATGGCTATACTTCTCAATATCTGAGTAGTGCGGGGAGAGAAGTTCTTATTAAGGCAGTGTGTCAGGCCATCCCAACTTATTCTATGAGTTGCTTTCGGTTATCAAAAAAATTATGTAAGAAGATTTGTAGTGTTATTGCGAGGTTCTGGTGGGGAGGCGACGAGAACAATCGTCGGATGCATTGGTGTAAGTGGAAGTCCATGGCATACCCGAAAAGTGAAGGGGGTATGGGCTTCCATGATCTGGAGCAATTTAACCAAGCAATGCTTGCTAAGCAGGGGTGGAGGTTGATTACAAATCAGAATTCCCTATGTGCTAGAGTTCTTAAGGGTAAGTATTTTCCCAATGGGGATTTCATGATGGCTACAAGGAAAAGGGGTGCTTCACATACATGGCGTGCTATTCTTCATGGGAGAGAGGTTTTGAAATTAGGCCTCATTAAAAGAGTTGGGGATGGGTCTTCTATTGATGTTTGGGGAGAGCCTTGGATACCGGAGAACCCCTATTATAAACCAATGTGTAGATTGCCAGGGAGCACTGTCTCAAAGGTTGAAGAGCTGCTTAATTCGGACACGGGTAAGTGGTTGGAAGATTCAGTTCGTACCAATTTTATTCACTCGGATGCCGAAGCTATTCTTAGAATTCCAGTGGGGTTGATGATGGAGGACACGTGGGCGTAGCAACCTGAGAGACTCGGGTTCTTTTCCGTCAGGTCAGCTTATAAAACTATAATTAATCATGATTTAGCACATAATGCTCTTTCCTCTAGTGGTACAGATTCGGAACTATGGAAGAGGCTATGGAAAATTTCGGTGCCACCGAAGGTTAAAAATTTCTGGTGGAGGGTGATCAATAATTTTATCCCAACCAACGGAGTGCTTTTTGGCCGTCATATTGAACAAACATGGTTTTGTGATAGTTGTGGATGTTTTGAATCTATTTTCCACGCATTATTCAAATGCACTTGGGCAAAGTTGTTTTGGACAGAAATCAACAAGGTAATGGATATCAAAATACCGGATCTCCATCCGAGTTCTTGGGCCCGTGATCTGGTGGATGGTGATCGAGTGAGAGAAGCTAACAAGGCTGTCATTTTATGTGGATCTTGGGTGGTGTGGAATGAAAGAAATGCTCGGAAACATGACGGAGTGAGAAGATCGATCACACAGTCCGTGCAATGGACTTGTGACGTGGTTGATGATCTTAAGACTATATGCAAAGAATTGGGTAACCGAGTAGCTAAAGAGAAGGTGATGTGGGCTGCTCCACATGATGATGTTCTGAAGGTTAATGTTGATGGCTCTTTCTTCTTGGAGTCCTTCCAAGGGAGTACGGGTGTGGGAGTTCGTGATAATACTGGGAAGCTTATTTGTGCTCAAGCACTTTGGTATGACTCGGCAGCTAGTCCTCTAATCATGGAAGCATATGCCATTAGGGACGGGGTACGGTTGGCAATGGATAGGGGTTTTCGGAAAATTCTTATTGAAACTGACTCGAAGCAACTTGTCCAACTCTGGGAAGGCAAAGGTTATGAAAGATCGGAGGTCTCGGCAATCTTTATGGAAGTTAATGAGTTGTCAGGCAATTTTCACACCTTCACATTATCTTATATAGCTAGAGAGGCTAATGAGTTGGCTCACTTATGTGCTAGGAATTGTAGTTCTACTAGAAAGAGATGCCTTTGGATTAATTATATCCCGTGCTTTCTTGATGCCTGTATCAAGAGAGATTGTAACTCCGAATGATTTTATCGTGGCGGCAAGTTGTACTCTTTTCCTTACCAGTGTACCTACGGGGGCTGGAAGGTTTTTAACGAGGCAACTTATTCATCTTATTTATATATAGTGACGTTTTTACTCAAAAAAAGACTCTGTAAATCGTCACCGATTTTCTTGTGTTTTCACCCCTTTTATTCCGTTACAAGCAAATGTGGTCGATCCCCGTACGTGATCCGGCAGAACGTGGAGCCAATAGACATCGGTCCTAGCGTTACAGGCAACGGCTAGGACAAGTAACTTATCGTAACAGAGCCGACCAAATCTGTAGGAAAAAAACAGACTGAAATGCTACAGTTTGCTGAAAACTGATGATACAAGATGAGATGGGACGACAATTTGGAAGAGTAGAAAACACATTCTGAAAATCATACATGTGATGCGATGAAAAACATACAGGTTTCTTATTTATTACCTCATCCTTTCGGGAAAAAAAAAATTAATTAAGCCCTTGGGATGATGCGAGCACGGAGCGGATGCTTCATGTTGATGGCCACAGCTAGCTCCTGTGTCATGTCGACAGTAGTGTCTTGTGCCGGCGGCAGCCACTGGAACTCCCTGACGAGGCTGCCGATGAAGTACTCCGCATGCAGTGTGGCGACCACGTAGCCGGGGCACATCCTTCGACCGGCACCAAAAGGAGCCATCTTCATCTCCTTGGTCCCCGTGATGTCCACGTCGTGGTCACACAAGAAGCGCTCCGGCCGGTACTCCCGCGCCGCCGTCCACACGGTGTCATCAAGCCCGATGTCGCCCACCAAGAAGTTGATGTCGGCGCCCTTGGGCACGGTGTATCCACCCAGCTCGGCGTCGCTCAGCACGCCGTGCGCGAAGACTAAGTGCGCCACAGGGTGCCGGCGCAGCCCCTCCAGCACGACGGCTTTGAGGTATTTGAGCTCGCCCCCGCGCAGGTCCTCGTCAGTGAGCTCAGGCTTGCCCCTCACCTCCTGATACAGCTTGTGTTGGACGTCGGGGTGGTTTACCAGGTCCGCCATGATCCACTCCAGCAGGGCCAGGGAAGTGTCCATGGAGGCAATCAAGAACTCGGAGCAGAGGCTTACCATCTCCTCGCCCGTGAGCGGGCGGTCGCCTTCCTCTGGCACGCGCAGCTCCAGTAGGGAGTCGGCGTAGCATCGGGGGCCGCCACCCTCGCCACCACGGGACGCGCGGATCAGCGGTAGCATCACCTTAATCTGCCTCTCCCGGAGCGCGACCCACCGCTTCCGCCGTAGCCTCATGGCCATGTCGTACAAGAAGATGCCCTCGAGGACGGGGAACCTGCTGACGGCGTCGGAGATCTGGAGCAGGATCTGCTGCACCTCGTCCAGCGCCTCCTCGCGGAGCGTCACGCCGAAGCACATGCACGTGAGCAGACTGAACATGCAGCGCCCCAGCAATGGCCTCAGCGTGACAACGCCCTGGGATGATGCATCGCGCTCGCGGCGCAACGAGACGACGAACGCTTCGAAGACGCGCTGCCTGTCCGGCGCGAAAAGCTTGACGCGGGACGGGTGCAGTGCCTGCAAGTGCAGGTTGCGGCGGACCAGGCGAAAGTAGGCCCCAAGCGGAGAAGCGGCCATAGAACCCCCTAGAAATAGCCCAAACATCTCGCTTGGCGGCGGCCGGCTGTCGAAGTTGCCGCCGCCCTTGATGAGGGCGCTATGCGCGAGGCGGCGGTCGGCCACGAAGACGAAGGTTCGGCCGAGGCAGACGGAGATGATGGGGCCATGGCGGGCATGCAAGCTGCGAAGTATTGAGCCGAAATGGTAGATCGGCCCCCTAACCATCAACATCTTGGCAATGAACAGCAGGGCAGGCGGACCAGGTGGGAGGTTCTTGCGCCCATTACGGTTGAGGATGAGGATGATGAGAGGAATGGAGAGGGTGGTACACAAGAGGATGGTCAGCCCGTCCATTGTGTCTCAACTTCGTTTACGGAGCTGGCTATGGCTATGTGATGACCATCTTTTGTGGCCACTTTATACGTACTATCGTTTGTGCAATTTTACAAAACAAACCTCATATTTTTTACCATCAACTCGCAGTCCACTGTCTGGTTTAGAGTTTTCCTTTCCTCAAGCTCATACCGGCCGGGGGCCCTCCTTTTGCGGAATATAGTACAGGATTCTGTAAAAAACGCACTCTTCTACTAGTAAGAGCATCCACAGTGTTGCCAAAGCCAAATTTGCCACATAGATTTATTTGACATTAGGGTTAAACTTGCTATGTTATCTACAATGTGTCAAAGCTAATGCCAAATGCAAAATTTCCTTATTGTGTGGCCCACCATGTATAAAGTAACAATAAACTATTTTGGGCTGCACACTTTCTCTCTAGTCTCACCCCTCCATCCAACTATTTTATTCACTTAAAAGAATTTGGCATTGGATCTTCTAGTTGCTCCTATGCCAAATTATTTGGCTTTGGCACCAAGATTTGGCACCTCCACAATGTAGGGAACCGATGCCAAAAGCCAAATAGGGTATTTGGCACACACTGTGGATGCCCTAAGTCGCCGGGCCCGAGACTAGTTTGTACATTTGTAGGAATAGGCCTACTGTCGCCACCTCATTGGTGCGCATTTCCACTCCAGTGCAGATTTCCACGGCATGAGAAAAGGCGAACGCCGCCGATAATTTTAACCGTGGATGTAAACCGACCAGACGCAGAAAAACCGTCGTTTTAGTGCTGGCGGGGCGAATCTCGGCGCTCCAAGAAGCCACGCTCAATCGAAGCGTGCGGTATATTTTCGTCTACGCGCGGAGAAAAGCCCTATTCGACGCCCAAAATTTTGATCCTTTGGTCCTGCAAGCGCAACGGCCGAAGTCCCACAGGAACATCCAACCGCTGCGAGGAAACTTCCGAGTGTGCTGCGGCACCCTTTCCCTCCCTTGCTAAGGCACCCAAATCCTCTTGCCGCCGCCATCCTGTCACCGACATCCCAAGCGGAGCTCGCATGGCCGCCAGTGAGGCGCCGCCGCTGTAGAACGCTCCCGCCGGCGCTCCCCAGCTCCTTGGTCGCCCGTGCTGCTTGCCGCTCCAGCAAGGTCTCCGCCGCGCCGATTTGACCGATAGTCTTCCACGCGTGCGCGCCTGGCGCCCGACAATAGTGTAGCGACCCATCGCGCGCGGTGTTCGACGTGATTTCTCAAAGTTATGCGGGGGTGCCAAATTGCTCATTTTCATGATTACTTTGTTTGTAGATCATTTTGAAGAATAAGAACATTTTGTCTTTGTAGAGGAGTTTGTCTTATGACTTGTCCAATGAAGAATGGGATCTTCAAGAGCAAGAAGACGTAGCCATTCTTTCGACTTTCACGCTAATAAGAGGGAGCCCCATGGCGAGGCTGTTCGCTGTGGAGAGAAGTTACGGAGAGCAAATACCGATGGCAACAACAAATTGATGCAGAACGATTTTGCGGACAATCACATCAATATTGAGGGATATTTTCAGCGCTGTTTTTGGATGAGCACCAAGTTGTGCAGTAAGATCTCGATGGACATGATGAAGCACGGCCAGTTTTTCCAGCAAAGGAGAAATGTCGGCGAGAAAAAAAATGCAATGTAAGAACCAATGTGGTTTTCATAATGCATAAACGGCGGATAGGAAAGATATGGAGAGAGCATTTGGGATTTTGCAAGCTCACTTTGATATTGTGAGCGAGCCGCTAGATTTTGGGATCAAGAGATACTTTGCTATATTATAACCTCTTGTGTAATCATGGATAACATGATCATCAAGAACGAGCGTTGACAAGATTTAGATTATTTCTTCTACGAGTTGATGGGATAACCCATGCGAGTGAGAATAAGAGAAGAGAGAGTTGACCGCTTTATTGGCATCGTACCATTTCATTCACTAGAACGATGTGCATGATAATCTTCAAGAAGGTATCACCGATGAGCAGTGGAAATAGACTGGCGAACAAAACAATTAGTTTCTCTATTGTTGTATGTTTTATTTTAGAGCTACTTGATGAACACATTTTTGTATTCTTTATTAACTATCATTTCTATTGGTTTATACTATTTATTTGTGTTGTAAGAATAATAAAAATACTTTTATTTTAGATTTGTGTACCTTGGTTTGATCGACTTTGTTCTACGTGTTTGTTTGTATGAGATTTCTTCTGCCACGTGCGCACTATTTTTCACGGCCTGGTAAACCGCCTCAAGTCATGCGCGTACTATTTAAGCGCCTCTGATATTGCTGCCGCACCGCGCACGCGTTGTAAGCATAAAACATGCGCTGCAAACGCGTTTTACCACGTCAAAACATTTGTGTCTATGTTGGAGATCCTCTTAGACTAGTCACAGTGGCGAGTATCATATAATAGTATCATGTATATGATACTAGTATATGTTACCACTTTCACAATGCATAGTAACATATTTGTTGTATCATATACTAGTATATTTATTTGGCTATGCACTCATTTTGTCTTGGAATACGTTATGTTACGGTATCTACCTATGATACCAATAGAACCTCTCCTCATTAAATGAGTGTTATATCATCTTTTTTTGGTCTATGTGGCACTTATGATATACCACCTATGTTACTCCCATTGTGACTAGTCTTAATGTCGGTGTGGAAAGTTGCCACCACCCGTCAGTATTAAATAGTGAAGTGGAAATGGTGGCACGTCGCTGTTAGTTTTGTGTTTACTAGCGCTGACGCGGACCGCTGAACCACTGTAGGTGGACGCTGTATCGTCAGCGCCTGGTGCACATGTCGGGCGCTAAACTATACAGTAAATAAAGCTGATCGCGACTCATGGTAGGCCAAGCCTAGCAATGACTCGTGGTGCCCACCGTTAGCATTATTTACTACGGCATGCACTTCTGAGACGCGCGCTGCATTTTCCCCGGGCGGCGCGGCGATGGATCTGCCCCATTGGCCGGATGGTTGGTTTTTGCACCGGTAGATGTTAGTGTTGCAGCGAGCCTCTTCGTCTACCATGCACATCATTTTAATAGTCCCCGGTGCCGACTCCAGCAGCCATCATACTCTTCCCGCCGAACACCACACTACTAGGAAAAAAGGTAATGCGTGGTGCACCAAAAAATGCATAGCCGTGGGGCACCATGGTGCCACGACTATCACGCCGCGCCTATAAAAAATATCCGTGGCGCACCACATTTTGGTGCGTCACGGCTATCTCGTTTACCCGTGGCGCACCGTTTGTTTGGTGCGTCACGACTGTCTCTTGTTACCCGTGGCGCACCACATGCTTGGTGCGTCATGGCTATCTGGATCTGGCCGCAAAAAAATTGAAATTTGAAAAACGAAAACAGAGAGGGGGCCGGAGTGGAGGTTGGCCGCGGGAGTGGAGGGTGGTCACCGGAGTGGAGGTGGCCCCCAGAGAGGAGGTTGCCGCGGTAGTGGAGGTGGCCGCCGAAGAGGAGGTCACCCCGGGAGTGGAGGTGGCCGCCGGAGTAGAGGTGGTGGTCGCCGGAGTGGACACGAAGAGGTGGTCGCCAGAGTGCCCACGAGGAGGTGGTCGCTGGAGCGGATGTGAGGTGGAGGTGGTGGTGGTGGTAGGAGGAGGAAGGGAGAAGGAGAAGAGAGAAAGAATATAGAATGGAGAGTGGAGGAAGGAGAAGGAAGAGAAAGAAGGGTGGAGAGTGGAGGAAGGAGAATGAAGGAGGAAGAAGAAATGAGAGCGGAAAGGCGGGAGAGGGGCTGGGAGGCAGTATATATAGGGAAGGGGGCATTCGTCTCGGTTCCTAGCAAGAATAGGGACCAATGGCACGGCAAGGCATTAGTCCCGGTTCTTGCCAGGAACCGGGACGAATACCCCCTAAACAACCGGGACTAATGCCCTGGGTGTTCTCTCCCGGGTTCAAATTTCGAAAATCCTGCCCAAACTTAGCCGTGGCGCACCAAACATGTGGTGCGCCACACCTTTTTTTTATGTTGTTCCATTTTTTTTTTGATTTTGTAGGAAAATATCTTCTGTTTGAAATAACTTTTTTTTTCCTTTTAGAATTTGAAGAATCTAAAAAAAGCTCACAGGACGAAGGCAAGTGAGGTTGAGTTCCTTTTTTTTTCTCTAGTTTCCGTTGGTATATTAAACATAAAATTTCGACATGGTATGCAAAATTTATGCCCATTTTTCTTTTTTTTAGCGAACTTCTGCTCAGAAAGTCGAAATTCATATTTCAAAATTTGATAAAAAAATATACCTTAAACTCTCCGTGCATTTATAAGGATTTTTTTGATGATTTTTAGAATTGGAACTCTTCCGTGACAATACTAGAAAGGGGGAGGGGGTGGGGGGTGGAGGAATTTTTTTGGTGGAAGCCATAGCGTTGGCGCACGGCCATGCCTATCTTTGCCCACCCAGCCCCCACCTATAGCCGTGGGCGCACCTGTGGATGGTGCGTCACGGCTATTCCCTTAGGCGTGGCGCACCAAGGCCCACTAGTGTGTGGTGCGCCACGGCTACTTAGGCGTTACGCACCGAGCATGTGGTGTGCCACGGTTATGATTTCTCCTATAGCTGTTTTCCTAGTAGTGCCGCCATCCCTATATGGCGCCAAACAACGAGTCTCAAATATACATACTGATTTGATAATATGTCATTAATAACAAGACCTACATTTTGTACTCCTTCCGTCCTGGTGTATAGGACACAATACAAAAAATATGCAGTCCCATCTCTTAGGCATATTTTGCATTAATTCTATTCTAATTAGTGGGTGGTTGGCTCTCTTCACCCTACTCCACCAATGCATGTAATGTTTAAACCCCAATGAATGAATACATCAGGTCTAGGGAATTGCTATATGTGCCCTATACACCAGGACGGAGGAAGAAATCAAGTTTTAAAATACACTTATCAAAAATACGTAAACATCGTTTAGAATCTCCTATTTCGATTCAAGTGGCGTTCTATGCGGAATAGTCATAAGAGAGACCGATGACCAATTTTTTTTGCAGGTTTGAGAGATGACCGAGCCAATTTTTTAATCATGCATTGGGAACACGGTTTATTTCCTTTTCTGCCATTTAAGGTATAACCAAGTTGAAAGATACGTTTTATAAAATTAGGCAATTCTTCTTCCTTAGTGGCTAGCATGCACATGTGTTTAACTTGTCAAGAATAATGAACCCAACCAGAATTATAGATTTATCGAAAATTATTTCGGAAATATAAGAACTACGGATAGAGAAAAAGGTATTGGGTAGTTCAATGACCATGAATATTCTTCGGATTTAAAGGGAGCAATAATATTTTCAATTTTATTTTAAGGATTATAGGAACTTTCCCCAATTTTATTTGTAAGTTGGGTTGTTCTAACCATATTCCTTGCACGTTTACAGGTATGGGTAATGGTCAACACATTGATGTTTCCTTCTAGGCCAAGAAAAATACCACGCCCAACTCCTACGAGTCAATAACCCGACATGCTCATTTAAGTCCACATGCATGAGCTTGATGACTGTCTTGATGATTTCATACTTGAATTAGTTGTGTTGGCACGCCCACAAAGAGGATATCAGATCTAACTACCGGCCAATCTGCTTCACCACCGAGTCTAGGAAATAAGTAACAAGTGTGATTTAATTGTATAAATCTAAGAATAGGATATTCATGAATTCACATTTTTATGCCTACACAATGGAGAATTCATTGATCTATATTGCAGTACAATCAATAATAAGCCGATATCATAACAACTAATAAAGAGAGGTCATATAAGTATAATGATCTATCACGGTATCAAGACATATGGATATAGAAAAAAGAGATCTTGTAAATTGCTTTGCATTGTGATTTTATAAATAAATTAATATGATGATACTAGGATGCTGTTTGTAATGTTATGTATGGAGAGGACATGTAAGTATTCTATTATAGTATCATTACACGTAGATATATAAAACTAATAAAATAGACAATGTAAATAATTTTACAATAAGATTTTTTAAATAAACAAAAATGATGATATTAGGATACTTGTTAGTAGTATTATGTATTACGGTGTTAATATTGTAACCTAGTATCCTATAAATTATATTGTCGGTTGATTTTTTTTATTGTATGACGTCTTATCAAGTATCATCCCTATATATGTGGCGCTAAAATATGACTTACAACTATACATATTGTTCTGATAATATCTTACTAATAACGGTTCAATATTTTGAAATTAAGTTTCGGTGTATGCTGATCAAAAATAGGTAAACATCGCTTAGAATCGCCTATTTTTATTCCATTGCCGTTCTGTGCGGAGGATCCATAAGAGAGGCTGATTACCACTTTTTAGACGGTTAAATATATGGTTGCGCGAAATTTTAGTCAAGCATTGAGAACATGATTTATTTGTTTTTCACCATATATCAAGTATAACCAAGTTGAACGATAAGTTCTACAAAATTAGGTAATGTTTTTCCTTAGTAGCTATCATGCACATGTATTAACTTGTGAAGAATAATGTTGCCTAAATTATAGATTTACGAAAAATCACTTCGACGCGTATAAGAACTATACATGGAGAATTTTGTTAACGTATTTAAATGGTTGTCAATATTCTTATAATTGATTGGGAACAATATATCTTCGGTTTCATTTTTATAGGAAACTTCTCTAATTTATTTCTAAATTAGTTGTTCGAAATGACCTGCCTTGGATATTTATCGTCATAGAAAATGCACAACACATTGATTTTACCTCTAGTCTAGGAAAAAGATCGGGCTTAGGTCTTACTAGAAAAACTACAAATATGCCAATTAAAGTCCACCTTCAAAGCTTGATGACAACGTGACGATTTCGTAAAATGCATTACATGAATCTTTTGTGGTCCTCTTTCGTTGGTGGGGGTGGGGGCGCTGGGTTCTTATGTTTGATTTCTGGACAAACTTGCTTGAGTTGTGTCGACACACCAATCAAGAGGATGCTAGATCCAATTACCACCCGTGCGCTTGACCATCGAGCCTCAGAAGTAAGTAGCAAACATGATATCATTTTATATATCTTAGAATGTGACTTTTTTAGCATCTCATTCTTATGGCTCGCACAATGGGACTTTTCTAGCATCTCGTAACAAGCATATGTGGCAGAAAAAAAAAATATAAAGAGGGTTTATATCAGTATCATGCTCTATTACTGTATCATAACACACATAACCACCAAAACTAATGAAAATAGACCTTGTAAATAACTTTGCATTAACATTTTACAAAAAAATAAATATGATAATACTAAGATACTTTTTTTTTGTAATGTTATGCATTATGTTGTTAGTATCGTGAACTAGTACCATATAAATTACACTAGTGTCATATAGATTACAGTACTGTACAATTCATTATATGCTATGATGCCTTATCAAATACCATAACTACATGACTCCAAAATATGAGTTGAAACTAGATAAGTTTATAATAATATCTAATTAATAACGGGACAATAGTTTTGTAATAAAGTTTCATAATAATGTTGTAGAAAACACGTAAACATTGCTTAGAATGTCCTATTTTGATTCCATCGTCGTTCTGCATGGAAGATCAATAAGAGATGCTGCTGAGCATTATTTGCCACCTTAAGAAATTGTCGCGCGAAATTTTAGTGAGGCTTTAAGAAAAATTTATTGTTTTTTGCAACATCCAAAGAAATAGAGTTAGTTGATAAGGTTTGAAAATTAGTTAATTCTTCTTCCTTAGTTGCTGGAATGCATGTGTTTATAGCTTGTCAAGAATTATGAACCCAACTAGAATTATATGTTTACTAAAAATTATAAAAACAATAGATCGGGAAAGAGGTAATAGGTAGTTCACTAGCCATGAATATTCTTCGAACTTAGAGGGAGCAATACTATCATCAATTTCATTTTAAGTATCATAGGAAATTTCCCCAATTTATTTCTTACTTAGTAGTTTGAAACGACCTGTTATGGATATTTACCATTATGGGCAATGAACAAAACATTGAATTTTACTCTATGCCGGAAAAAACAGGGTTCAGCTCCTAGCACACAACCAGAATTCATGCCCATTATTAGAGTGCACATGCATGGCTTGATGGCAGTCATGATTATTGGGGACCTCTTTTGTGGAGCCTTATACTTGATTGAGTTTCGTCGGCACACCCATCAAGAGGATGCTAGATCCTAACACTGATCGGTGCACTTGACCACAGAGCCTAGGAAGCAAGTAAAAAAAGCATAATCTCATGTGAAAATCTAATGGCCCCTTCGTGGTGTCACATTATTATGCCTTGCAAAATGTGAGATACATTGATGTATACTGTAATACAATCGATAATAAGCCGATGTGGCACAACAACTAATAAAAAAAGTGCATATCAATATCATGCTCTATTACTTTATCATGGCACATAGATCTATAAAAACTAATAAAAATAGACCATATAAATATATTTGCATTGAGATTTTAGAAATAAATAAATGTGAAGATAATATGAAACTAGTTTGTAATGTTATGCATTATGGTGTTAGTATTCGTAAATTAGTATCCTATGAAATAATCCTACTAGGTGAAATTTTGTGCTATGCCGCCTTATAAAGTATTATACGTAACTAATAATGGGACAAATGTCTTGTAATCAAATTTCAACTTAGAATCATACAAAAACACAAATTCATTCCAATCTCGGTTAGTTTTGATTCTATTATTATTATGTTTCCTTTGCGTCCGACATTTCACCAAAATTCCCGAAATTTCTGAATTTCGCCCATTTCAGTCAGGAGCAATAACTTTGCAGAAATAAAATCTAAATCCCTAGTCGCATCTCACCTGAGAGCGGCTCTAGTGCTGAATTGCCGTCGAACACCTCGTAGGCACAAACCTTTTTACAAGATTAACGTTTACTTTAGGGCCCGCTTGGATTGGCAGTTGCAAATTACGGCCAGGAATTTTTCACCCATCTCGCGCTGTATTTTTAGCTTGACCTCCATTGGTCCGTGAAAATTTCCAGGAGTACGTATGAGCTAATATACAGTGGTCCAAGCGGGGCCTTATGCATATTTTCAAGATCTAAATTTGAAAGACAGATTTGCATGGGGCAAAGATAAGCCATGGAAGAAACAAAGATCTAGATCGGGGAAGGCATGGTTACTCTGCGCTGCTGGCAGCGTTGGACCATTGATGGATAATGTACCTAACGCTGCGGCCAGATATGGGTATGCAGAACCTCTGCAGCAGGCGAGCTGGCAAGCATGTGTGTGCATTATTTTGTTTCGTGTCCCATTTAAGAGAACCGAGGAGTGGACACCGAGAGAGGCCGGGGCGGAGCTGAGGGGGTGCTAACGGTGGTGTAGCACCTGCCCATCAGCTGCAATACAACTGAGTGTTTGTTAAAGTTCGAGGATATAAATCTAAAAATCCTAGGTAAATAACACTACTACACCAGTAATACCAGTCCTAGTCTGTTTCTGGCTCCGCCTGAGAACGAACAAGATAGCAAATGGACGACCCCGAGGTCCCGCTTCTGGCTGGCACGGACGAGCCACCACTGGCTGGCGTCTCCGACTACCTCGGGCGCCCGCTCTACCGGAGCACATCCGGCGGCTGGCGCTCTGCCCGTTTCATCATCGGTATGTTCCAGTTATATTTTTTTTTTTTGATTACCAGTTATATACTACACATCGACAACTAATTGGTGTGTGCCATGAATGCAGTCCTGGAGGTCTCAAGCGGTTTCGCCTTCTACGGCGTGCAGGCCAACCTGATCATGTACCTGACAGGGCCTCTAGGCCATTCTAACGCGGCGGCGGCAATGGCGGTGAACGCCTTTGTTGGGACAGCCAGCCTCATGCCGCTGCTAGGTGCCTTGGTAGCCGACTCCTGGCTGGGGCGCTACCGATCCATCCTGCTCGCCTTCACGCTCTACGTCCTGGTAATATCAATACTAGTTCTAGCTCCATCGTCAGCAACTCTTGATCTGATCAGACGACTCCTGAAATTCGCCCAATGTGCAGGGGTACGGCCTGATGACTATAGTATCCATGCTCCCGGCACAAGGAATAGACTCCCATCCTTGTTCATTGCAGGTGGCCGCCTTCTACACCTCTCTGTACCTCGTGGCCATCGCGCAAGGCGCGGACTACCCATGTGCCCTGGCCTTCGCGGCCGATCAGTTCGACCCGAACGACCCCCGGGAGCATGCTGCCCGCAGCTCATTCTTCAACTGGTGGTACTTTTGCTTGGCCGTTGGCACCACCACCGCTCTGGGTGGAGTTGGGTATCTCCAGGACTACTATGGTTGGGGAATTGGATACGGCATGTTATGCGCCACCGTGCTTTGCGCCGTCATTGTGTTCATCGTCGGAACCTCTACCTACCGCCTATACACGCCCACCTCCGGCGCCAACAACCCCTTCACACTCCTTGCTGGGAGCATTGTGTCTTGGTTTTGCAAGGGAAACCCACAGGAAGAAGAAGCCAAGCAAGGCCAGGTAGGGGAGGCGCCCAACATGCTGCACTTGCTGTCTATCTGGGCGACGTGCCTATCATACGGCATGGCGTTTGCGCAAATCATGACGCTCTTCAACAAGCAGGGTAAAACCCTAGACCGTCGCACCATTGGCGGCCTAGAGCTGCCCTCTGCCGCGCTGCTGCTCTTCGGCCCGGCAATGATCCTTGTCTTCGTTCCGTTCTACGACAGGGTGTTGGTGCCATTGCTCCGCTCAGTGACGGGCAACCCGTCGGGGCTGACCATGCTGCAACGCTTGGGATCCGGCATAGCTATCACGCTTGTGGCGGTGTCAACGGCGGCGCTAGTGGAGTCCCGGCGGTTAAAGGTCGCCCGCGAGCATGGCTTAGTGGACGATGCCGGTGCCACAGTGCCAATGAGTTGGATGTGGGTGCTGCCGCAGAACCTGATGATGGCGACCGCAAGCGTCTTCGCCGAAGTCGGGATGCAGGAGTTCTTCTACGACCAGATGCCACATGAGCTCCGCAGTTTGGGCCTGGCCTTCTACTACAGCGTCTTGGGCATCGGCAACTTCATCAGCGTCTTCCTCATCTCCCTCATTGACCGCATCACCAGGAGCGCCGGCGGGGATAGCTGGTTCGCCGACAACCTTAATCGTGCTCACCTTGACTACTTCTACAGCTTGCTCGCCGGCCTTATTGCTGCCTGCCTTGCCCTCTTCCTCTGCCTGGCAAACTCCTATACCTACAGAAATAACAACAAGGGGCTTTACTGACATCGCACGCATCATGGATTCGTCCAATAAATTTCCCAGTGTGTTGATTTATTGACGTACACATCAAATAACTACTCCCTCCGTCCACTTTTATGAGGCTCACTTCTTACTATTGAAATGCTAGGAAGTGTGCCTTATAAAAGTGGACGGAGGGAGTAGGAAATTTATTTATGTACCCACTTGAGAATGACGTAAATAGGAGATTTAATTCTTTTATTAAGTTTTTTTTCCCCTGGTTGCCAATTACGTACTACATCCATTCCAAAATAAACCATGTTTTAGTAGGCTAAGATAGCCTATCAAAACGGCCCCACCCTTTCTTGGGCAGAGGGTTTTCCTTCTATGTTTCGGTCCGCTCCACCTACTCTCTCCCCTTTATATACCCAGACATTGTACAGGGAGAGAATCCACGGTTGATTAATAAAGATCAGTTACGCCTACCACGAAAAAAACATCCGTTACGCCTATATGCTGTGTCTCCTTTACTTTCGCATTTGTGATTATGTCGCGTATATAACTACTTTGTCTACGCTCCCGTTCCGCGACCTTGGACCGTACTTGCCTGCAAAGGTTTTGGAACACATTATAAACATGTACCGCTCCACCGACCGATCTGCCATGAATCTCCATTGAGCATGAGCATGTATTGTCGTTCATCACAGAGGTATAATCCAGATCCGATCTTAAAAACGGTTTCACTCCCTGTGTTGACCTCGTTTTTCAGATCAGAATAGTTTCGTGGATTATTTTACAACTACGGTGTGAATTCCCATCGCGAGATTTGAGCAGACATAATGTCGTTGACTAACGTCGATGGATCTCGGAAGATAGGCGGATTTTGCCAGCACGCTGTAGAGACACGGTTCACGTCGTGATCCCAAGTATCATTGTTCCACTATTGTGCAACCGTTATGCACGTATCGTTCAGATCTATGTGCGCCTTGATAGTTGTCAATCAGTACGGAATTGTTTGTCTTTCGTATTTCACGCTGTTTTTGTACTAGTGCCCCACTGACCGTGCAACTATGAGCTACCCACTCCCCATCTATTTATGTATTCCATTCTTGCAATTTATTTTATTCGGAGTCTTCATACCTCTGGTGAGGATTTCCCATCCAAGAACCGAGCTCCGACAGCATCGTCGACATCAATAATGCCACACAGTTGGAGTGTTGCGGATGTCCATCAACTCCGGCGCAGAGACGGGAATGGACCCCCTTGGCGCCGACGTGGCGGTCGCTACGCCCAGATCCCCCCTTGTCGTCGATGCTGACGACGCGGATGATGATGACGATCTCCTCGCCCCATCTGTCTTGGCGCTGCATATTGTCAAGGACCTGTTCGTCCCGGCGGCTGTGTCGGTGCTGCCCACGCCTCCTCCGCCGACGCCTCGGGCTCATGTCACTGGTGGAGAACAGGCCAGTAGCACCGGTTTGTAAGGGCCTTTGGGCGTGTTCCGTATTTTCAGGGTTTCCGTTACATAATCAGAAAACACGTAATCGGAAATACGTATCCGGAAACACCGATTCCATGTTTGCGGTTAAGTGTTTCCGATTCCGTGTTTGCGGTTAAATGTTGATGCACCAAATAAAAGTACATATATATATACATGTAACACGAAGTAATCGACCGAGAATTACATAATCTGAAGTTCGTTTTCAATAGCTGTATATTTGCATAGAGAAGGGAGCTGGCTATTGGTTCATAGGATGGAAAAATTCTCCGTCTTCTGCTATGACTTGCGTGAGAAGAAATTCTGCCAATTCCTCTGCAATAGCCTTGCAACGGTCGATTGGTTTGAACTGCGCCCGCTTTCGTGCCATCTTGAAAAGAAGTAGATGAAAACAATTAAGTTATGAACAAAACTAAACATAATTAATGGCAACATAAATAAAGTTGTGAAGATCCGGTTACGTACCTCTAGATTTCTCCTAGTACGGGATTTCTCATTGATCGTCCTGTGAATGAACTCGCAAACGTAGTATCCACAATAATCAGTTCCCTGTGGTTGTTGCGGGACTTTCTATATACGAGAAACATAATTCAGTCAAATTAATAATAATCAAGAGAATGGTAATGGTATTTAAATCAGGGTACGTAGTACTACTTACTTTGTTAATCTGAAAGTGGAGAATGTCTGCCCATGTACCGGGTTCTTACTTGATGAACATTTGCCAAACCCTGGGCGACAAAAGAAAAATGAATAGAAGAGTTAATTATTACTTACTTGATATCAGGGAATGAACGAAAAAGAGGCCGATATATATATATACTTTTGAAGCATCTGACGCGCGGTCTTCCATGTGTCAGCGCCCCAGGTTAACGAGTCCCAGACTTCAACTTGTCCTTTATCGATTCTAATGATGAACAATATGAAGTGTCCGCTGCGCACGTGTACACACGCAGTCATGCATACTCATCAATTACACTTAACATTAGGTAAGCAAAATGGAATGTCTACAAGACAGTAACACTCACTTGAATCCGTAGGGCCAAAGTATTTCTTTTTTGGTACTTTGTCGCTTCAAAAACCTTAGCAAATCATCCGGTGTATCCTTGTTGAACCTTTCTACTGTGTTTTGATGATACGAATACGGGTCAATGAACCCAAAGTCCCAGATTCCTGCCAGTCTGCATTCACGAATCTTCATTCTGCATAGTAGCGTACAAAAAGAATGTCGTGAGTGATAATTATACGGGCAACGAACGCGAGCTTAACTAAATAATTAAATTACACAAATAAATCACTTACAAACAGTAGCAGCTGAGGATAGACTTGTCGAGGGAACATTGATTGTACATCTGGAAGAAATCATCGAACCCAAGCTCGACACCGTAATCTCCGAAGTAGTGTTGATCCTGAACTTGAGCCATGATACAGTCTCTCTCCTGCCTTGCCGCCTCCAAGTACCAATCATGTAAACTCCGTAGTTGGGTTGTTAGATCAGTAGGATTTTCGACCAGAGGGTGCCCGGGCTTGTATGTATATACCACATCAGCAATAGCGAAACCCACGTCGCCCATGCGTGGACCGGACACTGAAGCTTGGTCAGATAAGACCTTGAGCGGGGCAATTGACCGTGCTTCTTGTTGTCCGAGCTGGGGAACTTGTTTCCCGCATTTCGTCTGCTCCGCCTGCTTCATCTCCTCCGTCTGCTTCATCTGTGCGGTGTGCGTCTTCTCAATGTACCGTTCATAGTCTGAAAGGGGCGGCGGTGGCGGCGGTGCAGGATAATATAAGTTGTCGATGGTCCGCTCAATTTTCCACTTTGGGATGTCCTTCAGAGTTTCCTTCCAGGTGTCTGGAGGGGGCTTCAGGGGAAACTGTGCGAACCATGCGCTGGTTTTGGCTTTCACGACATCGGTTAGTTCCTCCGGAGTCATCAGGCCTGGTAACTTCGGCGGAGTCTCGACTTTCTTGGATTTCCTTGGTCTCTTCTTGGGAGGAGTCCTGTTTCTTCTGAACTTCAGCTTCCGCTTTGCCGTACCCGTAGTGGGCGCATCCGTCGGCTCACGGGAGTGCACGGGCGATGGACCCTCGGCCTCGGGCTCCCAATCTTCGTTGTGGGGTGGACTTGGAGGTTCGTTTGGGGGTGGACTTGGAGGTCGTGCATTCTCTGTACGAAAGTGAAAAAACTATTAAAATTAAGCTTACATGTGGTGCAACATTCAGTAATTGATGGAGGTATATATGGTGCATTTGTACCTGGAGGAGTCGGTGGCCTTGGCGCCGAGTTAGGAAACACGATGTGTTTCTTATTCCACAATATGATACCAAGCTCCATTTGTCCCAGTGTCTTCTCGCCTTCACCTCCAGGAATATGGAGCTCAATTGAATGGCATCCCGGCGTAATTGTTGACAACCCGACACGAGCATGGGATGCTGGAATCTGACCACCATGGTAGGTTGCTCCAGGTTGATTCGGTAAAGCATAGCCTGACGCCACCCTGAAGGATATGTTCCCCATTGGCATATGTATCTCACAGTTTGTCTTCTCCGTGATATCATCCACGGGGTAGTGAGGCGCCGACGGTTCGACTGCACGACCGTCTTCTAGCTGCATGTGCGAGGAACCAACGCTGCTTCTATGCTGAGATGGGACGGCATCTGCTACATGATCGTCTTCTATTTGCAGCTGATCAGGTGCAGGACGATGTTCTACCTCCTCTTCAGTGTCAGGTAGAGGGTGTCCCCCTTTCTTCAAGAGAAAATCCACCTTTTGTTCTAATGTCGATAGCCGTTCCATCGCCTTTTTCTTGCTTCTATCACGGCTTCTGTAAGTGCCAATGTCCGCTGCAAACCCTTGGCTCCACGGGGTAGAGGCTCCAAAGCCTCGTGTTCGTCCCCACTTTTCGGGGTTCCCGAGTGCCCTCGTCAGCTCGTCGTTCTCTCTATCGGGAACAAAAGTTCCTTTTCGAACAGCTTCTATTGCCTTCTCTAGTTCTGCTACGACTTTTGTTATTTTTTCCGACCATGGTCCCTGAGCAACAATCATCCCAGTCTCAGCGTCCAACGTTGCCCCATGCGCGAACAACCAGAACTTGGACCTATCGGGCCAGTCATGTGTCTGTGGAATGATACCTCTTTTCACAAGCGCAGCTTCATAGCTTCGCCACCTAGGCAGGACAGTCATGTAGCCACCTGACCCCAAAATATGGTGATATTTCTTCTTCTTCGGATTCTTCGAATTTGTGGCCGATCGGGATGTAAAGACACCCGATTTCTTGTACGCCTTAAAATCATCCCAAGCGTCTCTTATCTTCACTAGGTTCCCAGTGAAAACTGGATCTTCGTCCTTATATTTCTTCCGCAGTTCTTTCTTCCACCTCTGGAATTGTGTGGCCATCTTCTTCAAAGCCCACTGCTCGACTTTCTTCTTCTTATCGCTCGCTACGCTGAAATTTAGCCATAGCGTTTCGCAAAGAATTTTTTTCAATCTTTCATCGACATAACTAGCTCCAACGTTGGCCCCGGTCTTCGGCTTATTCCATTCTATTAAGTTGATCGGGACCAGGTCTCTTACAACAACTCCGCACTGATTTACGAATCTGCGATAAGTTTCTGGGGGCTGCAGTGGTTTGCCATCAGCAGCAACTGTATCGATCGGGAAGCTTGCGGTATCTTTCAACCTTGCGGCTGGGCCTCGTTTCGACTTTGTCTCAGTACTTGCGCTAGCTGTTCCGGAGGGCGCCTAAACGGGAAAATAATGATTCGTTAGTAAGTGCAATACAAATTAATTGTTTCGTGAACAGTGACTTGAGATATACATTGGCAGAGTTTGTTCTGGAGGGCACTTCTTCATCCTCGACGTTGTCGTCGTCATCATCTACTACATCTTCAATATTCTGATCTCCGTCACCGGAGTCGTTCAAAAATTGATTGCTAAACGCCTGTCCACCGTCGTCATCACGATATATGGCCGTTGCATTATTAAAAATCATCTCGCACATGTATCTTTTCTTCTCCGCCTCACCCATTCCCGCGAGTTTATCGGCGTGCGGATCATGTGCAGGTTCTTGGGGATCCATAGCTCAACACCTGCTAGTAAAATTTATAAAATGAAGAACACTTAGCGAAATTTTCATCGGTCACTTCCCGAAATTATTTCATCGGACAGTAATAAAATAATAGGTCTGGACATATTAATGAAATAATAGTTCTGGACACACCAAGAGTTACATAGCTCGGGTTAATTTTTTTAACCCTAATACATCACGATCGAATAATATCACTTATACATAGTCTCGTGACATCTCTCAAAATAATTAACTCCGACTGGGTCCTAAGCCGCGGGGTGCTGAGTCACGGGTGCTACGCATCCATAGATAAGGAACCCTCATAGGGTCATAGCTCACGTGGTAAGGAACCCTCCGAATAATCGACCAACTGCTGCTATACTGTCTATACTGCCTATCGAGCAAGTACATGTAGCGACGGACGTGCTCGTCCTCCTTCCTGATACGCTGTTGTACCACCTCCTCAGGGGCCGGCTCTCTCCGCACCGAGCGTGGCCCACGCGATGGCCACCAAAGAATATCCGGGTCGACCACGTCAACCGGATTTCTCACCAAGCCGCGTGCCCCGGTACTAAGGAGCTCCCAGTGCCAGCCTGGCGGGGCCCAGTCCCGGACATCGCCCGGCGGGTCCAACAGAGACATGAACTAAAAACATGCCCGGACTAAGTAAATATTCCATAATTAAGTAAATTGAGAAATATAACAGAAATAAGATGAAAGTTAAACAGGAACAAAATGGTAACTTAGTAAAATTTCTTAACTTAGTGCAATTATTCTAACTTTCTGAAATTTTCGAACACTAACGACTTAGTGAAATTTTCTAACACACTAACTTCTAACACAACATTCTAACACAAAAATTCTAACACTAAACAAAATTGTAAAAACAAATTAAAGCACTAAAAAAAATCTAACACTAACTCTAAAAATTTCTAACACTAAATTCTAACACTAACACTAACTCTAAAAAAATCTAACACTAACTCTAAAAATTTCTAACACTAACACTAACTCTAAAAAAAATCTAACACTAACTCTAAAAATTTCTAACACTAACACTAACACTAACTCTAAAAATTCTAACACTAACTCTAAAAATTCTAACACTAAACAAAATTTTAAAAACAGAAATAAAACTTACCTACGCGCGTACAGAGGGCGACGGGGCGACGGCGAGGGGCGAGAGGCGATCGACGGGGCGGAGGCCAGGCGGCGGAGGCGGAGGCAGGACGGAGGCGGGGCGACGGAGGCGGACGGCGACGGCGCGACGGAGGCGGGGCCGCGGGGGATCGACGGCGACGGAGGCAGAGGCGGACGGAGGCGCGACGGACGGAGGCGAGGCGGACGGAGGTGCGGCCGGAGCAGGGCTTCGCCGCCGTACGTGCTAGGAGAGAAGACGCGCGAATGAAAATGAGCAAAATTTTCACAATTTCTCGAGATATCGCCCCACTACTGGCCTTTAGCACCGGTTTGTGTTAACAACCGGTGCGAAAGGGGCTTTAGCACCGGTTGTTAACACAAACCGGTGCTAAAGGCCTGTACTTGGGGCCACATTCAGACTGCGCGCCCTGTATAGACCTTTCTGTTTCTCTGTACAAACTGCTCGCCTCCCGCGCGCGGCGGTTTTATTGCTACAGTTCCCGATCGCGAGTCTTTCTGTTTCTCTGTATTCTCTCTTCTTCCTCTCTTGATCTTCCTCCACCAAGCACACCATGGCTGAAGTTTGGGAGATATACCGTGGTCCCACACCATGCGGCAAGCAACTCGAGGTGTGCTACACCAACAGTTGCGAGAGGCTCCCCGGTCCTCTTGCGCATTTGACCAATCTCTATTTGTCCTCTCCCGATGAACACCGGTTCTTCGGGCTTGATCTGGAGTATACGGCGGATAAACGGGATATTGCCGTCATCCAGATTGTGTTCAAGGAGGCCGTTTTGGTCTTCCAATGGTCAAGGTAACGCACACGTACAATCTTGCATCTTCTATTTGTTTGTTGCATGTGAAGAATACATGTGTTGCAACATATCTAACACGTATCAAATTTTTGTTGTTGCAGTAGTTCAAAGCATTCTCCGGCACTTGTTGATTTTCTAGTCAACAAGGGATATGACTTTTGCAGCGTTGACATCACTCAAGACCGTCCGAAGTTGATGCGCTTGCGTATTGTGATACCTGAAGATCACTACATTGATCTTCATGATCTTATCCATTTGAACGGGGCAAAGACCGGGATGGATCGCATGGCAACTGCCTTCATCCACGAGGGCTACGAAACCATGAAGTCTGGTTTCCCCTCGAGTAATCACTGGTATTGGGAGAAGAACCCACTGGACTTGACGAACGTCAAGTATGCAGCCATAGATGCATACGTCTCCTACGAGTTGTTCCGCATCTACTCGACGGAGCCATAGATGTATGCGTTCGATATATATGCATGTAATGGATATCTTAGTATGTAATTAATGGATATCTTAGTATTGTGAGACTTATGTTTGTGTTATGTGTGATCGTAAGACTCTATGTTATGAATGTGATATGATTGTGTTCTAAAATCAGAAACAAAGATATAAAATGTGGTGTAGAATGGGAAAAATTTGATCACTTACCCCAGGCGCATTTGTACACTGTGCGCCTGCGGTAGTACTCTTATCCCAGGCGCATTTGTACACTGTGCGCTTGCGGTAGTACTCTTATCCCAGACGCAGTCGTCCACGGTGCGCCTGCGGTAATGTTACCCCAGGCGCATACTGAAGTTTATGCGCCTGTGGTAAGTTAGGGTGGGTAATGAGTAAGGCAACGAGAAGTGAGAGCGCAAGTGATACATCGAGCATATATATCGTGGATACATATATATAGATTGATTTAGCGAGATACCATACATGTAGATTTTTCTTATTTTATTTTTCTTTTTTGTTTCACTTCCCTGTTTTCTTTTACATTGGTTTATAAAACATGGAAAACATGGAAAACAGAAGGTTACTTTTATTAAAAACAGAAAACAGACGCGCTAGCACGCCGCAGTGTCGCCGGAATACAAATTCTTTTATTAAAAAAGAGAAAACAGACGAACACTACTCCTCCTCGTCGTCGTCGGGGAACTCGTCGCTGACCTCCTCCGGGTCATCGTCGTTGTCGAACTCGTCGGTGACCTCCTCGTCGTCGTCGGAGGTGCATGATGGTATGTCCGAGATAGGCCCCCACCTCGGATCGTCGGAGGCCCAGACTTCGCCGGCGTGGTCGGCCCGACGAAGCTCTTGCAGCGCATTCGTCCTCGCCTCCCGAGCGGCATCTAACGCGAGGTGGCGTTCGAGGCGGCGCTCCGCCCGCTCAGCCGCGCGGGTCTGCCAGAGCTCCTCGTCGGGGCTCTCCTCCCCCGGGTTGTTCCGGTAATACTCGCGGACGACGCGGTCTTCCATGGCGTCGACTAGGCCCTGAAACGCGCGGTGGCGGAGGTGGAGGTGGTCGGCGGCAGTGACGATATGCGGCTTAGGAGCCCTGGCCTCCGCTTCCTAGACGGTGTGGCAGTCGTTGAAGTTCACCAGCGACCGCGGGCGGTTGAGGCGCCAGGCCGCCGCGTCCCAGGCGCGGGCGGCCTCCGACGCCGTCGCAAAGGAGCCGAGGGGGATGCGGTCGTCCCCCCAGCGGATATCTGCGCTGAACATTCCGTTCTGCCGTGCTCGGACGCCGCGGAAGCCGGTGGTGCGGTTTCTCCTCGGAGGCATTGTGGAAGCGCGACGGTGCGTGGAGAGGAGTGGGCGCGTGGAGAGGAGAAGACGCGCTCGAGGCGCTACAGTTTATACCGCGCCCTCCTGGCCACGCGTCACAACTCCCGCGCCACGCGTGAACTCCCGCGTCACACGTCAACTCCCGCGCCACGCGTCAACTCCCGCGCCGGTTGTTAACGTCAACCGGTACTAAAGGCCTGTACAGGGGGGCGCACATTTCTTTTCTTCTTATTTCTGTTTCCAAAGGGCGGTGTAGAACAAAACAAACGGTATCGCCGTCATACAGCCCAACCGTGGCTAGCTACTGGGTGCGTATATGCATACCAAATGCACGGCTGGACGTATGATGGCGAATCCGGATGTTTTGTATTTGCTCGATGAACTGAATATATGATGTATCAAACCTTAAAGGGGGTGTAGAACAAAACATACGGTATCGCCGTCATATAGCCCAACCGTGGCTACTGGGTGCATATATGCATACCAAATGCACGGCTGGACGTATGACGGCGAATCCGGATGTTTAGTATTTGCTCGATGAACTGAATATATGATGTATCAAACCTTAAAGGGGGGTGTAGAACAAAACAATCGGTATCGCCAGTATACAACCCTGCAGTGGCTACTGAGTGCATATATGCATACCAAATGCACAGCAGGGCGTATGCTGGCGAATCCGGATGTTTTGTATTTGGGAGATGAACTGAACGGTGTATGAAGCTGGGCTATATATAGGGTCCTCTGGCTCACAAACTGTTGATCTAGGGTTTTGATCCAACGGTTAAGAAACATCTCATCCAACGGCTCACAACAGCTCGAAAAAAACACACCGTAGCCCTGATCGTACGGCTCACAAGCGGTTGAAAGAAACACACGATCCGTGTGATTCTATCTGATTGGTCCAAACGAAACCCTAACCCATTAAGTCCGGTTGGTGTCCCCAACCGGGACTAAAGGGATGATCCGTTTCTATTTTTCTTCTTGCCTTTCTTCTGATTGCGCCGTAATAACCATGGAACATCTTCATCATTTAACTGAATGCTTGGATCATCTTTGACTTTCAAGGGAGGAATTTCATCAAATTTATTGTAATCTTCTGACATGTCTGTCTTGTCCTCGACTCCCACGATGTTTCTTTTCCCTGAAAGAACTATGTGACGTCTTGGCTCATCGTCTGATGTATTCGCTTCCTTATCTTTCCTAGCGTGCCTTTTCCACGCAGTCTCCCCTCATGGCGCGACTGAGGAACACCGATCGGGTTCAGGTCAGGAATAAAGTCAACACAAAACTCAATGACCTCCTCTGTTCCATAGCCCTTGACCATGCTTCCTTCCGGCCTAGCACGGTTTTTAACATAATTCTTCAAGACTCCCATGAACCTCTCAAAGGGGAACATATTGTGTAAGAATACAAGACCGAGAACGGAAATCTCTTGGACTAGGTGAACTATGAGGTGCGTCATAATATTGAAGAAGGTTGGTGGGAACACCAACTCGAAGCTGACAAGGCATTGGACCACGTCCTTCTGTAAACTTGGTAGAGTTGCTGGATCGATTGCCTTCTGAGAAATTGCGTTGAGTAATGCACATAGCTTCACAATGGGTACTCGCACGTTTTCTGGCAGAAGCCCCCTCAATGCAATCGGAAGTAACTGGGTCATGATCACGTGGCAGTCATGAGACTTTAGGTTTTGGAACTTTTTCTCTTCCAGGTTTAGTATTCCTTTTATGTTCGACGAGTAGCCAGACGGGACCTTGATACTGCTCAGGACTTGGAAAAAGATCTCCTTCTCTTCCTTGGTAAGAGCGTAGCTGGCAGGACCTTTGAAATTCTCTGGATTCATCAGGTCGTCTCGTTCGTGCATACGTTGGTGGTGCAGCCGTGCTTTTGGTGTATCTCTCGACTTCTTCCCATGCACGCCCAATAAGTTTAGCAGGTTCACGCAAATATTTTTCGTCACGTGCATCACGTCGATCGCAGAGCGAACCTCTAGGAATTTCCAATCGGGTAGTTCCCAGAATATAGATTTCTTCTTCCACATGGCTACGTGGTTGTCGGCGTCATTCGGAACAGATTGTGCGCCAGGACCCTTACCAAAGATTACTTTTATATCTTTGACCATGTCATATATATCAGTACCTTTAGGGAGGGTTGGCTTCCTCCGTGTATCTGCCTCACCTTTGAAATGCTTTCCTTTCTTTCTTACGGGATGCCTGTCTGGAAGAAATCGACGATGCCCCGGGTACACATTCTTGCCTATATGTATACTTTCAGTCTCGCCTAAACAGTGTGTGCATGCGCTGTATCCCTTGTTTGACTGTCCTGAGATGTTACTAAGAGCGGGCCAATCATTGATGGTTACAAACAGCAACCCTCGTAGGTCAAATTCCTCTTGTTTGTACTCGTCCCACACACGTACACCTTCGTCAGCCCACAACTCTAAAAGTTCATCAACCAGTGGCCTCAGGTACACATCAATGTTGTTGCCAGGTTGCGACGGGCCTGGGATAAGCACTGGCATCATAATGAACTTACGCTTCATGCATAACCAAGGAGGAAGGTTATAGATACATAGAGTCACGGGCCAGGTGCTATGACTGCTACTCTGCTCCCCAAACGGATTCAGGCCATCTGTACTCAGACCAAACCTTAAGTTTCTTGCGTCACGTGCAAAGTCCTCGTACTTATCGTCGATGTTTCTCCACTGCGACCCATCAGCGGGGTGTCTCAGCATATCGTCTTCCTTACGGTCTTCTTTCTGCCATCGCAGCAACTTGGCATGCTCTTTGTTTCGGAACAAACGTTTCAACCGTGGTATTATAGGAGCATGCCACATCACCTTGGCAGGAACCCTCTTCCTGGGGCGATCGTCGCCCTCAACATCACCAGGGTCATCTCGCCTGATCTTGTACCGAAATGCACCGCATACCGGGCAGCCAGTTAAATTCTCGTGCTGACCGCGGTAGAGGATGCAGTCATTGATGCATGCATGTATCTTATGCACTTCCAATCCTAGAGGGCAGACAACCTTCTTTGCTTCGTATGTACTGCAGGGCAGCACGTCATCTCTTGGAAGCATCTTCTTCATTATTTTCAGCAGATTTTCAAATCCCTTGTCAGATAATCCATTCTCTGCTTTCATTGCAGCAATTCCAGGGTGGTGCCCAGGTTTTTCTGGCCATCTTCGCAATTTGGGTACAACAATTTTTTGTGGTCTTCTAACATGCGCTCCAACTTCAACCTCTCATTTTCACTTGCACAGTTTATCTGTTCTTTACGAATGACCTGACGAAGATCATCATCAGACTCATCAACAATGTCCTCAAGTTCAGGCTCGTCTTCCCCCATTTCAGTATCACCGTGTTCACCGAACATAGGATAATTATCATCATCCTCTTCTTCTTCATTGTCTTCCATTACAACCCCTCTTTCTCCGTGCTTGGTCCAACAAAAATAACTGGGCATGAAGCCTTCTTGCAACAGGTGGGTGTGTATGGTTCTTGAGTTATGGAAATTCCTCTTATTCTGGCATTTTTTACATGGACAAAAAATAAATCCATTCTGCCTGTTTTTCTCAGCCACATTGAGAAAACTATGCATGCCATTAAGGAATTCGGGACGACGTCGATCACTGTACATCCATTGCCGGTTCATCTGCATTATATAAATTTATCAACAACCATTATGCTAAATCATCATGACTAAATTAATTAATTAGTACAAAAAGTTCATCACACGTTAATACCAAACTAGCGTATAGTGACCATACATATATAGTTCTCATAAAAATACACACTGAAACCATCCATAAAAACTCTCTCTAATTAATGCATTTAAAAACAACAACAAATGCGATCAAAATCGCAACAAAGGTAACAATTGACCCGACGGCATAATGATACCAAGCCTCTTTACTAATTGCATATTTCCTAATCTTTCTAATCTTCAGGCGCATTGCGTCCATCTCGCTCTTGTGACCATCGACGACACCGGCAAGAACCTTTTCCAAGGTCATCTTCTCTCTTTCAGTTTTTTCCAACATTTCTTCAGTTTTTTTCAATCTTTCTTTCAAGCCAACATTTTCTTGTTCAACTAAGTATAACTTCTCAACAATAGGGTCGATTGGCATTTCCGGTTCCACTACCTCCTAGATAAAAATATCTATGTCAAGTTGGTCGGCGTAAGTAATTGTCGTATAATCAGGAAATGAAAATATGTAGTGAAAAAAGATAATATACCACATCCGAATCATAGACTGGACGAGGGCCAACGGGGACGGATATCAAAACCATGGCGCTATGTATATAAAACAAATCTTACACAATAAGAAAATTATATACAAGTAAATATATACGTAAATCATACAAATCAAAATTTGTTTTGGTAAATAAGAACAATAGGCTCACCAAGGTTGTGTCGGTGATGGGGCGATCGACGCCAGTGAGGAAGGGGACAAGGCGCGCGACACTAAAAAAACCACAAATCATAATTAATTTTGAGCTCAAATTGCATCAATTTGTATACATAACAAAATGAATAACAAATTCTAGCTTAGGCATTTCATCAAACACCTAGCTAGCACAACAAAAATGAAATGAGCAAGAAAACGAGCAAAACTTGCAATGCCGGAAGAGGGGATGTTGATGCTAACCGTAGAACCGATGGGTACCAAAAATCTTGACAAATGGTGGAGAAAAATGGGGATGGATTAGACCTCACAAGAGGAAGGAGAGAGCAAAAATTGAGTTGAGCTAGAGCTGGAAAAAATGGAGCTGAGCTCGGGGTGGTATGTAGGGTTTAGGGGAGGGCTTTAGGACCGGTTTGTGTTACAAACCGGTTCTAAAGGATATGACAGCGGGACCCGCAGTAGCTGCAAAAAATGAGAAAACCTGTAGAACCGGTTTGTGATACAAACCGGTTCTAAAGGGTCTGTCCCCTGGGCCCCCCTCCCTGCAGCAAATGGCCCGCAAGGCCTTTAGGACCGGTTTGTGTTACAAACCGGTCCTAAAGGCCTTGCGGCGATTTGCTGCATGGGTGGGGCCCAGGGGACAGACCCTTTTGAACCGGTTTGTATCATATCCGGTTCCATTGTGCTTGGCTCAATGCCCTGTTTTCTACTAGTGTGTGGACACACCTGCCCCCGACCGTCGGAGCAGTAGGCTTGCGGTGAAACCGATCCTCTCAGCAGTCGACAAAGTAGTGCGTGTTCTCCAGAAGAAGATGGGGTTTCACGTAGGTGATATGCCCCTGGTGCAGGCTACGAAGGTTTTTGAAAACTCCCTCAAGACTCCCCTTTTAGGCTCGGCAATCGACGCGTTGTCGACCCTCTTCAAGCTGAATTTTCCATCCATGACAGCTTCTGATGAAGCTTTGATTGCCCTCGCTGGCTCGGGAGGCAGCGATTTCCCTACTCTGGTGGCACAGGTCGACTTCATCTGATCTACTTGCTTATTGCCGGTCGACACCGGCTCATCGTGAAACCGGAGAAATAACAATCTTTCTTAGGGAGAGGTTGGATGACGTAGGTTGCATCAGACCCTTGTGGGCGCTAGTTTTCTATCTATGTTCTTTTTCTTTGGCCTCGGCCGTGTCACGTTTGCTTCTTCTATATCAATATAAAAGACAAATTTTTTCCTTGTTTCAAAAATAATAATGCCACACATGTGTGTCAACCCTGTTGGTTGCCGACCATAAGCACCTCGCTGTGCGCTGCACAAGCCACTAGCCCAGCTGGTTGTCCCCACCCATTTTTTCGGTAACGACGTCGGCTGCTCGTGTCTCGAGCTGTCATGGCTCAGCCAGACGCGTCGTGGTTGCCCCGTACTGATACGTCACAAACGTATCCATAATTTCTGATGTTCCGTGTTGTGTTTATGCCATATGCTACATGTTTACTTTACACTTCATGTCATCTTTTTGGATTTTCTGGGACTGACATATTGACAAGATGCCAGAGAGCCACTTCCTATTTTCTGCTGTTTTTAGTTTCAGAAAAATTATTCTGGAAATATTCTCGGAATTGGCTAAAGTCAGAATTCTTAGAATTCCCGACATGTCAAGGAAGTCCAAAGTAGACCCGGAGGGAGGCCCTAGAGCCCCCACACCGTGCCTCCGCGTGGGTTAGCCCCTGGCCACCCCCACTTGTGGTGTGGGCCCCTCGGGCGCTCACCGACGTTGCCCTTTTTTCTATATAATCCCCCAGATGCATAAACCCTAAATAAACCAGCCTTTTCCATGAAAAGTTTCGTATCTCCGCCGCCGCCACCGACAAGTTTCGAGGGTCAGAAATCTCTGTTCCGGCACCCTGCCGGGGCGGGGAAGTGCCCCCGGAACCATCTCCATCGACTCCACCGCCATCTCTATTGCCGTTGCTGACTCGCATGATGAGGAGGGAGTAGTTCTCCCCAGGGCTGAGGGCTCTACCGGTAGCTATGTGTTTCATCTCTCTCTCGCATGGTGTGATCTTTATGTGATCATGAGCTTTGTAATCTAGTTGAATAAGTAGATGTTACTCTTCATCTGTTATGCTACTCAAATGTTTTTGCTATGAGATCTCCGTAAATACTTTGATCACGGTGTAAAGGTGACAGTGTGTGCACCGTGTGGTTTAGCATGATATTTATATTTTGTGTTGGATGACCCTATGAAATTGTGGTGTTTGTATAAAACCTTCTAGGTCTCTCATAGTGACAGCGTGGAGTTAACTAGACATTGGAATGCGACTTTGAGAAGT
Organism: Alopecurus myosuroides; assembly: GCA_028641055.1. NCBI lineage: Eukaryota > Viridiplantae > Streptophyta > Magnoliopsida > Poales > Poaceae > Alopecurus > Alopecurus myosuroides. Next base: position 28,976,356 of record CM054063.1, read on the forward strand.
TCTGTTACAACCCTACGGAATGGATTGATATTTGTTATTCGACTGGAGAGTGGTTCAGAGTAACATAGTGAAGAGATGATATTTATGTATTCAATTATGTTATCATTGTTGAGAGTGTCCACTAGTGAAAGTAGGATCCCTATGACTTGTTTCTAAGCATTGAAACACCGTTTACAATCAGTTCTGCTACATGCTTGTTTGATTCCATTTTTATTTCAGATTGCTCTTATGACTTATAATCATCCATATTACTTGTATTTCACTTTCTCTTCGCCGAACTAGTGCACCTATACAACTGACAATTGTATTAGGTGTGTTGGGGACACAAGAGACTTCTTGTATCATAATTGCAGGGTTGCTTAAGAGGGATACCTTTGACCTCTTCCTCCCTGAGTTTGATAAACCTTAGGTAATCCACTTAAGGGAAACTTGCTGCTGTTCTACAAACCACTGCACTTGCAGGCTCAACACTGTCTACAAGAATAGAAGCGTGCATAGACATCACATTTTAGCGAGGCTTACTATTCGGCCGAATATGGTCCATTAACACGGATTCCTAAAAAGAAGTGGTTGGTGGCGGATTTGCAGACGAGTTTCAACCCGTTTTTTCTTGTCGAGTTTTAGCCAGCTGCCGTTCATGCCAGACCTAAAGCCTCTACTGTGCGGGCCGAAATTTGCATGTTAGCCATCGGATTTTCCTGCTTTCATGCAATTTAAGTTCCTGCTAAATTATTTTGCATCGAAGCCTATGGAGTTTTCTGTTGCTGAAATTGATTGTTTAGGCTCGATATAATATCAGAAAGTCAATTTTGGGTTCGATTTCACGTTTGTGACGCGCTTAACATGTTTCCTTCATTATCATGCTTGTAGCACATGTTTTCATTTCTAGAATTTTCTTTTATTAATTTGAAATCGCTTTAAATAGCGAGATAGATATGAGATCATGGGACACATGTTTAACAACATGAAAGGCATAAAAGACTAAAAAGTAGTGGTACTGACACACGTTACGTTTTACAAATCAATCTGGAACATGATAATTAATATGTTTACTACTCGGTAAATCGAGTATTATTTTGGAAAAGGGATAGCTCGTCCTCTGCATGGACTGACTGATGCATATGGCCTCTTACTACTCGCCGGATCGATCAATGGATCAACAGGTAGTTATATGTAGAGTTCAATGACCGCCCGCAGACCGAGGACAGACTGAATTTTGTAATTAATAAATCCTGCTTCGGCGAATATCTTGTTCCACTCGTGCTCATATCGTTCTTTGGCCATAAATAATGACATCATCTCCATATCTATCAAGAGTTGAGTTTGGAGTATGTCTAGGTCTTGTGAGGGATGCCCAACCACTGCATCGATGATAATGACCTTCCCATTTTCACGAACTGAAATGGCCTCTCTGCATCGTGTCAAGATCTTCACGCAATCCTCGTCGTTCCAGTTATGCAGCACGTTCTAGGGGACGAATCCAATAACAGTTAATATATCAATAAAAACTAGCTTGAGTAGTAATAATTTCTGTAGCGCGATCGATAGTAGAATAACAATACCTTGAGTAAAATGCGATCTGCAGGTGGAATGAACTCCATCATGTCCCCAGCAATAAACTCTACATTGTCACAGGTGATGCCCTGAACCACTTGTGGGAGGTCAAGCACTGCACACTTGACATGTGGGAAGGCCTTGGCAATAGCCCTCGCCATCGTACCTGTCCCGCCGGCGACGTCCAACAGCGAGCCTATCCCCTTGAACACCTCGCCGCATTCATGGACCACAAGGTCTGCGATGTACTGGCACTCAACAGCCATCGCCTGGTTGATCATCGAGTTAAACTCGGCGTCCTCAGCAGCAGCGCCGTAGGGGCTCTGCCCCCTGTTAGCCATCATGAAGGCCGTGCCCTCGCCCTCACTCTGGAACCATTGCCCCAGGCGCAGAGCAGATCCGACGAACTGCGGTGTGGTTGATAGCATCACGCACGGCGACATCCACCACGTCCGGTTACCTTCATCGCTGACGAGGAGGCGAGACATCGGGTTTAGGTGGTACACGTCGCCGTTTGTAACGCCTACAAAGTTTAGTCCTTCCATGGCTAGCACCTTCATGAGGCGCGACAGGTAGGGCTGTTTGGTTGGAGGGAGGGGGAGGATAGCAAGCAGCTCAGCCAAGGAGGCGCTGCCGCCGCAGCGGTGGAGAGCATCGGGGATTCCAAGCTTGATGGCACAATGCATTGCCATGGAATTGAGGTAGCCTAGTGAGTGGCGAATGAGATCGGCCTCGGCTTGCAGAAGCTCAGCGCTACTAGTTGCCATTGCATTGGCTCCCATCTCGTTTAGAGTATTTGTGTATGGTGCGCTGATGGTAAGAGAACCTCAAAGAGGCATGATTTATAGACGACCCTTGTGCTATGTCGATTGCTCAATCTTTTTTTTTCTCAATCTTGATGGTAAGATAAATTGACACTGGTAGAAAAATGGCCTTCGGTATGCCAGCATCAGTCCCCAAGCGTCGCGCCCCGTGACTAATGAGTCTTTATTCCCGGGTCGCCAGGAGACCCGCGACAGACCAATCAGACGTCGCGGTTTGGGAAACGCGTTGCCGCGCGTGGAGGGAATTAATTCCGGTTGACCTCGCCGCCCGGGACTATTGGTCCTTTATTCCCCGTTCCCGTGGCCAACCGGGACCATTGGCTCTTTATTCCCCGTGCCCGTGGCCAACCGGGACTAAACATCGGCTTCTCGCCTTCCCGCGGCGGTTTTTATTTCGCGAAGAGGCAGAGGGCGCCATTTCCACTGCTCGCTCTCTTCTTCCTCTGTTCTTCCTCGTTCTTCCTCTGTTCTTCCTCTCTCGCCATTTCAAGCACACGCACGCAAAATGGCTGAATGGACGGAATACGATGGGAAGACACCATGCGGCAAGGATTTGGACGTGCTCTTCAGCAACAGTTGCGCGCGGCTGCCTGAAGCTCTAGGTCGTTTGGCCGATCTGTATTGGGCAGCTCCCGAAGAACACCGGTTCTTTGGGCTCGATCTGGAGTACACGGCGAATCAGCAGGATGTTGCCGTCATCCAGATTTCGTTCAAGGAGACGGTGTTGGTCTTCCAATGGTCAAGGTACGTAGAAGCTAGCACACGTCCACGTACAAATCTTGCATGCATGCATTTCGGGTTTTTTGGTTGCATGTGAAGATCATATGTGCTGCAACTAATCTAACACATAGCCTATTTTTGTTGTTACAGTAGCTCAAGGCATTGCCCGGACCTTGTTGATTTTCTTGTCTACAATGGGTTCGACTTTTGCAGCGTTGACATCACGCAAGACCGCGTGAAGTTGGCGCGCATCGGTGTTGTGATACCTGAAGATCACTATATTGATCTTCAGAATCTTATCCAGTTCACCGGGCCAAAGACCGGGATGGCTGTCATGGCAAGCTACTTAATCGACCCCTGCTATCACCGGATGAAGACTGATTTCCCCCGGCAGAATCACAACTATTGGGAGGAGACCCCATTGCGCATGACGAACCTCAAGTATGCGGCCGTAGATGCATATGTTGCGTACGAGTTGTTCCGCATCTACTCGGCGGGGCCATAGATGATGTATGCGTTCGATATTGCGCATGTAATGGTTATCTATAATTAGTAGTATATATATATGTAATGGATAACTTTTGTGATCGACTCTATATATATATGTTAATTATGAAATGTGATCGACTCTATGTTTGTGTTATGTGTGATCGACTCTATGCATGTAATTAATATTGTTTGTATTATTGTTCTTTATTTTTTATATATTTTTTCATTTTAAGATTTTAAAATGAATTAGTATTATTTTTCTTCATTTTTTGATATATTATTTGTATTTTTAAGATTTTAAAATGAATTTGTATTATTGTTCTTAATTTTTGATATACTATTTGTATTTTAAGATTTTAAAATTAATTAGTATTATTGTTCTTCATTTTTGATATATTATTTGTAATTTTAAGATTTTAAAATGAATTAGTTCTATTTTTCTCAATTTTTGGATATATTATTTGTATTTTTAGAAATAATACAAATTAAAAGTTAATGTTTATTTATTTATTCAAAATTATTAATTACATCATTACTTTTGTTTATTAAAAGATTTATTTGCAATTCAAACAATTAAGAAATGTGGCTTCGACTAACATGTTAATAAGATTGATATGATACTACTATCACATACATGCGTGAGAAACACTTGGATTCGGGACGGGATGGAACTCGGAAGTTAAGCGTGCTAGTGCTAGAGTAGTGGGAGGATGGGTGACCGAGCGGGAAGTATGACCATGAGTAAGTAATTTGACTAGGGATAATCTTAGTTAGACACTAAGCAAAGCAAATAATACAAATTGTGAAAAAAAGAAGGGAGTGAAAAAAAAGGGAGAGGGAGTGAAAGAAAAGGGAGTGAAAAAAGGTGAGAAAAATAATTAGAAACCAAATGAATTAAAAAAATTACGAAATAAATCTAGTCCCGGTTCATGTGGCCAACCGGGACTAAATGTCCTCCGACCCCAGGCTCCGCCACCCGCCCACGTGGACGGGCCTTTAGTTCCGGTCCGTAAGTAGCGGGACTATAGGGGGGGGCCTTTAGTCGCGCGTAGCTAGTCCCGGTTGCCTGGACGGGATTAATGGGCCTGGCGAACCGGGACTGTAGGCCTTTTTTCTACCGGTGTGAGTAGTGCCCTGCATGCATGGATATATGAGGTGATATAGGAGGTGACTTATACTATCGGCGTACGGACATCGTGACGACGGATGCAAGCTGCGGCAAGTTCCGACCAAACAGGCTTGGATAGATGCGGCGGTGAGAGCTCTCGACCATACAGAAGACCAGAGGTTGGAGCAGCACAAATGACTTAGTCAGTGTTTCCTTTCCCGATTACAAATATGTTCGTGTTGACGCTAAGCTAAACTCCCCTGGATATAAAAATAAAGTAAAATAAAATGCCAACATTACCCATGAAACTAACGGTGGATTTCGTACCAATACCCTCTTCTACCACTAGTAATGTGTACCCTAAAAAAAACTAATATTTAGGTGCTCAATAAATGTCATCTTGCGCCCTGAAAAGTCGAAATAAAGGAAGGGCTACACAAAGCCCATACTGAAATTCAATTATGGTGTGATGCATCAGTAAATTAGACATTTCATTAACATACAAGAGTTGAATACCCCCAAGCATGAACCATTTACTGCAACGATCAAGCGGTTCGATAAATTTAGTATTTGATTTACCTCACGGTCTAAGCCTAGCTGGACAGTAAAATCAGATCAGAAATATAAGGATAAAGAAGACTCCGGCTGACTTACATAGGGTGACTTACATTTTTTATCTGCTTTTATTGTAACAATAGAAAACAATACAGACAACATAGTACCAACTAGAAGAGTGAAGCAAAATATCTGAATATCTCGCTTAAAGTAACCCACGAGCTAAAAGTACTCACTGAACCAATATCAAAATGTTCTACCCATTAGACTAACTCACAAGAAAATTGTTGTCACCGAATTTTGTCCGGTACTAGCAGCTTGTGAATAGTAACTCCACCGAGTTAGCTATGATATTATTTGGCAACTCATCGAGCTAGCTAAATTTTCGACATGCGTGGAGAACATCGCTCATTTCCTTTTATAGTATAAAATATGACCAAATTGAACGATAAGTTTTATAAACTTAGGTAATACTTCTTCCTTAGTGGCTAGGATGCACATGGATTTATCTTATCAAGAATAACATCATAATTACTGATTTACCAAAAATTATTTAAAATATATCAGAACTATACATGGAGATAGAGGTATTAGGTAGTTCAATGGCCGTGCATATTTTTCTAATTTAAAGGGAATAATATATCTTCAATTACATTTTAAGAATTATAGGAAAATTGCCCAATTTATTTCTAAGATGGTTGTTCAAACCACCGGCCCTCTGGACATTTATCATAATGGGAAATGGACAACACGTCTATTTTTCTTATAGGCAAGGAAAACGACCATGCTTAGGTCCTAGTAGAAAACAAACATATATGCTCATTAGAGTCCACATGCATAAGTTGGTGGCAGCCTTGATGATTTTGCACAATGTACTATATGCATCTTTTGTGGATCTCATTCATGAGAGCCCCTTAAGTTTGATTTCTGTAAATACTTGATTGAGTTGTGTCGACACACCCTTGAAGAGGATGCTAGATCCAACTACCAGAAGGACCGCTTGACCACCGAGCCTAGGCTACAACTAGAAAGTGCGATATCCATGTTTTAATCTAAGAATTGGACCTTCGTGGCGTCACAGTATTGTGCCTCGTACAATGGGACCGTACAATCGGTAATAGGCTTATGTGGAACAACAATTAATAAAGAGAGGCCATAATCATGATCTACTACATTAACGTGGCACATAGATCCAGAAAAACTAATAAAAAGAAACCATGCAAATTGTTTTGCATGAAGAATTTATAAACAAATAAATATGATGCTACTAGAATACTTATTTACAATGTTGTGTATTATGGTGTTAGTATCGTCAACTAGTATCCTATAAATTATACTACCTTATGATTGTCTATATGCTATGACGCCATATCAAGTAGCATACTTATATGGCACAAGAATATGAGTTGCAACTCGACATATTTATCGATTACATTTAATCAATAATGAGAAATTATATATTAATAATTTTCTAACTTAGGTTATAAAAATTACGTAAACATTGCTTAGAATGGCCTATATTGATTCTATTAGCGTCATGTGCGGAAGATCCATAAGAGAGACCATTAATTTTTTTTGCTGGTTTAATAAATGGTCACGTGAAATTTTATTCATACTTTGAGAGCATAGTTTATTTCATTGTGTACCATCTAAACTATAACAAAGTTGAACGGTAATTTTTTAAATTTAGGTAATTACTCTTCCTTAGTGGCTAGCATGCATGTGTCTTTAGCTTCTCAAGAATAATGTAGCAAAAAATATAGATTTAACAAATTTTAGTTCATGACATTGAACAACTATAGATGAAAAAGGAGGTATTAGTTATTCTTCTAATTTAAAGGGAGGAATATATCTTAAATTTAATTTTAGGGATTGTAAGAAACTGTCCCAATTTTTTTTTATCTTAGTTATTAAAACAAACTGGCTTGGCCATTTACCATCATGGGAAATGGACAATATATTATTTTTTTCTTCTATGGCAGGGAAAATAAAAATATTAGGTCCTAGCAGAAAACCTATAGATATGCCCATTAGAGTCCAAATGCATATCTTGAGGACATCCTTGATGATTCCGTACTATGTATAATACTCTTTGTTTGTGCACCTCGTTGATGGGACCTCTTATGTTTAATTTTTTTGACAAACTTGATTGAATTGTGTCGACACACCCATCAAGAGGATACTAGATCCAACGACCGGTCGGTCCGCTTACCCACCGATGCAAGGATGCAAGTAGAAAGCAATATATCATTTTATAACTCTTATAATTGGACCTTCGTGGCGTCGCATTCAAATTCACAATCGGATATTCATTGATTTATATTGTAGTAGAGCGATAATAACCCGATGTAGCACAACAATTAATAAAGAAAGGTCATATTAGATTCTTGATCCATTACAATATCATGGCACATAGATGCAGAAAACTAAGAAAAAAAAAACCTTATAATTAGCTTTGCATTAAGAACTTATAAATAAATATGATGACACTAGGACACTTATTTGTAATGTTATGCATTATGGTGTTATTATCGTAAACTAGTGTCCTATAAATGTACTAATGTATATTTTTTATGCTATGACTGTGGCGCCAAAATATGAGTTTCTAGAGATGTATTTAACTAATGATATCTAGGATTCTTTCCAATTTATTTCTAAGTTGGTTGTTCTAAACCACATACCTTGGCCATTTACCGGTATGGGAAATAGAAAACATATTTACTTTTTCTTTTGGCCAAGAAAAATAGCAATCTTCGGTCCTACAATTAATAAACGAAGCTTAATTAGAACCATCCCATATCACAGTACAAAGATTCAAAAAATAACGAAAAGATACATTGTAATTAGCTGTGCGTTAATAATTTATAAATCCATAAATATGATGATACTAAGACACTTGTTTGTGGTGCTATGAATTACGGTGTTACCATCGCAAACTAGTGTACTATAAATTATACTAAGTTCTAAATTTTTTAAGCTATGACACCTTAACAAGTATTTATCTGGTGATATCTAAACAAAGAGGGGGAAATTATTTTAATATAAAGTTTCGACTTAGGGTCATACAAAAATATGTAAATATCACTTAAAACGACCTATTTTCATTCCATTGGCGTCATGTGTATATGAGCCAGAAAAGCGAACATCGACCGCTTTCTTGCCGATTTAGTAGCAGATCGCGTGATATTTAAATTACGATTTCAAAACATGTTTGATTTCCTTTTGCGTCGTCTAAAGTATAACCAAGTCGAATTGTTAGTTCTATAAAAATAGGTATATGTTTATTTCTTAGTGGCTAGCATGTACGTGTATTTATATTGTCGGAAATAATGTAGCCATAATTATAGATTAATCATAAATTAGTTCCCACATTTAAAACATATAGATTGTAACAAGTGTTAGTTATTTCTATGGCCATGAATATTTTTCGAGTTTTAACTGAGAAATATATCTTCAATTTCATTTTTAGGATCATAGGAAACTTTCCCAATGTATTTCTAAGCTGGTTGATCGAATCAGCACTACTAGGAAAATGGGCATCAGTGGCGCACCATTTTGGGAATCAGTGGCGCACCATGGTGCGCCACTACTATTGCGCCACTGATTCTCCAGGGAATCAGTGGCGCACCAATGTGATGTGCCACTGATTCCTCAATGCTGCGCCACTGATTACCCCGAGAGTCAGTGGCGCACCAAATTGATGCGCCACTGATTCCCTAGAGTATACATGCACTTTAGGGAATCAGTGGCGCACCACACACTGCTGCGCCACTGATGCTTTGCGCCACTGATTGCTTTTGATGCGCCACTGATTCTTTTGGGGATGCGCCACTGATTCCTATATACGTATGCGCAATTTTGTTTGTACACATATTTATACTGTATGTATACATATATTTATATAGGTTATACAATTTAAATAACAGATTGCAAATTCAAATAACAGATTGCAAAGTAGTATAAATAGACAAAGCTGGTCATTGTCGCAATCTGGTTCATCATCACATTCATAGCTAAAATCCGAAATAGTAATAAGTTTGAAATATGACAAGTTCATCAACACATGTTTTCCCCTTGCAAAAACCGAACATGGACCCATGCAAAACAGAAACGCAACTTCTAGCGAGAACAGCTCCAGTACACCTTGCTGGTGGTGCTCCTCGGCCACGTCCACTTCGCTCGTGCTCCACCTTGTTGACGCGCAAGATCATCGTCGCCCCAGATCCTCTACGCTCCAGCCCCTGATCGTCTTCGGTGAAGCTAGTCGCCCTAGCTCCTCTGTGCCAAAGTTCCAAGCCCTCTGCCTAGCAGCTTCTCGGCGCCAAAGCTCCAGGTCCTCTCCTAGAGCAGCTTCTCGCCCCGGCTCCTATGCGCCAAAGCTCGCCGGTCCCCGAGGTCGTTTGCTTGTTGGAAACAATATTGCAAGCAAGTTATGAAACTTGTTAGGAAGCAAACTGAAATATTACAAGAACTAGCAAAATATCCGTGCCTTGCAATGGGTATAAAAATAAAGCAATACAATCTAGATGTAAATTTGGTCATGCTTAATAATGCAGTCTACTCCTTTTTCTTAAAGAGAAATGTGTTAAAAAAACTCTAGTTTTAAAATGGCAAGAAAGTATGCACTAAAATATCAATCTGAATCCTAAATAGCAAATCTGACAACACATGAAGACAGAGTACAATGTTTTCCACCAACAAAATGTCAGATTCCACATCTAGACTTAAATTTTGTGCATCCGGCAATACAATTAAGCATTCAATTACATAATTATAAGTGGGTGTTCATCTCTCACGTTTCATAATTATAAGTGGATTTATAAGCACAAACCTAAGGGAAACAATTACATGGTGATGCACTGACTGACATGGCCAATTACATGGTGAGAGTAGAAGACTACAACTACCTTTGAATAAAAGGGTTGTAGATAACTCGGTGAGCTGCTGTTGCTGGCTGCTAGAACTGGTAAAAATGCCTCTAGTAGCATCAATTAAGCACGCGCCCTGCGAGCCTCACAAGCAAGGTTTACTCCGCCAGCCGCCTTCTACTCTCACGGAAACAATTCTGGACAAACGATTTTACTGGCTACAGAATAGCAAGTCTCTTCGCCATCGCCACTGCTAAAGAAGAGCAACATCAAATTCAGTATGTATTATGGGAAAATAAATTAGAAAGACGGGAAGTCATCATACGTCTAAAGAGCAAGAGGAGCACGGAAGATTAGGATTTACGGTATCCCAAACAAGTATGACACCTACATATCACATTATATCACAACAAAGATCAGAAACAGATTAGAAAAAATAAAAATAAGTAAAGTAATCATCAGACAATCCTTAATGTTGCAGTACTAATCCATGTAACCATGAAGAAAAATAGCTGCCAATAAACATGAACTACCACTACCAGTAGTTCACAGAACATAGCAGATTTGAAGTTTACTTCTGCAAAATAATGTCACGGACATGTACTGTAACAAGACTACAAGAGTAATCAGTGAGGCGAGATTCTGCCCCTTGTGCGTAGCAAAGTCATAACTACCTTGATATAGTAAGCTCATCTTACTTTTCATCCTAAGCATCTTGACACAACCAAGAGGTACTCCATTCCAGCGCACAACGAATAATCTCATAGCAGTTCTATACAGCAAATGAGTAAGAAAAAATACAGGACAAGTAGAGGAGAGACATACCATGGTGGGGGCACAGAGAGGACGACAGCGTCCTCACGCCTGCTCCGGCGCCGCTCCAGAGTGGCCGCTCGGGCGCCATATATCGCATACTTTATACATTCTATATAAATAGCCACTGTTATTATTCTAAACAAAAATAGAAAGGCAAGTAGGTTCAAATATTCAATCCAAATAGCTACTGTATATATCGCATGTTTATCTAAACATCAAATTAGCAATCAGGTTAGAATTACTTGTGCAATCTTTGTACTATGACTTGTAAATTATGTCTAACTTGTAGCTTGGATAAGACAGTGAAACAACGGATACCAATTATATACAGTAGCATGGTGAAGTTTGGTTTTTCCTTATGGAATTAGCTTAATCATACATGTCAGTGAGGATCAGGATTTATGAAGATGGTTAGAATGGGAGTATCGGTGCTATTTGAATATAATACTGGAATCCTATTTGAATAAGGATATATGATACGTGAGTGGTACATGTGAACTACAAACCTGGAGCTACCGCTTGAACCTCACCATCGGGAGATCCATGGTTGGCCATCTCCACATCCATGGGTACGAGAGCCTGGGGTTCTTTCTCGGGCGACATCTACAATTCATTGTAAATAAGAGCAATGAAAAACGACTGACAATAGAACAATACAGTGCCGAATCCATGGGTATGATCTGTACTTCATAAGCACGAATGGGATCTGGAATCAAAAGCACAAAACAACTCACCTTGCAGTCCGCGTACGGTGCCGAATCCGTCCGATTGCCTGCAGATGCTTGCGGCGGCCGGCGGCGCCGCGGCAGCGGTTGTTCTTCCTGTGTACAGATCGGGCGGTTGGTTGTTCTTCCCGTGGCTAGGGATTGGGAGGGAGAAGCTGATGCATAGGGGCCGCAGAAAAATACAGCTCATATAGGGATCAGGGAGGTAGGAAATCAGTCGACCAAGGAAGGCAGACGCGAGATTTGCGCTTTCGAGAAGGCAATCGCTCGCTCGTCGTCGCTGCCGTGATTTCTGTGGAGAGGGATCGAATTGGGGATTTGATTTCGGCCAGATTTTGGGTGCCGCTGCAGGCTAGGAGAGGAAGAAAGAGAGGGGCGGGGTGCTCGTCGCTGGGAGAGAGGGCGGATGTGGAAGGAGGGCACAAGAGGAGGTCGAGCTCCTGGCGGCGGGGTCGTCCTGGAGATGGGGATCGATGGATCCAGGGGAGTGTGGGTCTCGCCCGCGTGTCTGTGCGTGAGTTGCGTTAGGTGGGCTAGGGTTTGGGTGGTTGGCCGGCTTCAAAACATTTTTATTTTCTTTTTTTTGTTGCTATTTTATTAGTTATCAGAAATTGTTTTTTTGCCAATATTAAAAAATATATTTATGGAACAAATAAATTCCAGAAAATTTTAGAAAGTAGGATTCGATGAATTTCAAATAGTTTGCAAGTTTTAAAAGCACGAGGATGAATGATGCTATGAGATGCACAAAAAGAAAAAAGAATCAAGTTTCTATTTGGGAAAACCTCACTTAAATGGGTGCTGTCGGGGTATCAGTGGCGCACCACTAACGGTACGCCACTGATTCTATGGAGAATACATGGGTGGCAGTATCAGTGGTGCACCACTAGGCGGTGCGGTGCGCCACTGATGCTCCATAGAATCAGTGGCGCACCGCTAGGGATGCGCCACTGATGCTAATGGGCATACATGGTACATAGAATCAGTGGCGCACCACTAGGCGGTGCGCCACTGATGCTCCCATAGAATCAGTGGCGCACCGTCTAGTGGTGCGCCACTGATTCTATTACGTACACATGAGTGCTAGGTATTAGTGGCGCACGGCTACATGGTGCGCCACTGATGCATGTACATGTATGCTCCGAGCCACATCAGTGGCGCACGGTTACATAGTGCGCCACTGATGCTATGTCATCTATGCCCATTTTCCTAGTAGTGCAGCTACCTTGGCAATTTTTAGTTATAGGAAATGTACGACATATCTATTTTCCCTCTAGGCCAAGAAAAATAGAAGGCTTAGGTCCTAGCAGACAACCTACAAATACGTGCATTAGAGTCGAGTTGCATAGCTTGATGGTAGCATTGAAATTTAATTCAATGTATTATATGCATTTTTGTGGAACTCATTCATGGGGCCTCTTCGGTTTGATTTCCAGACAAACTTGATTGAATTGTGTCAATAGACCCATCAAGAGGATGCTAGATCCAACCACCAGCTGGTACGCTTGACAACCGAGCCTAACATGAAGCAGAAATCATGATATCATTGTGTAAATCTTATAACGTGACCTTCGGGGTGTCGCATTCTTATGGGGCACACATTGGGATATTCATTGATATATATTGCACTATAATCGTTAATAACCCGATGTGGCACAACAATTAATGAAGAGAGGTTAGTTTAGAACCATCCCCTATCACAGTACAATGTTAACTTTGCGTTAATAATTTATAAATGCATAAATGTGACGATATTCAGACACTTGTTTGTGGTGCTATGAATTATGATATTACCATCGCAAACTCGTATCCTATAAATTATACCACTGTCTGATTTTTTAACCTATGGCACCTTAAACAATATTTATCTGACAATATGTAAACAAAGAGGGGGAAATTATTTTTATATAAAGTTTCGACTTAGGGTAAAAAAAATGTAAATATCACTTAAAATGACATATTTTCATTCCATTGGCGTCATGTTCATAAGAGCAAAAGAGAGAACGTAGATCGCTTTCTCTCCGGCTTAATAGCTGGTCGAGTGGTATTTAAATTATGATTTCAAAACGTGTTTTATTTCCTTTTGTACCATCTAAACTATAACCAAGTTGAATTATTAGTTTTATAACATTAGGTATAATTTTATTTTTTAGTGGCTAGCTAGCACGTGTATTTAAATTGTCAGAAATAATGTAGCCAGAATTATAGATTTACCAAAAGTTAGTTCGCACATTTATAACATATAGATGAGAACAGTGATTAGTTATTTCTATGGCGAATATTCTTCCAGTTTTAAAGGAGAAATATATCTTCAGTTTCATTTCTAGGATCATAGGAAATTTTCCCAGTTTATTTCTAAGTTGATTGATCGAATCAACTACCTTGGCCATTTACCGTTATGTGAAATGTACAACATATCTGTTTTTCCTCTAGGCCAAAAACAGTAGAGGGATTAGGTCCTAGCAGACAACCTACGGATATGCACATAGTCCACATGCATATCACATGTAAATCTAATAACGGGACATTCGGGGTGTCGCATTCTTATGGCTCGCACATTGGGTGTAAATCTAATAACCCGATGTGGCACAACAATTTGTAAAGAGAGCTTAGATTAAAACCATCCCCTGTCACAATACAATGGCACATAGATAAAAAAAACTAACGAAAAGAGACATCTAATTAGCTTTGCGTTAATAATTTATAATCAGTAAATATAATGTTACTACGACACTTGTTTGTGGTGCTATGAATTATGGTGTTGCCATCACAAACTAGTATCGTATAAATAATACTATTGTGTGATTGTTTAAGCTTAGGCCCCCTTACCAGTATTTATCTGATGATATCTAAACAAAGAGGGGGCAATTGTTTTGATATGACGTTTCGACTTAGAGTTATAAAAAATCTATGCAAATATCATTTAGAATGACCTATTTTCATTCCATTGGCATCACGTGCATAAGAGCCATAAGAGCGAACGCCGACCGCTTTGTTGCTGGTTTCATAGCTGGTCGCGCGGTATTTAAATCATGATTTCAAAACATGGTTTATTTCCTTTTGTACCATCTAAAGCCTAACCAAATAGAATTGTTAGTTTTATGAAATTATGTATTTTTTATTTCTTAGTGGCTAGCATCCACGTGTATTTATATTGTCAGCAATAATGTAGTCAAAAGTTATAGATTTACCAAAAATTAGTTTGCACATTTAAACATATGATGGAAATAGATATTAGTTATTTCTATGGCCATTAATATTCTTCCATTTTTAAGGGAGAAATATATCTTTAGTTTCATTATTAGGATCATAGAAAACTTTCCCAATTAACTTTGAAGTTGGTTGATCGAATCAGCTACCTTGTCCATTTACCGTTATGGGAAATGTACAATATATCTATTTTTCCTCTAGGCCATGAAAAATAGAAGGTTTAAGTCCTAGCAGACAACCTACAAATATGCACATGAGATTCCACATGCATAGCTTGATGGCAGCCTTGAAATTTAATTCAACATAATATATGCATATGTGTGGACCTCCTTCACGGGGCCTCTTAGGTTTGAATTCTAGGCAAACTTGATTGAATTGTATCAACAGATCCATCGAGAGGATGCTAGATCCAGCTACCATCTGGTCCGCTTAACCACCAAACCTAAGATCAAGTAGAAATCGTGACATCATTGTGTGACTCTAATAACAGGACATTCTCGGGGTGTCGCATTCTTATAGCTCGCACATTGGGAGGTTCGTTGATTTATATTGTAGTATAATCAATAATAATTCTATGTGGAACAATAGTTCATAAAAATATCTCAGATTGAAACCATCCCCTATTACAGTACCATGGCACATAGATTAAAAAAACCTAACTAAAAGAGACATTGGAATTATCTTTGCGTTAAGAATTTATAAATGAATAAATATGATAATACTAAGACACTTATTTGTGGTGCTATGAATTATGGTGTTACTAAAGCAAACTACTATCCTGTAAATGACAACACTATATGATTTTTTAAGCTTTGACACCTTAGCCAGTAGCAGACCTATATGGCGCCAAAACAAGAGTTCAACTAGACACATTTATCTGATGATATCTAAACAATGAGGGGGAAATTGTTTTGATATAAAGTTTTGACTTAGGGTTATAAAAAAAAGGTAATCATCACTTAGAATGACAAATTAGAATTCAGTTGGTCTCATGTGCATAAGAGCTATAAGAGAGAACACCGACCGCTTTCTTGCCGGTATAATAGATGGTTGTGGGATTTTTAAACCATGATTCCAAAACATGGTGATTTTCCTTTTTGGCCATCTAAAGCCAAGTTGAATTGTAAGTTTTGTAAAATTAGGTATTTTTAAATCACTAGTGTCTAGCATGACATGTATCTATCTTGTCAAAAATAATGTGTAGCCATAATTATAGATTTACCAAAAATTAGTTTTCACATTCAAAACCTATAGGTTGAAAGAGGTATTTGTTATTTCTATGGCCGTGGATATTATTCCAATTTTAGGGGATAAATATATCTTACATTGCAATTTTAGGATCATAGGTAACTTCCCCAATTTATTTCTAAGTTGGTTGATTGAAACTAGCTACATTGGGAATTTACCGTTATGGGAAATGGACAACATATCTATTTTTCCTCTAGGAAAAGAAAAACAGCAGCCTTAGGTCCTACCAGACGACCTACATATATGCACATCAAAGTCCACATGCAAAGTTTGATGGCAGCCTTGATTATTTAATTCGATGTATTATATGCATATTTGTGGACCTTGTTCTTGGGGCCTGTTAGGTTTGATTTCTGGATAGACATATTTAATTGTGTCGACAAACCCATCAAGAGGATGCTAGGTCCAACTACCAGCTAGTCCGCATAACAACTGGGCCTAAGATCAAGTAGAAATCGTGATATACTTTTTAAATCTAATAGCGGGACCTTCGGGGTGTCGTATTCTTCTGACTCACACATTGGGAGATTCATTGACATATATTGTTGTATAATCGATAATAACCTCATGTGGCACAAAAAATTATAAATAGAGCTTAGATTAGAACGATCCCCTATCACAGTACAATGGCACATAGATTCAAATAAACTAACGAAAATAGACATGTAATAAGCCTTGCGTTAGTAATTTATAAATCAATAAATATAATGTTACTACGACACTTTTTTGTGGTGTTATGAATCATGGTGTTACCATCGCAAAGTAGTATCCTATAAATCATACTAGTGTGTGCTTTTTTAAGCTATGACACCTTAACCAGTATTTATCTGATGATATCTAAACAAAGAGGGGGAAATTGTTTTGATATAAAGTGTCAACTAAGGGTTATTAAAAATATATGTAAATTCCACTTAGAATGACCTATTTTTATTCCATTGACCGCTTTGTTGCCGGTTTCACAGCTGGTCGCGCGGTATTTTAATCATGATTTAAAACTATGGTTTATTTCATTTTGTACCATCTAAAGTATAACCAAGTTGAATTGGTAGTTTTATAAAATTATGTATTTTTTATTTCTTAGTGGCTAGCATACACGTGTATTTATACCGTCTGAAATAATGTAGTCAGAGTTATAGATTTACCAAAAACTAGTACGCACATTTAAAACATATAGATGCAAAGAGGTGTTAGTTATTTCTAAGGACATGAATATTCTTCCATTTTTAAGAGATAAATATATCTTCATTTTCATTATTAAGATCATAGGAAGCTTTCCCAGTTTTTTTTTAACTTGGTTGAGCTACCTTGTCCATTTACCGTTATGGGAAAGTCTAACATATCTATTTTTCCTCTAGGCCATGACAAATAGAAGGTTTAGGTCCTAGAAGACAACCTACAAATATGCGCATTAGAGTCCACATGCATTGCTTGATGGCAGCCTTGAAATTTAATTCAATGTATTATATGCATCTGTGTGGACCTTGTTCATGGGGCCTCTTAGGTTTGAATTCCGGACAACCTGGATTGAATTGTGTCAACTGACTCGTCAAGAGGATGCTAGATCCAGCTACCGGTTGGTCCGCTTGACCACCGAGCCTAAGATCAAGTACAAATCGTAATATCATTGTGTAATTCTAATAACATGACCTTCAGAGTGTCGTATTCTTATGGCTCGCACATTGGGAGTTTTGTTGATTTATATTGTAATATAATCAATAATAATCCGATGTGGCAGAACCGTTAATACAGATATCTTAGATTGGAACCATCCCCTATTACAGTAACATGGCACATAGTTTTAAAAAAACTAACTAAAAGGGATATTGGAATTATCTCTGCGTTATGAATTGATAAATGAATAAATATGACGATACTAAGACACTTGTTTGTGGTTCTATGAATTATGGCATTACTAAAGCAAACTACTATCCTGTAAATGATACCACTATATGATTTTTTAAGGTTTGACACCTTAGCCAGTAGCAGACCTATATGGCGCCAAAACAAGAGTTCAACTAGACACATTTATCTTATGATATCTAAACAAGGAGGGGGAAATTGTTTTGATATGAAGTTTTGACTTAGGGTTATAAAAAGAATATGTAAACCTCACTTAGAATGGCATAGTTTCATTCAATTGGTCTCATGTGCATAAGAGGCATAAGAGAGAACACATACCGCTTTCTCTCCGGTATAATAGATGGTCGCGGGATTTTTAAATCATGATTTGAAAACATGGTTATTTTCTTTTTGTACCATCTAAAGTATAAACAAGTTGAATTGTGAGTTTTGTAAAATTAGGTATTATTTATTCATTAGTGTCTAGCATGACGTGTATCTTTCTTGTCAAAAATAATGTAGCCATAATTATAGTTTTCCAATCCTTAGTTTGCACCATTAAAACCTATAGATTGAAATAGGTATTAGTTATTTCGATGGTTGTTGATATTCTTCCAATTTTAAGGGAAAAATATATCTTCCATTTCAATTTTAGGATCATAGGTAACTTTTCCAATTTATATCTATGTTGGTTGATTGAAACGAGCTACCTTAGGAATTTACTGTTATGGGAATGGACAACATATCTATTTTTCCTCTAGGCGAAGAAAAATAGCAGGCTTAGATCCTAGCAGACGACCTACATATATGCACATTAGAGTCCACATGCAAAAATTGATTGCAACATTGACTGTTTAATTCAATGTATTATATGCATATTTGCGGACCTTGTTCGTGCGGCCTCTTAGGTTTGATTTCTCGATAGACTTATTGAATTGTGTCGACAAACCCATCAAGAGGATGCTAGATCCAACTACCAGTTGGTCCGCATAACAAATGAGCCTAATATCAAGTAGAAATCGTTATATAATGTGTAAATCTAATAGCGGTTCCTTCGGGGTGTCGCATTCTTATGGCTCACACATTGGGAGATTCATTGATATATATTGCAGTATAGTCGATAATAACCCATGTGGCACAAAAATTTATAATGAGAGCTTAAATAAGAACCATGCCCTATCATGGTACAATTGCACATAGATTCAAATAAACCAACAAAAAGAGACATGTAATTAGCTTTGCGTTAATAATTTATAAATAAATAAATATATTGTTATTACGACACTTGTTTGTGGTGTTATGAATCATGGTGTACCATCGCAAACTAGTAACCTATAAATCATACTAGTGTGTGATTTTTTAAGCTATGAAACCTTAACCAGCATTTTGTCTGATGATATCTAAACATAGAGGGGGCAATTGTTTTGATATAATGTTTCTACTTAGGGTAATAAGAAATATATGTAAATATCACTTAGAATGACCTATTTTCATTCCATTGGCATCATGTGCATAAGAGCCATAATAGCGAATGCCGACCGCTTTGTTGCCGGTTTCATAGCTGGTCGCGCGGTATTTAAATCATGATTTCAAAACATGGTTTATTTCCTTTTGTACCATCTAAAGTATAACCAAGTAGAATTGTTAGTTTCATAAAATTATGTAGTTTCTAATTCTTAGTGGCTAGCATCCACGTGTATTTATACTGTCAGAAGTAATGTTGTCAGAGTTATAGATTTACCAAAAATTAGTTCGCACATTTAAAACATATAGATAGAAAGAGGTATAAGTTATTTCGATGGCCATGAATATTCTTCCATTTTTTAAGGGAGTGGTATATCTTCAATTTCATTATTAGGATCATAGGAAACTTTTCCAAGTTATTTTTAAGTTGGTTGATCGAATCAGCTACCTTGTCCATTTACCATTATGGGAAAGTCTAACATATCTATTTTTCCTCCAGGCCATGAAAAATAGAAGGTTTAGGTCCTAATAGACAACCTACAAATATGCACATTAGAGTCCACATGCATTGCTTGATGACAGCCTTGAAAATTAATTCAATGTATTATATTCATCTGTGTGGACCTCGTTCATGGGCCCTCTTAGGTTTGAATTCTGGACAAACTTGATTGAATTGTGTCAACAGACCCATCAAGAGGTTGCTAGATCCAGCTACAAGTTGGTCCGCATAACTACCGAGCCTAAGATCAAGTAAATCATGATAGAATTGTGTAAATATAATAACAGGATCTTCGGGGTGTCGCATTCTTATGGCTCTCACATTGGGATATTCGTTGATTTATATTGTAGTATAATCAATAATAATACGATGTGGCACAACTGTTAGTAAAGATATCTCAGATTGGAACCATCCCCTATTATAGTACCATGACACATATATTAAAGAAAACTAACTAAAATAGACATTGGAATTATCTTTGCGTTAAAAATTTATAAATGAATAAATATGGTGATACTAAGACACTTGTTGTGGTGCTATGAATTATGGCATTACTATAGTAAACTACTATCCTATAAATGATACCACTATATGATTTTATAACCTTTGACACCTTAGCCAGTAGCGGACCTATATGGCGCCAAAACGAGAGTTCAACTAGACACATTCATCTTATGATATCTAAATAAGGAGGGGGAAATTGTTTTGATATAAAGTTTTGACTTAGGGTTGTAAAAAAATATGTAAACATCACATACAATGACATATTTGTCATTCAATTGGTCTTATGTGCATAAGAGCCATAAGAAATAACACCGACCGCTTTCTTGCCGGTATAATAGATGGTCGTGGCATTTTTAAATCATGATTTGAAAATATGGTTAGTTTCGTTTTGTACCATCTAAAGACAAGCTGAATTGTGAGTTTTGTAAATTTAGTTATTTTTTATTCATCAGTGTCTAGCATGCACGGTTATCTATCTTGTCATAAATAAAGTAGCCAAAATAATAGATTTGCCAAAAATTAGTTTGCACATTTGAACATATAGATGGAAAGAGGTATTAGTTAATCTATGGCCATTAATATTCTTCCATTTTTAAGGGAGAAATATATCTTCAGTTTCATTATTAGGATCATAGAAAACTATCCCATTTAATTTTTAAGTTGGTTGATCGAATCAGCTACCTTGTCCATTTACCGTTATGGGAAATGTACAATATATCTATTTTTCCTCTAGGCCATGAAAAATAGAAGGTTTAGGTCCTAGCAGACAACCTACAAATATGCACATGAGAGTCCACATGCATAGCTTGATGGTAGCCTTGAAATTTAATTCAACATAATATATGCATAAGTGTGGACCTCCTTCATGGGGCCTCTTAGGTTTGAATTCTGGACAAACTTGATTGAATTGTGTCAACAGACCCATCAAGAGGATGCTAGATCCAGCTACCATTTGGTCCTCTTAACCACCGAACCTAAGATCAAGTAGAAATCGTGACATCATTGTGTAACTCTACTAACATGACCTTCTCGGGGTGTCACATTCTTATGGCTCGCACATTGGGAGGTTTGTTGATTTATATTGTAGTATAATCAATAATAATTAGATGTGGCACAAAAGTTCATAAAGATATCTCAGATTGGAAACATCCCCTATTACAATACATGGCACATAGATTAAAAAAACCTAACTAAAATAGACATTGGAATTATCTTTGCGTTAAGAATTTATAAATGAATAAATATGATAATACTAAGACACTTATTTGTGGTGCTATGAATTATGACGTTACTAAAGCAAACTACTATCCTGTAAATGATACCACTATATGATTTTTAAGCTTTGACACCTTAGCCAGTAGCAGACCTATATAGCGCCAAAACAAGAGTTCAACTAGACACATTTATCCGATGATATCTAAACAATGAGGGGGAAATTGTTTTGATATAAATTTTTGACTTAGGGTTATAAAAAATGTAATAATCACTTAGAATGACATATTTTCATTCAATTGGTCTCATGTGCATAACAGCCATAAGAGAGAACACCGACCGGTTTCTTGCCGGTATAATAGATGGTTGTGGGATTTTTAAACCATGATTCCAAAACATGGTACTTTTCCTTTTTGTCCATCTAAAGCCAAGTTGAATTGGAAGTTTTGTAAAAATAATGTGTAGCCATAATTATAGATTAACTAGAAATTAGTTTTCACATTCAAAACTTATAGATCGAAAGAGGTATTTTTTTTATTTCTATTTCCGTGGATATTCTTCCAATTTTAGGGGATAAATATATCTTCCATTGCAATTTTAGGATCATAGGTAACTTTCCCAATTTATTTCTAAGTTGGTTGATTGAAACTAGCTACATTGGAAATTTACCGTTATGGGAAATGGAAAACATATATATTTTTCCTCTAGGCAAAGAAAAATAGCAGGCTTAGGTCCTACCATACGACCTACAAATATCCACATTAAAGTCAACATGCAAAGTTTGATGGCAGCCTTGATTATTTAATTCAATGTACTATATGCATATTTGTGGACCTTGTTCTTGGGGCCTGGTAGGTTTGATTTCTGGATAGACATATTTAATTGTGTCGACAAACCCATCAAGAGGATGCTAGGTCCAACTACCAGCTGGTCCGCATAACAACTGGGCCTATGATCAAGTAGAAATCGTGATATAATTTTTAAATCCAATAGCGGGACCTTTGGGGTGTCGCATTCTTCTGGCTCGCACATTGGGAGATTCATTGACATATATTGCTGTATAATCGATAATAACCTGATGTTGTAGAACAATTTATAAAGAGAGATTATATTAGAATGATCCCCTATCACAGTGCAATGGACCATAGATTCAAATAAACTAACGAAAATAGACATGCAATTAGCTTTGCGTTAATAATTTATAAATCAATAAATATAATGTTACTACGACACTTTTTTGTGGTGTTATGAATCATGGTGTTACCATCGCAAAGTAGTATCCTATAAATCATACTAGTGTGTGATTTTTAAGCTATGACACCTTAACCAGTATTTATCTGATGATAACTAAACAAAGAGGGGGAAATTGTTTTGATATAAAGTTTCAACTAAGGGTTATAAAAAATCTATATAAATTCCACCTAGAATGACCTATTTTTATTCCATTGACATCATGTGCATAAGGGCCATAAGAGCGAACGCGGACCGCTTTGTTGCTGGTTTCACAGCTGGTCGCGCGGTATTTAAATCATGATTTAAAACCATGGTTTATTTAATTTTGTACCATCTAAAGTATAACCAAGTTGAATTGTTAGTTTTAACAAATTATGTATTTTTTATTTCTTAGTGGCTAGCATACACGTGTATTTATACCGTCTAAAATAATGTAGTCAGAGTTATAGATTTACCAAAAATTAGTTTGCAAATTTATAACATATATATGGAAAGAGGTATTAGTTATTTCTAAGGACATGAATATTCTTCCATTTTTAAGGGATACATATATCTTCGTTTTCATTATTAGGATCATAGGAAACTTTCCCAATTTATTTTTAACTTGGTTCAGCTCCCTTGTCCATTTACCGTTATGGGAAAGTCTAACATATCTATTTTTCCTCCAGGCCATGAAAAATAGAAGGTTTAGGTCCTAGCAGACAACCTACAAATATGCACATTAGAGTCCACATGCATTGCTTGATGACAGCCTTGAAAATTAATTCAATGTATTATATTCATCTGTGTGGACCTCGTTCATGGGCCCTCTTAGGTTTGAATTCTGGACAAACTTGATTGAATTGTGTCAACAGACCCATCAAGAGGTTGCTAGATCCAGCTACAAGTTGGTCCGCATAACTACCGAGCCTAAGATCAAGTAAATCATGATAGAATTGTGTAAATATAATAACAGGATCTTCGGGGTGTCGCATTCTTATGGCTCTCACATTGGGATATTCGTTGATTTATATTGTAGTATAATCAATAATAATACGATGTGGCACAACTGTTAGTAAAGATATCTCAGATTGGAACCATCCCCTATTATAGTACCATGACACATATATTAAAGAAAACTAACTAAAATAGACATTGGAATTATCTTTGCGTTAAAAATTTATAAATGAATAAATATGGTGATACTAAGACACTTGTTGTGGTGCTATGAATTATGGCATTACTATAGTAAACTACTATCCTATAAATGATACCACTATATGATTTTATAACCTTTGACACCTTAGCCAGTAGCGGACCTATATGGCGCCAAAACGAGAGTTCAACTAGACACATTCATCTTATGATATCTAAATAAGGAGGGGGAAATTGTTTTGATATAAAGTTTTGACTTAGGGTTGTAAAAAAATATGTAAACATCACATACAATGACATATTTGTCATTCAATTGGTCTTATGTGCATAAGAGCCATAAGAAATAACACCGACCGCTTTCTTGCCGGTATAATAGATGGTCGTGGCATTTTTAAATCATGATTTGAAAATATGGTTAGTTTCGTTTTGTACCATCTAAGGACAAGCTGAATTGTGAGTTTTGTAAATTTAGTTATTTTTTATTCATCAGTGTCTAGCATGCACGGTTATCTATCTTCACTGGTAGAAAATAGGCCTACAGTCCCGGTTCACCAGGACTATTAATCCCGTCCGGGCAACCGGGACTAGCTATGCGCGACTAAATGCCCCCCCCTATAGTCCCGCCACTTACGGACCGGGACTAAAAGCCCGTCCACGTGGGCGCTAGGGGTCCGTTGCGGCGGAAGACCTTTAGTCCCGGGTCTTGTGGTTAACCGGGACTGAAAACCTGCGCAGGTTTAGGGTTTTAGGCCCCCTAAACCTGTTTCCTTTTTAATTTGTTTTGTTTTAATTTCAGTACACATATTCATGCATATATATATATATGAAATATCAAACGAGGAGAATTCAATAGGAATATATAATATATATTCAATATCGGGTGACCATATATACAACCTCGAACAAGTTTCCATATTACACAATTAAGATGGACGAGCATACACAAATTCGCACAAGTTTCAAAGTACTTAGGGCTTATACATGCTTATAAAAGTCATCGTCGGTGGACGCATGGAACTCTCCTTTCTTCTGGATGACATGCCTAAGGAAAAATCCTGCTATTTCCTCTTGAATTGGTCGGAAGCGAGCTTCTGGAGTAAGCGCCCTCCGCAAGTTATTGAGACCGTTCCGCGTTTTCTCGTCCTTCTTCCTCTCAGATATTTCTTTCCGTATGTTCTCACAGACATAGTATCCACATAGACCGGTCCCCGGTGGCTGCTTATCCACACCTTTGAGCACATTTTTAAATTTTAGCTCATCTTTGAATTCACCGACATGTTGATGTGAGAGCCGTCTCCAAACTCTACAATGCAAATAAAATTAAATGAACAAGGGAGTTATTAGCTTAGAAAATGAACAAAAGAGACCGATCGATATAGAGCGCAAATGATTGAAAAATAATTACTTTTGCATCATTTTTCTCATGTCGACCCAAAGATTTGTATTTGAATTCATAGAGTCAAGGATGAAAACTATGGCCTGGTGAAGATCAATTTTTAGCAGAATCCAGTGGTACCTGCGGACACATTAGATGCAGAGTCATGCATAATTTATCGATTGGACATACCATGCATGGAGTAAACAAAAGAGAATGGGAACATGAGAGAAACACTCACCCAAAATGGTAAGGAAATAGAATATATCTTTTGGATTCATGCTTTTTAAAAAAATTGTACAAGTCTTTCTCCACGTCTATGGGGTGACGTTCTAACATAGTTCCATTAATGATTTGTGGGTCAATGAACCCAATATCATGGATGAGTCTTACTTTGCATTCCCAAATCTTCAATCTGCATAATAGCGTACGGAACAATATAGTTAGGACAATATATATATATATATATAGTGTAGGCAAATGAAGAACGAGATGAGGTAGAAATAAATCACTTACAGAACGTAGCAACTCAGGATAGATTTGTCGAGCTCACGCATATTGAACAGTTGGAACAATTCACTCAACTCAACTGTTACAGAGTACTTTTTGGTGTGATGCTCCTCTGTATAATCCACATACACATATTCTTTGTCGGTAAAAGTTATGAAATCTTTGTACCAACGTAGAAGACTTTGCATTAGTGGTGGTAGATCCTTTTCCTTCGCAGGCTCGACGAGAGGCCCTTTCTTCACATATTTTAATGCTACATCAGCCACTGGCATATCGTCCATGTCTAAAAAGGCACGGAGAGACATACCGGCCTCGGACGCATTTTGCATGGCAGTAGCTACAGTCAATCCCATTGCTGTCACAACATTTATGACCTCGGGGTCATGTTCCGGAGCGGCTTTCACTATGAGGGGGGATATCGATTGTTTACTCTGCATCCCGAGCTGGGCAACTTGTTTCCCGCTTTGTATCATTTTTGCTTTTTTTTTCTCCTCCTCCAATATTCCTGCTTGCTTACGAAGTTCAATATCATAGTCTTTAGGCAAATTCTTCACGGATTGGGACACTGTCGATAAAAAATCCGTAGCCCAATAGTCTACAATCGGAGGGAATACTTCCTTGGGCTCAGGCTCCTTTAGCGCCTTCAGTTTGCCCTTCCATTTCTCAACGTCAGCCTTCACGACCAATTTGGTTTCAGCATCACTAAGTTCCCAAGGCCTTGGGGTGAGAGGCTTCAGTGATGGCTCCGGTACCCGTGTGGTCTTAGGTACATAAGGGTCCGGGTTAATAGACCAAGAGCGTGTTCCCTTGCTGCCCGCCTGCTTCTGTTTCTTCGCTGGAGGAGGAATGGGGGGCGACGTCTGCTTATCCTCCGGAGGAGGAATGGGGGGCGACGTCCGCTTATCCTCCGGAGGAGGAATGGGGGGCGACGACGTCTGCTTTTCCTCCGGAGGAGGAATAGTGGGAGACGTCTGCTTTTCCTCCGGAGGAGGAATCGTGGGCGACGGCTGCTTAACCACCGGAGGAGGAAGATCGGGGGACGGCGTCGAATGGCGTGAAGGAGGCGTAGGTGAACCAGCACTAGCACCACCACCACCACCAGCACCTGCACCATCGTAGGGGGGTGGACTTGTTAGCCTTGGCGTCTCGCCTGGAAACACTATGTACTTCTTTTTCCATAGAATGAACTGGCGCTTGACATCTCCAAGTCTTCTCTCCCCTTCGGGTGTAGCTATGTCAATCTCCAGGTCCTCAAACGCTTGGACTATGTCTTCCACCGTGACACGAGCATAGCCATATGGAATGGGGTTGTTGTGATGGAGTGCTCCAGGTGTATAGGGTAAAGCACTGCCGGTAGCCACCTTCATGGAAATGTTCCCCACGGGATAATGCAGATCACATTCTTTCATCTCCTTTACGTCATCCACGGGGTAGTGAGGCTCCGGTGCACGACTCTCGATCATCGGTGCATTAGCACCTGCAGTCGGGGCCTCCGTGGAAGCCACGCTGCTTCTCCGCTGCTGGCTTCCGAGATCCGTTGCATGTTCTTGATGCGGCCCTGCAGCCGACGCTTTTTCTTTCTCAAGTATTCCCGCCACGACCTTCTTCAGGTCAGAAACTTCCATTGCAAGATTCGCCAGTTCATCTGCAGCCCGGTCCGTACCTCTCCTACGGCTTCTGTAACAGTACGGGTCACCCTCCTGGGAAAACCCTACTTTCCACGGCATTCTGCCTTTGCCTCGTATATGTCCTCCGTGTTCAGGATTTCCGAGGGCAACTGTCAGTTGGTCTCTCTCTCTGTTGAACGTGATCTTGCCCTGTTGAGCTCTGGTCATTGCGTCAACAAGATCTTTTGTGGGAGCAAACTTTTTCTGCCGGTGAACACACTCCCCTGTCTCCGGGTCTAGCGATCCCCCATGCCCGTACCACCACATTTTGGCTCTTTCGTCCCATCCCTCTGTACCTAGACGGATTCCTCTTGCCCTTAGGCCGTCCTCCATTGCCTGCCACTTAGGCGCCGAAACGCGGTATCCTCCTGGCCCCATAACATGATGGTACTGTTTCTTTTCCGCATTAGCCTTATTTTTTGCCGACATTACCTTGAAATGCTCCGATTTATGTTGCGTCACAAATTCTGTCCAATCATCTCTCAGTTTCTCATATTGTCCAGTGAAATTCGGAGTCTTGCCCTGGCTGACATATTCACGGAACAATTTTTTCTTGAAGTTCCGGAATGCTTCGGCCATCTTCTGAAGAGCGAACTCTTTGACTATCCTCCTCCTCTCACGTCCACCCGGAACGTCCTGACCGAATTCATCTTTTTTGTTGTATTCCGGAGGTAGAATGAAATGTGCAATAAGCTTTCTAAACATAATCTTTTTCGTTCTCTTGTCGACATAAGTGAAACCAACACGTGCTTTCTTTGGCTCCTTCCATTCCTGGACGGTGATCGGGACGACGTCTCTAACAATGACTCCGCATTGGTTGATAAACTTTGTGGTGTGCTGTAGGGGCTTGCCGATTTGACTGACTGATTCGATGGTATATATTTCGGAATCTTTCATCTCCTTGGATTTGCCACGCTTTGTCATACTAGATCCGACCGAGGGCTAAAATAAGAAAGAGAGTCGCGCGCGTTAGTCTTTGCAATTGGACCGAGGGCTAAAATAAGACCGAGGGCTAAAATATATACCTCGCCGGAGGTGGTTGTTCTTTGCAATTGGAGATCGTCGTTTGTCGACGGTTGACCTCCGTCATCAATGTCCATTCCTTCACCTCCTTGATCATCGACAATGTCTGTTCCTTCTTCACCTCCTTGATCATCGACAATGTCTGTTCCTCCTTCACCTTCTTGATCCTCAAGGTTCAGATAAGAAGAGATTACATCATCGTCAATGTCTGTTCCTCCTCCGGCTATGATATCTAATATATAACCTTCAGCCTCCTGTTCCGCCGTCAGGTCTCTATTGTCTGCCATATGTCACTCCTGCAGACATGCATGTAGTAAAAATTAATTAAGTATATAGGAGACTTAGCAAATATTGTCGTAGAAAGAGGGAAAACAGATTGGTAGGGTCTCTCAAATGACTTGGAGAACCCCAAAGCTAGGTTGCATTTGCTTTTCTGGTCATTTTGGTATATTATACTTAATATTCTGAATTTATTGAATTAAAACTTACTTTCATTATTTTAATGAATTTAACTCAAATTCAAATATGGTCTCATTTTAAACTTTGTCAAACATGAATGATAATGATATAAACAGATAGCTTACATTTTTGTGAACATTTTGCATATTTTTCCATATTTTTTGGAATTATAAATTAAAAGTTATTTAATTTAGAAGATTTAATTATGTTCTGTAATTCCATATACAGTGGGCCCCACGTGTCATGATGACGTCATTAAAAAAACTCGTCAACACGTGGCCAGGTGACGTCATGATGACGTCACCCCTGGCGTCACAAGGTGGCCGGCGGTGGCAGTTCAGGCTCTCGGGTCTCCGGCGATTCCGACGATTCCGGCCACGGGGGAGGGAACGGAGATGGGGAGGAGGCCACTGTGGTGCTCGCCACGGGGGAGGGGACGGAGATGGGGACGAGGCCACACGGCCACTGTTGTCTCGCCGGCGGCGAATCTGGCCGCGGTAGCGAGCGCGAGGGCGGCGCGTTCTCAGTTCGTGGTCGCCGTTCGAGGGCGGCGCGTTCGCGCGTGATTCGTGTTCTCGATCCGTTCGATGGCGTTCGCGCGTTGGATCTAGGGCGACGGCGACGGCCCGCGGGGAACCTACCGGAGAGACGGCGACGGGACGGGGGCGGAGCAGGGTGGAGGCGGTGGAGAGAAGGGCTCGACGACGGCGACGGCGACGGCGATGGAGACGGCGCGGTCCTCTGCGCGGGCGACGGCGACGGGGCAGAAAGACGAGCAGGCGCCGGCGCGAGGGAAGAAGAGGGTTTGTGACTTAGAAAATTTTGGGGCAGGAAGGCATCCACATATATAGTTCCAGCCTTTAGTCCCGGGTGGTGTCACGAACCGGGACTAAAGGTCCCCTGGGGTACCCTCCGCGGGCCTTTAGTCCCGGGTGGTGTCACGAACCGGGACTAATGGTGAAAATTTTCGCGGCTTTCTCGTTCCCGCGCAGAACGAGCCTTTAGTCCCGGTTCGTGACACGAACGGCGACTAAAGGTGGTTATTCGAATAGAAATAATAGATGCGTGCAACCTTAAAAATACAAATAATATATCAGAAAATTCAGAAAAATAAAACTAATTCTTTTTCCAATCTTAAAAATACAAATAATATATCAGAAAATTCAGAAAAATAGAACTAATTCTTTTTCCAATCTTAAAAATTCCCATAGATAAAAAAGGCAGTACATAATGGCAAGAGTGGATCTAAACCTAAACGGAGAGCATAGATGCATGCATGATCTGATATCTGCTGCTAGTCATACTCCTGCCTAGGCCTACGACATGAGAAAATTCAGAGCCCAGGACTGGGCCTGAGGGTAGCGCAGGCGGGGGTTATCGCCGGCCCTGATGTAGTCCATGACGCTCTGTAGAGTCCGGCCGGACCACCATAGCCGACGACCGGCCTCGTGAAAGTTCCCAGGAGGCAGGCCGTCCTCCTCATACCTGGCGAGCGCCCTCTCACGCCGATTGATGAAGAAGGCATCCCAAGTATGTTGGTTATCGGGATGCCAGCTGGGATCTCTCCGCTGCTCCGGCGTGAGCTCGTTGTAGTAATGGTTCGTGATGGCCGCCCGACGTGCCACACCTTGAGGAAGAGGAGGGACCGGCACTCCTCCGGCGCTCAGCATCCAACCGGCGGGAACACTGTAGCCGGGCGGGCAGGGGTAGTTCGAGGCGGAAAGTTTTCTGTTTTTAGTAAAAGTTTGGTACAATAAATTAATTAGAGATAATATAATTCAAAATGATCCATTAAACATGATCCATTCAACAAAGTTTGGTACAATAAATTATTACACATCAATTCTTTCCTTGTGTCCCCGCTTTCTTACGATTTGGACGTATCCATGGAGCATCCTCATCATTTAACTTAATGCTTGGGTCAGAGTTCACTTTGAAGGGCGGAATTTCACCAAACATATTATAATCTTCTGACATGTCTGTCTTGTCCTCCACTCCCACGATGTTTCTTTTCCCTGAAAGAACAATGTGACGCTTTGGATCATCGCATGATGCACTGATCGTTTTCTTATCTTTCCGTTTCCTCGGTTTGCTACTCATGTCCTTCAAATAGAAAACCTGAGCGACATCTTTGGCTAGGACGAATGGTTCGTCAAGGTAACCAAGATTGTCGAAATCCACCATTGTCATTCCGTATTGCTCGTCCACCTTTACCCCACCTCCTGTTAGCTTGAACCATTTGCACCGGAACAAAGGGACCTTAAAATAGGGTCCGTAGTCAAGTTCCCATATCTCCTCTATGTAACCATAATATGTGACCTTTTGCCCAATCTCGGTTGCTGCATCAAAGCGGACACCACTGTTTTGGTTGGTGCTCTTTTTATCTTGGGAGATCGTGTAAAATGTATTCCCATTAATCTCGTACCCTTGGAAAGTCGTGATAGTCGAAGATGGTGTCTTGGCCAACATGTACAGCTGATCTTCAACATCATTGTCATTCATTAAATGTTTTCGCAACCAACTGCCGAAAGTCTCCATGTGGGCCTTTCTAATCCATGATTCAGGCTTCCCCGGGTTGTTCGAGCGTAAAATATTCTTGTGTTGCTCGAAGTACGGAGCCACCAAGCTCGAATTTTGCAGAACTGTGTAGTGTGCTTCAGTCATAGAATGACCGTCCATACATATCGTTGATTTCCTTCCGACCGTGCCTCTTCCACTTAGTCTCCCCTCGTGCCGCGATTGAGGAATACCAATCGGCTTAAGGTCAGGAACATAGTCAATACAGAACTCAATTACCTCCTCATTTCCATAGCCCTTTACGATGCTTCCTTCTGGCCTAGCACGATTACGAACATATTTCTTTAATACTCCCATAAACCTCTCGAAGGGGAACATATTGTGTAGAAATACAGGACCGAGAATGGAAATCTCTTCGACTAGGTGGACCAGGAGGTGCGTCATAATATCGAAGAAGGATGGTGGAAACAGCAACTCAAAACTGACAAGACATTGGACCACATCGTTCTGTAACCGTGGTAGATCTTCTGGACTGATTACCTTCTGAGAGATTGCATTGAGGAATGCACACAGCTTCACAATGGCTACTCGAACATTTTCCTGTAGGAGGCCCCTCAAAGCAATCGGAAGCAATTGCGTCATAATCACGTGGCAGTCGTGAGACTTCAGGTTTTGGAACTTTTTCTCCGCCATGTTTATTATTCCCTTTATATTCGACGAGAAGCCAGACGGGACCTTCATACTGCTCAGGCATTCAAAAAAAATGACCTTCTCTTCTTTCGTAAGAGCGTAGCTGGCACGACCTTGAAACCATTCCGGATGCCGGTCATCTGGGTCTTTCAAAAGTTGTTGATCCCGCCGTGCTTCCTTTGTATCCTTTGTCTTCCCATACACGCCCAAGAAGCTTAGCAGGTTCACGCAAACATTCTTCGTAACATGCATCACGTCGATTGCAGAGCGGACATCTAGGACTTTCCAATACTGTAGCTCCCAAAATATCGATTTCTTTTTCCACATGGGTACGTGCCCGTCAACTCCCTGCGGAACTGATTGTCCGCCAGGACCCTTTCCAAAGATGACATTCAAATCCTTGACCATATCAAATATCTCATCTCCAGTACGTTCCGCAGGCTTCGGCCGGTGATCTGCCTTGCCGTTGAAATGCTTGCCTTTCTTTCTTACGTTATGATTTCGGGGAAGAAATCGACGATGACCCAGGTACACGTTCTTCCTACAGTTATCCAAAAATACACTTTCAGTCTCATGTAAGCAGTGCGTGCATGCT
The DNA here is from genome assembly GCA_028641055.1 of Alopecurus myosuroides. NCBI lineage: Eukaryota > Viridiplantae > Streptophyta > Magnoliopsida > Poales > Poaceae > Alopecurus > Alopecurus myosuroides. Next base: position 29,009,194 of record CM054063.1, read on the forward strand.
TTGTATCCCTTATTTGACTGTCCAGAAAGGTTACTGAGAGCAGGCCAATCGTTGATGGTTACAAAAAGCAACGCTCGTAGGTTAAATTCCTCTTCTTTGTGCTCATCCCACACAGGTACACCAGGTTTGCCCCACAATTGTAAAAGTTCATCAACTAATGGCCTTAGGTACACATCGATGTCGTTGCCGGGTTGCTTCGGACCTTGGATGAGCACTGGCATCATAATGAACTTCCGCTTCATGCACAACCAAGGAGGAAGGTTGTAGATGCATAGAGTCACGGGCCAGGTGCTATGGCTGGAGCTCTGCTCGCCAAAAGGATTCATGCCATCAGTACTTAGACCAAATCTTATGTTCCTTGCGTCAGCTGCAAAATCTTTGAACTCTCTGTCGATCTTTCTCCATTGCGTTCCATCAGCGGGGTGTCTCAACTCCCCGTCGGACTTACGGTCCTCTTTGTGCCATCGCAACAACTTGGCATGATCTTTGTTCCTGAACAGGCGTTTCAACCGAGGTATTATAGGAGCATACCACATCACCTTGGCGGGAACCCTCTTCCTGGGTTTCTCGCCCTCAACATCGTCACCAGGGTCATCCCCTCTGATCTTATAACGCAATGCAGTGCATACAGGGCATTCATTCAAATCCTCGTATGCACCGCGGTAGAGGACGCAGTCGTTAATGCATGCATGTATCTTCAGAATCTCTAAACCTAGAGGGCACACAACCTTCTTTGCTTCGTACGTACTGGTGGGCAACTCGTTATTCTTCGGAAGCATATTCTTCAAAATTTTCAGCAAATTTTCAAATGATGAGTCAGCTACACCTTCCCGTGCCTTCCATTTCAGCAAATCCAGTGTGGAGCCCAGCTTTTTCAGACTATTGTCGCATCCTGGGTACAGTGACTTCGTGTGATCCTCTAACATGCGATCCAAATGCTCCCTCTCCTTGTCAGTTTCGCAGCGTCTCCGTGCATCAGCAATGGTCCGACCAAGATCATCAGCGGGCTCATCATGTGCCTCTTCTTCACCTTCACCAAACCCTTCCCCACCTTCAGCATCATCCTCCATGAAAGTATCACCGAAAAGGTCATGATAGTTGAAATCGATATCATCCTCTTCTTCATCTTCTTCCATTCTAACCCCTCTTTCTCCATGCTTGGTCCAACAATTATAGCTTGGCATGAAACCGTGCCGAAGCAGGTGCATGTGAACGACTCTTGAGGAGGAGTGACCCTTCTCATTCTTACATTCAGCACATGGACACATAATAAAACCTCGCTGTTTGTTCGCATTTGCCACTACGAGGAAATCTTTCAAACCCGTAGTGAACTCACCGGAGAGTCGGTTACCGTACATCCATTGCCGATTCATCTGCATTATTATTATATAAAGTATATAATTAACCATCATGCATCTGTTAAACTAACTAGCTAGCTGGAAATAATACAAATCATGAAAGGTTCAAGTTGCTAACCGCGATCACGGAGGTAAAATAAATGAAAACGCTCAAGTGTGTTTCATGCTATGGGGCATTTCATCGAACACATTGTGTGCATAGTAGGAACCAAAAGCATACCCACCACCCCCTTGTGAATATTGTGAGCAAATGTGGCCAAGTGCAGCGAGGTGAGTCCTATATATAGGGATGGGCCTTTAGTCCCGGTTCACCTGGACAACCGCGGCTAAAGGCCGTGGGGCCGGCCCGAGGACCTATTAGTCCCCGTTGGTCTGGCCAACCGGGACTAAATCCCCTCCCCTCCGCCAGCTGTGGGCCGAGCGCGCTGGGCCCAGACTATTGGTCGCGGGTCTCGTCCCGAACCGTGACTAAAGACCCCTATGGTCGCGGGTCCATTATTTTGGGGACTAATGGGGGCGTACCGAAGGCCTATTTTCTACCAGTGCTTGTCATAAATAAAGTAGCCAAAATAATAGATTTACCAAAAATTAGTTTGCACATTTAAACATATAGATGGAAAGAGGTATTAGTTAATCTATGGCCATTAATATTCTTCCATTTTTAAGGGAGAAATATATCTTCAGTTTCATTATTAGGATCATAGAAAACTATCCCATTTAATTTTTAAGTTGGTTGATCGAATCAGCTACCTTGTCCATTTACCGTTATGGGAAATGTACAGTATATCTATTTTTCCTCTAGGCCATGAAAAATAGAAGGTTTAGGTCCTAGCAGACAACCTACAAATATGCACATGAGAGTCCACATGCATAGCTTGATGGTAGCCTTGAAATTTAATTCAACATAATATATGCATAAGTGTGGACCTCCTTCATGGGGCCTCTTAGGTTTGAATTCTGGACAAACTTGATTGAATTGTGTCAACAGACCCATCAAGAGGATGCTAGATCCAGCTACCATTTGGTCCTCTTAACCACCGAACCTAAGATCAAGTAGAAATCGTGACATCATTGTGTAACTCTACTAACATGACCTTCTCGGGGTGTCACATTCTTATGGCTCGCACATTGGGAGGTTTGTTGATTTATATTGTAGTATAATCAATAATAATTAGATGTGGCACAAAAGTTCATAAAGATATCTCAGATTGGAAACATCCCCTATTACAATACATGGCACATAGATTAAAAAAACCTAACTAAAAGAGACATTGGAATTATCTTTGCGTTAAGAATTTATAAATGAATAAATATGATAATACTAAGACACTTATTTGTGGTGCTATGAATTATGACGTTACTAAAGCAAACTACTATCCTGTAAATGATACCACTATATGATTTTTAAGCTTTGACACCTTAGCCAGTAGCAGACCTATATAGCGCCAAAACAAGAGTTCAACTAGACACATTTATCCGATGATATCTAAACAATGAGGGGGAAATTGTTTTGATATAAATTTTTGACTTAGGGTTATAAAAAATGTAATAATCACTTAGAATGACATATTTTCATTCAATTGGTCTCATGTGCATAACAGCCATAAGAGAGAACACCGACCGGTTTCTTGCCGGTATAATAGATGGTTGTGGGATTTTTAAACCATGATTCCAAAACATGGTACTTTTCCTTTTTGGCCATCTAAAGCCAAGTTGAATTGGAAGTTTTGTAAAAATAATGTGTAGCCATAATTATAGATTAACCAGAAATTAGTTTTCACATTCAAAACTTATAGATCGAAAGAGGTATTTTTTTATTTCTATTTCCGTGGATATTCTTCCAATTTTAGGGGATAAATATATCTTCCATTGCAATTTTAGGATCATAGGTAACTTTCCCAATTTATTTCTAAGTTGGTTGATTGAAACTAGCTACATTGGGAATTTACCGTTATGGGAAATGGAAAACATATATATTTTTCCTCTAGGCAAAGAAAAATAGCAGGCTTAGGTCCTACCATACGACCTACAAATATCCACATTAAAGTCAACATGCAAAGTTTGATGGCAGCCTTGATTATTTAATTCAATGTACTATATGCATATTTGTGGACCTTGTTCTTGGGGCCTGGTAGGTTTGATTTCTGGATAGACATATTTAATTGTGTCGACAAACCCATCAAGAGGATGCTAGGTCCAACTACCAGCTGGTCCGCATAACAACTGGGCCTATGATCAAGTAGAAATCGTGATATAATTTTTAAATCCAGTAGCGGGACCTTTGGGGTGTCGCATTCTTCTGGCTCGCACATTGGGAGATTCATTGACATATATTGCTGTATAATCGATAATAACCTGATGTTGTAGAACAATTTATAAAGAGAGATTATATTAGAATGATCCCCTATCACAGTGCAATGGAACATAGATTCAAATAAACTAACGAAAATAGACATGCAATTAGCTTTGCGTTAATAATTTATAAATCAATAAATATAATGTTACTACAACACTTTTTTGTGGTGTTATGAATCATGGTGTTACCATCGCAAAGTAGTATCCTATAAATCATACTAGTGTGTGATTTTTAAGCTATGACACCTTAACCAGTATTTATCTGATGATAACTAAACAAAGAGGGGGAAATTGTTTTGATATAAAGTTTCAACTAAGGGTTATAAAAGATCTATATAAATTCCACCTAGAATGACCTATTTTTATTCCATTGACATCATGTGCATAAGGGCCATAAGAGCGAACGCGGACCGCTTTGTTGCTGGTTTCACAGCTGGTCGCGCGGTATTTAAATCATGATTTAAAACCATGGTTTATTTAATTTTGTACCATCTAAAGTATAACCAAGTTGAATTGTTAGTTTTAACAAATTATGTATTTTTTATTTCTTAGTGGCTAGCATACACGTGTATTTATACCGTCTAAAATAATGTAGTCAGAGTTATAGATTTACCAAAAATTAGTTTGCAAATTTATAACATATATATGGAAAGAGGTATTAGTTATTTCTAAGGACATGAATATTCTTCCATTTTTAAGGGATACATATATCTTCGTTTTCATTATTAGGATCATAGGAAACTTTCCCAATTTATTTTTAACTTGGTTCAGCTCCCTTGTCCATTTACCGTTATGGGAAAGTCTAACATATCTATTTTTCCTCCAGGCCATGAAAAATAGAAGGTTTAGGTCCTAGCAGACAACCTACAAATATGCACATTAGAGTCCACATGCATTGCTTGATGGCAGCCTTGAAATTTAATTCAATTTATTATATGCATCTGTGTGGATCTCGTTCATGGGGCCTCTTAGGTTTGAATTCTGCACAAACTTGATTGAATGGTGTCAACTGACTCATCAAGAGGATGCTAGATCCAGCTACCGGTTGGTCCGCTTAACCACCGAGCCTAAGATCAAGTAGAAATCGTGATATCATTGTGTAAATCTAGTAACAGGACCTTCAAGGTGTCGTATTCTTATGGCTCGCACATTGGGAGTTTTGTTGATTTATATTGTAGTATAATCAATAATATTCCGGTGTGGCACAACCGTTAATACAGATATCTTAGATTGGAACCATCCCCTATTACAGTAACATGGCACATAGTTTAAAAAAAACTAACTAAAAGGGATATTGGAATTATCTCTGCATTATCAATTTATAAATGAATAAATATGACGATACTAAGACACTTGTTTGTTGTGCTATGAATTATGGCATTACTAAAATAAACTACTATCCTGCAAATGATACCACTATATGATTTTTTAAGGTTTGACACCTTAGCCAGTAGCAGACCTATATGGCGCCAAAACATGAGTTCAACTAGACACATTTATCTGATTATATCTAAACAAGGAGGGGGAAATTGTTTTGATATGAAGTTTTGACTTAGGGTTATGAAAAAAATTTGTAAACCTCACTTAGAATGACATAGTTTCATTCAATTGGTCTCATGTGTATAAGAGCCATAAGAGAGAACACATACCGCTTTCTCTCCGGTATAATAGATGGTCGCGGGATTTTTAAATCATGATTTGAAACCATGGTTATTTTCCTTTTGTACCATCTAAAGTATAAACAAGTTGAATTGTGAGTTTTTTAAAATTATATATTATTTATTCATTAGTGCCTAGCATGACGTGTATCTATCTTGTCAAAAATAATGTAGCCATAATTATGGATTTCCCAAAAATTAGTTTGCACCATTAAAACCTATAGATTGAAAGAGATATTAGTTATTTCTATGATTGTTGATATTCTTCCAATTTTAAGGGAGAAATATTTTGCACATTTAAAACATATAGATCGAAAGAGGTATTTGTTATTTCTATGAAAGTGAACATTCTTCCAATATTAAGGGATAAATATGTCTTCCATCTCAATTTTAGGATGATAGGTAACTATACCAATTTATTTGTAACTTGGTTGATTGAAACACGCTACCTTGGGAATTTACTGTTATGGGAAATTCACAACATATCTATTTTTCCTCTAGGCAAAAAAAAAATCAAGCTTAGGTCCTAGCAGACAACCTACATATATGCATATTAGAGTCCACATGCATAGCTTAATGGCAGCATTGATTATTTAATTCAATGTATTATATGCATATTTGTGGACCTTGTTCTTCGGGCCTCTCAGGTACGATTTCTGGATAGACTTATTGAATTGTGTCGACAAACATATGAAGAGGATGCTAGGTCTAACTACCAGCTGGTCCGCATACCAACTGAGCCTAAGATCAAGTAGAAATCGTGATATAATGTGTAAATCTAATAGCGGGACCTTCGCGGTGTCGCATTCTTATGGCTCACACATTGGGAGATTCATCGATGATAACCCGATGTGGCACAACAATTTATAAAGAGATTAGAACCATCCCCTATCACAGTACAATGGCACATAGATTCAAATAAACTAACGAAAAGAAACATGTAAGTATCTTTGCGTTAATCATTTATAAATCAATAAATATAATGTTACTACGGCACTTGTTTGTGGTGTTATGAATTATGGTGTTAGCATCGCAAACTAGTATCCTATAAATCATACTATTGTTTGGTTTTTTAAGCTATAACATCTTAACCAGTATTTATCTGATGATATCTAAACAAAGAGGTGGCAATTATTTTGATATAAAGTTTCGACTTAGGGTTATAAATAATATATGTAAATATCACTTATAGTTAGCTAATTTCATTCCATCGGCATCATGTGCATAAGAGCCATAGGAGCGACCGCCGACCGCTTTGTTGCCGGTTTCATAGCTGGCCGCATGGTATTTAAATCATGATTTCAAAACATGGTTTATTTCCTTTTGTACCATCTAAAGTATAACCAAGTTGAATTGTTAGTTTTATAAAATTATGTATTTTTTTATTTCTTAGTGGCCAGCATCCACGTGTATTTATACTGTCAGAATTAATGTAGTAAGAGTTATACATTTTCCAAAAATTAGTCTGCACATTTAAAACATATAGATGGAAAGAGTTATTAGTTATTTCTATGGACATGAATATTCTTCTATTTTTAAGGGAGAAAGATATCTTCAATTTCATTATTAGGATTATAGGAAACTTTCCCAATTTATTTTTAACTTGGTTGATCGAATTGGCTACCTTTTCCATTTACCGTTATGGAAAAGTACAACAAAAACTATTTTTCTTCTTGGACATGAAAAATAGAAGGTTTAGGTCCTAGCAGACAATCTACAAATATGCACATTAGAGTCCACATGCATAGCTTGATGGCAGCCTTGAAATTTGATTCAATGTATTATATGCACCTGTGTGGACCTCGTTCATGGGGCCTCTTAGATTTTAATTCTGGACAAACTTGATTTAATTGTATCAACAGACTCATCAAGAGTATGCTAGATCCAGCTACCAGTTGGTTCGCTTAACCACCAAGCCTAAGATCAAGTAGAAATCGTGATACCATAGTGTAAATCTGATAACATGACCTTTGGGGTGTCGTATTCTTATGGCTCGCACATTGGGAGCTTCATTGATTTATACTGTAGTATAATCAATAATAATCCGATGTGGCACGACAGTTAATAAAGATATCTTAGATTGGAACCATCCCTTATTACAGTACCATGGCACATAGATTAAAAAATAACTAAAAGCGACATTAGAATTATCTTTGTGTTAAGAATTTATAAATGAATAAATATGATGATACTAAGACACTTGTTTGTGGTGCTATGAATTATAGCGTTACTAAAGAAAACTACTATCCTATAAATGATACCACTATATGATTTTTTAAGCTTTGACACCTTAGCCACTAGCAAGCCTATCTGGCTCGAAAACAAAATTTCAACTAGACACATTGATCTGATGATACCTAAACAAGGAGGGGAAAACGTTTTGATATAAAGTTTTGACTTAGGGTTATAAAAAAATGTAAACATCGCTTTGAATGAAATATTTTCATTCCATTAGTATCATGTGCATAAGAGCCATAAGAGAGAACGCCGATAGCTTTCTTGCCGCGGGATTTTGAAATCATGATTTGAAAACTTGGTTCTTTTCCTTTCACACCATCTACGTATAACCAATTGGAATAGTAAGTTTTGTAAAAAATAGGTATTTTTTATTCCTTAGTGTATAGCATGCACGTGTATTTATCTAGTCAGAAATAATGTAGTCGGAATTATAGATTTGCCAAAAATGATTTTGCACATTTAAATCCTATAGATCGGAAGAGGTATTACTTATTTTTATGGCCGTGAATATTTTTCCAATTTTAAGGGAGAAATATTTCTTTAATTTCATTTTTAGGATCGTAGGAAACTTTCCCAATTTATTTGTAATTTTGTTGATTTAAAGCAGCTACCTTGTGCATTTACCGTTATGGGAAATGGACAACAAATCTATTTTTCCTCTAGGCCCAGAGAAATAGCAGGCTAAGGTCCTAGCAGACAACCTACAAATATGGACATTACAGTCCACATGCATAGCTTGATGACAGCCTTTTATTTAATTCAATGTATTAAATACATATTTGTGGACCTTGTTCATGGGGCCCTCTTAGGATTGTTTTATGGACATACTTGATTGAATTATATCAAAAAACCCATCATGAGGATGCTAGATCCAACTACCAGCTAGTCTGCTTAACCACTGAGCCTAAGATCAAGTAGAAATCGTGATATATTGTGTAAATCTAATATCTGGACCTTCGGGTTGTCGCATTGTTATGTCTTACACATTGGGAGATTCATTGATATATATTGCAGTATGATCGATAATAACCCGATGTGGCACAACAATTAATAAAGAGAGCCTAGATTAGAACCATCCCCTATTATAGTACCATGGCACATAGTTTTAAAAAAACCTAACGATAAGAGACATTGTATTTAGCTTTGCGTTAAGAATGATTAAATATGATGGTACAAAGACACTTGTTTGTGGTGCTATGAAACTTGGTGTTACTATCGCAAACTAAGATCCTCTAAATTTTATTACTGTCTGATTTTGTACTGATTTTGTACGGTATGACACAGTAGCGAGTAGCATAACTATATGGCGCCAAAACAAGATACGAACTAGACACATTTATCTGATGATATCTAAACAAGGAGGGAGCAATTGTATTGATATAAAAATTTGACTTTAATTTATAAAAAAATATGCAAACATCCCTTAGAATGAGGTATTCTCCATCAATTGGTCTCATGTGCATAAGAGCCATAAGAGAGAACACCGAGCGCTTTCTTTCCGGTTTAATAGAGGGCCACGGGATTTTTAAAATCACGATTTCAAAACATGGCTTATTTCCTTTTGTACCATCTAAGACACTTGTTTGTGGTGCTATCAATTATGGTGTCACTATCGCAGACTAATATCCTATAAATTATACTACTTTCTGATTGTTTAAGCTATGATACCTTAGCCAGTAGCATACATATGTGGCGCGAAAACAAGAGGTGCAACTAGACATATTTATCTCATGATATGTAAACAAGAAAGGGCCAATTTATTGATATATAGTTTCGAGTTGGGGCGACTAGACATATTTATCTCCTTATTGTATTTTAATGCTTTTAGGAAATTGACCAATCTTGTTATATAACATATTTTGATAGAGAAGTCCGAGTGTGTATCTAATAGGTTGTCAACTATTTTAAAATGTATGTACTAATATGGTAGCACATCTATTTAGGGTGTTAAAATAAAACATTTGGAGGGTCCGAGAACTATCTAATAGAGAAGACCGAGTGTGTATCTAATAGGGTGTTAAAATAAAACATTTGGACCTTATTTAATTTGGAGAGTGAAGACTGATTATGTAATTTTGAATCCACTATGCTAGTGACATATTTTTCCTTTGCATGTCATATTACATACATTCACTTGAAGTTCTTACTGCGAGTAGGTGGATAATCACAAGTTATATATATAGTAACTTAATTAGGCACTAAAGATGTCCTATAACGTGTTACCGTAATGTTTGAAGTTTTAAATGAAACATCCATATATGGTGGTTTATATGTGAATTTATATACGAAACAGTCATATATGTCGGTTTATATATAATATTAGCTTGTGAGTAGGTTTGCCTGTAATAGTATTGGTCTGCCATATATAAGTATCATCCCGAATTTGGTCTTTTTAGACATGCTACAAGATTAGTACATACATTTAAAAATACTTGACAACCTATTGAATACACATAGACTTCTCTATCCAAATATGTAATATTTAAAGATTGTTCAATTTTCTACTAGCATTAATAATATAATAATGAAAATTATTCATGTGTGCAATTTTTATTTTCATGAATATAATCACTGTAAATCTATCTTGGTCGTGTGGACCATGGATGTTCATGTTTGCATGATCGCTAGCGGTTAATGAAGTTGGTCGCTAGGTTAGGCACGTTTGTACGCGAAGTTCGTTTGTCGCTTGGCTGATTACCGGCAAGAAAAGAGTGAATCGTTGGCCGCTTGGTATGTACAAACACCATGAACCGTTTGTCCCCTACCAATACACCCAAGTAGCATGGCAGAGATGGGTTCTAAGTACAGGATGAGGGTGGCAGCAAGATCGGCCAGGATATGGGTGGGCGGAAGAAGTATGGATTAAACAAAAATTGATGAATCGCTTGGCACCAGAGGGGTCAAAATTTATGGTTGGAGTATAGCATGGGGGCAATCCTTTGCCATTAAGCTTGACTAGGTCACGTAAAAAAATCAGCCAGGTCAGTTAATTTTTTCCCTACCAACTACCATGTTCCAACCATGGCATAGCTGGTCGATTGTTTTTCAGCGGACCCATCTTATTTAATCTTATTATAGTCCCCACTCGTGTCAAAATAAAAAATTCGAATCCTATTTAATTTGGAGGGTGAAGACTGATTATGTAATTTTAAACCCACCATGTTAGTGACATGTTTTTCCTTTGCATATCATATTACATACATTCACTTGAAGTTCCTACTGCGAGTAGGTGGATAATCACAAGTAGTCTACATAGTAACTTACCTAGGGACTAGAGATGTCATATAATGTGTTACCGTAATATGTGAATTTTTATATGAAACATTCATATATGGTGGTTTATATATGAATTTTTATACGACACAGTCAGATATCACTAGTGGAAACAGCCCCTTTCGTCCAGGGGGGCAGGGGGCATCTGTCCCGGTTGCACCAAAAACCGGGACAAGTGCCATGCATTGGTCCCGGTTCGTGTGCCCGAGGCAGCAGAAACCACCTGGGGGCATCTGTCCCGGTTCGTGGGGAGCCAATGGTCCCGGTTCGTGGCACGACCCGGGACGAATCCCTAGCCACAGGCCACGTGGCGCGCGCATGGGCATTGGTCCCGGTTCGTGGCACGACCCGGGACGAATCCCTTTTTTTTTAAGCAAGGGTTGTATTGTCTGTCCGCGTGGCGCATGGGTGGTATTGTCTGTCCGCGTGGCGCGGGAGTTGTAACGCGTGGCCATGAATGCGCGTTATAAACTGCCGCACCTCCACTCCACGCACCGTCGTGCCACCACCATGCCTCCGAGGAGGAACAACACTACCGGTTTCCGCGGAGTTCGATCGCGGCAGAACGGAATGTTCACCGCGACTATCCGCTTCGGGGACGACCGCATCCCCCTCGGCTCCTTTGCGACGGCCTCGGAGGCCGCCCGCGCTTGGGACGCGGCGGCCTGGCGCCTCGGCCGCCCGCGGTCGTTGATGAATTTTAGCGACTGCCACACCCTCTGGGAAGCGGAGGCCAGGGCGCCGACGCCGCAGATCGTCACTGCCGCCGACCACCGCCACCTCAGGCACCGCGCGTTTCAGGGCCTAGTCGACGCCAGGGACGACCGCGTGGTCCGCGAGTACTACCGGAACAATCCGGGTGAGGAGAGCGCCGACGAGGAGCTATGGCAGACCCGCGCGGCTGAGCGGGCGGAGCGGCGCCTCGAACGCCACCTCGAGTTAGATGCCGCTCGGGAGGCGAGGACGAAGTCGCTGCAAGCGCTCCGTCGGGCCGACCATGCCGGCGAAGTCTGGGCCTCCGACGATCCGAGGTGGGGGCCTATCTCGGAAATACCATCATGCACCTCCTCCGACGACGAGGAGGTCACCGACGACGACGAGGACGAAGAGTAGCGCGCTAGCGCGTCTGTTTTCTGTTGGCTGTTTAATAAAATAATTTGTTGTATTCCGGCAAACAGTGGCCCTCTAGCTCGTCTGTTTTCTGTTTTCCGTGTGGTTTTTCCTGATTTGTTGGATTCAGATCTAATGGCATTTCGATAGACGTTAAAAAGAGGGGGACATGTATTTCAATAGATAAACAAGGCACGGTACACATAATGGCAAGATTGGATCTAAATCTAAACGGAGAGCATAGATCTAAATAAACAAAGCAGTACATAATGGCAAAAGTGCATCGATCTACTAGTCATACTCCTGCCTAGGCCTATAGTACATGTACTCGTAGTCGTCGTACTCGCCGCCGCCGTCGTCGTCACTATCGTCTGACGGTGCTCTGCACTCCCTCGGAAGATCACGACTCCAGGACCGGGCCTTAGGGTAGCGCAGGCGGGGGATATCGCCGGCCCTGATGTAGTCCATGACGCTCTGTAGAGTCCGGCCGGACCACCATAGCCGACGACCGGCCTCGTGAAAGTTCCCAGGAGGCAGACCGTCCTCCTCATACCTGGCGAGCGCCCTCTCACGCCGATTGATGAAGAAGGCATCCCAAGTATGCTGGTTATCGGGATGCCAACTGGGATTCCTCCGCTGCTCCGGCGTGAGCTCGTGGTAGTAGTGGTTCGTGATGGCCGCCCGACGCGCCACACCTTGAGGAAGAGGAGGGACCGGCACTCCTCCGGCGCTCAGCATCCAACCGGCGGGAACGTTGTAGCCGGGCGGGCAGGGGTAGTTCGAGGCGGAAAGTGCCTCGGCCTGGTTGAATGTTAGAGTGGGTACGGTAGAAGCCATGAGAGAGTGGTGAGTTTGTATGTGTTTATGCCAATGGTGTGGCAATGCATACATATATATAGCGAGAAGAAAACATCGATCCCTTTAGTCCCGGTTGGGGACACCAACCGGGACTGAATGGGTTAGGGTTTCATTGGGAAACGGATCATCCCTTTAGTCCCGGTTGGGGAAACCAACCGGGACTAAATGGGAATTAGGGTTTCGTTTGGACCAATCAGATAGAATCACACGGATCGTGTGTTTCTTTCAAGCGCTCGTGAGTCGTTGGATCCGGGTGTGTTTTTTTCGAGCTGTTGTGAGCCGTTCGATCAGGGCTACGGTGTGTTTCTTTCGAGCTACTGTGAACCGTTGGATGAGGTGTTTCTTAACCGTTGGATCAAAACCCTAGCTCAACACTTTTTGAGCCAGAGGACCCTATATATAGCCCAGCTTCATACACCCCGGTCAGTTCATCTCTCAAATACAAAACATCCGGATTCGCCATCATACGTCCAACCGTGCATTTGGTATGCATATATATATGCACCCAGTAGCCACGGTTGGGCTGTGTGATGGCGATACCGTTTGTTTTGTTCTACACCCACTTTATTATTCATCTGCTAGATAAAACAACTTCCATATTTGCCAATAACCACTTTTTTTTTTGGAGTAGACTTCTATATATACATTCAGATTTTCGTTTGATCGGACTGGTTCTCCGTCAGGTAGTGAGAAGTAATGAAGCTCGATCTTTTTCCATTGCCCAGCGCCATATTTCTCAACACCCTTGGCTAGCTTAATCACTTCGTCCTATGTCCAGTGCTTGTCATCTTTCCTATATTGACCTCCCTGCCGAAGGCACATTCTGTAAGTATCGGTTGATATTATGTTTCTGATGACGATTGTGCAGATGGTTGGATGGTTTATAGGAGTTTCGTGCATTACAGATCCTAATACACCGGTTTGTAAATGCATGGTGGCTACCAGCATAAGGGAGATAGTTGATCAAGAAAGAAAAATGGTAATAGTTTTATATTTCTTATTATTACCTGGCTAGAAAGAGGAATAGTAGATGGAGGCCAATCAAGAGGATCAGCCAGTATGTTTGCCCAAAACGGATTTGAATTATTTACGCAATTTCAAACAATTTTAATGTTGTAATTTTTTCGTAATTTGAAAGTATGTAGAAGTTATTCACTTACATATGTAAGATATTCAAAATTTGGCGCTAAAACAATTGGCGCGCCGGCCAGCTGGTTCTGGCGCAGGCGACCAGCCGGGCCCTTCCGTCCCGGTTGGTGGCACCAACCGGGACGAAGGGTCTTTCGTCCCGGTTGGTGGCACCAACCGGGACGGAAGGGTCTTTCGTCCCGGGTGTTGCCACCAACCGGGACGAAAGGGTCATAGGATATAAACACGTCCCCGCTCCTTTCAGTTCCAGACCGCGCGCAGGGACCAAATCGACGCCGCCAGGCTGCCCAATTTTTCCGTCCCCCCGCGCCGCCCCCTCGCCCCGTCGGCATCCGCGCCGCCCCCTCGCCCCGCCGGCATCCTCCTCTGTGGTGCCGCTCCCGACTCCGTCGAGCGCACCCACCCCCCCTAGCGCCCTCTCCCGTTCGCCTCGGCCGCGCGCCGCCCCTCTAGGTCCCGTCGCTGCCCCGCGCCGCCCCTCGATCCCGTCGCTGCCCCGCGCCGCCCCTCGATCCCCGTCGCTGCCCCGCGCCGCCCCTCGATCCCCGTCGCTGCCCCGCGCCGCCGCTGCCCCGCGCCGCCGCTGCCCCGCGCCGCCGCTGCCCCGCGCCGCCGGCCCGCCGCTGCCCCAAGAGGAGGTAAAAGGCCTGCCTCCATCTCGCCCTAATCTGGGGCCTTTTTTGTTTTTCTTTCTTTTTTTTACTTAATTACTGTTTTTTATTATTGTTAGAATTATTAGTTTACAAATGTTAGAAATTTTAGTTTATGAATGTTAGAAATTTTATATTAGAAATTTTAGTTTAGAAATGTTAGAAATGTTAGAAATTTTATATTAGAAATTTTAGTTTAGAAATGTTAGAAATTTTAGTTTAGAAATGTTAGAAATTTTAGCTATACCCGGCCATCTAGCAGACCCCGTAAATGGACCACCCCGAACGATTTTTTACAAGTTTGGGTAGGGGGTGGCCCGTCGACCCCTACATGTGCGGGTCGGGAGGGGATATAGAGGGCCAACCCTCTAGCTCGTGCGAGCTAGGGCGCGCTGAGAGTATGGACAGAGTTTAGTTTGTCTAGAAATAACAACATCAATTAAAATTCAGATATGAAGAGGCATCCCTGATGCCCCTGTTAGAAGAGAGCAAATCAACACTAAAATGAAGAAAACAAATATTGCTGTTGTATGAAGGTGTTGAAGAAGCAAAGACAGGACCAAAGGTTACCAAATTTGCTGGTAACCTTTGGTCCCGTCTTTGCTTCTTCAACACAATCATACAGCAGCAATATCTGTTTTCTTCGTTTTAGTGTTGCTTTGCTCTCCTCTAACACGGGCATTAGTCTGGTGAGTTACTAAAAAATCTTCTTTTTTGGGGTTTCCTCAAGTTTGTCGGAGTATTTTCACTGCCTCATTCTCTTTTGTTTTTCGCATGTTCCTGCCTGCTATACAGGTCATACCAGAGTGGTTTCTGAACTATTTTGGAGGAAAGATACCAGGAACTGTCAAATTACAAGCCCCTAATGGTATTGCATTTGATGTTGGAGAGTTATGGAGAACATGAACAGAATAATCCTCAAGTATGGGTTCCGCCCACCCATACTTGAGGATTGTTCTGTTCATGTTCTCCATAACTGCAACATCAAATGCAATACCATTAGGGGCTTGTAATTTGACAGTTCCTGGTATCTTTCCTCCAAAATAGTTCAGAAACCACTCTGGTATGACCTGTAGCACGCAGGAACAGGTGAAAAACAAAAGAGAATGAGGCAGTGAAAATACTCGGACAAACTTGTAAAAAAGAAGATTTTATAGTAACTCACCAGGCTATGCATGAAAATGTCCAAAACCCTGTACACGCGTTTTAGGGGGCGAAAACATAAGGGGTCTGTTAGACATGCTCTTAGGGGGCGAAAACATATAAGGGGTCCGTTAGACATGCTCTTAGAAATTTAAGAATGCTAGAAATGTTATCGTATGTTTAAATATTATTATGCATGTGCAATTTTAATGAATTGGATCTGAAATATATACTTACTCTTTTTGTATAGTATGGAGCCAAGAGACGAAGATGCCGAAAATATGATCGAGGGTTTAATCCGCGGGCCCGACGTAGAGCCCGATGTGAGCCAGTGGATGAACGACTCCGGTGAGGGAGATCCGGTGCTCACCCAGGGAGACGACTCCGATGAGGGAGAAGCCGACGGCTCCGATATGGGAGCAGCCGACGGCTCCGGTGGAACCATACAAATTACAAACACCGGCTCCGAG
Source organism: Alopecurus myosuroides (assembly GCA_028641055.1). Lineage (NCBI taxonomy): Eukaryota > Viridiplantae > Streptophyta > Magnoliopsida > Poales > Poaceae > Alopecurus > Alopecurus myosuroides. The sequence continues at coordinate 29,025,456 of CM054063.1, forward strand.
GTGCATATATATATATGTTAATTAATGAAGCATCCGTTGTCTATATACATGTATTAACAGTCTTTATATTTTTAGCCATCCGGTTCAAATATATCAACCGGAAAAAAGACTAAACGAGGCGCAACAAAGAAGTTGAAAGATACAGAAAGATACAGGATCGACACGATCACAGCAGACGGCGCACCCGAGCTTCCCGCTGATGTTGCCCAAAAATTTGTGAAGCAATGCGGAGTGCTAGTTAGAGATCACATCCCGATCACTGTTAATGAGTGGAATGAGCCAAAAGATCCGCGGAAACAAGGAATTTCATATGTCGGCAAAATAGCCAAAGATCATCTTTTCTCAAAGATTTTGGCTAATTTCAACTTACCCGTGCCGGAGGTGGACGAGAATGCGGATGTGACTGAGGCCGATGTTACTAGAATGCAACATGAGATACGGGAAAAGGTCAAAGCGTGGACCCTAAAAAAGATGGCCGAGCAATTCAAAAACTGGAAGAAAAGATTGAACCTTGATTATGTTAAGAAGGAGAAGACTCCTGATTTCACTCAAGGGTATGAGAAAATAAAACCCGTATGGGCAGACTTCGTGAAGTACAAGCTGGCAGAGAATGAACTGGAAAGGACGAAAACAAATGAGAAAAACGCCGGCAAAAAGGTATATCACCATGTTATGGGGCAAGGTGGCTACAAGGGTTCTAGTCCCAAGTGGGAGACATGGGAGAACAACCTGATTCAGCAGGGGATCACTCCCGAGCCGTTCTTGTGGGTCGAGCGGACAAGGTCATGGTTCTACGGGCATGGGGGCAGGTTGGACGCCGAAGGAAAAGCAATATATAACCTAAGGCATAAAAAGAGTCATCCTCTACCCATAGAGAAGCTGAGAGACGCAATAAAGGACGTTAAAGATGGGAAGTTCGTGCCAGATAGAGAGAACGACGAGCTCACACGAGCCCTAGGGAATAAGGAACACGGAGGGCGTACACGAGGCACAAAAGGCACTCCTCCGTGGAGTGTTGCGTTCGACTCCACCAAAAAGTTATACCCAGATAGAAGCCGTCAACGTAAAAAGGACAAGGAGGCAGCTGAAGCAGAGAATCAGGCAAACTGGAGGCGTCAACTTGAAGAAATGGTAAAGCTGACACAAGATGTAGCAAAGAAGCAGCAAGACCAAATTAACACACTTAGCCAGCAGATAGTGTCTACCGGCGCATCAGTACACATGCTAGAAGTTGAAGCTGAGGCTCCCGACGCCGCACATTCTCATCGCAAAAGCAGCGTTGCGTCCACGCAGCTACCGGATGATGATGCACCACCGATGATTTACCCGGTGGACGAGATCACGGAAATGACATCCTGTGAGCTCCACGTGAAGGTCGTCAATATAACCATCAAGGCGGCGGCCGGATATGTCTTACCGATTGGCAACGAACCAACTCACCATTGTCTCCCGGTTCCACGGGGCTACGCTGTTGTTGGGGTCGATGAAGTTGCCAACGGATTCGAGCGGGTAAAGCTTGATTTTCCTGAAGGTGAAGACGAAGAGTTGACTGAACTCGGAGAAGCCAAGAACTCGACCGTTCTATGGCTAAAGGAATGCATTGTGCTCACAAATCAGACGGCAAAGCCATCGAATTCTCGCATTTCTCCAGCGCAAAAGTCTCCAGCGCGGTCGTCTTCGCAACGCATGCCGTCTCCGGCGCGGTCGCCTACGCCGTGCACGTCTCCAGCGCGGTCGCCTACGCCGCCGCGTCAGCCCTCTCCGCCCACTAAGTTTCTGCGGAAACGTAAAAAATCACCGAAACGTCAACGGTCACCCCTCCCGAAGGTACCAAAAGAGATACCCAAGTTACCTTACGACTATACTCCCGAGGAAACCCAGAAAATCGCAAAGGACGAATACGATGCGTGGAAATCAAAGCGGAAGGAGAAGCAAAAGCCAGATTTCCCTGAGACCGAAGAAGAGATAGAACGAGCTTGGAAAATGGTGAAGACTCTTCATCAACCCGAGCCGAGTCTGTCATCTGACTATGACCGCTCTATTCTGAAGTCACACCAGGAAATGGTGCGGTCAACGAAGAGTAGTAGCGCAAGCGGGAAAAAGGGAATATCAGTTGCTCAACTCGGAGAGCAGAAAAAACAATCCACGTCCCCGCTCAAAGTGATTTCCAATACCCAGGTGGGGCCGAGCACTTACATTGCTGATGAGGATATTGATCCGGAGTTTATAACAATGTACGCAGACAAGGCAGCTGATGCGGGTTTGTCCATTGCTGAGTATATGCAAACAGTGAACTACTTCCCGGCAGCTGAATGTGCGTACAAATACGAGTCCGGGCAGCCTCTTGTCAAACCCGAGGAGATAATGAATCTACCAACGAAAATGCGAAGAGTGCATAATTGGTATATGCAAGCCGCTAATGAATCTGAGGACTGGCTATGTCTCAGCGTTAAGGACGAGCACTATGGAACTGGAAATGGAATGGTTATGATTCAATTTGAGGAATTGTTTCAGTTATACCAGCAGCAGGCCCTCGACAAATCTATCCTTAGTGCCTATTGTCTGTAAGCACTTATTTCTCTAGCTCACCTCATTCAATTGCATATTCATATATATATATAGTACACTCATATATTATAATTGCAGAATGAAGATTCTCGAATGCAAAAGAGGTGGAATCTATGATATTGGGTTCATTGATCCAAATATTATTTATGACAAGGCTCTTCAGGAATATCCCAAGGATACAGAAAAAAATATTCTGAGGGCAATAATATTTAACCAACACCGACGGGAAATACTATTTCCTTACAACTTCAAGTAAGTGTGTTACTCTGTTGTGAACATTCTGTTTCCTTACTCGATGTTCACTGTATAATTGATGAGTTCTGCGTGCGCAGCTTCCACTATATTCTGCTAATCTTCCAAATTGACAAAGGAAAAGTAATTGTAATGGACCCAAAACGTAAACCCCTCTCAATGTGGGCTGACATGCAGGAAATGATCCAGCGGTAATTTCAATCTTTATTAATATTCAGTATTTATATATGGCAATATATCGACTACTTTGTTTCATTTTCGGACATCAAGTAATTACTAACTCTTTTTATTCTTTTTCTTTCTCGGGTAGGGTTTGGAAGAGGTTCATAAGGAAGTCTCGCGGTGAATGGGAAAAACAACTTACATTTGATGTTGTGCAAGTAAGTACTATCTAGATCCGTGCCCATCTCCATTATCATGCCTGGTTGATTATTATTTTGATTGAAACAATCTTCTCGTATAGTGCTTGCAACAAGGAGACGGGAATAACTTATGTGGATACTACGTTTGCGAGTTCATTCGTCAGACCACATCTCCCAGCGGCAGAAATTTAAAACAACTTCATGTACGTTAATCGTCAATTCTTCTTATTACTATCTATTTTAGTTACTTAGCTTCATATATTTTAGTGACCACTCTTCTTTATATTAGATCGAACGGCTTCGGGACGGTCTTCTACCTAGGGACCGCATACGAGCAATTCAGGAGGAAATTGCGGGCTTCTTAGATGCAGAGGTCATAAACGTACATGGAGAGTACCATGCCTCCGGTTGGAACTAAGTTTGATTTTGTAATACACTCCATCGGTCATGTATAATATGATCGATATACTTTGCTTCTGTAATATAAGTGTTTCTTATTCTGCTTTATATACTTATTCACTCGTGCGATCCGGGGGCTCGGTGGAGGGTACACCGAGGCTCCTCTCTTCTCGAGGTCCGGGGAGGGGCCGCCAGGAGGTCTCGGGGACCAAAAAAACGGAAATTGTAAAGCCCTGCCGCGGCAGAGAAAAGGGCAAAAGCCCTGCCGCGGCAGAAGGGGCATGCATCCCGGGTCGTATTAAGAACCGGGACTAATAGCCCTGGCCAGGTTCCAGCGCTCGGGCCACGTGGTCATCCCCATTTGTCCCGGGTCCTGCCACAACCGGGACCAATGGGGAGGGGTATTTGTCCCGGAGGCCCCGTCCCGGTTGCACAACCGGGACAAAAGGGGGCCTACGAACCGGGACTAAAGCCCCTGTTTCCACTAGTGTATGTCGGTTTATATATTACATAACCTTTTGAGTGGGTTTGAATCTCGAGTTATCACTTGCTTGTATTAGTATTGGTCTGCCATATATAAGTATTATCATGAATTTTTTTTAGAAGTGCTAAATATTAGTACATACATTTAAAAATAGTTGACAACCTATTGACTACACTCAGACTTCTCTATCCAAATATGTAATATTTAAAGATTGGTCAAATTGCTCATAGCAATAAAAATATAATAATGGAAATTATTCAAGTGTGCAATTTTTATTTTCATGAATATAATCACGGCAATTCTATCTTGGCCGTGTGGACCATGGATCTTCATTTTTGCATGATCGCTAACGGTTAATGAACTTGGTCGCTTGGTTAGGCACTTATGTACGCGAAGTTCACCGGTCGCCTGGATGATTATCGGCAAGAAGATAGTGAATCGCTGGACGCTTGCTATGTACGAACACCATGAACCATTAGTCCCGTGCCAATACACCCAAGTAGCATAGGAGAGATTGCTTTTAAGTATAGGATGCGGGCGGCAGCACGATCAGCCAGGATATGGGAGGGCAGCGGAAGTATGGATTAAACAAAAATTGATGAATTGCTTGGCACCGGAGGGTCAAGATTTATGGTTGCAGTATAGCATGGGGGCAATTCTTTGCCATTAAGCTTGGCTAGGTCATGTCAAAAAATTTCAGCCACGTAGGTTCATTTTTTCCCCTACCAACTATCATGTTCCAACGTAGCTGGTCGGTTGTTTTTCGGCCGACCTAGCTTATTTAATCTTATTATAGTCCCCACTCGTGTCAAAATAAAACATTTGATCCTTATTTAATTTGGAGGTTAAAGATTGATTATGTAATTTTAAATCCACCCTGTTAGTGACATGTTTTTCCTTTGCATATTATATTACATACATTCACTTGAAGTCCAAACCGCGATTTGGTGGATAATCACAATTAATATATATAGTAATTTAATTAGGGATAAAAGATGACATATAATGTGTTACCGTAATATGTAAATTTTTATATGAAACATTCATATATGGTGGTTTATATGTGAATTTTTATACGAAACAGTCATATATGTCGGTTTATATATAATATTAGCTTGTGAGTGGGTTTCAATCTCGAGCTTTCACTTGCCTGTAATAGTATGTCGTCTGCCTGAATGTTCCACTTTTTTTTAGACGTGCTTCAATATTAGTATATACATTTTAAAATAGTTGACAACCTATTACCTACACACTAGGACTTCTATATCGAAATATGTAATATGTCAAGATTGGTCAATTTGCTAATAGCATTAGAAATGTAATAATGCAAATTATTCATGAATGCAATTTTTATTTTCATGTATATCATCACTGTGATTCTATCTTGACCATCCGGACCATGGATCTTCTTATTTGTATGATCTCTAATGGTTAATAAAGTTGGTCGCTAGGCTAGGCACGTATATACGCGAGGTTTGCGGTTGACTGGCTGATTACTGACTAGAAGTGAGCGAATCGCCAGACGCTTGCTATGTATGAAAACCATGTACCGTTGGTCCCCTGCCTATACACGCAAGTAGCATGGGATAGATTGGTTTTCATTATAGGATGGGGACGGCAACAAGATCGTCCAGGACATGGGAGGGCGGCGAAAGTATGGTTTAAAAAAAAATTGATGAATCGCTTGGCACCGGAGGGGTCAGGATTTATGGTTGCAGTATAGCGTGAGGGCAATCCTTTGCCATTAAGCTCGGCTAGGTCATGTCAAAAAATAAAATCAGCCAGGGATTCATTTTTTTCCACCAACTACCATGTTCCAACCATGGCATAGTTGGTCGCTTGTTTTTCAGCGGACCCAGCTTTTTAAATCTTATTGTAGCCCCCACTCTCGTCAAAATAAAACATTTAAACCTTATGTAAGTTGGAGGGTGAAGATTGATTACGTAATTTTAAATTCACCATGTTAGTGACATGTTTTTCCTTTGCATATCATATTACATAAATTCACTTGAAGTTCTTTCTGCGAGTTGGTGGATAATCTCAATTAACATATATAGTAATTTAATTAGTTACTAAATATGACAAATAATGTGTTACCATAATATGTGAATTTTTATATGAAACATTCAAATATGGTAGTTTATATGTTAATATTTATACGAAACATTCATATATGTCGGTCTATATATAATATTAGCTTTTGAGTAGGTTTCAATCTAGAGCTATCACTTGCCTGTAATATTATTGGTCTGCCGTATATAACTATTATCCTGAATTTGTTTTTTAGACATGCTACAATATTAGTACATACATTTTAAAATAGTTGACAACCTATTGACTACACTCAGACTTCTCTATCCAAATATGTAATATTTCAAGATTGGTCAATTTTCTAATAGCATTAAAGATATAATAATGAAAATTATTCATGTGTGCAATTTTTATTTTCATGAATATAATCAGCGTAATTCTATCTTGGCCGTGTGGACATTAGATCTTCATGCTTTGCATGATCGCTAACGGTTAATGAAGTTAGTCGCTAGGCTAGGCACGTATATATGCGAATTTCGCCCGTCGCCTGGCTAATTACCGGCAAGAAGAGAGAGAATCACTAGCCGATTGCTATGTACGAACACCATGAAACGTTAGTCCCCTGTCTATGTACACCCAAGTAGCATGGGAGTGATTGCTTTTAAGTACTGTATGCGGGTGGCAACAAGATCGGTCAGGACATGGGAGGGCGGAGAAAGTATGGATTAAAAAAATTGATGAATCGCTTGGCCCCGGAGGGGTCAAGACTTATGGCTAGAGTATAGCATGGGGAAATCCATTGCCATTAAGCTCGGCTAGGTCATGTCCAAAAAAAAATCAGCCTGGTCGGTTCATTTTTCCCTAACAACTACCATGTTCCAACCATGGCATTGCTGGTCAGTTGTTTTCAGCAGACCCAGCTTTTCAAATCTTATGATAGCCCCCACCTGTGTCAAAATAAAACATTTGAACCTTATTTAATTTGGAGGGTGAAGACTGATTATGTAATTTTAAATCCACCATGTTAGGGACATGATTTCCTTTGCATATCATATTACATACATTCACTTGAAGTTCTTGCGGCGAGTTGGTGGATAATCACAGTTAATATATATGTATATATAGTAATTTAATTTGGGATTAAAGATGACATATAATGTGTTACCGTAATATGTGAATTTTTATATGAAACCTTCATATATGGGGGTTTATATGTGAATTTTTATACGAAACAGTCATATATGTTGGTTTATATATAATATTAGGTGGGTTTCAATCTTGAGCTATCATCACTTGCCTGTAATAGTATTGGTCTACCATATATAAGTATTATCCTGTATTTGGTTTTTTAGACGTGGTAGATATTAGTACATACATTTTAAAATTGTTGACAACCTATTGACTACACTTGGATTTCTCTATCCAAATATATATGTAAATTTCAAGATTGGTTAATTTGCTAATAGCATTAAAAATATAATAATGAAAATTATTCATGTGTGCAATTGTTATTTTCGTGAATATAATAACCGAAACTCTATCTTGGCCATGCAAACCATGGATCTTCATGTTTTCTAACGGTTAATTAAGTTGGTCGCTAGGTTAGGCACGTCTAGACGCGAGGTTCGCCAGTCACCTAGCTGATTACCGGCTAGAAGCCAGCGAATCGCCAACCGCTAGCTATGTACAAACACCATGAACCGATGGTCCCCTGTGAGCGTACACCCAAGTAGCATGGGAGAGATCGGTTTTACTTATAGGAAGCGGGCGGCAGCAAGATCGGCCAGGGCATGGGAGGGCGGAGGAAGTATGAATCCTCCATTATGTATTGATTAAAAAAATGGATGAATCACTTGGCGACGGAGAGTTCGAGATTTATGGTTGGAGTATAGCGTTGGGGCAATGCTTTGCCATTAAGCTCTGCTAGGTCAAGTCAAAAAAATCAGCCAGGTCGCTCCATTTTTTCCTACCACCTACCATGTTCCAACCAGGGCATAGCTGGTCATTTGTTTTTCAGCGGACCAAGCTTTAAAAAATCTTATTATAGCCCTCACTCGTGTCAAAATAAAACATTTGAACCTTATTTAATTTTGAGGGTGAAGACTGATTATGTGATTTTATATCCACCATGTTAGTGACATGTTTTTCCTTTGCATACCATATTACATACATTCACTTGAAGTTATTACTGGGAGTGTGTGGATAATCACAATGAATAGATATAATAATTTAATTAGGGACTAAAGATGACATATAATGTGTTATCGTAATTTGTGAATTTTTATATGAAACAATCATATATGGTGGTTTATACATGTGTTTTTTATACGAAATAATCATATATGTCGGTTTATATATAAAATATCAGCTTGTCACTTGCATGTAATAATAATCGTCTGCCATATATAAGTATTATATTGAATTTGTTTTTCTAGACGTGATGCGATATTAGTACATACATTTTAAAATAGTTAACAAGCTATTAACTACACTCGGACATTTCTATCCAAATATGTAATATTTCAAGATTGGTCAATTTGCTAATAGCATTAAAAATATAATAATGAAAATTATTCATGTGTGATTTTTTTTCATGAATATAATCACCGTAGTTCTATCTTTGCCGTGCGTACCACATGGATCTTCATGTTTGCAGGATCGCTAACAGTTAATGAAGTTGGTCGCCAAGCTAGACAGGTATATAGGCAAGGGTTCTCTGGTTGCCTGGCTGATTACCGACAAGAAGCGAGCGAATCGCGGGCCGCTTGCTTTGTACAAACACCATTAACCGTTGATACCCTGCCTGCGTACCCCCATGTAGCATGAGAGAGATTGGTTTTAATTATACGAACCGTCCGGCAGCAAGATCGGCCAGGACATTGGATGGCGGAGGAAGTATGACTGTGGCATTGTGTATTGATTAACCAAAAATCGGTGAATCCATTGGCAATGTTTTGCTATTAAGCTCGGCTAGGTCATGTATAAAAAAATCAGCAAGGTCCGTTCATTTTTTCCCCACCAACTACCGTGTTCCATCCAGGGCATAGCTGGTCGTACACGGTTGTTTTTGGCGGATCCAGCTTTTTGTACAGTTTTTAAGGCTAGTCACAATGGAAAGTAACATACACTGGTAATATCACATTTCTCTATATTATGTTACGAGAACAGGGCAGAGGCCCAATGGTTAGGGGAGCAATGGCTGACCCAGACAAACAGAGTTCGAGCCCTGTCAGGGACGAATTTCTGGAATTCTCGCCAAGGAGCAATTCTACTATAAAAGTAAGCCCTGGGTGCTAGTGCCCATGGGGCTATTTTTTTTTCTATATTATGTTACCATCTTCACAATGGGTAGTAACTTATATGTGTTGTCATGCAAAAGTTTATTATTGCACTATAAACTCGGATCATCTTCATACGTGTGATGTTAGAGTAACTAGTTATGTTACTTCTTTTGCCTCCCTTTTCATTAATTAGCCTCCACATCATCATTTTTACTTACGTGGCACTGAAGTTACTACCTATGTCACTCCCACTGTTACCAACCTAAAACTGCAAAGTTTAAATTACGGGAGTCAGTCCTAGACGTGAATTTATCAATATGTTCGAGGCGTGACTTTCTTAATATAAACAGTGTAAAAAAAATGTTACGTGAATAATATTTTCTATTAAACCCGAGTTGTAGAATTTAGATCTAACTATCATGATAATTTAGATGATCTGGCTCTCTATTTTGCTCCCGTATGCTGGAAAGAAAAAGCATATGCGGAATCACTTGGCATGAGATCACACTATTTTAATAAAATGAATGTAATCCACAAATATCAACCTGAGTGTAGTAGTAGAATATGAATTTATTTTGTATCCGAGCGTTTATTCTGAGAGAGTTGAAAACTCTATAGAAAAGAATTTTTTTTTTGAATGATTTGGTTACCTATGCATTGTACTATATAGCGATCTATATGTTATTTGTCACACGTATATTAGCAAAACTATGTGTTGTCATGAGTCCGAGGGCATTTCAGCCAAATTTTGAGTCTATAGCCAGACAGATAGCTAAAATGCCAAATAGCGAAATTCAGAACAACGTCTTCCCCTACACGACAGGTAAGGTTTCTGTGTACAGCAGCACAGGCAGCCACAGCGAGACAAAACAAAGAGCGTGTTCAGGGTATACGTGTTGTTACTAGTGTTGAATGCTTAAAGAACAATTGCATGGTTGGAGCGGGCCCAGTAGGTGGGCGATTATTTACTTGGGCTGTTGTGGATGTTGCCTTCTCCATTCGAATACAAATTAGCGATTCGCGCCGCGAAGTTCAAAGAAAATCCCCAAGTTAGAGAGGCGAGAGCTCCTATGGTGAGCCCTCCGTTCCTGACCGCGCTCACCACGCGATTCAGCTACAGCCTCATCTTCTTTTTCGGCCGCTTGCGTGACTTCTTCCGCAGGATCCTCGATGCCGCCAAATCTAGCAACCTCAAGGTCCGTTATGTTTATTTCTTCTTCTTCTTCCATTGACGTGTTGTGACGATGTTCGTATTGATAATCCGATAGGGTTACGCTCCCATTTGCTGTGGGTACGAGGATTTCTACTGGCGCCGCGTCCACCTCCGCATGCAGGTGAGCGATCAAGTTGGAACTCATATCACGTAATTTCTTGGACTATATTGACTTTGCTTAATCGGTGGGCAGGACTGCTTCGATCGCCCGGTTGCTAGTGCGCCGGATGCATGGGTGGATCTAGTCGACCGTCAGTCAAATGACCGTCACAAGACACTCCAGTATGTTTACCTCATATATGTTTAGTGTTTCCACGGTACAACAAAAGAGCTAATGCGGTCTGGTCTTCTTCGAATGCAATGCAGACGTACTGCTGAAACGTCCAGATGTCTTAACTTGGGGTCCTACAACTACCTTGGTTTTGCTGCAGCAGATGAGTACTGCACCCCTCGCGTGATTGAGTCGCTGAAAAAGTGCTCTGCCAGTACTTGCAGTACCCGAGTTGACGGAGGTACGTACGTACTTTTTATTTGGGCACCACTAGTTCATGGCCGTAGGATTAGAAGTAGCTCGCCCATTTGATCTTAGCCACATCATTGCGTCTATTCATGTTTTTTTTTAAAGTGGGGATACCGAGACAATGCATCAAGTTGATGAATACGGCTTTTATATTAATAATAATTAGTATCATGATCGAAAGTAACAACACGCAGACTCAACACAGTTCACGAATTACAAAGAGTGGCTACATGAATCAGCCACCCGAAAATAGATGAAATGGTAACACTACACATTCGTCAGATGTCTAAAGCGAACCACTCTTGTCGAAGATAGACCGAATGATCGCCATCAACCGAGTTCATGTAGATTCCAAACGTCCTCGCTGGTGTTGCGGAAGAAGATGAGACCACATGTTTATCCAGTATGTGGTCTAATGAGCAACCTGCAAAAAGTCCCACCTCTCGCATTGTTAAAAATAATATCATTTCGACAATTCTAGATTGTCCAAAGAAAAGAACAAACGCCAATACAAATAGATTCTTTCGCATTATTATTAACACCATCTAACCAATGACCAAACGTATTCGTAATACTATTCGGGGGATGGCGGGAGGGGGGGGGGGGGGGGGGGGCTAATACTAAAAATAAAATGGACAAGTCTCCAAATTTTCTAAGCGAAATCACAATTGATAAAAACATGTTGACCAGATTCATTTGTGTCACAAAAAACACATGTTTTACTACCTATCCATGTACGCTTAGCCAAATTATGTTTTGTTAGATCTTCTTTTCTATAAAGGAACCACGTAAAAATCTTAATTATCAACGAAACCTTTAGCTTCCAAATAATTTACATAAAAACCTAACATTTCCATTCATCATATGCCCATACATATATTTGACGAAAATCACACACTATTCATGTGAATCATGGATTCATTTGCATGCATGCTTCCGCTGAAATCAGATACCGTAATGCATGTCTGTTTTATCCCTAGCTAGTTTAAACCAGAAACCTTTTCCTCGACAAGATAGGATTTGGCTTAGAGCAACATGGATGAATGATCCCCAGAAATAAAGAAAACCGAGAATTAAGCTCCATTAATTCAAAGAGTAGGTAAAAGAGCCATCTCCTGAAGATCAAGTTTTTCATGTCAAAATGGAGGGATTTAGAGCTAAGCAGCCACGAAAGCATAGCAGCGAACGAAAAAAGTAAATCTACCTACTTGTGTTTAACTTTTAAGAGGTTTTATGTAAGCTATAAGTGCATAAAATGCTAAGCTTTCGAGAGAATTTTGCAGATGGAGAACTGATGAACTGATGGGATCAAAAAATATGTTTCTAGTGCTACTAAAAATTCGTCTAATGGAATCAGATTTTACTTCAATCCCAAATAGCTATAATAGCTTGATCTGAGATTGTCAAAATCATGCTTCTACCGACCAAATAACTTACTTTCTTCATCACTGAAATTTTCTTTGAATAAATGTAGCATGTACATATATAATGGGGTATTGCTCTTAAATATTATTTTAATATTGTCCATAGACCATGACCTATAGGACGGCTTTGAACAAAAAAAAATTCCTTAACATAAGTGATCGTTAGGAATGCTTCAAATGAATTCGTATGTGCTTCCAAGAAGATGACAGTTTACAACTACTAAATGCTCAATCTGCAACAAAATATAAATGTTTAAAATGGTAAAGGGCCACACACAAAGTATCCCTGCATACAAATCGTATCTTTGCATCCATTGTAAGTTGCACCTACAGATAATCAACTACTCGCTCCGTTCGGAATTAGATGAGTTGTGTTGTCTAAATACAGATATATCTATATACTAAAGAATGTCTAGATACATCCATATCTAGACAAACACAAGTCATCTAATTCCGAACGGAGGGAGTATGTGGGTGAGGACACGAGCACATCGTCGACGAATTAGGCCTTAGTCCTTACATTCCGCTAGTTGTCATCGTCTTCAAGATTTTTTCTACACCACCATGGCTACTGCAATTTACGTTTTTGCAACTGTCACGATGTGCATGCCCAAGATCGACCAAAAAGCCACTGACAACGTCAGATGGCCTCTGTTGAGCGTCGAGTCGTCATCACATCGCTGTTGTATGTTGTGCCTCCTGTCGAAATCACAGACCTTGTGGCTCTTAATGCTGTGGAATTCCATGGACTTGGTGCAAAAAAGATATAAATAAATTTTAACAACAAGATATAAATTCAAACTACAATGATGCTTTAGAACATAAAACGAGTTGTAACCATATAATTTTCATGCATGTATTTAGGATACATTGAGAAATTAAAGGTAGGTAGCTTAGAAATCTGGAAACACGGGGTGGTTAGTGGTGAAGACATTTTTGTTCTTACTCGAAGCATGGATGGTAAATTAGTTATGTCACAAGTCTTGTCGCGTGTCGGAACGCGGACAGCGGCGGAGAGCTCGGCTCCAACCCCTCAATTTTTCCGGCTATGGGATGGGTGATCTCTACTCAGGGGATGGAAAAGTCGGAGGAGGATGGCCTTCAACAAAATGGCACACGAACATGATTTTTACCTAGGTTCATGCAATCCGGAGATGTAAACCCCCTTTTCCCGCTTGTTCGGTCTGGAATGATAGTGAGGGTGGTGCGTACAAGGTTGGATTCTCCCTCCTTCCGGGTAGAGGCTTCAGAGGTGGAAAAGTGTCTAAATCTGTGTATATCTCTCTTAATAGACTCGGTCCTTCTTTTATATCAAAGTGGGAGCCACAACCGTCCATGTGCATGGGATACACCTATCCTTGGTCACGCCACCGAGCCGATGTGGTGGCGGTGAAGAGTGGTAGATGTTGTGATATCGTGCGTCCACTCGGACGCATTCCTAGCCCGTGCCTTGTTGGGACATGCGGGCTATCTTGTCAAGCACATCGCCCTCCTCCTATGGTGTGGGTCGATCGGTGGTTCCAGCGTGGGATTCGTCTCCCCATGGATGAGTGTGCCTGCATAAAATAAGCACCTGGTAGAACCACTAGTAGAAAACTGCCTTTCTATGGAAGTCTTTCTGTGGCGCACCAGACAACCATGCGCCACAGAAATTAAAATTTGTGCGCCACAGAAAAGACAATTTCTGTGGCGCACAAGACTAGGGTGCGCCACAAAAACTGGGTGGGGCCCGCCCCAATCATTGCCCTCAAACATTTATGTGACGCATGTGTATTGGTGCGCCATAGAAATGTCATATTCTGTGGCGCATGTGTATTGGTGTTGTGTATTGATGCGCCACACAATATGACATTTCTGTTTTTTTTCCTCTCCACCCCACCACCCCCCCCCCCCCCGCCGGGATCGCCTTTCTAGTTTAGCCACAGGAGAGTTTCAGGTCTAAAAATCATCAAAAAAAAATCCTTATAGATGCATGGAGAGTTTAAGGTCTACTTTTCTTATCAATATTTGAAAAATGAATTTCGACTTTCTGAGCAAAAGTTCGTTAAAAAAAGTAAAATGTTTATAACTTTTGCATACGATGTCGGAATTTAAAGTTCAATATATAAAAAAAACTAGAGAAAATAAGGAACTCAACCTCACTGGCCTTCGGTATGTGAGATTTTTTAGATTCTCCAAAGTCCAAAGGGAAAAAAAGTTATTTCGATTAGAAGATTTTCTCCTACAAAAAAAAATTGGAAAAAAAATTCTGTGCCGCATGGGTGATGAGTGCGCCACAGAATAGTTGGGCGGGATTCGAAATTTGAATCCCGCCCAACAACCCCCCTTTCTCTCATTTCACTTCCTTCTCCTCCACTTCTCCTCTCTCATTTCTCCTTCTCTCCTTTCTCTCTCACTTCCTTCTCCTCCACTTCTGCTCTCACATTTCTCCTTCTCTCCTTTCTCTCTCACTTCCTTCTCCTCCACTTCTCCTCTCCCCTTCTCTCCTCTACCTCTACTTCAACTCTACCCCGGCGATCTCCTCCTCCTGCACCACCTCCGGCGACCTTCTCCTCCACCTCCGGCGACCTCCTCCTCCACCACCACCTCTGACGACCTCCTCCAACTCCACCAATTTCGGTGACCTCCTCCTCCGCCACCTCTGGCGACCTTCTCCACCTCCACCACCTCTAGCAACCTCCTCCTCCTCCACCACCTCCGGCGACCATCTCCTCCTCCTACTCCACCATCTCGGGTGACCCCCATCCTCCACCCACAACCGACCAAGCCACCTAAGGCAATGGCCACGGATAACACAGATCCCACCATCGAAAATTTCGAAATTCCGGCGGCCAGATCCGTTTTTTTTATCCCAAAAAAATTTGGTGGCGCATGGTGGTGGGTGCGCCACAGAAATATTTCAAAACAAAAATTCTGTGGCACATGGTGGTGGGTGCGCCATAGAAATGTCGTCACAAGAATTTCTGTGGCGCACGGAAGGGGTGCGCCACAAAATTATATTTTAGTCGCGTAAATTCTGTGGTGCACCTAACAAAATTGGGGGTGCGCCACAAAATTGTTTTTTGGTACGCCACAGATAGAGGTTTCTGTACTAGTGAACGTACCTTTCTTGACGACGGGGGAAGATCAGGCTTTCCTAGGAAGCGTGTCATCGGCTGATTTCCCGTGATAGCAGCGCGGGCCCGCACGGCCAGTCATAAGGGACACCCCTAGGGACAGTGTATCGACAATGTTAGGTAATGAAACATATAGAGTTAGAACGGAAGTATAGCAAGATATTAGTTTTGAGCAATAATGAAAAACTATTAGTTTAGCAATGAAGCATGTAAGGTAGGTAGTGGCTAGAGGTTGAATAGTTGAATATTTAATTGTATCGTAATGAAACATCTAGTTTTAAGGAAGAATCATCATAAGTGACTGTGTGCAGCAACACAAATAAAGATGGACATATTCCATGGTATTATTTGAATAGTTCCACGATATTATTCGCACGAGAACGAATCCGGCACATATTGTCAAGGTTGAGTTGCACTACAGCATAATAGATGGATGTGAGTAGAAAATCTAGTTCAATATCAGGCGGAGTTATTTTTATTCTATCCCTACATAACTAGTACCACGATTTAGTTTTCTTCCCTTCTATTTTGTTTTTGAAAAATATACTTAATTAGCGGTTCAGTAAGGGATGTAGGTTAACTCATTTGTCTATGCATGATCTTAGGAACTACCAAGCTCCACACAGAGCTTGAGGAGTTGGTGGCACGATTTGTTGGCAAGCCCGCGGCTATTGTTTTTGGTATGGGCTATGTCACAAACTCTGCGATCATTCCTGCTTTGATTGGGAAGGTATATATGTGGCGAGGCCATTTTGTTCTCTCTTCTTGCGATATATGATGGATTTAATGTGTATTGTGATAATTATTTCAGGGGGGACTGATAGTTAGTGATTCGCTGAACCATAATTCAATTGTGAATGGATCTAGATTTTCAGGGGCTACAATCAAGGTTTTCAAACATAACAGTAAGCTTCGTAACAACTCAATGATTTCTTTTCTTTGTGGAATCATTTAGTAGAACTTCATGTCATATATATAGGCATGTAATTTAATGTTTCCGCTATTTTCTTCAAGACCCTGCACATTTGGAACATGTGCTGAGGGAGCAGATTGCAGGGGGGCAAAATTCCACACACAAGCCGTGGAAGAAGATAATTGTGATCGTGGAGGGAATTTATAGCATGGAAGGGGAGATGTGCAACCTCCCTGGGATTATGGCTGTCTGCAGAAAGTATAAGATTTTTGAATTGTGTATACTGATCTACCGCTTTTGTATCTTTCCTTGGGACACTCTACATCATATAGGGTTACTCCCAAACAGAGAATATTTGTTAACAACAAACTTCTACCTATGTATGTATATTGGAGTATTAACTCGAGTGGAGTTCTTAAACATATTAACATATATATAGGCTTACACATATTTAGACGAGGCACATAGTATTGGAGCCATGGGAAAGACCGGGAGAGGTGTATGTGAAGCAATGGGAGTGGATCCAGCTGATGTTGATATTATGATGGGAACATTTACAAAATCATTTGGATCGTGTGGAGGTTACATTGCAGCATCAAAAGTATTCACAAGATCCTTACTAGTTCTCGACTGAACATGTATATATTTGATAAATCTTATCTCTAGGTCGTTCATTGTTTTTTTTGTAGGAGATCATACACCATCTCAAGCAAGTATGCCCAGCCCACATATATGCAACATCCATCTCACCTCCAGCAGCCCAGCAGGTCATCTCGGCAATGAAGGTCATCCTTGGGGAGGATGGATCTAACAGAGGTACATACCCTCTGAATGAAGAAATATCTTTTGTGTGTCCGTCTTGTGTTGATGAAATTCCTAATATAGTCTTTGCTCTAAATAGGAGCTAAGAAACTTGCTCAGATTCGGGAGAACGGCAATTTTTTCCGCTTGGAGCTAAAGAAAATGGGTTTTGAGGTGCTAGGAGATAATGACTCACCTGTTATGCGATCATGCTTTACAACCCAGCTAAAATGCCTGCATTCTCAAGGGAGTGCTTGAGGAAAAATGTGAGTTTTCGCACAATAAACCAATATTGTCAAAATGTGAGTTTTCTTATAACTAGTCAAGTTTGACTTCGTTTTTACTAATGTGTCATGTTGCGTAATTTAGGTTGCTGTTTGTACTATTGCATATCCTGCTACGCCACTACTACTTGCCAGAGCTAAGATATGTATCTCAGCTTCCCATACCAGGGAGGATCTTATAAGAGCTTTGGAGGTAATGTCCACACTCCAAACATGCAACTTGTTCACACTAATCACATGAGTATAATGGATATGATACATTAATAGTATGAGACTTATGTATCATGTTATGCACTGACGTGTTAAATTTGATACAAATAATTTAGGTTATCAGCAAAGTTGGTGATCTTGTGGGAGTCAAGTACTGCCCAGTTCAGAAACAAGAGACTGCATCTGTTAAAAAACTTAAGAAGCTCCAGTGAGAAGTGAGAAGAGACAAGTGTATGTTTGCTGATTATATGCAAGATCTACCACCTCTGTTGGACCCTTCACTCTTCATATACTTTTGAAGCAGTTTGAGTCAAGTATAAATCATGATATCAATGTGTAAATCTAATAATGGAACCTTTGTGGCATCACTATCTTATCCCCCCCCCCCCACACACACAATGGCGAATTCATTGATGTATATTGCAGTACAATTGATAATAAGACGATGTGGCACACAAGTTGATAAAGAGAGTTCATATCAATATCATGGTCTATAACATTATCATAGCACATAGAACCATAAAAACTAATAAAAAATAAACCTTGTACATACACTGGTAGAAAAAAGGCCTTCCATACGCCCCCATCAGTCCCCAAACTTTGCGAACCGTGACTAAAGGGGTTTTAGTCCCGGTTCAGGAGGAGACCCGCGACTGAAGGTCATGCGTCGCGGGTTGGGAAGCGCGTGGAGGGCTTTAATTCCGGTTGGCCTGGCCACCCGCGACTAATGATCCATTCTGCTGGCCTCCCTGTCTTTAGTCCCGGTTGGCCTGGCCACCCGCGACTAAAGATACAAACTGCTCGCCTCCCGCGCGGCGGTTTTATTTTGCGAGCGAGAGGCAGAAGGCCATTGCTACAGTGCGCACCCGACAATCTCTGTTTCTTCTTCCTCTCTTCTCTTCTTCCTCTCTTCTTCCTCCACCAAGAACCCATGGGTTCTCAAGTTTGGAACCTTCTCCGTGTGGCCACACCATGCCGCAAGAGTCTCGACCTGGCCTGCACCAATATGTGCAGGAGTATGTAATGGATATATTATTATGTAATGGATATTATTTCTATATTAATTCCTAGCTATATTATTTCTATATTATGTCAAACACACATTTCAAAACAAACAAACAAAAACACATCAAGAAAACAAACAAAAACACATCAAGAAAACAAAACAGAAAAACTACCGTTTCTATATATCTGTTCACCAAAAACTACTGTTTCTATATCTGTTCACCAAAAATAAATCTAGAGGTCCAAAAATTAATCTAAGCCAGGAAAACATAGATCTAGTCAATACCAAACTCATCCAGTTGGATTTACTTCAAAATACATTTTTGAACTCATTCTAAAAATAATAGAAGAGCCTACTGGTCTTTTATTAAAAAGGATGGTATTTTCATTTGGTTGTTGACCTTGATGTGAGGCTAAGTGCTATGGTTAGATCTTTTCAATATCTATCCAGAACATTTTAGTTTGTCCATTTTGGTTATGTATTTTAAAAGTTAGCTTCAAATCATTCTCACAGATAGTCATTGCCAAAACAGTTCTTGTGTCCAAAATAATAGTCAAAACTTGGATCTACAAATTTTATATGGTTTAGATTTCATATGGTTTGGTTCATGAATTTTATCAGATTTTATTTTGCATCTAGGAAAGGAGAAAATGAATTAGTTTTATTTTCCTGAATTTTTTGATATATTATTTGTATTTTTAAGTTTTTAAAATGTATTAGTTTTATTTTTCTGAATATTTTGATATATTATTTATATTTTTAAGATTTTAAAATGAATTAGCTTTATTTTTCTTAATATTTTGATATATTAATAGTATTTTTAAGATTTTAAAATGAATTAGTTTAATTTTTCTGAATATTCTTTAGAAATAATACAAATTAAAAAGTTAATGTTTATTTATTTATTCAAAATTATTAATTACATCATTACTTTTGTTTATTAAAAGATTTATTTGAAATGCAGACAATAAAGAAATGTGGCATCGACCAAAATGTTAATAGGATTGATATGATACTAGTATCACATACATGCGTGCGAAACACTTGGATGCGGGACGGGATGGAACTCGGAAGTTAAGCGTGAGTGCTAGAGTAGTGGGAGGATGGGTGACCGAGCGGGAAGTTTGACCACGAGTAAAAATTTGACTAGAGATAATTGTAGTTAGACACTAACAAATAATAAAAATTCTGAAAAAAAGGGAGTGGAAAATTGGAGTGAAAAAAAGGGAGTGAAAAAAGGAAGTGAAAAATACTTAGAAACCCAAATGAATTAAAGAAATAACGAAATAGCATGTAGTCCCGGTTCGTGTGGCCAACCGGGACTAAAGGTCCTCCGCCCCCGGCGCACGCCACCCGCCCACGTGGACGGGTTTTTAGCCGCGGTTCGTAAGAGGGGGCGACTAAAGGGGAGGGGGGGCTTTAGTCGCGCCTATTTAGTCCCGGTTGCGCGGCCGGGATTAATGGCCTTTGCGAACCGGGACTATAGGCCTATTTTCTACGAGTGATAGTTTGCATAAAGATTTTACTAGCACATTCGTCCGTGCGTTGCAACTAGTGAAACATATGTGCATCCGAGGTGTTCAAAGTAAATTGAACCTAAAAGAGATGTCTTAGAAACAAGAATATATTATCATGAGTTCTATTACTTCTAGATAAACTAAGCTTACCGTTTCTTGATGTGATTCACATAGTTAATTGTTTTGCTAGATCAAAGAAACATTACCACCATGTAGAAAATAAATATTTTTGACGTAACTCGCTGCATTTCCACGTACGCGGGTACTTAGAAGTCCAAGAAATAATTTGGCAAGATTAATGCAACATTATGTCATCACGGTCTCCGATATACTACTACAAATATTTTTTATTCGGTTCTTTCATGTCCTACGGAACAAGTTATATCAAACTTTTGCTGACAAATATTTGTAGAACACCAAGTAAATACTTACAAAATACTAAATTATCTGAGAAATAATATAAAAATCAGATACTACCTCCGTTTTTATATACACTTCTACTATCTCAATTCCTATATACCAAGAAAACAAAACCAACTATTAAATAACACAAATAACCATGTGAAAACCTATTGTGTTCCGTGCTAATTAAACATAGTGTATGTCATGCCTGTTTCTCTATGGTTGCATGCAACATTCATATTAATGAGCACCACTATACGAGATACAATTATAACTAATTCTTCTTGGCAAGAGATTGTGGCCTTGTATATATAGAATTAGAATTTTTGATAGTGACATTGTATACAAAGACGGAGGAGTACGGTGAATGATAATTATTTTAAGCAGCTTCAGTAAACTGAATTGCGTCATAGTCAAATATTGCATCGTGAAAACATGGTCAATTAGATATTTTAGCGAATGCATTAACAACACTTTGTAGATTAATTTACCTAGTAGATCGATTATATAAACAGTAATACTTGCAAATAGCTGCATCTAGGTCTAGATGTACCAACCTGCGCAATTAAGGGAAGAGAGATATAACAGAAATTGGCTCTCCAGGCGGTTGGCTAGAATACTTATGCGGTCTCTACGACATGCCATTCTTTGGAAATCGATAATTTAGGCAGAGTCGAGAAGAAGGCACCAAGCCGAGGCGATCGTACAATGTCATGCGATCATTGTGCTGCTAATCGCTTCAAACCGAGTGGCCTTGCTGTCATAGAAGACCGGTGCGGAGTATCTCATATGCGGTGGAGGACCAATGATGGGACGGAGGAGCAGTAGCTTTGGCCTGGACAAGAAGACCGAGATGGGGGCCGTGGTGCTAGTCGGGCGCCCTGATCGATCTCTGGCGCCGGGAGTTGAGCCACGCGACACAGCTGACGGGATCGCAGTCGGAAGACGACAATCGGGCGACGAAGCCCAGTTCTCCAAGACCGGATCTCTCGGGTGGAAGCAAGATGCTTCCACCTCCCATCCCGCTGGTGTATGCCGCGGTCTCTTTTTGGTGCCACCAATCGCTCGTGTTAATCATATGGTCGTTGTTTGGTAGCGCACGCGCGCTTCAAAATTTCGGGACGTACACTTCCAGAAAAGGAAAGAATCCCCCCCCCATCCCCCCTCCACACATGATAACCAGCTGAAAAGAACAATCTATTTGTAACCTGGACGTTACCACTCGTACCAGTTCACAAATCCTCCGAGCATACAAGAAATTTATGCAAGGACCAGTGGGGCTTATTTTTTGAATCCACTCAGTGACCAACCTGTCGTTATTATGTGAGCAAATCATGTTTATTCTGCAAAAAACATTGTCATTTGAGAATTAAGATACATAGTTTCTATTATAAAAAAGTAAATTCCTAAATAAAAAAGCAAGTTTTTTTTTACTTTGAATTTACTTTTGGGATTGACATATTTTCATTCAATTGGTCTCATGTGCATAACAGCCATAAGAGAGAACACCGACCGGTTTCTTGCCGGTCTAATAGATGGTTGTGGGATTTTTAAACCATGATTCCAAAACATGGTACTTTTCCTTTTTGGCCATCTAAAGCCAAGTTGAATTGGAAGTTTTATAAAAATAATGTGTAGCCATAATTATAGATTAACCAGAAATTAGTTTTCACATTCAAAACCTATAGATCGAAAGAGGTATTTGTTATTTCTATTTCCGTGGATATTCTTCCAATTTTAGGGGATAAATATATCTTCCATTGCAATTTTAGGATCATAGGTAACTTTCCCAATTTATTTCTAAGTTGGTTGATTGAAACTAGCTACATTGGGAATTTACCGTTATGGGAAATGGACAACATATCTATTTTTCCTCTAGGCAAAGAAAAATAGCGGGCTTAGATCCTACCATACGACCTACAAATATCCACATTAAAGTCAACATGCAAAGTTTGATGGCAGCCTTGATTATTTAATTCAATGTATTATATGCATATTTGTGGACCTTGTTCTTGGGGCCTGGTAGGTTTGATTTCTGGATAGACATATTTAATTGTGTCGACAAACCCATCAAGAGGATGCTAGGTCCAACTACCAGCTGGTCCGCATAACAACTGGGTGTAAGATCAAGTAGAAATCGTGATATAATTTTTAAATCCAATAGCGGGACCTTTGGGGTGTCGCATTCTTCTGGCTCACACATTGGGAGATTCATTGACATATATTGCTGTATAATCGATAATAACCTGATGTTGTAGAACAATTTATAAAGAGAGATTAGATTAGAATGATCCCCTATCACAGTGCAATGGAACATAGATTCAAATAAACTAACGAAAATAGACATGCAATTAGCTTTGCGTTAATAATTTATAAATCAATAAATATAATGTTACTACGACACTTTTTTGTGGTGTTATGAATCATGGTGTTACCATCGAAAAGTAGTATCCTATAAATCATACTAGTGTGTGATTTTTAAGCTATGACACCTTAACCAGTATTTATCTGATGATAACTAAACAAAGAGGGGGAAATTGTTTTGATATAAAGTTTCAACTAAGGGTTATAAAAAATCTATATAAATTCCACCTAGAATGACCTATTTTTATTCCATTGACATCATGTGCATAAGGGCCATAAGAGCGAACGCGGACCGCTTTTTTGCTGGTTTCACAGCTGGTCGCGCTGTATTTAAATCATGATTTAAAACCATGGTTTATTTAATTTTGTACCATCTAAAGTATAACCAAGTTGAATTGTTAGTTTTATCAAATTATGTATTTTTTATTTCTTAGTGGCTAGCATACACGTGTATTTATACCGTCTGAAATAATGTAGTCAGAGTTATAGATTTACCAAAAATTAGTTTGCAAATTTATAACATATATATGGAAAGAGGTATTAGTTATTTCTAAGGACATGAATATTCTTCCATTTTTAAGGGATACATATATCTTCATTTTCATTATTAGGATCACAGGAAACTTTCCCAGTTTATTTTTAACTTGGTTCAGCTCCCTTGTCCATTTACCGTTATGGGAAAGTCTAACATATCAATTTTTCCTCTAGGCCATGAAAAATAGAAGGTTTAGGTCCTAGCAGACAACCTACAAATATGCATATTAGAGTCCACATGCATTGCTTGATGGCAGCCTTGAAATTTAATTCAATTTATTATATGCATCTGTGTGGATCTCGTTCATGGGGCCTCTTAGGTTTGAATCCTGGACAAACTTGATTGAATGGTGTCAACTGACTCATCAAGAGGATGCTAGATCCAGCTACCGGTTGGTCCGCTTAACCACCGAGCCTAATATCAAGTAGAAATCGTGAAATCATTGTGTAAATCTAATAACAGGACCTTCAAGGTGTCGTATTCTTATGGCTCGCACATTGGGAGTTTTGTTGATTTATATTGTAGTATAATCAATAATATTCCGGTGTGGCACAACCGTTAATACAGATATCTTAGATTGGAACCATCCCCTATTATAGTAACATGGCACATAGTTTAAAAAAAACTAACTAAAAGGGATATTGGAATTATCTCTGCATTATCAATTTATAAATGAATAAATATGACGATACTAAGACACTTGTTTGTTGTGCTATGAATTATGGCATTACAAAAATAAACTACTATCCTGTAAATGATACCACTATATGATTTTTTAAGGTTTGACACCTTAGCCAGTAGCAGACCTATATGGCGCCAAAACAAGAGTTCAACTAGACACATTTATCTGATTATATCTAAACAAGGAGGGGGAAATTGTTTTGATATGAAGTTTTGACTTAGGGTTATGAAAAAAATATGTAAACCTCACTTAGAATGACATAGTTTCATTCAATTGGTCTCAGGTGCATAAGAGCCATAAGAGAGAACACATACCGCTTTCTCTCCGGTATAATAGATGGTCGCGGGATTTTTAAATCATGATTTGAAAACATGGTTATTTTCCTTTTGTACCATCTAAAGTATAAACAAGTTGAATTGTGAGTTTTGTAAAATTATATATTATTTATTCATTAGTGCCTAGCATGACGTGTATCTATCTTGTCAAAAATAATGTAGCCATAATTATGGATTTCCCAAAAATTAGTTTGCACCATTAAAACCTATAGATTGAAAGAGATATTAGTTATTTCTATGATTGTTGATATTATTCCAATTTTAAGGGAGAAATATTTTGCACACTTAAAACACATAGATAGAAAGAGGTATTTGTTATTTCTATGAAAGTGAACATTCTTCCAATATTAAGGGATAAATATGTCTTCCATCTCAATTTTAGGATCATAGGTAACTTTCCCAATTTATTTCTATGTTGGTTGATTGAAACGAGCTACCTTGGGAATTTACTGTTATGGGAATGGACAACATATCTATTTTTCCTCTAGGCGAAGAAAAATAGCAGGCTTAGATCCTAGCAGACGACCTACATATATGCACATTAGAGTCCACATGCAAAAATTGATTGCAGCCTTGACTGTTTAATTCAATGTATTATATGCATATTTGTGGACCTTTTTCGTGGGGCCTCTTAGGTTTGATTTCTCGATAGACTTATTGAATTATGTCGATAAACCCATCAAGAGGATGCTAGGTCCAACTAACAGTTGGTCCACATAACCAATGAGCCTAATATCAAGTAGAAATCGTGATATAATGTGTAAATATAATAGCGGTTCCTTCGGGGTGTCGCATTCTTATGGCCCACACATTGGAAGATTCATTGATATATATTGCAGTATAATCGATAATGACCCATGTGCAAAAAATTTATAATGAGAGCTTAAATAAGAACCATGCCCTATAACAGTACAATTGCACATAGATTCAAATAAACTAACAAAAAGAGACATGTAATTAGCTTTGCGTTAATAATTTATAAATAAATAAATATATTGTTACGACGACACTTGTTCGTGGTGTTATGAAACATGGTGTTACCATCGCAAACTAGTAAACTATAAATCATACTAGTGTGTGATTTTTTAAGCTATGACACCTTAACCAGTATTTTTTCTGATGATATCTAACCAAAGAGGGGGCAATTTTTTTGTCATAAAGTTTCTACTTAGGGTAATAAGAAATATATGTAAATATCACTTAGAATGACCTATTTTCATTCCATTGGCATCATGTGCATAAGAGACATAAGAGCGAATGTCGACCGCTTTGTTGCCGGTTTCATAGCTGGTCGCGCGGTATTTAAATCATGATTTCAAAACATGGTTTATTTCCTTTTGTACAATCTAAAGTATAACCAAGTTGAATTGTTACTTTAATAAAATTATGTATTTTTTATTTCTTAGTGGCTAGTATCCACGTGTATTAATACTCTCAGAAAGAATGTAATCAGAGTTATAGATTTACCAATAAATATTTCGCACATTTAAAACATATAGATGGAAAGAGGTATTTGATATTTCTATGGCCATGAATATTCTTCCATTTTAAGAGAGAAATATATCTCTAATTTCATTATTAGAATCAGAGGAAACTTTCGCAGCTTATTTTTAAGTTGGTTGATCGAATCGACAACCTTTCCATTTACTGTTATGGGAAAGTCTAACATATCTATTTTTGCTCTAGACATGAAAAATAGAAGGTTTAGGTCCTAGTAGACAACCTACAAATATGCTCATGAGAGTCCACATGCATTGCTTGATGGCAGCCTTGAAATTTAATTCAATTTATTATATGAATCTGTGTGGACCTCATTCATGGGGCCTCTTAGGTTTGAATTAAGGACAAACTTGATTGAATTGTGTCAACAAACCCATCAAGAGGATGCTAGATCCAGCTACCAGTTGGTCCGCTTCACCACCGAGCCTAAGATCAATTAGAAATCGTGATATCATTGTGTAAATCTAATAACAGGACCTTCGGGGTGTAGCATTCTTATGGCTCACACATTGGAGTTTCGTTGATTTACATTGTAGTATAATCAATAATAATCTGATGTGGCACAATCGTTAATAAAGATATCTCAGATTGGAACCATCCCTATTACAGTACCATGGCACATAAATTCAAATAAAAACTAACTAAAAGAGACACTGGAATTATCTTTGTGTTAAGAATTTATAAATGAATAAATATGATGATACTAATACACTAGTTTGTGGTGCTATGAATTATGGCGTTACTAAAGCAAACTACTATCCTATAAATGATACCACTATATGATTTTTAAGCTTTGACATCTTAGCCAGTAGCAGACCTATATGGCGCCAAAACAAGAGTTCAACTAGACACATTTATCTGATGATATCTAAACAAGTAGGGGGAAATTGTTTTGATATAAAGTTTTGACTTAGGGTTATAAAAAATATAAACATCACTTAGAATGACATATTTTAATTCAATTGGTCTTATGTGCACAAGAGCCATAAGAGAGAACACCGACCGCTTTCTTGCCGATATAATAGATGGTCACGGGATTTTTAAATCAAGATTTGAAAATATGGTTATTTTCATTTTGTATGATCTAAACTATAACCAAGTTGAATTGTGAGTTTTTTAAAATAGTTATTTTTTATTCATCAATGTCTAGCATGCACGTGTATCTATGTTGTCAAAAATAATGTAGCCAGAATAAAAGATTTACCAAAAATTATTTTGCACATTTAAAACATATAGATCGAAAGAGGTATTTGTTATTTCTATGAAAGTGAACATTCTTCCAATATTAAGGGATAAATATGTCTTCCATCTCAATTTTAGGATGATAGGTAACTATACCAATTTATTTGTAACTTGGTTGATTGAAACACGCTACCTTGGGAATCTACCGTTATGGGAAATTCACAACATATCTATTTTTCCTCTAGGCCAAAAAAAATATCAAGCTTAGGTCCTAGCTGACAACCTACATATATGCATATTAGAGTCCACATGCATAGCTTAATGGCAGCATTGATTATTTAATTCAATGTATTATATGCATATTTGTGGACCTTGTTCTTGGGGCCTCTCAGGTACGATTTCTGGACAGACTTATTGAATTGTGTCGACAAAACCATCAAGCGGATGCTAGGTCCAACCACCTGCTGGTACGCATAACAGTTGAGCCTAATATCGTGTAGAAATCGCGATATAATGTGTAAATCTAATAGAGGGACCTTGGGGGTGTTGCATTCCTATGGCTCACAAATTGGGAGATTCATTGATATATATTGCAGTATAATCGATAATAACCCGATGTGGCACACCAATTTATAAAGGGCTCTTAGCTTAGAACCATCCCGTATCACAGTACAATGGCAGATAGATTCAATAAAACTAACAAAATGAGACATGTAATTAGCTTTGCGCTAATAATTTATAAATCTATAAATATAATGTTATTACAACTCTTGTTTGTGGTGTTATGAATTATGGTATTACCATCGCAAACGAGTATCATATAAATGATCCTACTGTATGTTTTTTAAGCTATGACACACTAACCAATATTTATCTCATGATATATATACAAAGAGGGGGCAATTGTTTCGATAGGAAGTTTCGACTTAGGGTTATATAACATACATGTAAATATTGGTTACAATGACCTATTTTCATTCCATTGGCATCATGTACATAAGAGCCATAAGAGCAAACGCCGACCGCTTTGTTGCCGGTTGCATAGCTGGCCGCACGGTATTTAAATCATGATTTCAAAACATGGTTTATTTCCTTTTGTACCATCTAAAGTATAACCAAGTTCAATTGTTAGTTTTATAAAATTATGTATTTTTTGTTTCTTAGTGGCTAGCATCCATGTGTATTTATACTGTCAGAATTAATGTAGTAAGAGTTATACATTTTCCAAAAAATAGTCTGCACATTTAAAACATATAGATGGAAAGAGTTATTAGTTATTTCTATGGACATGAATATTCTTCCATTTTTAAGGGAGAAAGATATCTTCAATTTCATTATTAGGATTACAGGAAACTTTCCCAATTTATTTTTAACTTGGTTGATCGAATTGGCTACCTTTTCCATTTACCGTTATGGAAAAGTACAACAAAAACTATTTTTCTTCTGTTAGGCACGTCTAGACGCGAGGTTCGCCAGTCACCTAGCTGATTACCCGCTAGAAGCCAGCGAATCGCCAACCGCTAGCTATGTACAAACACCATGAACCGTTGGTCCCCTGTGAGCGTACACCCAAGTAGCATGGGAGAGATCGGTTTTACTTATAGGAAGCGGGCGGCAGCAAGATCGGCCAGGACATGGGAGGGCGGAGGAAGTATGAATCCTCCATTATGTATTGATTAAAAAAATGGATGAATCACTTGGCGACGGAGAGTTCGAGATTTATGGTTGGAGTATAGCGTTGGGGCAATGCTTTGCCATTAAGCTCTGCTAGGTAAGTCAAAAAAATCAGGCAGGTCGCTCCATTTTTTTCTACCACCTACCATGTTCCAACCAGGGCATAGCTGGTCATTTGTTTTTCAGCGGACCAAGCTTTAAAAAATCTTATTATAGCCCTCACTCGTGTCAAAATAAAACATTTGAACCTTATTTAATTTGGAGGGTGAAGACTGATTATGTGATTTTATATCCACCATGTTAGTGACATGTTTTTCCTTTGCATACCATATTACATACATTCACTTGAAGTTATTACTGGGAGTGTGTGGATAATCACAATGAATAGATATAATAATTTAATTAGGGACTAAAGATGACATATAATGTGTTATCGTAATTTGTGAATTTTTATATGAAACAATCATATATGGTGGTTTATATATGTGTTTTTTTATACGAAATAATCATATATGTCGGTTTATATATAAAATATCAGCTTGTCACTTGCATGTAATAATAATCGTCTGCCAAATATAAGTATTATATTGAATTTGTTTTCTAGACGTGGTGCGATATTAGTACATACATTTTAAAATAGTTAACAAGCTATTAACTACACTCGGACATTTCTATCCAAATATGTAATATTTCAAGATTGATCAATTTGCTAATAGCATTAAAAATAGAATAATGAAAATTATTCATGTGTGATTTTTTTTCATGAATATAATCACCGTAGTTCTATCTTTGCCGTGCGTACCACATGGATCTTCATGTTTGCAGGATCGCTAACAGTTAATGAAGTTGGTCGCCAAGCTAGACACGTATATAGGCAAGGGTTCTCTGGTTGCCTGGCTGATTACCGACAAGAAGCGAGCGAATCGCGGGCCGCTTGCTTTGTACAAACACCATTAACCGTTGATACCCTGCCTGCGTACCCCCATGTAGCATGAGAGAGATTGGTTTTAATTATACGAACCGTCCGGCAGCAAGATCGGCCAGGACATTGGATGGCGGAGGAAGTATGACTGTGGCATTGTGTATTGATTAATCAAAAATCGGTGAATCGTTTGGCAATGTTTTGCTATTAAGCTCGGCTAGGTCATGTATAAAAAAATCAGCCAGGTCCGTTCATTTTTTCCCCACCAACTACCGTGTTCCATCCAGGGCATAGCTGGTCGTACACGGTTGTTTTTGGCGGATCCAGCTTTTTGTACAGTTTTTAAGGCTAGTCACAATGGAAAGTAACATACACTGGTAATATCACATTTCTCTATATTATGTTACGAGAACAGGGCAGAGGCCCAACGGTTAGGGGAGCAGTGGCTGACCCAGACAGGGACGAATTTCTGGAATTCTCACCAAGGAGCAATTCTACTATAAAAGTAAGCCCTGGGTGCTATTTCTGTTACCACCTTCACAATGGGTAGTAACTTATATGTGTTGTCATGCAAAAGTTTATTATTGCACTATAAACTCGTATCATCTTCATACGTGTGATGTTAGAGTAACTAGTTATGTTACTCCTTTTGCCTCCCTTTTCATTAATTAGCCTCCACATCATCTTTTTTACTTACGTGGCACTGGAGTTACTACCTATGTCACTCCCACTGTTACCAACCTAAAACTGCAAAGCTTAAATTACGGGAGTCAGTCCTAGACGTGAATTTGACTTTAATTTATAAAAAAATATGCAAACATCCCTTAGAATGACGTATTCTACATCAATTGGTCTCATGTGCATAAGAGCCATAAGAGAGAATGCCGAGCGCTTTCTTTCCGGTTTAATAGAGGGCCACGGGATTTTTAAAATCACGATTTCAAAACATGGCTTATTTCCTTTTGTACCATCTAAGACACTTGTTTGTGGTGCTATCAATTATGGTGTCACTATCGCAGACTAATATCCTATAAATTATACTACTTTCTGATTGTTTAAGCTATGATACCTTAGCCAGTAGCATACATATGTGGCGCGAAAACAAGAGGTGCAACTAGACATATTTATCTCATGATATGTACACAAGAAAGGGCCAATTTATTGATATATAGTTTCGAGTTGGGGCGACTAGACATATTTATCTCCTTATTGTATTTTAATGCTTTTAGGAAATTGACCAATCTTGTTATATAACATATTTCGATAGAGAAGTCCGAGTGTGTATCTAATAGGTTGTCAACTATTTTAAAATGTATGTACTAATATGGTAGCACATCTATTTAGGGTTTTAAAATTAAACATTTGGAGGGTCCGAGAACTATCTAATAGAGAAGACCGAGTGTGTATCTAATAGGGTGTTAAAATAAAACATTTGGACCTTATTTAATTTGGAGAGTGAAGACTGATTATGTAATTTTGAATCCACTATGCTAGTGACATATTTTTCCTTTGCATGTCATATTACATACATTCACTTGAAGTTCTTACTGCGAGTAGGTGGATAATCACAAGTTATATATATAGTAACTTAATTAGGCACTAAAGATGTCCTATAACGTGTTACCGTAATGTTTGAAGTTTTAAATGAAACATCCATATATGGTGGTTTATATGTGAATTTTTATACGAAACAGTCATATATGTCGGTTTATATATAATATTAGCTTGTGAGTAGGTTTGCCTGTAATAGTATTGGTCTGCCATATATAAGTATCATCCCGAATTTGGTCTTTTTAGACATGCTACAAGATTAGTACATACATTTAAAAATACTTGACAACCTATTGAATACACATAGACTTCTCTATACAAATATGTAATATTTAAAGATTGTTCAATTTTCTACTAGCATTAATAATATAATAATGAAAATTATTCATGTGTGCAATTTTTATTTTCATGAATATAATCACCGTAATTCTATCTTGGTCGTGTGGACCATGGATGTTCATGTTTGCATGATCGCTAGCGGTTAATGAAGTTGGTCGCTAGGTTAGGCACGTTTGTACGCGAAGTTCGTTTGTCGCTTGGCTGATTACCGGTAAGAAAAGAGTGAATCGTTGGCCGCTTGGTATGTACAAACACCATGAACCGTTGGTCCCCTGCCTATACACCCAAGTAGCATGGCAGAGATTGGTTCTAAGTACAGGATGAGGGTGGCAGCAAGATCGGCCAGGATATGGGTGGGCGGAAGAAGTATGGATTAAACAAAAATTGATGAATCGCTTGGCACCAGAGGGGTCAAAATTTATGGTTGGGGTATAGCATGGGGGCAATCCTTTGCCATTAAGCTTGACTAGGCCACGTAAAAAAAATCAGCCAGGTCAGTTAATTTTTTCCCTACCAACTACCATGTTCCAACCATGGTATAGCTGGTCGATTGTTTTTCAGCGGACCCATCTTATTTAATCTTATTATAGTCCCCACTCGTGTCAAAATAAAAAATTCGAATCCTATTTAATTTGGAGGGTGAAGACTGATTATGTAATTTTAAACCCACCATGTTAGTGACATGTTTTTCCTTTGCATATCATATTACATACATTCACTTGAAGTTCCTACTGCGAGTAGGTGGATAATCACAAGTAGTCTACATAGTAACTTACCTAGGGACTAGAGATGTCATATAATGTGTTACCGTAATATGTGAATTTTTATATGAAACATTCATATATGATGGTTTATATATGAATTTTTATACGACACAGTCAGATATGTCGGTTTATATATTATATAACCTTTTGAGTGGGTTTGAATCTCGAGTTATCACTTGTTTGTATTAGTATTGGTCTTCCATATATAAGTATTATCATGATTTTTTTTTAGAAGTGCTAAATATTAGTACATACATTTAAAAATAGTTGACAACCTATTGACTACACTCAGACTTCTCTATCCAAATATGTAATATTTAAAGATTGGTCAAATTGCTCATAGCAATAAAAATATAATAATGGAAATTCTTCAAGTGTGCAATTTTTTTTTCATGAATATAATCACGGTAATTCTATCTTGGCCGTGTGGACCATGGATCTTCATTTTTGCATGATCGCTAACGGTTAATGAACTTGGTCGCTTGGTTAGGCACTTATGTACGCGAAGTTCACCGGTCGCCTGGATGATTATCGGCAAGAAGATAGTGAATCGCTGGACGCTTGCTATGTACGAACACCATGAACCATTAGTCCCGTGCCAATACACCCAAGTAGCATAGGAGAGATTGCTTTTAAGTATAGGATGCGGGCGGCAGCACGATCAGCCAGGATATGGGAGGGCAGCGGAAGTATGGATTAAACAAAAATTGATGAATTGCTTGGCAGCGGAGGGTCAAGATTTATGGTTGCAGTATAGCATGGGGGCAATTCTTTGCCATTAAGCTTGGCTAGGTCATGTCAAAAAAAATTCAGCCACATAGGTTCATTTTTTCCCTACCAACTATCATGTTCCAACGTAGCTGGTCGGTTGTTTTTCGGCCGACCTAGCTTTTTTAATCTTATTATAGTCCCCACTCGTGTCAAAATAAAACATTTGATCCTTATTTAATTTGGAGGTTAAAGATTGATTATGTAATTTTAAATCCACCATGTTAGTGACATGTTTTTCCTTTGCATATTATATTACATACATTCACTTGAAGTCCAAACCGCGATTTGGTGGATAATCACAATTAATATATATAGTAATTTAATTAGGGATAAAAGATGACATATAATGTGTTACCGTAATATGTAAATTTTTATATGAAACATTCATATATGGTGGTTTATATGTGAATTTTTATACGAAACAATCATATATGTCGGTTTATATATAATATTAGCTTGTGAGTGGGTTTCAATCTCGAGCTTTCACTTGCCTGTAATAGTATGTCGTCTGCCTGAATGTTCCACTTTTTTTAGACGTGCTTCAATATTAGTATATACATTTTAAAATAGTTGACAACCTATTACCTACACACTAGGACTTCTATATCGAAATATGTAATATGTCAAGATTGGTCAATTTGCTAATAGCATTAGAAATGTAATAATGCAAATTATTCATGAATGCAATTTTTATTTTCATGTATATCGTCACTGTGATTCTATCTTGACCATCCTGACCATGGATCTTCTTATTTGTATGATCTCTAATGGTTAATAAAGTTGGTCGCTAGGCTAGGCACGTATATACGCGAGGTTTGCGGTTGACTGGCTGATTACCGACTAGAAGTGAGCGAATCGCCGGACGCTTGCTATGTATGAAAACCACGTACCGTTGGTCCCCTGCCTATACACGCAAGTAGCATGGGATAGATTGGTTTTCATTATAGGATGGGGACGGCAACAAGATCGTCCAGGACATGGGAGGGCGGCGAAAGTATGGTTTAAACAAAAATTGATGAATCGCTTGGCACCGGAGGGGTCAGGATTTATGGTTGCAGTATAGCGTGAGGGCAATCCTTTGCCATTAAGCTCGGCTAGGTCATGTCAAAAAATAAAATCAGCCAGGTGATTCATTTTTTTCCACCAACTACAATGTTCCAACCATGGCATAGTTGGTCGCTTGTTTTTCAGCGGACCCAGCTTTTTAAATCTTATTGTAGCCCCCACTCTCGTCAAAATAAAACATTTAAACCTTATGTAAGTTGGAGGGTGAAGATTGATTACGTAATTTTAAATCCACCATGTTAGTGACATGTTTTTCCTTTGCATATCATATTACATAAATTCACTTGAAGTTCTTTCTGCGAGTTGGTGGATAATCTCAATTAACATATATAGTAATTTAATTAGTTACTAAATATGACAAATAATGTGTTACCGTAATATGTGAATTTTTATATGAAACATTCAAATATGGTAGTTTATATGTGAATATTTATACGAAACATTCATATATGTCGGTCTATATATAATATTAGCTTTTGAGTAGGTTTCAATCTAGAGCTATCACTTGCCTGTAATATTATTGGTCTGCCGTATATAACTATTATCCTGAATTTGTTTTTTAGACATGCTACAATATTAGTACATACATTTTAAAATAGTTGACAACCTATTGACTACACTCAGACTTCTCTATCCAAATATGTAATATTTCAAGATTGGTCAATTTTCTAATAGCATTAAAGATATAATAATGAAAATTATTCATGTGTGCAATTTTTATTTTCATGAATATAATCAGCGTAATTCTACCTTGGCCGTGTGGACCATAGATCTTCATTCTTTGCATGATCGCTAACGGTTAATGAAGTTAGTCGCTAGGCTAGGCACGTATATATGCGAAGTTCGCCCGTCGCCTGGCTAATTACCGGCAAGAAGAGAGAGAATCACTAGCCGATTGCTATGTACGAACACCATGAACCATGAACCGTTAGTCCCCTGTCTATGTACACCCAAGTAGCATGGGAGTGATTGCTTTTAAGTATTGTATGCGGGTGGCAGCAAGATCGGCCAGGACATGGGAGGGCGGAGAAAGTATGGATTAAAAAAATTGATGAATCGCTTGGCCCCGGAGGGGTCAAGACTTATGGTTAGAGTATAGCATGGGGAAATCCTTTGCCATTAAGCTCGGCTAGGTCATGTCCAAAAAAAAAATCAGCCTGGTCGGTTCATTTTCCCTAACAACTACCATGTTCCAACCATGGCATTGCTGGTCAGTTGTTTTCAGCAGACCCAGCTTTTCAAATCTTATGATAGCCCCCACCTGTGTCAAAATAAAACATTTGAACCTTATTTAATTTTGAGGGTGAAGACTGATTATGTAATTTTACATCCACCATGTTAGGGACATGATTTCCTTTGCATATCATATTACATACATTCACTTGAAGTTCTTGCTGCGAGTTGGTGGATAATCACAGTTAATATATATATATATAGTAATTTAATTTGGGATTAAAGATGACATATAATGTGTTACCGTAATATGTGAATTTTTATATGAAACATTCATATATGGGGGTTTATATGTGAATTTTTATACGAAACAGTCATATATGTTGGTTTATATATAATATTAGCTGGGTTTCAATCTTGAGCTATCATCACTTGCCTGTAATAGTATTGGTCTACCATATATAAGTATACATTTTAAAATTGTTGACAACCTATTGACTACACTTGGATTTCTCTATCCAAATATATATGTAAATTTCAAGATTGGTTAATTTGCTAATAGCATTAAAAATATAATAATGAAAATTATTCATGTGTGCAATTGTTATTTTCGTGAATATAATAACCGAAACTCTATCTTGGCCATGCAAACCATGGATCTTCATGTTTTCTAACGGTTAATTAAGTTGGTCGCTAGGTTAGGCACGTCTAGACGCGAGGTTCGCCAGTCACCTAGCTGATTACCCGCTAGAAGCCAGCGAATCGCCAACCGCTAGCTATGTACAAACACCATGAACCGTTGGTCCCCTGTGAGCGTACACCCAAGTAGCATGGGAGAGATCGGTTTTACTTATAGGAAGCGGGCGGCAGCAAGATCGGCCAGGACATGGGAGGGCGGAGGAAGTATGAATCCTCCATTATGTATTGATTAAAAAAATGGATGAATCACTTGGCGACGGAGAGTTCGAGATTTATGGTTCGAGTATAGCGTTGGGGCAATGCTTTGCCATTAAGCTCTGCTAGGTAAGTCAAAAAAATCAGGCAGGTCGCTCCATTTTTTCCTACCACCTACCATGTTCCAACCAGGGCATAGCTGGTCATTTGTTTTTCAGCGGACCAAGCTTTAAAAAATCTTATTATAGCCCTCACTCGTGTCAAAATAAAACATTTGAACCTTATTTAATTTGGAGGGTGAAGACTGATTATGTGATTTTATATCCACCATGTTAGTGACATGTTTTTCCTTTGCATACCATATTACATACATTCACTTGAAGTTATTACTGGGAGTGTGTGGATAATCACAATGAATAGATATAATAATTTAATTAGGGACTAAAGATGACATATAATGTGTTATCGTAATTTGTGAATTTTTATATGAAACAATCATATATGGTGGTTTATATATGTGTTTTTTTATACGAAATAATCATATATGTCGGTTTATATATAAAATATCAGCTTGTCACTTGCATGTAATAATAATCGTCTGCCATATATAAGTATTATATTGAATTTGTTTTCTAGACGTGGTGCGATATTAGTACATACATTTTAAAATAGTTAACAAGCTATTAACTACACTCGGACATTTCTATCCAAATATGTAATATTTCAAGATTGGTCAATTTGCTAATAGCATTAAAAATATAATAATGAAAATTATTCATGTGTGATTTTTTTTCATGAATATAATCACCGTAGTTCTATCTTTGCCGTGCGTACCACATGGATCTTCATGTTTGCAGGATCGCTAACAGTTAATGAAGTTGGTCGCCAAGCTAGACACGTATATAGGCAAGGGTCCTCTGGTTGCCTGGCTGATTACCGACAAGAAGCGAGCGAATCGCGGGCCGCTTGCTTTGTACAAACACCATTAACCGTTGATACCCTGCCTGCGTACCCCCATGTAGCATGAGAGAGATTGGTTTTAATTATACGAACCGTCCGGCAGCAAGATCGGCCAGGACATTGGATGGCGGAGGAAGTATGACTGTGGCATTGTGTATTGATTAATCAAAAATCGGTGAATCGTTTGGCAATGTTTTGCTATTAAGCTCGGCTAGGTCATGTATAAAAAAATCAGCCAGGTCCGTTCATTTTTTCCCCACCAACTACCGTGTTCCATCCAGGGCATAGCTGGTCGTACACGGTTGTTTTTGGCGGATCCAGCTTTTTGTACAATTTTTAAGGCTAGTCACAATGGAAAGTAACATACACTGGTAATATCACATTTCTCTATATTATGTTACGAGAACAGGGCAGAGGCCCAACGGTTAGGGGAGCAGTGGCTGACCCGGACAGGGACGAATTTCTGGAATTCTCACCAAGGAGCAATTCTACTATAAAAGTAAGCCCTGGGTGCTATTTCTGTTACCACCTTCACAATGGGTAGTAACTTATATGTGTTGTCATGCAAAAGTTTATTATTGCACTATAAACTCGTATCATCTTCATACGTGTGATGTTAGAGTAACTAGTTATGTTACTCCTTTTGCCTCCCTTTTCATTAATTAGCCTCCACATCATCTTTTTTACTTACGTGGCACTGGAGTTACTACCTATGTCACTCCCACTGTTACCAACCTAAAACTGCAAAGCTTAAATTACGGGAGTCAGTCCTAGACGTGAATTTATCAATATGTTCGAGGCGTGACTTTCTTAATATAAACAGTGTAAAAAATGTTACGTGAATAATATTTTCTATTAAACCCGAGTTGTAGAATTTAGATCTAACTATCATGATAATTTAGATGATTTGGCTCTCTATTTTGCTCCCGTATGCTGGAAAGAAAAAGCATATGCGGAATCACTTGGCATGAGATCACACTATTTTAATAAAATGAATGTAATCCACAAATATCAACCTGAGTGTAGTAGTAGAATATGAATTTATTTTGTATCCGAGCGTTTATTCCGAGAGAGTTGAAAACTCTATAGAAAAGAAAATTATTTTTTTGTGAATGATTTGGTTACTTATGCATTGTACTATATAGCGATCTATATGTTATTTGTCACACGTATATTAGCAAAACTATGTGTTGTCATGGGTCCGAGGGCATTTCAGCCAAATTTTGAGTCTATAGCCAGACAGATAGCTAAAATGCTAAATAGCGAAATTCAGAACAACGTCATGTGCTACACGACAGGTAAGGTTTCTGTGTACAGCAGCACAGGCAGCCACAGCCAGACAAAACAAAGAGCGTGTTCAGGGTATACGTGTTGTTACTAGTGTTGAATGCTTAAAGAACAATTGCATGGTTGGAGCGGGCCCAGTAGGTGGGCGATTATTTACTTGGGCTGTTGTGGATGTTGCCTTCTCCATTCGAATACAAATTAGCGATTCGCGCCGCGAAGTTCAAAGAAAATCCCCAAGTTAGAGAGGCGAGAGCTCCTATGGTGAGCCCTCCGTTCCTGACCGCGCTCACCACGCGATTCAGCTACAGCCTCATCTTCTTTTTCGGCCGCTTGCGTGACTTCTTCCGCAGGATCCTCGATGCCGCCAAATCTAGCAACCTCAAGGTCCGTTATGTTTATTTCTTCTTCTTCTTCCATTGACGTGTTGTGACGATGTTCCTATTGATAATCCGATAGGGTTACGCTCCCATTTGCTGTGGGTACGAGGATTTCTACTGGCGCCGCGTCCACCTCCGCATGCAGGTGAGCGATCAAGTTGGAACTCATATCACGTAATTTCTTGGACTATATTGACTTTGCTTAATCGGTGGGCAGGACTGCTTCGATCGCCCGGTTGCTAGTGCGCCGGATGCATGGGTGGATCTAGTCGACCGTCAGTCAAATGACCGTCACAAGACACTCCAGTATGTTTACCTCATATATGTTTAGTGTTTCCACGGTACAACAAAAGAGCTAATGCGGTCTGGTCTTCTTCGAATGCAATGCAGACGTACTGCTGAAACGTCCAGATGTCTTAACTTGGGGTCCTACAACTACCTTGGTTTTGCTGCAGCAGATGAGTACTGCACCCCTCGCGTGATTGAGTCGCTGAAAAAGTACTCTGCCAGTACTTGCAGTACCCGAGTTGACGGAGGTACGTACGTACTTTTTATTTGGGCACCACTAGTTCATGGCCGTAGGATTAGAAGTAGCTCGCCCATTTGATCTTAGGCACATCATTGCGTCTATTCATGTTTTTTTTTTTAAAGTGGGGATACCGAGACAATGCATCAAGTTGATGAATACGGCTTTTATATTAATAATAATTAGTATCATGATCGAAAGTAACAACACGCAGACTCAACACAGTTCACGAATTACAAAGAGTGGCTACATGAATCAGCCACCCGAAAATAGATGAAATGGTAACACTACACATTCGTCAGATGTCTAAAGCGAACCACTCTTGTCGAAGATAGACCGAATGATCGCCATCAACCGAGTTCATGTAGATTCCAAACGTCCTCGCTGGTGTTGCGGAAGAAGATGAGACCACATGTTTATCCAGTATGTGGTCTAATGAGCAACCTGCAAAAAGTCCCACCTCTCGCATTGTTAAAAATAATATCATTCCGACAATTCTAGATTGTCCAAAGAAAAGAACAAACGCCAATACAAATAGATTCTTTCGCATTCTTATTAACACCATCTAACCAATGACCAAACGTATTCGTAATACTATTCGGGGGATGGCGGGAGGGGGGGGGGGGCTAATACTAAAAATAAAATGGACAAGTCTCCAAATTTTCTAAGCGAAATCACAATTGATAAAAACATGTTGACCAGATTCATTTGTGTCACAAAAAACACATGTTTTACTACCTATCCATGTACGCTTAGCCAAATTATCTTTTGTTAGATCTTCTTTTCTATAAAGGAACCACGTAAAAATCTTAATTATCAACGAAACCTTTAGCTTCCAAATAATTTACATAAAAACCTAACATTTCCATTCATCATATGCCCATACATATATTTGACGAAAATCACACCCTATTCATGTGAATCATGGATTCATTTGCATGCATGCTTCCGCTGAAATCAGATACCGTAATGCATGTCTGTTTTATCCCTAGCTAGTTTAAACCAGAAACCTTTTCCTCGACAAGATAGGATTTGGCTTAGAGCAACATGGATGAGTGATCCCCAGAAATAAACAAAACTGAGAATTAAGCTCCATTAATTCAAAGAGTAGGTAAAAGAGCCATCTCCTGAAGATCAAGTTTTTCATGTCAAAATGGAGGGATTTAGAGCTAAGCAGCCACGAAAGCATAGCAGCGAACGAAAAAAGTAAATCTACCTACTTGTGTTTAACTTTTAAGAGGTTTTATGTAAGCTATAAGTGCATAAAATGCTAAGCTTTCGAGAGAATTTTGCAGATGGAGAACTGATGAACTGATGGGATCAAAAAATATGTTTCTAGTACTACTAAAAATTCGTCTAATGGAATCAGATTTTACTTCAATCCCAAATAGCTATAATAGCTTGATCTGAGATTGTCAAAATCATGCTTCTACCGACCAAATAACTTACTTTCTTCATCACTGAAATTTTCTTCGAATAAATGTAGCATGTACATATATAATGGGGTATTGCTCTTAAATATTATTTTAATATTGTCCATAGACCATGACCTATAGGACGGCTTTGAACAAAAAAAAATTCCTTAACATAAGTGATCGTTAGGAATGCTTCAAATGAATTCGTATGTGCTTCCAAGAAGATGACAGTTTACAACTACTAAATGCTCAATCTGCAACAAAATATAAATGTTTAAAATGGTAAAGGGCCACACACAAAGTATCCCTGCATACAAATCGTATCTTTGCATCCATTGTAAGTTGCACCTACAGATAATCAACTACTCCCTCCGTTCGGAATTAGATGAGTTGTGTTTGTCTAAATACAGATGTATCTATATACTAAAGAATGTCTAGATACATCCATATCTAGACAAACACAAGTCATCTAATTCCGAACGGAGGGAGTATGTGGGTGAGGACACGAGCACATCGTCGACGAATTAGGCCTTAGTCCTTACATTCCGCTAGTTGTCATCGTCTTCAAGATTTTTTCTACACCACCATGGCTACTGCAATTTACGTTGTTGCAACTGTCACGATGTGCATGCCCAAGATCGACCAAAAAGCCACTGACAACGTCAGATGGCCTCTGTTGAGCGTCGAGTCGTCATCACATCGCTGTTGTATGTTGTGCCTCCTGTCGATATCACAGACCTTGTGGCTCTTAATGCTGTGGAATTCCATGGACTTGGTGCAAACAAGATATAAATAAATTTTAACAACAAGATATAAATTCAAACTACAATGATGCTTTAGAACATAAAACGAGTTGTAACCATATAATTTTCATGCATGTATTTAGGATACATTGAGAAATTAAAGGTAGGTAGCTTAGAAATCTGGAGACACGGGGTGGTTAGTGGTGAAGACATTTTTGTTCTTACTCGAAGCATGGATGGTAAATTAGTTATGTCACAAGTCTTGTCGCGTGTCGGAACGCGGACAGCGGCGGAGAGCTCGGCTCCAACCCCTCGATTTTTTCGGCTATGGGATGGGTGATCTCTACTCAGGGGATGGAAAAGTCGGAGGAGGATGGCCTTCAACAAAATGGCACACGAACATGATTTTTACCTAGGTTCATGCAATCCGGAGATGTAAACCCCCTTTTCCCGCTTGTTCGGTCTGGAATGATAGTGAGGATGGTGCGTACAAGGTTGGATTCTCCCTCCTTCCGGGTAGAGGCTTCAGAGGTGGAAAAGTGTCTAAATCTGTGTATATCTCTCTTAATAGTCTCGGTCCTTCTTTTATATCAAAGTGGTAGCCACAACCGTCTATGTGCATGGGATACACCTATCCTTGGTCACGCCACCGAGCCGATGTGGTGGCGGTGAAGAGTGGTAGATGTTGTGATATCGTGCGTCCACTCGGACGCATTCCTAGCCCGTGCCTTGTTGGGACATGCGGGCTATCTTGTCAAGCACATCGCCCTCCTCCTATGGTGTGGGTCGATCGGTGGTTCCAGCGTGGGATTCGTCTCCCCATGGATGAGTGTGCCTGCATAAAATAAGCACCTGGTAGAACCACTAGTAGAAAACTGCCTTTCTATGGAAGTCTTTCTGTGGCGCACCAGACAACCATGCGCCACAGAAATTAAAATTTGTGCGCCACAGAAAAGACTAGGGTGCGCCACAAAAACTAGGTGGGGCCCGCCCCAATCATTGCCCTCAAACATTTATGTGACGCATGTGTATTGGTGCGTCACAGAAATGTCATATTATGTGGCGCATGTGTATTGGTGTTGTGTATTGATGCGCCACACAATATGACATTTCTGTTTTTTTCCTCTCCACCCCCACCCCACCCCCCCCCCCCCCCCGGGATCGCCTTTCTAGTTTAGCCACGGGAGAGTTTCAGGTCTAAAAATCATCAAAAAAAAATCCTTATAGATGCACGGAGAGTTTAAGGTCTACTTTTCTTATCAAAATTTGAAAAATGAATTTCGACTTTCTGAGCAAAAGTTCGTTAAAAAAAGTAAAATCTTTCTAACTTTTGCATACGATGTCGGAATTTAAAGTTCAATATATAAAAAAAACTAGAGAAAATAAGGAACTCAACCTCACTGGCCTTCGGTATGTGAGATTTTTTAGATTCTCCAAAGCCCAAAGGGAAAAAAAGTTATTTCGATTAGAAGATTTTCTCCTACAAAAAAAAATTGGAAAAAAAATTCTGTGCTGCATGGGTGATGAGTGCGCCACAGAATAGTTGGGCGGGATTCGAAATTTGAATCCCGCCCAACAACCCCCCTTTATCTCATTTCACTTCCTTCTCCTCCACTTCTCCTCTCCCATTTCTCCTTCCCTCCTTTCTCTCTCACTTCCTTCTCCTCCACTTCTGCTCTCACATTTCTCCTTCTCTCCTTTCTCTCTCACTTCCTTCTCCTCCACTTCTCCTCTCCCCTTCTCTCCTCTACCTCTACTTCAACTCTACCCCGGCGATCTCCTCCTCCTGCACCACCTCCGGCGACCTTCTCCTCCACCTCCGGCGACCTCCTCCTCCACCACCACCTCTGACGACCTCCTCCAACTCCACCAATTTCGGTGACCTCCTCCTCCGCCACCTCTGGCGACCTTCTCCACCTCCACCACCTCTAGCAACCTCCTCCTCCTCCACCACCTCCGGCGACCATCTCCTCCTCCTACTCCACCATCTCGGGTGACCCCCATCCTCCACCCACAACCGACCAAGCCACCTAAGGCAATGGCCACGGGTAACACAGATCCCACCATCAAAAATTTCGAAATTCCGGCGGCCAGATCCGTTTTTTTTTATCCCAAAAAAATTTGGTGGCGCATGGTGGTGGGTGCGCCACAGAAATATTTCAAAACAAAAATTCTGTGGCACATGGTGGTGGGTGCGCCATAGAAATGTCGTCACAAGAATTTCTGTGGCGCACGGAAGGGGTGCGCCACAAAATTATATTTTAGTCGCGTAAATTCTGTGGCGCACCTAACAAAATTGGGGGTGCGCCACAAAATTGTTTTTTGGTA
This sequence comes from Alopecurus myosuroides, assembly GCA_028641055.1. Taxonomy (NCBI): domain Eukaryota; kingdom Viridiplantae; phylum Streptophyta; class Magnoliopsida; order Poales; family Poaceae; genus Alopecurus; species Alopecurus myosuroides. The sequence goes on from CM054063.1 coordinate 29,069,626, forward strand.
CGCCACAGATAGAGGTTGTTGTACTAGTGAACGTACCTTTCTTGACGACGGGGGAAGCTCAGGCTTTCCTAGGAAGCATGTCATCGGCTGATTTCCCGTGATAGCAGCGCGGGCCCGCACGGCCAGTCATAAGGGACACCCCTAGGGACAGTGTATCGACAATGTTAGGTAATGAAACATATAGAGTTAGAACGGAAGTATAGCAAGATATTAGTTTTGAGCAATAATGAAAAACTATTAGTTTAGCAATGAAGCATGTAAGGTAGGTAGTGGCTAGAGGTTGAATAGTTGAAGATTTAATTGTATCGTAATGAAACATCTAGTTTTAAGGAAGAATCATCATAAGTGACTGTGTGCAGCAACACAAATAAAGATGGACATATTCCATGGTATTATTTGAATACTTGCACGATATTATTCGCACGAGAACGAATCCGGCACATATTGTCAAGGTTGAGTTGCACTACAGCATAATAGATGGATGTGAGTAGAAAATCTAGTTCAATATCAGGCGGAGTTAATTTTATTCTATCCCTACATAACTAGTACCACGATTTAGATTTCTTCCCTTCTATTTTGTTTTTGAAAAATCTACTTAATTAGCGGTTCAGTAAGGGATGTAGGTTAACTCATTTTTCTATGCATGATCTTAGGAACTACCAAGCTCCACACAGAGCTTGAGGAGTTGGTGGCACGATTTGTTGGCAAGCCCGCGGCTATTGTTTTTGGTATGGGCTATGTCACAAACTCTGCGATCATTCCTGCTTTGATTGGGAAGGTATATATGTGGCGAGGCCATTTTGTTCTCTCTTCTTGCGATATATGATGGATTTAATGTGTATTGTGATAATTATTTCAGGGGGGACTGATAGTTAGTGATTCGCTGAACCATAATTCAATTGTGAATGGATCTAGATTTTCAGGGGCTACAATCAAGGTTTTCAAACATAACAGTAAGCTTCGTAACAACTCAATGATTTCTTTTCTTTGTGGAATCATTTAGTAGAACTTCATGTCATATATATAGGCATGTAATTTAATGTTTCCGCTATTTTCTTCCAGACCCTGCACATTTGGAACATGTGCTGAGGGAGCAGATTGCAGGGGGGAAAAATTCCACACACAAGCCGTGGAAGAAGATAATTGTGATCGTGGAGGGAATTTATAGCATGGAAGGGGAGATGTGCAACCTCCCTGGGATTATGGCTGTCTGCAAGAAGTATAAGGTTTTTGAATTGTGTATACTGATCTACCGCTTCTGTATCTTTCCTTGGGACACTCTACATCATATAGGGTTACTCCCAAACAGAGAATATTTGTTAACGACAAACTTCTACCTATGTATGTATATTGGAGTATTAACTCGAGTGGAGTTCTTAAACATATTAACATATATATAGGCTTACACATATTTAGACGAGGCACATAGTATTGGAGCCATGGGAAAGACCGGGAGAGGTGTATGTGAAGCAATGGGAGTGGATCCAGCTGATGTTGATATTATGATGGGAACATTTACAAAATCATTTGGATCGTGTGGAGGTTACATTGCAGCATCAAAAGTATTCACAAGATCCTTACTAGTTCTCGACTGAACATGTATATATTTGATAAATCTTATCTCTAGGTCGTTCATTGTTTTTTTTGTAGGAGATCATACACCATCTCAAGCAAGTATGCCCAGCCCACATATATGCCACATCCATCTCACCTCCAGCAGCCCAGCAGGTCATCTCGGCAATGAAGGTCATCCTTGGGGAGGATGGATCTAACAGAGGTACATACCCTCTGAATGAAGAAATATCTTCTGTGTGTCCGTCTTGTGTTGATGAAATTCCTAATATAGTCTTTGCTCTAAATAGGAGCTAAGAAACTTGCTCAGATTCGGGAGAACGGCAATTTTTTCCGCTTGGAGCTAAAGAAAATGGGTTTTGAGGTGCTAGGAGATAATGACTCACCTGTTATGCCGATAATGCTTTACAACCCAGCTAAAATGCCTGCATTCTCAAGGGAGTGCTTGAGGAAAAATGTGAGTTTTCGCACAATAAACCAATATTGTCAAAATGTGAGTTTTGTTATAACTAGTCAAGTTTGACTTCGTTTTTACTAATATGTCATGTTGCGTAATTTAGGTTGCTGTTTGTACTATTGCATATCCTGCTACGCCACTACTACTTGCCAGAGCTAGGATATGTATCTCAGCTTCCCATACCAGGGAGGATCTTATAAGAGCTTTGGAGGTAATGTCCACACTCCAAACATGCAACTTGTTCACACTAATCACATGAGTATAATGGATATGATACATTAATAGTATGAGACTTATGTATCATGTTATGCACTGACGTGTTAAATTTGATACAAATAATTTAGGTTATCAGCAAAGTTGGTGATCTTGTGGGAGTCAAGTACTGCCCAGTTCAGAAACAAGAGACTGCATCTGTTAAAAAACTTAAGAAGCTCCAGTGAGAAGTGAGAAGAGACAAGTGTATGTTTGCTGATTCTATGCAAGATCTACCACCTCTGTTGGACCCTTCACTCTTCATATACTTTTGAAGCAGTTTGAGTCATGTATAAATCATGATATCAATGTGTAAATCTAATAATGGAACCTTTGTGGCATCACTATCTTATCCCCCCCCCCACACACACAATGGCGAATTCATTGATGTATATTGCAGTACAATTGCTAATAAGACGATGTGGCACACCAGTTGATAAAGATAGTTCATATCAATATCATGCTCTATAACATTATCATAGCACATAGAACCATAAAAACTAATAAAAAATAAACCTTGTACATACACCCCCATACGCCCCCATCAGTCCCCAAACTTTGCGAACCGTGACTAAAGGGGTTTTAGTCCCGGTTCGGGAGGAGACCCGCGACTGAAGGTCATGCGTCGCGGGTTGGGAAGCGCGTGGAGGGCTTTAATTCCGGTTGGCCTGGCCACCCGCGACTAATGATCCATTCTGCTGGCCTCCCTGTCTTTAGTCCCGGTTGGCCTGGTCACCCGCGACTAAAGATACAAACTGCTCGCCTCCCGCGCGGCGGTTTTATTTTGCGAGCGAGAGGCAGAAGGCCATTGCTACAGTGCGCACCCGACAATCTCTGTTTCTTCTTCCTCTCTTCTCTTCTTCCTCTCTTCTTCCTCCACCAAGCACCCATGGGTTCTCAAGTTTGGAACCTTCTCCGTGTGGCCACACCATGCCGCAAGAGTCTCGACGTGGCCTACACCAATATGTGCAGGAGTATGTAATGGATATATTATTATGTAATGGATATTATTTCTATATTAATTCCTAGCTATATTATTTCTATATTATGTCAAACACACATTTCAAAACAAACAAACAAAAACACATCAAGAAAACAAACAAAAACACATCAAGAAAACAAAACAGAAAAACTACCGTTTCTATATATCTGTTCACCAAAAACTACTGTTTCTATATCTGTTCACCAAAAATAAATCTAGAGGTCCAAAAATTAATCTAAGCCAGGAAAACATAGATCTAGTCAATACCAAACTCATCCAGTTGGATTTACTTCAAAATACATTTTTTAACTCATTCTAAAAATAATAGAAGAGCCTACTGGTCTTTTATTAAAAAGGATGGTATTTTCATTTGGTTGTTGACCTTGATGTGAGGCTAAGTGCTATGGATAGATCTTTTCAATATCTATCCAGAACATTTTAGTTTGTCCATTTTGGTTATGTATTTTAAAAGTTAGGTTCAAATCATTCTCACAGATAGTCATTGCCAAAACAGTTCTTGTGTCCAAAATAATAGTCGAAACTTGGATCTACAAATTTTATATGGTTTAGATTTCATATGGTTTGGTTCATGAATTTTATCAGATTTTATTTTGCATTTAGGAAAGTGGAAAATGAATTAGTTTTATTTTCCTAATTTTTTTGATATATTATTTGTATTTTTATGTTTTTAAAATGTATTAGTTTTATTTTTCTGAATATTTTGATATATTATTTATATTTTTAAGATTTTAAAATGAATTAGCTTTATTTTTCTGAATATTTTGATATATTAATAGTATTTTTAAGGTTTTAAAATGAATTAGTTTTATTTTTCTGAATATTTTTTAGAAATAATACAAATTAAAAAGTTAATATTTATTTATTTATTCAAAATTATTAATTACATCATTACTTTTGTTTATTAAAAGATTTATTTGAAATTCAGACAATAAAGAAATGTGGCATCGACCAACATGTTAATAGGATTGATATGATACTAGTATCACATACATGCGTGTGAAACACTTGGATGCGGGACGGGATGGAACTCGGAAGTTAAGCGTGAGTGCTAGAGTAGTGGGAGGATGGGTGACTGAGCGGGAAGTTTGACCACGAGTAAAAATTTGACTAGAGATAATTGTAGTTAGACACTAACAAATAATAAAAATTCTGAAAAAAAAGGAGTGAAAAAAAGGGAGTGAAAAAAGGGAGTGAAAAATAATTAGAAACCCAAATGAATCAAAGAAATAACGAAATAGCATGTAGTCCCGGTTCGTGTGGCCAACCGGGACTAAAGGTCCTCCGCCCCCGGCGCACGCCACCCGCCGACGTGGACGGGTTTTTAGCCGCGGTTCGTAAGAGGGGGCGACTAAAGGGGAGGGGGGGCTTTAGTCGCGCCTATTTAGTCCCGGTTGCGCGGATGGGATTAATGGCCTTTGCGAACCGGGACTATAGGCCTATTTTCTACGAGTGATAGTTTGCATAAAGATTTTACTAGCACATTCGTCCGTGCGTTGCAACTAGTGAAACATATGTGCATCCGAGGTGTTCAAAGTAAATTGAACCTAAAAGAGATGTCTTAGAAACAAGAATATATTATCATGAGTTCTATTACTTCTAGATAAACTAAGCTTACCGTTTCTTGATGTGATTCACATAGTTAATTGTTTTGCTAGGTCAAAGAAACATTACCACCATGTAGAAAATAAATATTTTTGACGTAACTCGCTGCATTTCCACGTACGCGGGTATTCAGAAGTCCAAGAAATAATTTGGCAAGATTAATGCAACATTATGTCATCACGGTCTCCGATATACTACTACAAATATGTTTTATTCGGTTCTTTCATGTCCTACAGAACAAGTTATATCAAACTTTTGCTGACAAATATTTGTAGAACACCAAGTAAATACTTACAAAATTCTAAATTATCTGAGAAATAATATAAAAATCAGATACTACCTCCGTTTTTATATACACTTCTACTATCTCAATTCCTATATACCAAGAAAACAAAACCAACTATTAAATAACACAAATAACCATGTGAAAACCTATTGTGTTCCGTGCTAATTAAACATAGTGTATGTCATGCCTGTTTCTCTATGGTTGCATGCAACATTCATATTAATGAGCACCACTATATGAGATACAATTATAACTAATTCTTCTTGGCAAGAGATTGTGGCCTTGTATAGATAGAATTAGAATTTTTATAGTGACATTGTATACAAAGACAGAGGAGTACAGTGAATGATAATTATTTTAAGCAGCTTCAGTAAACTGAATTGCGTCATAGTAAAATATTGCATCGTGAAAACATGGTCAATTAGATATTTTAGCGAATGCATTAACAACACTTTGTAGAGTAATTTACCTAGTAGATCGATTATATAAACAGTAATACTTGCAAATAGCTGCATCTAGGTCTAGATGTACCAACCTGCGCAATTAAGGGAAGAGAGATATAATAGAAATTGGCTCTCCAGGCGGTTGGCTAGAATACTTATGCGGTCTCTACGACATGCCATTCTTTGGAAATCGATACTTTAGGCAGAGTCGAGAAGAAGGCACCAAGCCGAGGCGATCGTACAATGTCATGCGATCATTATGCTGCTAATCGCTTCAAACCGAGTGGCCTTGCTGTCATAGAAGACCGGTGCGGAGTATCTCATATGCGGTGGAGGACCAATGATGGGACGGAGGAGCAGTAGCTTTGGCCTGGACAAGAAGACCGAGATAGGGGCAGTGGTGCTAGTCGGGCGCCCCGATCGATCTCTGGCGCCGGGAGTTGAGCCACGCGACACAGCTGACGGGATCGCAGTCGGAAGACGACAATCGGGCGACGAAGCCCAGTTCTCCAAGACCGGATCTCTCGGGTGGAAGCAAGATGCTTCCACCTCCCATCCCGCTGGTGTATGCCGCGGTCTCTTTTTGGTGCCACCAATCGCTCGTGTTAATCATATGGTCGTTGTTTGGTAGCGCACGCGCGCTTCAAAATTTCGGGACGTACACTTCCAGAAAAGGAAAGAATCCCCCCCCCCCATCCCACCCTCCACACATGATAACCAGCTAAAAAGAACAATCTATTTGTAACATGGACGTTACCACTCGTACCAGTTCACAAATCCTCCGAGCATACAAGAAATTTATGCAAGGACCAGTGGGGCTTATTTTTTGAATCCACTCAGTGACCAACCTGTCGTTATTATGTGAGCAAATCATGTTTATTCTGCAAAAAACATTGTCATTTGAGAATTAAGATACATAGTTTCTATTATAAAAAAAGTAAATTCCTAAATAAAAAAGCAAGTTTTTTTTTACTTTGAACTTACTTTTGGGATTGAAAAGAATGTTTATAATACAAATATACTTTAAAAAAAATTATCAGAGTGTGTTCACATGGGGTCTACTTTCGAAGATATCAACACTATGGTGACACCCAATTTTAATTTGAAAGTTTAGTTTGAAAGTTATGATTTTTTAAAAAAAATTGGAATATATTTGCATGTGGCCGATAAGTTGGGGATGCATGCATAAACGACAGGAATTGTGCATGACCAGCAGCCAAAATCAGGTTCGCTTATTCGGACAGCCGAATCTTGTACTATATGATTGTCACAAAGCAACCTTGTGCTATAAGCTTGCTTTTCTGTATAACTTCAATCTTGTAATACAAAATTTCACGCAAAGGAAAGCGCACGCGCGAGTATTTTTCAGACTCCCTCCATTCTCACATATTTGAAAACCAGTCTCCCCTCGTTCTCACATTCTCACATATTGTTCATGCTAGTGGTAGAAAAGCAAGCATCACTAGTAGAAACCACACCTTTCATCTAGAGCCAAAATAGGCATTATTCACGGTTGCACCACAAAACGGGACCAATGCTATGCATTCGTCCCGGTTCGTGCGGCCGGGGCAGCGTATATCCCCCCAGGGGAATTGGTCCCGGTTGTTTAGGGGCCATTCGTCCCTGTTCTTGGCAAGAACCGGGACTAATGCCTCGCAACACGCCACGTGGCATGGCAAAGGCATTGGTCTCGGTTCATGCCACAAACCGGGACGAATGCCCCCTTGCCTATATATACTGCCTTCCAGCCCTCCTTCGCTCTGTTTTTTTTTTGCTAGGAGGAGTGAGAGAGGTGGGTGCTAGTGTGTGTTATTTTACTATGCACACGAGGTGTTCGACAAAATACCCAAGCAACTCTTAAGTTCACAGAAAATGGTATCTTTGACCGAGGTTAGCAAACTTATCCTTTTCATCTGTAATTGATACAAAAAAAGTTATATTTGTCGATGTACTATGGTCATTTCGCTATTTAAGATGTTATTGTAATGTTTTTTGATAAACTTAATTATACGATGCAGATGGATGCACGACAGCGATGGTTGTACGATGACCGACGCACTTCCGAGTATGGGGCAGGCCTGGATGAATATCTCGGTGTAGCCCAGGCTCACAAAGAGAATGGCTTTATGTGCTGCCCATGTGTTGACTGTCAGAACGTCAGGAAGCACTCTTCCTTGAGAGTCCTTCATGGCCACTTGCTTCAGAGAGATTTCATGCCCAACTATAATTGTTGGACCAAACATGGAGAAAGAGGGGTTGTGATGGAAGACAATGAAGAAGAAGAAGAAGACGATCCTATGTTCCATGAATACAGTGATACTGCAATGGAAGACAATGCATAAGAAGGAGATGATCAAGAATGGGCATCAGATGAGCCCGATGATGATCTTGGTCTAGTTATTGCTGATGCAAGGGAAGACTGCGAAAGTGAATTGGAGAGATTGAAGTTGGAGGGCATGTTAGATAATCACAAAAAGTTGTTGTACCCAAATTGCAAAGATGGCAGCACAAAACTCGGTACCACACTGGAGTTGTTGAAATGGAAGGCCCAGAAAGGTGTGACTGACAAGGCATTTGAGAGTTTACTTAAAATAATGAAGCCAAAACTTCCAAAGGATAACGAATTGTCTGACAGTACGTACGAAGCAAAGAAGGCTCTCTTCCCTCTACGATTAGATGTCCAGAAGATACATGCATGCATTAATGACTGCATCCTCTACCGCCGTGAGAAGTACAAGAATTTGGATAAATGCCCGCTATGCACTGCACTGCGGTATAAGATCATACCAAATGACTCTAGCGTTGTTGACGGCGAGCCCCCCCCCCCCCCCCCCCGTAAGAGGGTTCCTGCAAAGGTGATGTGGTATGCTCCTATAATTCCACGGTTAAAACGACTGTTTAGAAACAAACAACATGCCAGGTTATTGCGATGGCAGAAAGAAGATCGTAAGAAAGACGGAAAGTTGAGACACCCCGTTGATGGGTCGCAGTGGAAAAAAATCGAGAGAGACTTCCCGGACTTTACAGGAGAGGCAAGAAACTTATGGCTTGGTCTAAGTACAGATGGATTTAATCGTTTCGGGGAGCAGAGCTCCGGTCATAACACCTGACTTGGTTGTGCATGAAGCGCAAGTTCATTATGATGTCAGTGCTCATCCAAGGTCCGAGGAAACCCGGCAACGACATTGATGTGTACCTAAGGCCATAAGTGGAAGAACTCTTACAGTTGTGGGGAAAACCAGGTGTACGTGTGTGGGATGAGAACGAACAAAAGCCATTTGACCTACGGATGTTGCTTTTCGTAACCATCAATGATTGGCTGTAACATCCCAAGTATGAAAACATCCATTAGAATGTTTGCTCTCTATTATTTTATGTTTAGCATCATGACAACATGTTCATTGCATTTGTTTTGCTCTGTTTTCCATTTGTTTTCCATTTGTTTTCCTTTGTTTTCCTTTGTTTTCTATTTGAATTTCAAACCAAATTTTAAACCTTTTGTTTCATACTTGTGATGTTACAATTTTCCAAATGAATATTCAAATCAAAACAATTGTTTGTTTCCATTAAAGTTGTGATTTCAAAACTATTGATTTGTTTCTATCACTAATTCATCTAATACCAAACCATTTTAAAATTCAATTAATTCTCCAAACATTCTCCAAACAGCAACCCTTTTGAAAATTATGAAAATGACAAAACACTTCCATCATTTGTTTCCATTAAACCATGAGGTTCAAACTATTTAAAATTATGGCTTTCAGTAACTCACTTAACTCAAATTTCATTCAAAATTCAATTGCATTTTACAAACAGCAACCATTTTTTAAATTATGAAACTTACAAACCCAATCAATTACTTGTTTCAAATAACCTTGAATTTAAAACTTTTAAGTTGCTTAATTCAAATTAATCAATTAATATTAAAATCCCATCAAATTTCAAACAAATTCCAAACAGCAATATATTTGAACTTTTGGAAAAACTAAACTTTGCAATGTGCTGTTACAATAAATACTTGTTACAAATTTTCCTAATTTTTCTAACCCTAAAACTCATTCTATTCTTTCCTATTCAAACCTGCAAAAAAAAAAAAATAGAACAAAAAATAAAATAAAATAACAACCAAAGGGAGAGAGGGGCAGGCCGGCAGGCCCAGCCCACCATCTCTTCCCCCTCTGGCCTGGTACCCCCTCCCCGTTTCTTCAACCTCGTACGGCTGCGCATCCAAGACTCCCACGTCGACAGAGAAGCAGAAGAACGGCCATCATCGTCTCCTCCCCCCCTATAAACCCTAACCCGAGCATCTCCCTCTGCCCTAATGCCCTAGCTCCCTCCTTCTGCCTCTCCCCGCCTCCATTTTCTCTCTCTCCCTCGCTGCTCTGCACCTCTGTTCTCTGAACCTCACAGAAAGCACCACCGCCACCGACCCCAACCCCGGCGATCGCCGCCGATTGGGCCACCTCCAGGGCTGGCTAACCGCGGGAATGGATTCCCCGCGGCTCCCTCTTTCTCATCCACCCCTCAGCACGGACTGGGAGGGCCCGGAGCACCGCCGCCATCCTCTCCTCGCCGCCGGCCGCCTCCCTGCACCGTCCTCTGCTTCCCACGGTGAGCTTTCCCCTCGCCTCTCTCCTTCCCTCCTCTTTGCACTTGCGCAGCACCAGCACACCCGCGAACCCGCAGCACCACACGGCCACCGCGCGCGACCACGGCGAACCGCAGCGGCGAGTCGCTGCCGCCGGCCGTTTTCCTCCGTCAGGGTTCAGTAAACGAACCTGCAAAAACAAAGTTCAGTTAGCAGTTAACTGAAGCATATCCCCCCGAGTTCCCCGTACCTGTCACGAAGCAACAGCACACCCCATTGGCAGCACCCCTTGCGCGCACAGCAGAGGTGGTGGGATCGAATCCCACCCCCCGCGCAAAACCCCACCTTTTTCCAATTATTTTTCCAGGCCCAGCATAACTTGCTAAATCACAGACGGGTCCCTGCCAGTTCTCTTCTAGGTCCTTGTAATAATTTCTAAATCCCTGGATATTAATTAAATTGGCAGATTACACCCTAATCTTGTAAATTGCTTAAATAATTCATTTTAACTCCAATTTCAACATTTTAAATATGTTTTCAATACAAAATTAAATTCTCTACCCAAATATAAATTTTGTTTACTGTTTTGAATAATTTAAATTGGTGAAATATTTGAATCCTTGTTTAATTCACTTAATTTTGCAAACTTCACAACTTGGGCATAATAATTCCAAATTCAACAAACTAAATATGTTTTCCATCCCATTTTTCATGAACTTTGCAAATATCAACTTTGTTTGCTGTTTTGAATAATTTAAATTGCTGAAAATAACTGTTTCTTGATTAATGCATTTAAAATTGCCAAATTAATAACTTGCTCAATTTAAATCCATTTTCAACAAATAAAATATGTTTTCCATGCTAAATTGAACCACCTTTCCGAACATAAACTTTGATTCATGTTTTGAATAATTAAAATTGGTTAAATAATTTAAACCTTGTTTAAATCATTTAATATTGTTAAATTCATAACTTGGTCAAATTAAATCCTTTTTGAACATATAAAATATGTTTTCAAACCAGAAAAACATAATCTTTTCAAATATGAATTTTATTTAATGCTTTGAACCAATAAAATTCAAATAATATTAATACTTGTTTAAATTCATTTAAATCTTGTTTAAAATTGTTTAATTCATAATTAATTCATTCTAATTCCTTTTTCAATAATTGAAACATGTATTCCACCTAAAATTTTATGTTCTTTCCAAATATGAACTTTGTTACCTTTTTTTGAACAATTAAAATTGGTAAAAACAACAAATGCTTGTGTAACACCTTTAAGGAACCAAAATTTCCTAACTTAATAAATAAAATTCCAAACTTGGTAAACCTTATTTCAAATTGTTTCTATTGTTGTTATTTTTCTGGTTTCCTCATCCATGCATCATGCTAATCCACTTTCACCTGTTGATTAGTTGTAAAACAATTATTCCAACCTTAATTCATGGGCTTTTCATATGCAACTCAAATTGCATGTGGGTCCATTTAATCATGTTATGTTACCATGTCAACTAGTTTATTTTGATGCATCAATTAATTGGTCATGCATCATCCCATGTTTGTGCATTATGCCATGTTATTGATTGTTTGTCTCTCTGCGTTGTTTGTTTGCTTCTTCTCGAATAGACGACAACGTTGAGACAGACGATACTTACGACACCCATTCTGAGGATCTAGCTCAGTACCAGGCTGCTGAGTTTGCAGGCAAGTATTCACTCACATGAACCATTGTGTTCCTTTCCACATTGGCTACCGATACTTTCCGTTGTCTATTCTGCTAGCCCTATGAATCGTTGCTTCTGTCCCGATCCTATCACATGTTATCCTTTAACCCTGATATAGCCTCACCTCCATACCTATCACCCCGTTGCTTGTTGCCCGTGTCTTACTAGCATGCTTAGGGTTATTTTGCTCGGGTCTGTTGTCCGTTACTTTCTGTTACTATATCATTATGTTCTGGGGCTCGATGTTAAACAATCAACCTGTTAATGTTTTGGTTAATAATAACTTCATGATAAGGCACCGGCAGGAGGCCCGGCGTGGTTTTGAAGCCTGCTAGTGTCGACCCTAATTAGGAAAAGGGTCTTGTCTACTGATCCATGATGAGCGCACTAACCGCATGTGGGAAGCGTGTATGGGCGCCCCCCTCAATTTGATTCGATTCGCATCTCGTCCAAATCGCCTCATTTAGTTCGGGTTTTCCATTTGCCGCATGCATATGCAGGTGCGAATCCTTGGCGCCAGGGTGGAACTTTTGTAGTCGGCATTTAGGGAGACACGTTCTTAGAGTGCTATGAGGGTCCCCTTTTCTTCGTGGGGCTTGATTAGCCGTGCGCTCAATTGCACGGGGTTCTTTGGGCTTGATGCGAAGAAGAGTTGAGTTGTGTTGAGTGCCCCGCTTGGTGGAAAGGCCATTCCATCTGGCGGGTTATTCTTACGTGTACGGCCAAATTGGTGCACCCCTGCAGGGTAAATCTTCTCGAGAAGCCGTGTTTTCCGCGGTTATGGATGACTTGGTGAAAGTACTGGCTAACAAGTACTCATAACAACTTACACCTAACTAATAATAACTTGACTAGTAATAGTCTTATTGACACAATAACTTGAACCATCATTAATCCAACTGTGTGAGTTATCCTCGGATTGCTTCTTTGGATAAGGGGCGAGATCCAGGACGGGTTTGTTTGGTGTTAGTTATTAGTTGGTTACGATACGCTATCTTATCTCCTTTCTGTTAGCCGGAAGTTGTAGAACGCATCTGTAGTTGGTTAGGTGCAGCCAGCTGCCGCATCTTTTGTATCACCCCTTTCTTCCGTTGTACCCAAAGCATATGTGCTTGGTGTGGACGGGTACACTTTGGTGAACTGTGAGTCTTGCTTGCCAGTACGTCTATGTACTGACCCCTTTGGGCTATGGTTTCCGCAGACCATGTTTCCGAGGATCCCCATGGTGGCTACTACGTGGAGTATGACGAGGCTGCTGACGAGTAGATAGCGGACCCGGGCAGGATCCGAGACTTCGTGGATGGGCTCCGTCTTTTCGTTTCCGGCCTCTTAGGCCTAATTGGATCTTGTCTGTACTCAGACACTTTGGATGCTTCCGCTGTGATGTAATGATGAATTGTTGGGACATGTGTCCTCTGGATGATTGTATTTGCTATGTCTGCTCTAGTGAGAGCTATTTGCAACTTATTTCAATCTTTTGTGTCTTAGAGATCTGTTCTGATATCACTTGTTCAAATGCCGTTGACGTACCATGTGTGTATGTTTTGAAGTACGTCAATGGAAGTATCTGGATTTCTATGGGATGGTTTGCGCAGACGATGAATAGTAGAGAATGGTTGTCACACGTTTACGTGTTGGCCTACTCATATTGAGATGCGGGTGCCGGTATGCCCCGTAAGCCATTTATCTACTGTTTAATGGACTGTGAGTATCCCCTAGAAGTCCGGGTGCGACATTGGCCTGGTCTTAGTAACATTTTCGGACATACATACAAGGGATACAATGCATGCACGCATTGTTTAGATAAGACTGATAGTGTATATTTGGTTAATGTAAGAAGGTTGTATGCCTGGTGCATCATAGATTTCTTCCGATCAAGCATCCCGTAAGAAAGAAAGGAGGCAAGAATTTTAGAGGTGAGGCAGATACCCGGAAGAAGCCTGACCTCTGTAGTGCTAATGATGTATTTGATATGGTCAAGGACCTAAATGTAATATTTGGGAAGGGTGATGGCAGCCAACCTGTTCCGAACGGCCCTGATAAGAGCGCACCCATGTGGAAGAAGAAATCTATATTTTGGGAGCTACCCTATTGGAATGTCCTAGAGGTCCGCTCTTCAATCGACATGATGCACGTGACGTTGAATCTCTGCGTCAACCTGCTATGCTTCCTGGGCGTATATGGGAAGTCAAAAGATACGCCAGAAGCACGGGAGGACATGCAAAGTAAGAAAGACCCAAGCAGCAAGCACACGAATACAGGGCGCCATTACTTAAGAAGCTACGCTCTTACCAAAGAAGAGAAGGAAATATTTTTTGAAGTCCTTTATAGTATCAAGGTGCCGTCTGGCTTCTCATTGAATATAAAGGGAATAATAAATATGGCAGCAAAAAAACTCCAAAACCTGAAGTCTCATGACTGCCACATGATTATGACGCAGTTGCTTCCGATTGCATTGAGGGGGCTTATACCAAACAAAATTCGAGTACTCATTGTGAAGCTATGTGCATTCCTCAATGCAATATCTCAGAAGGTAATCGATCCAGAAAGTATGGCAAGATTACAGAGGGATGTGGTCCAGTGTCTTGTTAGTTTTGAGTTCGTGTTCCCACCATACTTCCTCAACATTATGACACATCTCCTGCTTCACCTATGTGAAGAGATTCATATTCTTGGTCCGGTATTTCTACACAATATGTTCCCCTTTGAGTGGTTCATGGGAGTCTTCAAGAAATATGTTCATAACCGTGCTAGGCCAGAAGGAAGCATCTCAAAGGGCTATGGAACAGAGGAGGTCATTGGGTTCTGTGTTGAATTTATTCCTGGCCTTAAGAGGATTGGTGTTCCTGAATCACGGGATGAGGGGAGACTGAGGAGAAAAGGAACGTTGTTAAAGAAAACAAATATACCCAGGGACAGGCATTGTTTCACTAAAACACACTACACAGTTCTACGAAATTCCACCTTCGTGGCTCCGTATCTCGAGAAACACAAGACTATTGTACGCTCCACAAACCCAGGGAAGGATGACTCATGGATTAAACGCAAACACATGGAGAATTTCGTAAGTTGGTTGCAAACACATATTATAAATGACACCACTGTTGAAGATCAGCTATACATGTTGGTCAGGTTACCATCTTTGACTATTGGGAATTTTCAAGGGTACAAGATAAATGGGAATACATTTTACACGATAGCCAAAGATAAGAAGAGCACAAACCAAAATAGTGGTGTCCGCTTTGATACAAGAAACGAGAATGGGAAAAAGGACACATATTATGGTTACATAGAGGAGATATGGGAACTTGACTATGGACCTTCTTTTAAGGTCCCTTTGTTTAAGTGGAAATGGGTTAACCTGAATGGAGAAGGGGTAAAGGTAGACCCCCTGTACGGAATGACAACAGTGGATTTATACAATATTGGTTACACTGACGAACCATTCGTACTAGCTAATGATCTTGCTCAGGTCTTCTATGTGAAGGCCATGTCCTCCAGACCCAAAAAAAAAGAAAAAAAAAAGCAACCAAATACATCATACAATGAGCCTAACGTCACATAGTTTTTTCAGGGAAAAGAAACATCATGGGAGTCTAGGACAAGACAGGCATGTCTGAAGATTATAACAAGTTTGATGAAATTCCGCCCTCACTACAAGAAAACCGGCCTCTTGCAACGAAATATATCGCTGTTTTTTCTCGTTGCGATATAATCATAAATTACGACGAACTCTCCGGTTGTGGTGATAGGAAGTCATATTTCCACGACTCTTTCTGGTCGCGATAAATTATCGTTTTGTTTCGGTAGAGCTATTGTCACGATCTGTACTGCTGTTGGAATACAATCGCGTTTTTGCGACAGACTATTTTCGTTGCGCGAGGCAGTCATTTTGTTGCCTTAGAGACATGGTATTCCAACAAAATAAGAATTCATGGTGATATTCAGTCATATATTGCAACATTTGTATTGTGTTGCGGTAGTTACAAATATCGTTGCAAAAAAATAGCTAACTATTGCAACCAAATTTGTTCGTGTGGCAATATCATATGTTTTTCGCCTCAATTTTATCCTATGGCAATAACTATTGTTTACTGCGACAATTTGGGTCGTATGGTAATAGCTTAAACGTAAAGCAATAATCACCCTGCTGTTGTAAAAATGAACAAGTGTTTGCAACGAGCCATTCATAGCGTAGCTTAACGGGCCTCGTGTGCCGTGGCCCTTTGATCAATATTGCAATTTTCTTAGAACTACAATTCATTTTTGGTCCAGTATCTCAGTTTGGTGAGCACGTTATTTTTTTAAATATTTTTTGCAACGATAAACCCGAGTATAGGTGAAATTTATTTCGGAGATATGTTCATATATGGTCCAGTATCTTCACTTTTGTCACCGGAATTTTTCTTTTGGACAAATTATGCTGTTCGCACCTGTCAGCTGGAGAAACAAATAAATATGATGATAAAATTTTGGTTAAAAGGTGATCGAACAAATGATCTCACAGTTTTAGGCAAGGCAACATAGCCAGTAGAGCACAGACATATTCGTGCAATACTGTTAGAGTTATTTTGTAAGTATATCAACAAGCGGAAGCTCTGTAGGTCCAAACAACTAAATTTCTGCAACACTTAGCATTTTACTTATGTTGCAACAAGTGACAGTACGTAATAATCAATCAAGAACTCATATAAGACGCAATTTCACTAGTACATTTTAGCATGGAAATGAAAAATTACTAAACATTAAAACTTTGGAGAATTCAAACTAAAATTATATTATTACATGATCTTTCAAGCACATAAATGTGTCCATGCTCATGGCAAAACATTTAAGACAAATAGTGCAGAGACAGCCTACACAAAGAATCCATGGTCATCATCCAATTCATCTTGTACCAAAGGAGCAACATGACCATCATTTATGTAAGCCTCATCATCATCTGTATCAACATCATATTCGACTTGATCTTCATCAAACTCAGCAGGTCTTAAATTATTTATGACTCAAACATCAACGCTGGTTCCTTCATCATTATTTCTGCACCAACTAGTCATCTCGTCAGGTATAGTAAATTCTGAAACTGTAATTCCTGCATCGACGACACCCTGTACATCTGCATCACCACATTCATCTCCTTCTACAAGATCATCTAGGTCTGCACCATTTAAAATGAAGGATCAAACATATTGCGTGGATTCATTTTTATAGCACTTGCCCAATTAGGGCTCTTCACATCTCTCACGTAGAAAACCTGTGCAGCTTGGATGCCTAGAATGTAAGGATCTTCCGTGAATCGGTGTACACTAGTGTCAAGGTCAATAATTCCATATTTGTCCTTCTTATACCCCTTACTCTGATTTCTATTGGCAGGAGGCACGTCGAATCATTCACACTGCAATAGAACAACTTCCTTATCAGGAGGAAAGTCAAGAAATATGATTTTCTTTATCACCCCATAATAATCAGTACTGCCGGTGCTTTCTTGCGCATTGACTACGACGCCACTATTTTGGGTACTCAAGTCATGCTCTATATAGGCATTACAAAAGTAATATCCATTCAGTACTGTACGGTTGAACACACGAGCAATTTGATCAGGCCCTTTAGCTAGTGTATACAACATACTGCTGACCTTCCCATCATTATGGAGTGGTGTGATCTGTTTCATGGAATAGAATATGTGTGAGTGTACTGTACACCATTGTTTTTTTATTACGAGAAACATTTCTGAAAATGCTAAAGTAACTTAACCGTCTTTCGAACCAGCCAACAAAATCTTCCTTGTGTTTCTTTTTAGGATTAGGACAATTGTTCTTTTTGAGCTCGTCAATATGTTCCCTTCAAAAAGAAATGATATATGGTTACTTCATCACCAAAGTATTAATGCATATCATGATATGAAACAAATACATAAGTATCCTTACTGAATCTGTGGCTCGGTTTCCTCGCAGTTTGTTATCATGTAGTGCCTCATTTGATTAAGAGCTTCCAAAGACAGTGATTCACAGGCAAAACCTTTCTTGGAGTAATCAACTGTACTCATTATGCTAATCCCTGTTGGGGCTTCATCTGTAGCTCCATCTGCATGGCGTTCGGACTGACTTATTTTTATAGGCATGCCTTGAACGAACCGACTGCAGAACGTCATGCACTCTTCAAGTATGTACCCCTCTACAATCAAACCTTCTGGATGAGCCTTGTTACGTACATATCCCTTCAACGTACATAGGTATCTCTCAACCGGATACATCCATCTATACTGTACAGGCCCTGCGAACCATGCTTCTTGAGCTAGATGAATTGGGAGATGCATCATAATATCAAAGAAAGTTGGTGGATAGATCATCTCTAGCTGACATAGAATTTATGGAATTTGGTTGGCCAAAGTGTGCAGATCGTCATCCCTTAACTCCTTGGAGCATAAATAAGAAAATAATTTACTCAGCTGAAGCAATGGGGTAAGGACATTCTCAGGCAGAAGCTTGCACAACGCAATAGGAAGAAGTTTCTGTAATATAACATGGCAGTCATGAGTTTTGAGTCCACTAAACTTGCACTGCTCGAGGACCACACATCGCTTAATGTGTGAAGCATAGCCATCAGGCATCCATATGCTCTGCAGAAACCTGAGGAGCATTATCTTCTCTTCCTTTTTTAAAGCATACACGCCTTTCTTCATTGTGTACTTATCCTTTCCGGCGGGCTTTGCATGCTGATCCTCCCTAAGTTTCAAGAACTCCAAATCAAGGCGAGCCTTCGTACCATCCTTTGTTTTCCCATCCATCTCAAGCAAAGTCCCCAGAATGTTGTCACAAATGTTCTTCTCGATGTGCATAACATCCAAATTGTGCTTCACGAGCAAGTGCTTCCAATACGGGAGCTGGAAGAACACACTTTTCTTCCGCCAATTGTGCCAGGGATTAGTTTCCGGTCGCTTTCTCTTATTTGACCGCCAAAATGGTTCATGTTGAATGCTATCAAGCTCCTCTAGAACTTCATTGCCTGTAAGTGGCACCAGGGCTTCTCTATGTTCTGTATTGTTGTTGAACATAGCCTTGTTTCGACGCCATTTGTGGTTTTTCTGCAGAAAACGTCGGTGTCCCATGTAGCAATGCTTTCTATCATACTGGAGCCATAAAAACTATGTATGCTTGTGGCAGTAAGGGCATGCTAGCTTGCCTTTTGTGCTCCAACCACTCAGCATTGCGTAAGCCGGGTAGTCATTGATGGTCCACAACATGCATGCATACAACGTGAAATTTTCTTTAGTTGCAACATCATATGCTTCAACACCATCCTCCCATAGAACTAACAGTTCATCAATAAAAGGCTGCAAGTACACATCAATGTTATTTCCTGCTGACTTTGGTCCTGGAATAATCATTGACATTACCCAATTCTCTTGTTTCATGCACATCCATGGTGGAAAGTTATATGGGATCAGAATGACAGGCCATGTAGTGTGTGATATACTCATGAGCCCAAAGGGGTTGAATCCATCCGAAGCAAGGCCAAGCCGAACTCTACGAGCATCTTTTGCGAATTCTTTCTGACTATATTTATCATCAAGGTGTTTCCAGGCCTTTGAATCTGCAGGATGCCTCATTACGCCATCATCTGTACGTTTCTACTTATGCCATTTCATATCAGTTGACATATCTTCTGTCATGTACGGCCTTTGCAGTCTTTGAATGAGTGGGAAATACCATAGAACTTTCTGTGGCACTGGCTTCTTTGATTTAGGGATCGATGAATCGGCTTTATGTACTGTTGGGCTAGATTTCCATCGAGACGTATGATAGACATGACATTCTTGGGCATCAGCATACTCATTACGGAATAGAGCACAATCATTATCGCACGCGTGTATCTTCTTGTAATCCAGACCAAACTCTCGAATAACCTTCCTTACTTATGCGAGATTAGTAGGAATGCAGTGACTCTTTGGCAGCACCTTCGTGAACATCCGCATCATTAAGTCACATGCTCTGTTGGTCATCCCAGACACGCACTTGACTTGGTAAAGCTTCACAATGAAAGATATCTTTGTGACCTCCTCACAACCTGGGTACAACGATGTTTTCCCTCTTCCAATAGTTTGTCGAACGCCTTTGCAGATGCATTTAGATCTTGTTTCATGCCATTACCGCTCGTGTCTCCTGCATTACTTCCCACTTTTGTGGCCCTTATGAGAGTTTGGAGTATGTCACATACCCCATCACCACCATTTGCAGCGTCTTCATCATCAGAATTTCATCCATGTTGTCCTCATCGGGTTCACCATGGTATACCCAATTTTTGTAGGACGGATCCATCCCATTGTTAAGCAAGTGCATATGGACATCCTTTCTAGTTTTTTGAGCATTATTCAGACATTTCGTACACGGGCAAAAGATTCTTGCATCTGGGTGAGCACCATCAAGACTAAATTCCAAGAAACTCTTGATGCCAGTTTGCCGCTCCACAGAATCTATATCCTTCTCCACCTAGCTCTTGTCTTGTGACATTTTGCGTTATCTCCGTATAGCCGGACTTGTAAAAAAAGGAGCATCATTAGTTCACACGTAAGTATTTCGAAACAACATATACATCAGAGAGACAAGCATAACGGTCTTTCAAGTCAGTAAGAATTGCAAGGGATTACATTAGACATTACTTCACAATACATCATTCGATTTAAACTAACACTTACACCTGAAACCGACATGGCTATGAAAATATAAAACCTAATTCGTACCTGAAATCCTGACATTGCTATGAATATTAAACTAACACTTACACCTGAAACTGAAACTGATAAAACAGACACTCATATGTGAACCCTAGTAGCTAGTCTATCTGACAGCAATTGCAATCGCCATTAACTTCATCGAGCCGGCAGGATGGAAAGCAAGGATTTTATCAGTATTGGTACAAACCTTGTAATTACGTCTCACGAGCGGCGGAAGCAGCAGTTGAGTACATGTCGGCGGGGCAGCGTGGGCGGCAGTTCAATAGTTTACGCTAATCAAATTCGGATGGCAGCAAGGTCACAATGGCGGATTGGTCGGTCCCGGAGGGCCGATACGGCGGCAAAGTCGCCTGAGGGCGGATAGGGCGGCGTAGTCGTGTTGGGGCAGGGCAGTTTGGAGGATACTTGGCGGACCTACGTAGCCCTTTTGCTCGCCCAATGGCCCAACCGGAGTATGGCCTAAAAATTGTACAATTTGTCTTCATAGCCCATTTGGCTTGTGAATAATATGTTTTTTCCCTTGGCAATAACGTTCAAGTATTCTAAATGATATATTAAGTTTTACTGGTTCCTTTTATGATTAAATTTATTCATTTCTATATTTTTAAATGCATTGTTGTGTTGATATTCAACACTAGTAGTAAAAGCTATGTTAGTGGTGTGGCATTTTCTTCAATTATGGCGTGAAACTCTTACGCCACTGCTATCTAGATGAAATGGAAGTAGTGACGTCGGACAACATGCCAGTAATATCTAGGTGTCCACTGGCGTGTTTATGGACTCGCCACAGGTTACTACATGATCAGGGGCATTGATGTCATAGGCCACATCACTATCCTATAGAAATCGGTAAATAAAAATGGTACGTAATATTGACTAGAAGCACACAAACGGTATTTAATTATGAGATAACATAAAAACCATTAAAAAAATTCGCTTAAACATTCATAGATTCAACCAGATAGTACTCAACATTAACATATAATCTTAAAGTTCGCATAAAGATAGAACAGTCAGCTAGAACCACGATACCTACTCATCATCTGACTGAATAATGACAACATGTGTTTTCTTAGTAGGCAGCTATGGGAACATCATCTTCGGTGTCATCAACATCCTCAGGTCGATCGTAGAGGAAGTAGGTGGACACATCACCTTCATCGAGATAGAATGTCAATCTCCCTGTTGGGTCCATCTCGTAGCGTTCGACAAGTTACCCCCATTGATGACCAAATGGATGTCTGTAATTATCGTAGTGCCAACAGTGATGTTCTTGAGTACATTGATCACCAAAACCCTCTGATGTCTGCATCTGCAATGAATATTACTTGTCTTCTCTATTTTTTCAGTGGCAATTTGAAGTTTGCAGAAATTAACAAGACGGCGGCAGCTAATTAGATGCATGAAATAATTGTTCAGTGACATTACATTACTCATGTGAGACTTCCACATGTTTTCAACCCTACTTTGTAGGCTCTAGGGAATAAATCCCATCAGTGTTCCCTCAATCCCGATCATTTTTATGTCATTGGCGCCTAGTTAAGAGCCTGACGCCTAGAAACTCAATGCAAAATATGCCTTCTAGCACTAGTGGAAAACGGGGCTTTTACCCACTAGCGAGCACCCCTTTCGCCCCGGATCGGCCACCACCCGTTGCAAAAGACTGCAGAGATGGGGCCGGGGCGAGCAGGGCGCGTGGTGTTGGGGTTATTTGCCCCGGTTGGTGGCTCCAACCGGGGCTAAAGGCCCTCGGCAAGCAGGGCGATGGCGGACGCGTCGTTGGTGAGTCTTTTGCCCCGGTTGGTGGCTCCAACCGGGTCAAATGAGCCCCACCTAGATGAAATGTGGTTTCTTTATTTCTATATTGCCGTTTAATAGAATTATTTTTTTCTTCAAATCCAATTTTTTTCTTTTTTTATAAACACTACATGCCAGCGTTCTCCACTCCTCATGCCACTCACCTTTTTGGTATGGTGTGCTCACTTATTTCACATTACCGTTACATATATGTACGTGACCATTGGATTTCGGTTGTACATATTCCGTTCACGTGGGAAGTGGGTTGGACCCTTGGACCAACCTTTTTCTTGAACCTGTTGGATCCGAATTGTATACGTGAATAAGTTGTGTCGTATTTGTTACGTTGTGATTTAAAATCTGAACCATTAATTTTAGATCTAACGATCAATATTATTCTGATGATGTGGCTTAACCTGGTGTCTCTATTTCCACCCCCGTATATTTCTTTTAGTATATAATAGATTCTTTTTTCTTCAAATCCAATTTTTTTCTTTTTTAATAAACACTACATGCCAACGTTCTCCACTCCTCATGCCACTCACCTTTTTGGTATGGTGTGATCATTTATTTTTGGCATCCGGGTGATTTGTATTCGGTCGATGAACCTTCAAGGGGGATGTAGAACAAAACAATCGGTATCGCCATCATACAGCCCGACCGTGGCTATTGAGTGCATATATGCATATCAAAAGAACGGTTGGGCGTATGATGGCGAATCCGGATGATTTGTATTTGGTCGACGAACTGAATGATGTATCAAACCTTAAAGGGGGATGTAGAACAAAACAATCGGTATCGCCATCATACAGCCCTACCGTGGCTACTGAGTGCATATATGCATACCAAATGCACGGCAGGACGTATGATGGCGAATCCGGATGATTTGTTTTGGGTCGATGAACTGAATGATGTATCAAACGTTAAAGGTGGATGTATAACAAAACAATCAGTATCGCGATCATACAACCCTGGCGTGACTACTAGTGCATATATGCATACCAAATGCATGGCAGGACGTACGATGGCGAATCCGGATGATTTGTATTTGGTCGATGAACTACAGATCATTCGTAGATAAACTAATTACGCTAAAGATGATTCCCTCGCATGAAATATAGAAATACATATTCCGGATGAAATACAGATCAACTTTTCCCATTACCGTTGCATATATGTACATGACCATTGGATTTCGGTTGTACATATTCCGTTCACGTGGGAGGTGGGTTGGACACTTGGACCAACCTTTTTCTTTAACCTGTTGGATCCGAATTGTGTACGTGAATAAGTTGTGTCGTATTTGTTACGTTGTGATTTAAATCCGAACCATTAATTTTAGATCTAACAATCAATATAATTCAGATGATGTGGCTTAACCTGGTGTCTCTATTTCCACCCCCGTATATTGCTTTTAGTATATAATAGATTCTTTTTTCTTCAAATCCAAAAAAATTCTTTTTTATAAACACTACGTGCCAGCGTTCTCCACTCCTCATTCCACTCACCTTTTTGGTATGGTGTGCTCACTTATTTTTGGCATCCGGGTGATTTGTATTCGGTCGATGAACCTTCAAGGGGGATGTAGAACAAAACAATCGGTATCGCCATCATACAGCCCGACCGTGGCTATTGAGTGCATATATGCATATCAAAAGAATGGTCGGGCGTATGATGGCGAATCCGGATGATTTTTATTTGGTCGATGAACTGAATGATGTATCAGACCTTAAAGGGGGATATAGAACAAAACAATCGGTATCGCCATCATACAGCCCTACCGTGGCTACTGAGTGCATATATCCATACCAAATGCACGACATGACGTATGATGGCGAATCCGGATGATTTGTATTGGGTCGATGAACTGAATGATGTATCAAATCTTAAAGGGGGATGTAGAACAAAACAATCGGTATCGCCATCATACAGCCCTGCCGTGGCTTCTGAGTGCATATATGCATACCAAATGCACGGCAGGACGTATGATGGCGAATCCGGATGATTTGTATTTGGTCGATGAACTGAATGATGTATCAAACCTTAAAGGGGGGTGTAGAACAAAACAATCGGTATCGCCAGCATACAGCCCTACCGTGGCTACTGAGTGCATATATGCATACTAAATGCACGGCAGGACGTATGCTAGCGAATCCGGATGATTTGTATTTGGTCGATGAACTGACTGGTATATGAAGGTGGGCTATATATAGGGTCCTCTGGCTCATAAAGTGTTGTGCTAGGGTTTTGATCCAACGGTTAAGAAACACCCCTGATCCAACGGCTCACAACCGCTCGAAAGAAACACACCTCTGATCCAACGACTCACAAGCGCTTGAAAGAAGCACACGATCCGTGTGCTTCTTTGTGATTGGTCCCAACGAAACCGTAACCCTTTAGCCCCGGTTGTTAAAACGGTCCGGGACTAAAGGGGTCTGTTTCTTCTCAATATATATATGTATGCATGCATTGCCACCATTGGCATATATAAACACATATAAACTCCCCACTCTCCCATGGCTTCTACCGTACCCACTCTAACCTTCCTGCAGGCGGAGGCACTTTCCGCCTCGAACTACCCCTGCCCGCCCGGCTACAGCGTCCCCACCGGCTTGATGCTGAGCGCCGGAGGAGTGCCGGTCCCTCCTATTCCTCAAGATGTGGCGCGTCGGACGGCCATCACGAACCACTACTACCACGAGCTCATGCCGGAGCAGCGGAGGAATCCCAGTTGGAATCCCTACTACGGCCCTACTTGGGACGTCTTCTTCATTAATCGGCGTGAGAGTGCGCTCGCCAGGTACGAGGAGAACAGCCCGCCTCCTTCGAACTTCAACGAGCCCGGTCGTCAGCTGTGGTGGGGGTGGCGGACGAACTCTTCAGAGCGTAATGAACTACATCAGGGCCGGCGATAACCCCCGCCTGCGCTACCCTCACGCGCAGTCCTGGGGTCGTGATCCTCCGAGGGAGTCCAGAGCACCGTCCGACGATAGTGACGACGACGGCGGAGACTACGACGACTATGAGTCGGAGTATTATAGGCCTAGGCAGGAGTATGACTAGTAGCTCGATGCACTCTTGCCATTATGTACTGCCTTGTTTATTTAGATCTATGCTCTCCGTTTAGGTTTAGATCCAATCTTGCCATTATGTCTACTATGCCTTGTTTATCTATCGGAATATACCCCTCCTTAACGTGAGTCGTTGGATGAGGGGTGTGTTTCTTTCTGGCGTCTGAATCCCACCAATGAGGAAGAATCATACGGAAAACAGAAAACAGACGCGCTAGCGCGCCGTAGTTTCCCGGAATACAACAAATTCTTTATTAAAAACAGAAAGCAGACGAACACTACTCGTCGTCGTCGTCGGGGAACTCGTCGGTGACCTCCTCCTAGTCGTCGTCGGCGGCGAACTCGTCGGTGACATCCTCGTCGTCGTCGGAGGTGCATGATGGTATGTCCGAGATAGGCCTCCACCTCGGATTGTCGGAGGCCCAGACTTCGCCGGCGTGGTCGGCCCGACGGAGCTCTTGCAGCGCCTTCGTCCTCGCCTCCCGAGCGGCATCTAATGCGAGGTGGCGTTCGAGGCGCCGCTCCGCCCGATCAGCCGCGCGGGTCTGCCAAAGCTCCTCGTCGACGCTCTCCTCCCCTGGATTGTTCCGGTAATACTCGCGGAACACGCGGTCGTCCCTGGCGTCGACTAGGCCCTGAAACGTGTGGTGCAGGAGGTGGCTGTGGTCGGCGGCAGTGACGATCTGCGGCATCGGCGCCCTGGCCTTCGCTTCCCAGAGGGTGTGGCAGTCGTTGAAGTTCATCAGCGACCGCGGGCGGCCTCCGCCGCCGTCACAAAGGACCCAAGGGGGATGCGGTCGTCCCCGCAGCGGATATGCGCGGTGAACATTCCGTTCTGCCGTACTCGGACGCCGCGGAAGCCGGTGGTGTTGTTCCTCCTCGGAGGCATGGTGGCGGCGCGACGGTGCGTGGAGAGGAGAAGACGCTCGAGGCGCGACAGTCTATACCGCGCGCTCGTGGCCACGCGTCACAACTCCCGCGCCACGCGGCAGGACTCCCGCGCCACGAGGCACAACTCCCGCACCTCATTTTTCTTAATTATTTTTTAAAACATATTTTATATTTGGAATCTTTACGCAATTTTAAACACTTTTCATATTGAAAGTTTCTTCAAATTCAAAACCATTCGTAAACTAGGTTTTAAAAAATGTTTGAAATTTTAAAAATTGTTACTAGTTTAAATAGTTGGAATAATTATTTTTTTAAACAGGAAATTTGTTTGAAATCTTTGTCCAATTTTACACACATTTCATATTGAAACTTTCTCCTAATTCAAAATCATTTGAAATGCAACTGAAAAAACATTTTGAAAATGTATTTAAACGGGGCTTTAAAAAAAATGGCGGCAGGAAGACAAAAAGTTAATTTTTTTGGGCTTTTGCCCCGGTTCGTGTTACCAACCGGGGCAAAAGGGGGGAGGTGAGCGGCAAGCGAGGGCCCCACCTCCCACCCTTTTGCCCAGGTTGGTAATACGAACCGGGGCAAAAGACCCCCTTTTGCCCCGGTTGGTGTTACCAACCGGGGCAAAATGCCTCCCAGTATATAACCCCGGGCGGAGCAACCGCCCGGGGCAAACCCTCAGAATCTGCTAAGTCCCCGGCGCCGAAATCCTCTCCGACGCTGTCAGGCTTCCCAAATTCATCGCCGCCGGAGAGAGCTCCACTGCGCCGCTGGAAATCGCTCCACCGCGTTGCGCCGTTCGAATTCACCGCCGTGCGCGCCACCACGCCCTCCCCCGAGCCCACGCCCGCGCCCCCGAGCCCGCGCCCGCGCCTAGTACTCGCCGCTGTGCTGCGCCGCCGTGCTGCTCGTCGTCGCCCTGCTCGACTCGTGCCCACGCTCTCGAGGTGAGC
This sequence comes from Alopecurus myosuroides, assembly GCA_028641055.1. Lineage (NCBI taxonomy): Eukaryota > Viridiplantae > Streptophyta > Magnoliopsida > Poales > Poaceae > Alopecurus > Alopecurus myosuroides. The sequence continues at coordinate 29,097,011 of CM054063.1, forward strand.
GGCCGGCCCGGCCACTGGCCCTCACCGGCGTCGTTGTTACTCTAATTTTTTTTGTTTTAGTTAATTTTAGTATTAGTTTTACTCTTAATACTCTTTTAGTTTTTAGTTATAGTGTTTAGTTATAGTATTTAGTTTTAGCATTTTTAGTTTTAGTATTAGTTTTAGTGTTAGCATTTTTAGTTTTAGTATTAGTATTTTTTAGTATTAGTTTTCGTGTTTGCATTTTTTGGTTTAGTATTAGTGTTAGTATTTTAGTGTTAGTATTTTTGTATTAGTTTTAGTGTTAGTTTTAGTATTAGTTTTAGTGTTAGTTCTCGGAATTGCCATCTAGAAGTTAGGAACTGAGAGGGAACCGAGGGGAGAACCGAGACGAACACTACGAGTAGGCAGGAGTATGACTAGCTAGCAGATCAGATCCACTCTTTCCTAGTAAACTTGGGACTAGAACAGTGCATAACAACATTAATTCTAAATTATCCATGTCATGTGTGAAAATGTTGCAAATCTCTTCCTCTTCTTCTTCATTGGATGACGTCTGAATCCCACCAATCGAGAAGAAGATGGAGAGATCTGCAATGTTTTCACACTTGATATGGATAATCTGGGATGCTACATCTGTTATGTCCCGTTTGAGTCGCAACTTTACTCGGCAAGACTCGATCTGATCTACTAGTCATAGTCCTTACTAAAGTTTACTATTGTGATGATTGTTTACTGGAATATTATTTTTTCAAGAGAATTTATAACTTACTAAAGTATTTTATCTTCCATTTGTATTAGTTTAGCTATGGACGGCAGAGAGGGTGAAGAACAGGTGTTCGTGATCATAGAAGATGGTACACTCCCCGGTGGACCCAATGACGACGGGGGAGGTGATCAAGACGACGACTCACAGTACCTGAATGAATCAGGTCAGGGAATGGAGGAAGACGAGCAATTGCAAGGAACAGATCATGCGGAACCGGAGAAAACAAATGATGAACAAGCCGTCGCGAAGGCTGCATCGACATCGTCTAGAAAAAGGTCAAAACGAGGCCCGGCCCAAGAGATGAGCTCGAAAGAGAAGCTGGTAATCGACGAAGTCTATCGAACCGGACAACCTGCTTGGCCCACCAAGACAGCAACAAAGTTTACAAGCCAATGTGGAGTTATTGTTAGGGACATGGTCACTATAAGTATTGAAGAATGGAATGAGACACCAAAGGACGAAGATGATCCTGGACGAATGGCAGTTTCTTTTGTCACAGACTGGTCCAAAAAACTCTTGTTCGAGAAGCTGATGAGCCATTTCAAGCTTCCACAATGTGAACATGATGATGAAGAGGATGACAAGACAGCACAACAGGAAATGGAAGACGCAGTGAAGCACTGGGCTCTAAAGAAGATGGCCGAGGCTTTCAATGCTTACAAGAAAGATTATGGAAAGAATATCAGAAGAAAAAAGAAGTCCCAAAATTCGAGGGGCCGCTTGAGAAGCAGAAGGTACACTGGCCAGCATTTCTGGCGTACAAGCAATCAGAAAAGGGGAAGCTGAGGTCAGCGAAGAATGCGGCAAATGCCAAGAGGAAGGTATATCACCATAAGATGGGTTCAGGTGGCTACAGAGTTGCAGTGCCTAAGTTTGACGCACTCGAGGCAGAGCTGCGAAAGAAGGGGATCATTCTAGGTACTCAGAATTTTCCCCGGAGGTCAAGGAATTGGTTGCTTGGGCATGGGGCGACGTTTGACGAACAATGGCACCTTATTATGACCGAAAAAATAAAGGTCCCCTTTGCGGCACTTGAGAGAGTGTTCAAGGAGGTTAGAGAGGGAGAGTTCAAGCCAGATCGAGAGAATGACGAGCTTACCAAGGCCCTCGGGAATGCAGAACATGGAGGCTGGACACGAGGCAAAGGACGATATCCGTGGTGCTTTGGCTTCAAGCCGGAAGATTGTCTCTTTCCATATAGAAGCCGAGCGAGAGGAGAGACAAAGAAGGATGCAGCGGTCGTAGAACGGGTTGGTGCCTTGGAACCCGTAGTGATCAAGCAACAACTACAGCTTAATGAGCTTACTAGCCGGCCCTCCCAGACGCAAGACACTAGTACATTCGAGGAAACAACACCATCTCAACGCCGGAGCAGCGTGGCTTCAACGGAGGTACCGGCTTCCGCTGCAGTTCTGCTTGTTGATGCCCCTCCACAGATGGAGGCCATGGATGCAATCAAGGAGAAGGAAAGCTGTGCGTTATACGTGTCGGTCTCAAACATATCCATCAAGGTGGCGGACGGCTACACTTTACCTTGTATAGAGGGAGCGACCTCGCATGGCCTTCCGGTTAGACCTGGCTATGCTTGTGTCGGCGTTGATTTATGTTCAGCCGGATTGGAGGATATTGCGGCTTGACATCCCCGGAGGTGACGAGGATATTGCTTCTCGTGTCGGCTTGACTCAATTATATTTCTCGTAAAGTGCCCTCAGCAGCCACAGGGAACAAATTTATGTGGCTTCTATGTCATGGAGAACATAAGGATAATCGTGAATGAGCGGTTAGGGAGAAGAGTAATTATAAGGCTCTTCGATCTCCAGAGGAAGCTCCTACTGGAAGACTCCTTACAAGCACTTCAAGAGAAATGGGCAGGTTTTCTGCTGAACGAGGTCGTATCTGAAAATGGAGGATTGCATTGTTAAGTATAAACAATGATCTGCATGTAATGATCTCAATGTGTATAACTCTATTCGGATGTAATGATCTAATTGAGATCAGTGTAATTATATTTTGATGATATCAATGCATGCAATGATTTTTATGATGATTACTATCGATGTGCAAAAAAATATGTTATTAACAGCCTCACCAAAAAAAAAACAGCACAGAAAAACAGCCCAAAAAGAAACATGGCAAAGCTCTGCCGCGGCAGAGAAACACCCAAAAACTCCGCCGCGGCAGGACACCTTTTGCCCCGGTTGGTGTTACCAACCGGGGTAAAAGGTGGGTGCCTGCACGCTTCGCAGAACTCACGTGGGGCACGCCTTTTAACCCGGTTGCTAACCTAACCGGAGCATAATGTGGGGCCTTTAGAATGGGTTTGAGCAACCCGGTTGGGCAGCCGGTGCATTAGGCCCTTACCAACCGGGGCTAATGCCCCGTTTTCCACTAGTGTAGGCAGCCGACGCTTATATGCATTGTTTAACGGCTAAATTAGCGGCTATATTAGCGCAAAGGAGTTGTGGTTGCTCTAATATGATCTCCACCAAAAACAAGCTCCCGCTAAAACGCCTAGTCTCTGCGAAATTTTTTGTTACCACCAAAAAGGAAAACAACCTTTTTAAATTTCCCGCTAAAGTCTATTGATAACTGCACGAAGCCCCATCTTGTTTCGCGATTGCATAATCAACGGGCCGCCTTGTTTCGATTGGATCTGATCGCCGATCGCCCTGATCGTGTTCATAGCGCGCGACATGTCGTCGTCGCCACCGGAGTCAATGAACGCCAAATCTCTCAGATTATTCCTTTCTAATCCGCTTCTCGTCCGTCTCCGTGATCTTGCCGTTTCTTCTATGGTCTCGATATTGGTTGTTATTCTCTAATCTTCTCTGTGTTATTCTCTGTTCTTCCTCTGCTCGAAGCGTAAATCCGTGTATGAACACCTAGTCGATCATAGGTGTATCTAAAGTTCATGTGTGATTTGAGTTTGCCGTGTTGTGTTGGATCGTGTTGACGATGGGAGACTCGTTATCCGTGTGAATAATGCCATGTAACTATTCTTTTATTTCAGATCTGCTAACTGACTGATTATTTGGGTTCTCATTTTTTTCCTTCTATCTAACTGTAGACGAGCGAGGCCATTTGGAAAGTTAGCCTGTTCTACGAAGATGAGGATAAAAACAAGAAAGTTCTGGACGCAAAAATGGACGTGAACGACATCTGCTATATGGAATTTATCAATATGATTGACAGCGTTGGCTTCAATGACGCACATCATTACCTCTACTACAGGCTAAATAATGGTCATGGCAGAGGAAAACTTGTTCCCATCGAGCATGTAAGTGATGTGGAGCCATTGGTATGCAGACACATTAATGATAAGAAGATCAACCTGTGTGTGTTTAGGTGGAAGGCCAGCGTTGATATTGCAACACAAGGGTCTCTGCTTGATGATGAAAGTGGATCCACCAGAAACAAGCGACCGATCACTATCACAGGTTATACTTTCATCCCAAATCTCCAACATGCAACTCCTTCAATACAAACTTTAATAAATATTTTCCCGGTAACATTTTTAAGCATTCCTTACCTAATCCACAATTTGGATAAACATGCAGTTAGGGATGCAACCGATGAGGAACAAACTTCAAACGAAAGAGAAGATACATATTTCTCCTTTGCCAATGGTACACAAGTTAATTAATTCTTAATCAGGTTTCTGAATTGTGCACAATGCTAATGCTTTGTTCATTTATTGTTAACATGTTCAGTAATAAATAAAGGAGCTGTCACAATGACAAGGGTTGAAAGTTTACAAGCTTATAAAAGAAAAAACAACAAAAACGTAGATCTGGTAATTTATTTTTGACATTTAAGCTTTGCCTAAGATTTGCTATAATGCAGAAAAACCACGATCGTTGATTCAGTAGAAATGTTAACCCTGATACAGGAACTGAACAATCTAAAACTGATGTGTCTGAAACTGACATGTGTGACCTTACTGAATGGCCTTCCCATGCTCTCCGCTATCGCCCGGTGCTACAAGACGGTACTAGCTATTTTTTTTACATCTGTGTCCTAATTTCTTACAATCAACTATAGAGTAAATTGTTTCTTTGTGTGTGTTTTGGGCTGTAGGCGATGACAGACCCAAGAAGAAAGGGCGAGGTGTAGTAGAAGGTTTGAAAGCAAGTAAGAAGCGTCATGCCAATGGATCTGCAAAGCTAGGTACTGATTTCTGTGATAAATTGGGCGGTGCAGTAGGAATAAACAACCGTTCATTCAAGGATGACGTGGTTATCCTAATGAAAAGAAGGTTACCAATTATTGGAGTGAGGAGGTGGTAATACATTCACCCTGACATCCATCGACTCATCTTCGCAGATATGTTGGTGAGTACAACCTTTCTCACATGTGTTGTCTGATTTTTTGGTCCATAATTAATGAATTACTACTAAATTAAGTCTATCTGTTTGTTCTACGCATTACAGGACATATATAATTTGGAAGATACACTAGAAACACCCAAAAAATTTATTAATCTTGCAAAAGAGCGATACAAAGTCTGGCGAGGAAATCTAAGCATCACTTACAAGGCATACAAAACAGATGATGCCAGAAGGTCAGTTAAACCAGAAGATTTACAATCGGAAGAGTGGGAATGGCTAATCGAGTACTTTGGCAGTGATCCGAAATTACGGGTTATTTCTATGCTCATTGTTTGTGAATTTTGTACTATTATGAAATGGCTTGTCTGACAAGTTTTTTTTATAACTGAATGAGCAGGAACTCAGCCAAAAGAACACAGATAACCGTATGCAACTGAAGACAAAACATAGAGCATGATCAAAATCCTACTCTCAACTCAGTTTTGAGAATGTATGGGCCTACTCACTATGCATTCTTCGGCGCTCACTGTGCTTTAATGTTTATAGCATCAAATTGTTGCACTACTTGCAGAGGAATTCGGAAACTGGAGAAGAGCTAGACTGTATTGCTCTCTGGAAACTCACCCACACAAAGAATGAAACATGGACTACCAAAGAGTCCAAGGACGTTTACGTGAGTATAATGACTTTGAAGCTATTCTAAACATATTTACTGTTCTCCATCGTGGATGTTTCTTCATCTGGTTTGAGAGTTTTTTCCATAATCAGGACACAACATGTAAAGAGATTGAAAACAGATCAAAGGAAACTGATGTTTCAGTTTCAGCTGAACAAAGAATGTCAGACCCCGGACCCAGAGATATACACACTGTTATGTGCTCCTAGCCATGGACTCACAAGGGCTTCAGGGTTACCAGCCCCGGCCGCAACAAACAACGGCAGGCAGACCGGATTCATCGGCACGTAGTCCGGATCCCCGGTCTACTACTCCTTGTATCCATGCTAGTCATAACCAAATATGCATACCCAAGCGTCCACGAGTCGGATGAAACTGAAGGAACGGGACCAAAGTTATACAGAGCTGCTATGTGTCCAGAAAGTGCAACAACAATCGAGGGTTACTGGGGTTACCTCGCCCCAGGCCGATCACATCGACAGGTGGGCTCAGACATGGATCATCGGCTCCACAACCCCTCGACTGCGACAACTATGCAGGCATAGCCAAAACTGTATAACGATGAGCTCGAAACCAACAACCGATCAAAGCAGTACTCTAGACATTGGAATTGTATTAAACAAGTGTTACTAGAGTATAGCTTACAAGCAGAGGTCACACGACCCAACATTACATCAGACAACGGAAGGCAATTTATGTTGCTAACCAACAAGAACCAAAAAGGCCTAAGAGGCCGCAACATAAGGCGACGTCCCAGCCCATAGATTCCAGGCTGCTACCTGGGAACCCCAAACTACTCGTCGATGTCCACGTTGAAACACCACCGAACTGAGGAACTCCACCTGAACCAAGTTGAAGCAAACATGAGTACGGGAGGTACTCAACAAGACTTAGTTAACCTATTATATATCTGCTTCTTTTAGAAAGAGTTATGAAGGTTATTTTGCGTAAAGCCATCTTTGTTTTCCAAGTTGAGGGAGGAATAGCACGTCCCATGGAATATTTTGAAAACAGATGTGAAAGCTACTCAACTACTGAAATCATCATCTTTTTAATCCACCAACTCATATCAGCACCTCGTGCTTCAAAGATCACCTCCTCAAGTTGTTTAGGTAACTCAATCTACAAGGTAACCCCTCTCGGCATCTCCGAGGAGGCATCCTTCATTTGTTATCAACAAGTTTTAGTCATTCCGTTCAAGTTATCTATGATCACAGAATCCGTCACCAAGTCGTCCTTAACCGCGGACACGGCTTTTCAAAAAGATTTAACCCTGCAGGGGTGTACAACTTTAACCACACGTATCAACCAACTCTTAATGCCAGAACGTTGGCACTATTCCGGGAAGTGCCGGCAGATGGAGGTCGACCACGACCTTTCCCTTGCTTCGCCTATTCCATGAGTCGCTCCGAGTAGAGATGGACCGCCAATAGGGAGTGGCCATCTCCTGCCGGGTCTCTATCGTTGTGCGCAATGCTCGACGGTTACCTACCCGCAGAGCGCCGATACATCGCCACGTCCTAGTTTTGAAAAGGTTTTAATATCCCCGCAAATCCAAATGGAAAGCCCGAACTAGGCAACTCATGGAACAAACTAGGCAAGTTGAGACCGAGGGGAATCCAATCCCCCGTGTGGATGCACGCTCAGTCTTGGCTCGAAGACGAGAACTCGCTCCTAGGGGCATGAACGAGACAACCACCACAGACCCTCTGTGGTCTCGTCATCCACACATTTAAATCATCTTAATCAGGTATCTCTTAACTTTCCACAACATACTATCATACTAGATTCATTCGCGACTCTGATTCAGCAACCGGATGGAGCAGAGATAACAGGCATGTATGACTAAGCATGGCATGTTTGAGGCTCTGGCGATACACACAAACAAATCCTATGTCTGCTAGGAGCATTGAATCATGATATCTGGGTTATGCAAATAAATAGGATAACTCTATCTATTGACTCAAGATACATTGGAATCGAATGCATTGTACGAGAACCGAAAGTCTTTCGAAATCATATATGAGCAGATAAGAGGTTATGCTTGCCTTGGTTATAAGAAAACCAGCTAAAGTCTTCAGGAATAAGTGCTTGACTTGTCGGTTAAGATCAAGTATTCGCCGTTGGATTTGTCGACGTTCTCTTCGGAGTCACGTTCTACCGAGGGGGAAACAACACCGAAAGAGAATAACAATCAACACATGGCATCGATGCAATGTCATTTTGAGCAATTTGACATATAACTTTTAATTTTCTAATTTTAGTGAATAAAAACTTATTTTTCTATTTTTAAATGGTTAAACAATATTAAACAAAGGCCAAAATTCAACTTTGTCAAATATATGTGGAAATGACATTTTTGGGTAGAGCATCTTTTTCTGATCAAAATCATATTTTTACCTTATTTTTGTGACTAACAGAATAGAAGTTATTCATTATACAAATTAATTCTTTTTCTGTAATTATAAAAGAGGTGGGGCCCACGTGTCAGAATAAATCTTTTCTAATTACTTCAAAACAGGGAACAGCTTTATGACGTCGAGATGACGCCAGGGTGACGTCATCGATTGCCCAGGCCGGCTCTGCCACGGCTCGATCGCGCGATGCAGCGAGGGATTCGCGAGTTGAGGTGGCTAACGAGCTATAGGGAAGCAAGACGAGCACGGGGGTGGTGGCGCCGCCCCCAGGGGGTCACCGGAGTAGCCGTGGCAACGGCGGACGGCGGCGGCCGACCGTGGCTCGCGGCACCACGGTGTTACAGAGCATGGGGCAGAGGGAAAAAGGTCCGGCGGGGACCGGGGACTCACCCTGAGGCCCGACGTAGGCTCGGCGCGGCGAGAGATGGCCGGAGGCGCACGGAATCATCAATGGCGGCCGGCGGCCGGAGTTGGAGAGGAAGCCGTGATTCGTCCGATTCCTAGGGTTCCGGCAAGCGGGAGTCGTCGTGGAGTACAAGTGGTGCACTGCGGAGCTTCCTGGAGCTTCAATTCCATGCGGGGTTGCCGGAGGCGTTGGCGATTCGTGCGGCGGCCGGCGGCATGGTTTCGGTTAGGGTTAGGTCGCTCTCCGGGAAGATACAGAGATGGAGGGGGGGGGGTACGTGAGCAGGAGGAGAAGAGGAGGGGCACGACACCCTCCTCGGCTTCTTATCCGTGCGAGTCGGAGCAGGACGTGGCGAGGGCGCCGTCGGCAGGCTTCCGTCCTTCTGGCCGGAGGTAGAAGAGACAAAAGGCCCATTTTATGAAAACCCCCTGAAGTTTTCGGAAACTACGTAAAGGTTCTTTTCTATTTTAAAACACGGCAGAAACAGAAGTTTTGGGGACCTTTTTGCAAACAGAAAAATTAGCAAAAATACTTTTTGGAAAGCTTATAAAATTTCCAACAATACCATGTATTGCTTTGGTGAAATTGAAATACTTTTCAGAACAAAATTTTGGAACCCCTTTTAAGTACTTTTTGTGAGATTTTCTAAAACCATTTAAATTCGCAATTTAAATTATTTCAAACACGAGTTAAACTTTTGTTTTCATGCATGTAGGATATGAACTCAACACCACAACACTTTGGTAGCAAAATTGGGATGTTACAAATCTACCCCCCTTACAAGAATCTCGTCCCGAGATTCCCGAAGGAGAAGAAAGAAGGAACACCGGTTTTGAACAATCTTCTCGAACCTTACGGTTCTCTTCTTGAAGAGATTGATCCGTAGCATCTTGAAGTATTGAACGGATACACCTTAGGTAAGAGGGAAAACTCTTAGGAACTGATCTTCACGAAGATCGAGTATCTCATGTCTAACTCATGACCAGAATGTCCGTAAAGAACTGTTGAGTTAACGTGCATGAAACACATCAAGGTAACGGAGTGAGTAGAAGATGGTTTCAAGTTTGCGGACGATGGTTCTTGAAAGGATTTAGAATATGAGATTTTCACCAGACTTTAAATCCTTTTGAAAAAGAAAGGTTGGAAAACTTATGATATCGGGGATTCTTCAAACAGATAACCAAGATGAAAAGAATGGTCTTGGATACCACAACATAATATCCACAGATGAGGGAAAACACGAAAAAACACTGTAATCGTGCGTCAGAGAGAACTTGATACATGATCATGTTCACTCTTCGGAGTGGACACGGAAGGAGAAGGAACTTTCATTCCATTACGGTTTGTCGAGAACTTCATCAAAGATCGGAATGTTACTTCACAACAGAAGATGAGTAACCAAAGGATGTTGGAACACCGTAGTTAGAAAGGAATCTTGGTCACACCATAAGGATGGGTAACCAACGGGGATTGAAACATCAGAAGGAATAGGGAATCTCTTTCATATGGTGGGTTTGACGTAGCAATACGGTTACCATATGGGTAAGATCCCATGGCTGAAGTAACTGACAAATTCACACAAGGTGTGAGATGAACAGAACTTCAAGTATAAACAACTTGAGAAAGGGAACTGATCAATGGGGTTACAAAACACCAAGAGATGTTCTCACGAGGAACTAGTTTTCACGAGAACTAAGGTTTTGGAGGTTCAACGAAGAGACATTTGAAGAATCAACTTCCAGGTTCTGCTGGATGTTCTAGATACCGATAGCAGGTTCATGATAAGCCTTATATAGGTCATCAAGTGAAAGTAAAACTCCGGTTTGGAAGAACGGGGAGGAAAACTTGTTAGAATGAGCCACACCAGAATTCTCACGGAGAGTGGATGTTCTTACGGATACAAGGAGATATGACATTAGGCCTTCCGGCTAATTGTGTCAACCACCACATCAACCATGCCGGATTCTGAAAAGACCTAATTCAATACCCTTGAGGAAACACCAACCATCGTTGCTGCTTGAGATTCAGCTTTGGTTAGTGGGTTGATAACTCAGACTCGATATGTTTGATAAGAGGTTGCACCGGTTATCATCGAGATACATTTACTAGATTCTCAAGATATGGACTATGATGCCACGCTCAAGAAGATGAGCAGGATTGCAGAACTCATGTATTAGCAACTTGCAAAAGACGGTTGCACCTACATGACTACTTGCAAAAGAATACATCAGAGTCCTTGTTGGAAGGAGGTTACAGAGATAACGAAGTTCTTAAACTTCTTCTCTTTCACGAACGATCAGTCAGTGGCTGGGTGTGGATGCAACTTCTTCAAATAAATGGAGGTAACAACCTACCATCTCAAGAGTAGTCCACACATGCAGGACTGACATGGGATTATTCCCGAAGGAACAAGAAAACTATTCTCGAATCCATGGAGACAACTTTCACCATAAGCACATGGACCTGAGAAAGTCACTTCGAACATCCAGAACACAACTTCGTGATGAAACGAAGATGGTTCTCGAAAGTTTCCAACATTGGTGCCAAGTTTTTAGCATGAACCTCTTGCAACTTGGAGAAAATAGGAATGTCATCGATGGGCTCGACAACACACTTATCAAAACACTCCAAGAAGAGGGATTCATATGATATATGAACAAGGCAATACATTGGCCAGACTAGAGGACATGAAGGTGTACTCGGGCAAAACACCATGAGTGAAAACACCGTCAAGATAGTCCTTAGAGCTGGACTTGATCTGTTGATAGCCCAAATCAAATCAAAGGTAGAGTGATAGCATGTCCACTACGGAGATACTATCCTGCTTCAACATGAGGAGAACTAGACATCCCTTAACAGAGGATCAAGTTAGGCAGAGCTTTTGCCTTTCAACTCTCCAAGTTGTTGTTTAAGCTCAACCTACTTGTCCAGGGTATCCAGCATAGCTTTCTTGGATAAAGGAGTAGTTCAAATTACCCCTTTATTAGACATCACGGTCAGGTGACAACCTGGTGATACTTCTAGAAAGACAACCAGAACATCACAACCTACCGGTATGTCTTTAAGTTCGAGAAGGAATCTTGCTTTTCAAAGCAACTGTTATGATCTTGAGAGCTTTGGCGTGAACCTAACTCTTTGACCAAGAATATGCACCGGAATGAACGTATTTGGTAACACGATCAACTTTAAGTTGAGACCGAGTGACCAATAGTGCTAAGAAGGATACAGATGTTTCTTAGATTTTTCAAAGCAATAAGAATTGCTAGGAACATCTGATACACACATCAATGCACTGACCCATCATACTCAAGCATTCAAGCTTGGAGGAAGGGGGAGTGAAGATGTGTGAGAGCATCACTTCATCGTTAAGGCCATGAAACTTAACACGACCTCTTGATATAAAATAGTGTGATACTCGAAGGTGGAACATAACAGAATGGAAGCTGATGAAAATTCCTTAATCTGCGAATTACAAAACTTTGACCTGGTTCTAGAGATGAACAAGGTTCTGGAGTTTGTTTCTCCTGACGTTCCAAGGTGAAATGTTCTGAAGGAAAACAAGAGCTATGCATGGGTATATCCGACACGCATATGCAACTTGATGTCCAAAACAACGGATGGGGATTTGAGAGCAACTAAAGGGGGAATCATGCTCGGAGGAGATCCTAAGATCAAGATGATGCACAGGGTCATACTCATTTGTAAAACCCATGCAAAAGAATTGATATAGCAGAGTCAAGAACAAGGATATGAGAATCACCAAGAACACTCTTGTTGTGATCCCTTCTTGATTACAAGGGAAAACCTACGGCTATTGGAGTTGAAACTACCTAGCGATCCTGAGGTAGAAGATATTCCTCAGGATCCAAAGAAACAGAACTTGGGTTAAAGGTCAGCATCCTGTACTGATGGCATGAGCATCACATGGTTAAGAAACCACACGATCCAACTCACCACAATTCAGCACATTCCGGGACCTTCGGTTCAAGTCCAATGTTAAAAACCTAAAGAAAGGAGTAACTACGATCTGAGTGCCTTGAAGGACACTATGAGTATCAATCACGAAGAATCTTTCAAAAGAAAACATAACTCCGGAAGTATTTGAGCAGAGGATAACAGATACATTCGAGATGAAAAGGAAATCTCGAGGTTCAGGATTTAGAACTTTGAAACATGGAGGAATGTGGAATCTGGACAGCTCTTGAGAGATTGGAATGGAAAGGAGATCTCCCAGTTTAAGAGATAACGGAACACAGAACACACACGACTCTAGAAACTCATAACTAGGTAAACTTGGTTAAAAGACGTCCTTGCCAGAAAAGGCACCTAGGTTTTGAATGACTAGAAAGGACAGCAAAACCTTTTCAAATCAAAACAGGTAAGATGACACAGAGTTAGAACGATACCAGATAAGGAGCAAAAAGAATCCTAAGAACGTTTTTCACAATCATTTGAAGTTTCAAAATAGTTTTCACAAAAACTCTAGACTCAACATCGACCAAGCAGTAAGGTTTTCCTACAGGCAGTCCTGCTCTGATACCAAGACTTGTCAGACCCCGGACCCAGAGATATACACACTGTTATGTGCTTCTAGCCATGGACTCACAAGGGCTTCAGGGTTACCAGCCCCGGCCGCAACAAACAATGGCAGGCAGACCGGATTCATCGGCACGTAGTCCGGATCCCCGGTCTACTACTCCTTGTATCCATGCTAGTCATAACCAAATATGCATACCCAAGCGTCTACGAGTCGGATGAAACTGAAGGAACGGGACCAAAGTTATACAGAGCTGCTATGTGTCCAGAAAGTGCAACAACAATCGAGGGTTATTGGGGTTACCTCGCCCCAGGCCGATCACATCGACAGGCGGGCTCGGACATGGATCATCGGCTCCACAACCCCTCGACTGCGACAACTATGCAGGCATAGCCAAAACTGTATAACGATGAGCTCGAAACCAACAACCAATCAAAGCAGTACTCTAGACATTGGAATTGTATTAAACAAGTGTTACTAGAGTATAGCTTACAAGCAGAGGTCACACGACCCAACATTACATCAGACAACGGAAGGCAATTTATGTTGCTAACCAACAAGAACCAAAAAGGCCTAAGAGGCCGCAACATAAGGCGACGTCCCAGCCCATAGATTCCAGGCTGCTACCTGGGAACCCCAAACTACTCGTCGATGTCCACGTTGAAACACCACCGAACTGAGGAACTCCACCTGAACCAAGTTGAAGCAAACATGAGTACGGGAGGTACTCAACAAGACTTAGTTAACCTATTATATATCTGCTTCTTTTAGAAAGAGTTATGAAGGTTATTTTGCGTAAAGCCATCTTTGTTTTCCAAGTTGAGGGAGGAATAGCACGTCCCATGGAATATTTTGAAAACAGATGAGAAAGCTACTCAACTACTGAAATCATCATCTTTTTAATCCACCAACTCATATCAGCACCTCGTGCTTCAAAGATCACCTCCTCAAGTTGTTTAGGTAACTCAATCTACAAGGTAACCCCTCTCGGCATCTCCGAGGAGGCATCCTTCATTCATTATCAACAAGTTTTAGTCATTCCGTTCAAGTTATCTATGATCACAGAATCCGTCACCAAGTCGTCCTTAACCGCGGACACGGCTTTTCGAAAAGATTTAACCCTGCAGGGGTGTACAACTTTAACCACACGTATCAACCAACTCTTAATGCCAGAACGTTGGCACTATTCCGGGAAGTGCCGGCAGATGGAGGTCGACCACGACCTTTCCCTTGCTTCGCCTATTCCATGAGTCGCTCTGAGTAGAGATGGACCGCCAATAGGGAGTGGCCATCTCCTGCCGGGTCTCTATCGTTGTGCGCAATGCTCGACGGTTACCTACCCGCAGAGCGCCGATACATCGCCACGTCCTAGTTTTGAAAAGGTTTTAATATCCCCGCAAATCCAAATGGAAAGCCCGAACTAGGCAACTCATGGAACAAACTAGGCAAGTTGAGACCGAGGGGAATCCAATCCCCCGTGTGGATGCACGCTCAGTCTTGGCTCGAAGACGAGAACTCGCTCCTAGGGGCATGAACGAGACAACCACCACAGACCCTCTGTGGTCTCGTCATCCACACCTTTAAATCATCTTAATCAGGTATCTCTTAACTTTCCACAACATACTATCATACTAGATTCATTCGCGACTCTGATTCAGCAACCGGATGGAGCAGAGATAACAGGCATGTATGACTAAGCATGGCATGTTTGAGGCTCTGGCGATACACACAAACAAATCCTATGTCTGCTAGGAGCATTGAATCATGATATCTGGGTTATGCAAATAAATAGGATAACTCTATCTATTGACTCAAGATACATTGGAATCGAATGCATTGTACGAGAACCGAAAGTCTTTCGAAATCATATATGAGCAGATAAGAGGTTATGCTTGCCTTGGTTATAAGAAAACCAGCTAAAGTCTTCAGGAATAAGTGCTTGACTTGTCGGTTAAGATCAAGTATTCGCCGTTGGATTTGTCGACCTTCTCTTCGGAGTCACGTTCTACCGAGGGGGAAACAACACCGAAAGAGAATAACAATCAACACATGGCATCGATGCAATGCGCAATATGTATGCATGAGCAAGTTAATGCATTGAAATAAAGCCCTAGACATGTTCGTTGGGTTTCTAGGGTTCGTATGGCAATTGTGCAATTTTACTGAAATTAGCCCGAAATAGGCCCCGGAGGGGGTTTCGGGCGATTATGAAAGTGAGTGCAATTTTAAAAGCCCAAATGGGTTTGAAAACATCATAAATAGGTTCCAAATGTCATTTTGAGCAATTTGACATATAACTTTTAATTTTCTAATTTTAGTAAATAAAAACTTATTTTTCTATTTTTAAATGGTTAAACAATATTAAACAAAGGCCAAAATTCAACTTTGTCAAATATATGTGGAAATGACATTTTTGGGTAGAGCATCTTTTTCTGATCAAAATCATATTTTTACCTTATTTTTGTGACTAACAGAATAGAAGTTATTCATTATACAAATTAATTCTTTTTCTGTAATTATAAAAGAGGTGGGGCCCACGTGTCAGAATAAATCTTTTCTAATTACTTCAAAACAGGGAACAACTTTATGACGTCGAGATGACGCCAGGGTGACGTCATCGATTGCCCAGGCCGGCTCTGCCACGGCTCGATCGCGCGATGCAGCGAGGGATTCGCGAGTTGAGGTGGCTAACGAGCTAGAGGGAAGCAAGGCGAGCACGGGGGTGGTGGCGCCGCCCCCAGGGGGTCACCGGAGTAGCCGTGGCAACGGCGGACGGCGGCGGCCGACCGTGGCTCGCGGCACCACGGTGTTACAGAGCATGGGGCAGAGGGAAAAAGGTCCGGCGGGGACCGGGGACTCACCCTGAGGCCCGACGTAGGCTCGGCGCGGCGAGAGATGGCCGGAGGCGCACGAAATCATCAATGGCGGCCGGCGGCCGGAGTTGGAGAGGAAGCCGTGATTCGTCCGATTCCTAGGGTTCCGGCAAGCGGGAGTCGCCGTGGAGTACGAGTGGAGCACTGCGGAGCTTCCTGGAGCTTCAATTCCATGCGGGGTTGCCGGAGGCGTTGGCGATTCGTGCGGCGGCCGGCGGCATGGTTTCGGTTAGGGTTAGGTCGCTCTCCGGGAAGATACAGAGATGGAGGGGGGGTACGTGAGCAGGAGGAGAAGAGGAGGGGCACGGCACCCTCCTCGGCTTCTTATCCGTGCGAGTCGGAGCAGGACGTGGCAAGGGCGCCGTCGGCAGGCTTCCGTCCTTCTGGCCGGAGGTAGAAGAGACAAAAGGCCCATTTTATGAAAACCCCCTGAAGTTTTCGGAAACTACGTAAAGGTTCTTTTCTATTTTAAAACACGGCAGAAATAGAAGTTTTGGGGACCTTTTTGCAAACAGAAAAATTAGCAAAAATACTTTTTGGA
Organism: Alopecurus myosuroides; assembly: GCA_028641055.1. Taxonomy (NCBI): domain Eukaryota; kingdom Viridiplantae; phylum Streptophyta; class Magnoliopsida; order Poales; family Poaceae; genus Alopecurus; species Alopecurus myosuroides. The sequence continues at coordinate 29,113,537 of CM054063.1, forward strand.
AAGCTTATAAAATTTCCAACAATACCATGTATTGCTTTGGTGAAATTGAAATACTTTTCAGAACAAAATTTTGGAACCCCTTTTAAGTACTTTTTGTGAGATTTTCTAAAACCATTTAAATTCGCAATTTAAATTATTTCAAACACGAGTTAAACTTTTGTTTTCATGCATGTATGATATGAACTCAACACCACAACACTTTGGTAGAAAAATTGGGATGTTACAAAGAATCAACATTTTCCAGAAAGCATATAAAGAAATCGTTGGTTGCAAGTCATCGCAGCCTCGTGGGTTCGGATACATGGCCAAGCTGCAAAGTAGTTCTCAAAGGTTTAAGTTGCAGGTTGAGGAGCAAGCTCGTGCTACGGAAGAGACCCAAAAAGAAAACTCCCAGCTCACCCAGCAGGTCACTAGTTTAGAACATAAGTTACTAGCTGAACGTGCAAGCATGGAAGAGAAAATTAATTTAGAGCGTGTTGAGAGAGAACATCTTGAGGAGAGGTTATTGGAAGAGCGTGCTGAAAGGGAAAAATGATTGAGTTGGAGAGAAACTCAAGACAAGAATTTGAGAAAAACATGATTGCACAGTTTAACTCACAGTTTCAGTTAAGGTTTGAAGAGTACTTCGTACAATTGGAAAAACAGAAGATGAATACACTTCAGGTGATGATAGTCATACGCTTGCAAACTCGTAAGATTTAGTTGTTTACTTGCGTTGCTAACAGTGCACTTTGTTTTTTCAAACGTTTAAGAAGTCAAACCAGCAATCATCACTTTCAAACAGCCCTTCTAAGAAAATAATTCCTCAGCACAGAACGCACAGATTGTTTAAAGCAATTGTAAGTCACAAATTTGTACAATTCGGTACTAGTACATTCTGTTTTTTCTTCACCCACACTATAGCTCTGCTGCACCCACCCTATAGCCTTGTTGCACCTTATGTTTTACTATTGGTTGTGGCTTCGTTGAGTTACAACAATTGTTTTTGCTTCATCCACACTATAGTCAGTTGCTTCTTATGTTTCAGCATGTGTTGTTGCTGACTAGACTCACAACTTAACAAACAACATATATGTGCTATCTAGGGACATGAACTTAGCTTTCTTTTTTTACTATTGATTGCAGGAAGGCAATCAAACTTCAGATGGAAAAATATAGCTGCACTGGATGCTACATCACCTTCCTACGAGTATATTTCAGTTTGATTTGATCCATATTATATGAGAATTTCGATTTGTATGTATTATAAATAGCTATGAGAACTATGATTTGTGTAAATAAAGATATTTTACGTACGGTTTTGAATATTTTAATTCAATGCCAGTATTTTTGTTTCCCTATTTCTTTATTTTCCTTTAACGTGGCAATAGGTAATTACCACGATAAATGTAGTGGTGCGTGAAGCCTCAGTCGCCACAACTAAGTGTTTTGTTGAAATAGACTTTCACCACACTGAGTGGAGAGATCGTCGCAATATTTTTTCTCCACTAAGAATTTGGCCGTTGCGATAGCTAATTCGCGCCACCAAACTAAACTTTGTTGCGATAGAGAATGCCCATACTTCTCACCACCGAACAAAAATTTGTAGAAATAGAATGGCGCAACGAATAGTTGAAATTGTCGTAGTTGTTTCTAGCTACTAAAAAATTGGACGTTGCGAATACTACATCTCGCCACGAAACTAAAATTTGTAGAAATAGACTGGCGCCACGAATAGTTGAAATTGTCGCAGTTGTTTCTAGCTACTAAAAATTTGGACGTTGCGAATACTACATCTCGCCACGAAACTAAAATTTGTAGAAATAGAATGGCGCCACGAATAGTTGAAATTGTCGCACTTGTTTCTGGCTACCAATATTAAGGCCGTTGCGATTACTATTTAAAACTCGTGTTACCACGATTGATTGTGTGTGGCAAATCGTTGTTTCCACGCGTATAAGGTTTGTTGCCATGGTTTTTTGCCACATAATTGGATGTGGAAAATAAACTCGACTTTTGCAACGAAAGAGCAGGCGCAACGGAACACTCGCCGTTTCCACATTGGTCACTCGCCAAGTTTCGGTATTTGTTGCACTAGAGTTGTACCAACGAAAAATGTAGGTTGCGTTAGGTGCGAGACGCAATGGAAAAGTGCGTGGCAATTGGCCCAGTAAATTGTTGCAAAAGGTCAATTTTGTAGCCACGTATCTCATTGCACGGAGAGAGGCTAGTACCACACGATTTTTCGCGACGCTTCCCAATGAAAGTCTTTTCGATGCAACACATACCTATTGCGATGATTGTGCATTTTTTACAACAATTTCGTTCGTTGCAATAGACCGGTTTTCTTGTAGTTCCTTCACAGTGAAATCTGACCCAACCCTCCTGTTAAATAATGAAGATGCTCCATGGTTACGGCCAAAGCGATCATAAAAAGGGGACATAGGGTTCATGGACCATCTATACACGAATAAAATTCAAAAGACTAGATAGAGATTTTGTTGGTGATGTGTAATAATAAACTTGAAGTATGACGGTTGTGTTGAAAACATGTTCACAAAACAGAAGTTGTATCGTTAAACCTTTTATGTCAGAGATAGAACAAAACAATCAGTATCGTCATCATACAACCCTACTGTGGCTTGTGAGTCCATATATATGCATATCAAATGCACAGTAGGACGTATGATGGCGATTCTGAATGATTTGTATTCGGTCAATGAAGTGAACGATGTATGCAGGGAAGCCGAGAGGTGGGCTATATATAGCGCCGTTTAGCTCATAAAGTGAGTGTGCTAGTTTCGATCCAACGAATCACAATAGTGAGAAAGAAACATACCCCTGATCAAACGACTCACAAGACCTAGAAAGAAACACACGATCCGTGTGATTCTTCCTGATTGGTGGGATTCAGACGCTCAAGAACCACTGATCCAACGGCTCACAAGAGCTAGAAATAAACACATCCCTGATCCAACAACTCACAAGATCTAGAAACACACCCCTGATCCAACTACACACAAGACATAGAAAGAAACACACGATATGTGTGATTCTTCCTGATTGGTGGGATTCAGACGCGAGAACCGCTGATCCAACGGCTCACAAGAGCTAGAAAGAAAGACACCCCTGATCACTAGCACAGTCACTTTGTGAGCCACACGCCCGTATATATAGTCCACCTCTCGTATTCCCTGCATACATCTTTCAGTTCATCGACCTAATACAAATCATTTGGATTCGCCGTCATACGTCCAATTGTGCATTCGATATACATATATGGACTCAAGAGCTGCGGTTGGGATGTATGACGGTGATAGCGATTGTTTTGTTCTATCTCCGACATAAAAGGTTTGATATAACTTCTTCCGATCATTTTGGTGTTTTTTGTTCTATCTCCGACATAAATGGTTTTGGCCATAACACCCATCATTTGCACCAAAACAAGAATATAGATAGATAAACAAGGTAGTACATAATGGCAAGGGTGGATCTAAACCGAAACGGAGAGAATAGATCTAGATAAACAAGGCAGTACATAATGGCAAGAGTGGATCTGATCTGCTAGTCATACTCCTGCCTAGGCCTATAGTACTCAACCTTGTAGTCATCATGGTCGTTGTCGTCCTTGTCACTAGCGTCGGACGGTGCTCGGGGGGTGACCCTCGGAGGATCAGGATGCATGTACTTGCGTGAGGGTAGCGCAGGCGGGGGTTAACGCCGGTCCTGATGTAGTTCATCACGCTCTGAAGAGTCCATCCTCCGCCCCACCATAGCTGACGACCGGCCTCGTTGAAGTTCGAAGGAGGCAGGCTTCTCTCCCCATACCTGGCAAGCGCCCTCTCACATCGATTAATGAAGAAGGTGTCTCAAGTAGGACGGTAATCGGGACTCCAACGGGGATCCCTCCGCTGCTCCGGCGTGAGCTCGTGGTATTAGTGGTTCGTGATGGCCGCCCGACACGCCACACCTTGAGGAACAGGAGGGACCGGCACTCCTCCGGCGCTCAACATCCAACCGACGGGGCCGCTGTAGCCAGGCGGACATGGGTAGTTCAAGGAAGAAAGTCCCTCCTCCTGCCGGTAGGTTAGAGTGCGTACGGTAGAAGCCATGGGAGAGTAATGTTGCAGATGAGAGTTTAGATGGGTTATGCCAATGGTGGCGATGCATACATATATATAGTGAGAAGAAACAGACCCTTCAGTCTTGACCTGTTTTACCAACCGGGACTAAATGGTTAGAGTTTCGTCGGGACCAATTAGAAAGAATCGAACGCATCATCTGATTCTTTCAAGTGCTTGTGAGTCGTTGGATTGGGGGTATGTTTGTTTCGAGCTCTTGTGAGCCGTTGGATCAGGGGTACGGTGTGTTTCTCTCGAGGGCTTGTGAGCTGTTGGATCAGGGGTGGTTCTTTTGAGCTCTTCTTAACTGTTGATTCGAAACCCTAGCACAACCCTTTGTGAGTGAGACGACTCTATATATAGCCCTGATGCATGTAAAATTTATACATGAACTTTGCATGTTATTACTTGTTTTTCCTAAATATTAGCAACTTATATTCATGTTTTATAATGATTTGGGGGATTTTCTAAACAAACCCCCTTCTTTTGGTTCTAACCCTGATTTTCCAAAAAACGTACTTTTTAGTGTTTCAGACTTTCCGGGAGCTTCGGGACTCCAAAAAGGGCAAGGCCAAACAGCACGGTTCAGAATTTTCGAGACGAAGACCATGGGCCAAAGTAGAGGTCCAAAAGGCCAACGAGGTGGCAAAGAGGACCCTCCACGCGGCCAGATTCCTTGGCCGCCTGAGAGGCCCCCTTTTTGCCCCCGTGGCTCCGATGTCGTCGATCTTTCTTCTCCCGAGTGTCTCGTGACCTAAAAACGACTATATAAAGGGTTCCCTGGCCTTTTCGAGGAGGAGGCGGCGCCGAGAGACGAAACCACGAAACAGAGAGACAGAAGGCTGCCGCCGGAGAAGATCGGAGGGGGGAAACGCCGCCGGGATCACCCCCGGAGGGCTCCACCCCCCTCCGGCGTGTTCATCATCAACATCTACAGCAAGATCAGCTCCATCTCTCCACTGTAATCTCTTGGCAAACACGATGTATGATGCAATACTATATTCCCTTGATGTATTATGTCTCCCCGTCTATGTTTGAGTAGTGAATTGTTCTTGGCAATGGTGAAATAGTTCGTTGATTGGTTGCATACAAGTTTGTTATCTTCTATGATTGTGTTTATGTACAATATATGAGTGCACGCATATGTTGGGGAATGCATGTAAGGTGATCACCGGTAGCATAATGGAGTGGTGGTGACTTCGGAGTGACAGTAACCTGAGACCGAGCCACAAAGTTAAGTTATTGGGGGATATATATAGGGGACCATAGAACGTAAGGCTATGGTGGGACTTTATGTCTTAATCAATCTTATGCAGTCATTTACTTGGCCACATGATCCATCATAAGGGGTTGTAGATAATTTACTTGACTATACCTATTCATGGCTCCTTCCTAGAAGAAACAACTAAGACTAAAACATGTGCTTCACTAATTGTGACAACCGCACGAACGAAACACCTATTTCTAGAACATTTGCTCCCTTGAGATACTTGAGATATTCGCTACTTGCTTCTTGTGAAACTTGCTTAGAAACTTGCATTTTAAACTTGCTTCACTAGTTACTAGACAAACCACACTCCACGTCACTTGCTTTTAATTAGTTAGTTCATTTTAGTCAAACTTATTGCTTTGCATAAACAGCCATATAAGAGGGTTATAGGGCTTTAGAGAATAGATAGCTTACCTTCAGCTCCTCGTGGATTCGACACTCAAATACTTATCGAAAGGTACTACAATTGATTTCCTGCACTTGGGAGTCATCAAGCACTTTTCTGGCGCCGTTGCCGGGGAGCGTTGTGCTAAGCTTTTATTCTTGTTTGCATTGCATACTAACATATAAACCTAAAACACAAAAAAAATTATAAAATGGAAAATAACCAAACAATTTTAGAACTGTATAATATCTACCTTGAATTATGACATGAAGTGTTTGAGGAGAAATTGTAAAATTATTTGCACAACAATCATATTTGTGGTAGTACTAATTCTTTGAACACCTTTATTGCTAAGGAAAACCTTGAGCTTGGGGAAGTTTGTCTTGATGAATATGATTATTTTAGTCCCCCTACTATTGAGGATAAAAATGATATACTTGCTGATTCTATGGAAAGTTTTAAGCTTGGGGAAGTTGGTTTTTATGAGCATGATATTTCTAGTTCCCCAAGCTTGGAGGAGAAAATTCACTTTGATGATACCATGCCTCCTATATATGATGATTGCAATGAAAATTATGAATGTTTAACTCCCACTATCACTAATGAGGATTTTACTTATGTGGAGAGTAGTGATTCTTTTATGCATGTGGCTCATGATAAGAATGTTTTATGTGATATTCATATTGTTGAATCTATTCATGATGCCACTGAAAATTATTATGAGAGAGGGAAACATGGTTACACATATTTCAACAATATTAAGTTCCCCTCTTTATGCTGAAGGTATTGAAGTTGCACTTGATCTACCTTTCTATGCTTGCTATTATGTTCTTCTTTTATTTGTTTCATTACAAAATTCCAATGCATAGGAAATGGGTTAGACATCAAAATAAAGTGTTTAATATTTTTTGGTGTGTTCCTTATGCTTTAATTTCCTGTTCGGTTTGAGCACACATTTATGTCTTTACAACATGTAAAATGCCTTTACCTACTGTTATGTATCATTTAGTTTAAGATTTCCATTTTATAAAAATTTTGGGAAAGTAAATGAGAAGGATGAGTAATGGAGAAGTTGGGGTCGACCTTGAACATGTGTTGTTCATGCCAATGAAACCATTGCAAAGTCTCTATCATTAAAACTTTTTCCAAAGCTAAAAACAATAAAAATATTAGTTCACTACTGTAACATAACATTTTTGTCTTATTTCTCATCTTAAATGGCAACAATAATCTTATATGAGAGATAGGATTAAACAAAAGTAATTAGCTGTCAAGAAAACAGATTCCTGAACTTCACTGCGAAAAATGTTTAAAATCACAGAAGTGGAATTTTGACCTGGTAATTTACGACAGAAATATTTAGTTATCACTACATATTTCATTAGTTTTAAGTTTTCTGATTTGAGCAACTTAAGTGCCTCTAAAAATTCACTCTTTACGGGCTGTTCAGTTTTTGGCAGATTATGTCTTTATTTTGCATTGCTCTCATTACTTGTGTTTTTTGTGGTTCTTTTGATCAAGGAGCAATGCACAACTGTAGTAACAGTAGTTAATATTTAGAATCAACTCATGATGTGTCTTGGCTGTACCTATGTGGATTTTATTTATGGAGGCACTAACCCCTCTAATCAAGTTTTATGTTGAGATTTGTGTAAGAAGAATTTTTCAGGAGGAAGAGTTGAGTGAGATGAACAAAGATCAAGAGGGACAACCAATAAAGCTTGGGGATGTACCCCTGGGCTCACCATACATGTATCAAATAAGTACAAGAATCCAAGCTTGGGGATGCCGAGCCACCTCACTCCAACCATCATGATGTTAAGTAAGTAAAGCCTAGCTATATGTCTATAAAGAAAACGCTTTACGGGAGGCAACCCGGTTGTTTTTGTTTGGATTTTCCTAGTGTCCTCTTGCTGTATCAAGAGATTAGTTTTTTTTGTTTTAATTCTGGAGTTTTCAATAAAGAGTCAAGTCAAACCCATTTGGACTTATAAGTTGATATCCTAGTGCATGAAATTTCTGTTTCAGCACGAGTCTGCTCACCGTATGATTTTAAGTTTTTTATTGGTATGTCGGATTGAGCTAATTTTTTAGTATGTTCTGCAACTTTTCTTCCTCTGTAAGCAAAAAAATTGGCTTAATTTTTTGACAAGTCTAGCTTAGGAAAAAACGTTCGTTTTTCTGCTGCTGCTTTTCTGGACAGATTCTGCCTTCTTTTGTTTTATGCACTCTTTGGGCTTGGGAATCGAATTTCCATGATTCTTTAAAGCAAGAGAGTGAAAATACAACATAATGAAACTTATTGTCTATCTACTGGAGCATTTTATTTGGAATTTTGCACAGCAAGCATGTGATTTGTTTGTCCTTGCTAATCTCACCCCACAGAAAAAGAATGGGAGAAACATGTTTTGTGAAGTTTTTTCACAGGGAATAGAGGAGCTGCGCTTCAAGAAATCCAAGAAGGGTGAAAGCCATAAGCTTGGGGATGTGATGAACACCCCACTGGAGCTATACTCTTTTGGTTAACACACGTCTACTTTCTGTTTTTCTAAGCAAAGCATTTATCGTAGAGACTTGAAGCGTCTAGTTTTTGTTTTTATAATTTTTTGTTTTGATAAGACCACACCCATCATTTTATATGAGATTGAGCTACTGGAGTTTTGGGTTGGAATGTATTGGATGCTAGTATTATGACTTGTAATAGGGATGCCATGGTTGATTTGAAGAGCTACATATGTTTGCATGATTTATAGGCTTTTATGTGTAGAAATTTGCAATAATGTTGTCTTGAGCTATCTCTTATTCATGTCCTTGATGTTAATTGCTGGTTTATTTAGTTTTTCATGAAATGAGTAGTTCTATGGACATATGCATACATAGTATTTGGTCAACTATCTCCCTCTTGCTAGCCAACAATTTAAAAATTCCAACAAGTAAAAACTTGTTTCCAACACTCCTTAGCCAAGTATTTCCAGTGAGTCCACCATATCTTCCCATTATCTTCGTTGCTATTCCGAGTATGTTCACCATGTTATTGTGTTATTTATGTTCTAAATTAAGATATTCACTTTATTAATTGTCATGGGTTGAACATGGGGTAGGACTCTCACGAACTTTTGAAGGCATACTTTACTTTTTATGCATCTAATAAACATGACCCAATAATGGGAGCCACAAGTTTTGCGTTTGACAAGTGTGTGGTTGGGAGCTAGCTATAAACGTGTATCACCGGAAAGCTTTCAACATTGCACAAAAATTTACATTTGGTTGATATGATGTACTTTTGTTTTTGGACTCCTGCCATGCCGAAATGAAATAGAGGAATAGTAAGTTTTGATGAGTAAGTATCTATATGACTAGATAAACGCATCGGGCCGCTAACCCAAGCCATGCTTTATCATGGTGGAAATTTACTTACAGCTTGAGTGACTCTACAACACATCCTACAATAAAATAATAAGCTATGCATAATAGTGAATGAAAATAAAAAGGATGATGAGTCTACTCCGTTTGTTTGTCTTGTCATTGTGACATGGGCTTGTTTCCATGTCATGGGGCAAGAGGTACCTCTTTGCGGTTCTCTATGATGTCATTAATACTTATTATGATTGTACAAAGCTTATTAGGAATCTTAAGTTGAGTAATCATGGAGTAGGTTTTCACACTCACGGGGCATGAGGCTTTCAACCACCTTGTCATTCACATTACTTCAACATTCACCATTTAAGATGCCAGTGATAAAGGGGCAATGAGAGTCCTAGATCAATGGATACCACATCTCAATTAGTAATTTTAGTTGAATAATTTAGAGGCTAAATAAGACTAGATCATGTTTTACCTCTACCCAATTTTCTCCAAAGTGTCCACCATATTTTCTATTTTCCATTATGCTATTCTTTGACCAATATAGGATTTTATTTTTCATTTTGTGTATAGTGCTTTTATTTCATTATACACTTTGTGAACTTTCATGAAGCATCTTTGCTTGCATATTTGATATTTCTTACAACATGAATTGTATATTGCTACTCATTTCTAGTATTAATCATTTGATTATATGTAGCATGAATAAACCTCCTTGATATCCCATGATTGTTTCAATATGCAAAGTCCATGTTAGTTTTATCACCTTCATACTCGAGGACGAGCATGGGTTAAGCTTGGGGATGTTGATGCATGTAAAATGCACACATGAACTTTGCATGTTATTACTTGTTTTTCCTACATATTAGCAACTTATATTCATGTTTTATAATGATTTGGGGGATTTTCTAAAAATCCCCCTTCTTTTGGTTCTAACCCTGTTTTTCCAGAAAACATACTTTTTAGTGTTTCAGACATTCCGGGAGCTTCGGGACTCCAAAAAGGGCAAGGCCAAAGAGCACGGTTCAGAATTTTCGAGACGAAGACCATGGGCCAAAGTATAGGGCCAAAAGGCCAACCAGGTGGCAAAGAGGACCCTCCACGCGGCCAGATTCCTTGGCCGCGTGAGAGGCCCCCTTTTTGCCCCCGTGGCTCCGATGTCGTCGATCTTTCTTATCCCGAGTGTCTCGTGACCTAAAAACGACTATATAAAGGGTCCCCTGGCCTTTTCGAGGAGGAGGCGGCGCCGAGAGATGAAACCACGAAACAGAGAGACAGAAGTCTGCCACCGGAGAAGATCGGAGGGGGGAAACGCCGCCGGGATCACCCCCGGAGGGCTCCACCCCCTCCGGCGTGTTCATCATCAACATCTACAGCAAGATCAGCTCCATCTCTCCACTGTAATATCTTGGCAAACACGATGTATGATGCAATACTATATTCCCTTGATGTATTGTGTCTCCCCGTCTATGTTTGAGTAGTGAATTGTTCTTGGCAATGGTGAAATAGTTCGTTGATTGGTTGCATACAAGTTTGTTATCTTCTATGATTGTCTTTATGTACAATATATGAGTGCACACATATGTTGGGGAATGCATGTAAGGTGATCACCGGTAGCATAATGGAGTGGTGGTGACTTGGGAGTGACAGTAACCTGAGACCGAGCCACAAAGTTAAGTTATTGGGGGATATATATAGGGGACCTTAGAACGTAAGGCTATGGTGGGACTTTATGTCTTAATCAATCTTGTGCAGTCATTTACTTGGCCACATGATCCATCATAAGGGGTTGTAGATAATTTACTTGACTATACCTATTCATGGCTCCTTCCTAGAAGAAACAACTAAGACTAAAACATGTGCTTCACTAATTGTGACAACCACACGAACGAAACACCTATTGCTAGAACACTTTCTCCCTTGAGATACTTGAGATATTTGTTGCTTGCTACTTGTGAAACTTGCTTAGAAACTTGCATTTTAAACTTGCTTCACTAGTTACTAGACAAACCACACTCCATGTCACTTGCTTTTAATTAGTTAGTTCCTTTTAGTCAAACTTATTGCTTTGCATAAACAGCCATATAAGATGGTTATAGGGCTTTAGAGAATAGATAGCTTACCTTTAGCTCCTCGTGGGTTCGACACTCAAATACTTATCGAAAGGTACTACAATTGATCTCCTGCACTTGGGAGTCATTAAGCCCACCTATCGGATTCCCTGCATACAACATTCAGTTCATCGACCGATATAAATCATCCGGATTCGCCCACATACGTCCGGCCGTGAATTTGATATGCATATATGCACTCAAGAGCCACGGTCGGGCTGTATGCTGGCGATACCGATTCTTTTGTTCTATCTCCGTTCATCGGTTCCGGGACTAAAGAGCGAGTGAATATTTGGAAAGTACAACCCTAAGAACACATGTAAACACATGGTATGCCAACTCATAGCTTTTGGGGCTATCCCGATGCTCTGGAGCCCCTCGGCGGCAAAACCCTAGCCCCGCTGCAGAAAAGTCCACCTTATCGGTCTACAACTTTGACCGTAGCCCGGAGTGGGTAGAAATGTGCAACTATTTTCTTTGTTTTGTTAGGGTGGACCCTTGGAAGTCCCAAAACAATGGCATGAACAACCTCTACACAAGATTCCCTCTCGTCCATCGGTTCTAGGACTTTCAGCCTATAAGTACTTAGACTCGGAGAGAGGAATCGATGTCGGTGAAGACCCAATACAAAGAGTGAGTGAATATTTGGCACGTACAATCCTAAGAACACATTTAAACACATGGTATGCCAACTCCTAGCTTTTGGTGACATCCCTATGCCCCGGAGCCCCTCCGCGGGGAAACCCTAGCCCCGCTGGAGAAAAGTCCACCTTATCGGTCTATGGCTTTGACCATAGCCCGGAGTGGGTAGAAATGTGAAACTATTTTCTTGTTTGTGTTAGGGTGGACCCTAGGAATTTCCAAAACAATCACATGAGCCACCTCTACACAATATTCTCTACCATTCGTCGGTTCCGGGACTTTCAGCCTATAAGTATTTAGACTCGGAGAGAGGAATCGATGCTGGTGAAGACCCAACACAAAGTGTGAGTGAATATTTGGAATGTACAACCCTCAGAAAATAGTTAGACACATGGTATGCCAACTCCTAGATTTTGGTGACATCCCGACGCTCCGGAGCCACTCTCCGGCGAAACTGTATCCCCGGTGGAGAAAAGTCCACCTTATCGGTCTATAGCTTTGACCGGAGCCCGGCGTGGGTAGAAATGTGCAAGTATTTGCTTGGTTCTGTTAGGGTGGACCCTAGGAAGTCCCAAAAGAATGGCATGAACCACCTCTACACAAGATTCCGTCCCCTCTGTCTGTTCTGGGACGTTTAGCCTATAAGTACTTAGACTCGGAGAGATGAATCAATGTCGGTGAAGACCCAACACAAACAGTGAGTGAATATTTCTCATGTACAACACTAATAACACATGTAAACACATGGTATTCCAACTCCTAGCTTTTGGTGAAATCCCGACGCTCCGGAGCCCCTCCGGCGGGGAAACCCTAGCCCCGCGGGAGAAAAGTCCACCTTATCGGTCTACAGCTTTGACTGGAGGCCGGAGTGGGTAGCAATGTGAAACTATTTTCTTGGTTGTGTTAGGGTGGACCCTAGTAAGTCCCAAAACAATGGAATGAACCACCTCTATACAAGATTCCGTCCCATCCGTCGGTTTCGGGACTTTCAGCCTATAAGTACTTAGACTCAGAGAGATGAATCGATGCCGGTGAAGAACCAAGACAAAGAGTGAGTGAATATTTGACATGTACAAACCTAAGAATACATGTAAACACATGGTATGCCAACTCCTAGCTTTTGGTGACATGCCAACGCTCCGGAACCCCTCCGCGGCGAAACCCTAGCCCCGCAGGAGAAAAGTCCACCTTTTCGGTCTACAACTTTGACCGGAGCCAAGAGTGGGTATCAATGTGGAACCTTTTTCTTGTTTGAGTTAGGGTGGACCCTAGGAAATTCCAAAACAATGGCATGAACCACCTCTACACAAGATTCCCCCCCGTCCGTCGGTTCCAGGACTTTCAACCTATAAGTACTTAGACTGGGAGAGAGGAATCGATGCCGGTGAAGACCCAAAACAAAGAGTGAGTGAATATTTTGCATGTACAACCCTAAGAACACATGTAAACATATGGTAAATCCTAGCTTTTGGTGCCATCCCGATGGTCCGGACCCCTCCACGGCGAAACCATAGCCCCGTTGGAGAAAAGTCCACATTATCGGTCTACAGCTTTGACCGGAGCGCTGACTGGGTAGGAATGTGAAAATATTTGCTTGGTTGTGTTAGGGTAGACCCTAGGAAGTCCCAAAACAATGGCATAAACCATATCTACACAAGATTCTCTCCCGTCCGTTGGTTTCGGGACTTTCAGCCTATAAGTTCTTAGACTCGGAGAGAGGAATTGATGCCGGTGAAGACCCAACATAAAAAGTGAGTGAATACTTGGCATGTAAAACCCAAAGAACACATGTAAACACATGGTATGCCAACTCCCAGCTTTTGGTGAAATCCCGACGCTCTAGAGACCCTCCACCGCGAAACCCTAGCCCCGATGGAGAAAAATCCACCTTATCAGTCGCCCAAATGACTTTTAAAACATCATAAGTGAGTTGAATTTATCTCTCTGATCATTTTGACATATATCTTGCAATTTTCAGAATTTATTGAATTATTTGATATTTTCTCCATTTCTTAAATGAATTAATTCAAATTCAAATAATTCAAAATTTTAAACTTCACCAAATATGTTTGAAACTAATATATTCAGTTAGTTTATAATTTTATAAATATTTTTGTATCTTCTTCATATTTTTATGATTATTAAGATAGGAGATATACAAATTCAAAATTTAAATAGGGCAGTATAGTTTGCAAATATGATTTTTTTTTGGAAAACATGGCATTCATCCCGGTTAATGCAAACAACGGGGACGAATGCCCCTCTTCGCGCCGTTCCAATTTATAAATCATTCGTCTTGGTTTCTTCCAACAACCGGGATAAATTGGTGGGGCATTCATCCCGGTTATTTCCAACAACCAGGACGAATGGGGCATTGACCCCGGTCGTTGGCAATAACCGGGACGGATGCCGAACACTTAGCAGTTTTCGGCTTCCTCCTTCTCCCCCTAGTACCCAAAATCGCAAAGGAGATCGAGGAGGAGCCCCTGCACCCCCCTCCCCCCAGCATGACATCGGCACGATGTGCCGCCCCCGCAGGCCGAGGAAGTTATCTCCGCCTCCGGCCGCGACACGCCAAGGACATCTGCTCCGTCTCCGGTCGCCGTATCCCACCGCACATCGCCTCCATCATCAGAATAACTCGAAAGATATTCATGTACATTTTATTTCTTCAAATGTCTACTAAAAGCCCTTAAGATTATCCAGAAACTTGTATCAGAATAATCAACACGAGGCGGAGGGAACTAACCGTGGTCGTGGAGCTAGACACCATGCCTGACGTAGCAGTGCCCGTGGAGAAAGGGGGAGAGCAGCCAACAACGGAGGGAATTCGAGCTCTCCACACGCATGACACGTCCATACCGCGTGTAGCACCGTTGAGCTCCGCTAGCAGGGGAGGTAGGAAAGGGGGCTGGGGGCGAAAGCGATTTGAAAGGACATGGACAGCAAGGCAGGGACGGTAGCCAGCCGGTGTGGGTGGAGAAGGTAGGGATACTAGAGGTGAGGAGGGAGGGATGAGAGGTCAATGGGATACCATCCATTGATGTGCTTTCAATACTATGTGTGAGAGATGTTGCTGTGTGTTTTGCTACAACTGATTTATTTGCTAGCTGCGCGTGTTTCGCTACTGATTGTACTTTGTGTGCACTTTTTTTGAATATTGGGCAGCTCCATTCTCATTCATTTATAATCTTTTCAGTCCAAACAATGGTCCTAAAATTGCAAGAAATTGTATATGATCTGAGTATGATTTAATTCATTTCATCATTATTGATTTTTTATTTAATCGATCAATGTGCTCTTTTTTCATGTATAATATCAGAATTGATGCGGATGTTATCGATACATATTATCTGAACATGTTCACTTTCGTGGATCACAACCATACAAAAGAGAAATGATCTTGAAGATTAATAAACAAACACAGCTAGATATTTAGCTGCCGACACTGTTATTCCATAACTGGATTCGAATAGAATACAAAAAATCATCCAACAAATTGGTTATAAACTATTAAATTTGGAGAGCCCGTTGCAACGCAAGGGCATTTCTACTATTTAAGTGTAATATACCAAAATGATCAAAACGACAAATGCAACTCGGCTATGGTGTTTTCAAAGTCATCCGAGCAACTTCTTTTTGACACACCTGTAAAGAAAGGAATTCGCCTCAGGTTATTATTCTTATATAACCTAAAAACCCTAACAACATGTTCTACTTTCTTAGGGCTTCCATCCAGTGCATTATTTGATCATGCGTACATATTTTGCATTGCACGGATACCGTGTATTGAATATTTGTTTCCTTTCCGGTGTTTGCTCGTATCGATAGACCATGACCCGGAGGTTGATCCAGCCTACTACGACGAACTCCGTTCCGCCTTCGACGAGCAAGGCAAGCACAACCTCGTGGAAATACCTATGTTTTGAGTCCTTTAAACTTCTTACTCATGCATGCGATTCAACCTCATGGAAAAATACTTGTATCCATTTTTGTATCAACACAATTAATAAAATATTGTATGAATTTATGATTTAAACAATTTAGGTTTTGAGGACAAGATTTTATGTTTTTCTGTCATTTTTGGCTATAGCTATAATAATTATGTGTGATGATTTATTTGTGATGAATGTGTTCACTATCATACTAGGGGTGTGTATCCTCCGGTATAATGTTTATCTCCCTATCGATTAGTATGTTTATCTCCCTATTGATTAGTATGTTTGGAAAATATAGCAGAAACAATAACATAGAAATTTAGAGAAATAATAGTTAAGACTTTTCTGAAAAAAAACTACCAAGTCATTTTTCTGCTAAAACCAGTAAAA
The DNA here is from genome assembly GCA_028641055.1 of Alopecurus myosuroides. Lineage (NCBI taxonomy): Eukaryota > Viridiplantae > Streptophyta > Magnoliopsida > Poales > Poaceae > Alopecurus > Alopecurus myosuroides. The sequence continues at coordinate 29,129,736 of CM054063.1, forward strand.
AGTAGGGGCCGCAAATAAATGGCAAATCAATTCCAAATGGAGAAATTCAAATTGGAGATTAAAGATTGAAGTATCTACTTTCATTTTAGCTTTTTTAATATTTTGAAAGAAATGGTTTAGGAATTGAAAACATTCTTATTAGAATGGATGATGAAACTATCTTGTTGTTTTTCTAAAAAACTGCCAAGGTATTTTTCTGCCAAAACCAGTGAAAAGTAGGGGATGCAAATAAATAGCAAATCAATTCCAAATTGAGAAATTCAAACATGAGATTAAAGATTGAAGTATCTACTTTCATTTTAACATTTTTTATATTTTGAAACAAATGGTTTAGGAATTGAAAATATAATTATTAGAATGGATGATGAAACTATTTTTCCTTTTTTTTAAAATTGCCAAGTCATTTTTCTGCTAAAACCAGTGAAAAGTAGGGGCTGCAAATAAATAGCAAATCAATTCAAAATTGAAAAATTAAAATGGGAGATTGAAGATTGAAGTATCTACTTTCATTTTACCATTTTTAATATTTTGAAACAAATGGTTTAGTCATTAAAACATGCTGATTAGAATGGATGATGAAACTATTTTGCTGTTTTTTTAAAAACTGCTAAGTCATTTTTCTGCTAAAACCAGTTGAAAATATGGGCTGCAAATAAATATCAAATCAATTACAAACGGTTTTTATGCTTCTCTAAAAAACTGCTAAGTCATACTTACTTGCAATATTTTAATTTGAAGAAAGTATGGACCCAAACATCAGAGACGAAGTTGCGGAAGACATACTCGTGGATTTCATCCGCTGGGTTGGGGGAGACCCCGATGTCGCCCAGTGGATGAATAGCTCCGGTGAGGGAGATCCAGAGCTCGCCCGAACAGACGGTTCCGGTGAGGTAGATCCGGAGCTCGCCCGAACAGACGACTCCGTTGAGGGAGAAGCTTACAACTTCGTGGAGGGAGACGATGATGGAGAAGTCGATGGCTCCCATGAAAGAGAAGCCGACGGCTCCGGTCCAACCTTACAAATTACAAACTCTAGCGAGGTGCATATATATACGTTAATTAAATGAAGCATCTGTTTTCTATATACATTTATTAACACTCTTTCTTATTTTAGCCATCCGGATCTAGCAATTCCGCCAGAAAGAAGACTAAACGAGGAACAACGGAGAAGTTGAAGGAGCATGCAAGGTACATGATCGAAAAGATCGCTGCAGAAGCTGCACCAGAGCTTCCCAAAGATGTTGCCCAAAAATATGTGAAGCAATGCGGAGTGCTTGTTAGGGACCACATCCCGATCACTGTTGGGGAGTGGAATAATCCACATGAGGCCATCGGAATCTCATATGTTGGCGACAAAGCGAAAGAAATTCTTTTTAAAAAGATGATGGCTAATTTCACCCTACCGACGCTGGTGGTGTGTCAGGATGAGGTGGATGAGAACGAGGAGGATCCTGAATTGATCTTACATCAAAAGGAAGAAGCCTGAGTGAAACTGGTCAAGGCGTTCACTTTAAGGAAGATGGCCCAACAATTCACCAACTGGAAGAAAAAAATTGCACCTTGCCTTTATCAAGAAAGACAAGACTCCGGATTTCACGGAACGTATGAGAACATAAAAACTTTCTGGGCAAAATTTGTTGCTACAAGAAGTCGGAAGAAGCTATGGCAAGGTCTAAAAGAAATGCGGAAAACTCCGCTAAAAATATCTATCACCGTCGTATGAGGCAAGATGGCTACAAGGGTAGCATGCCTAAGTGGGATAAACTTGAGGACGACCTGATGGCTCAGGAAATCATTCCAGAGATAGTCTACTGGGACGGACGGACAATGTCTTGGTTTTTCGCGCATGGGGGCACGTTGGACTCAGAAGGGAAGTTCATCTATAATATAAGAAATGCAGAAAATCCTCTACCCATCGATGATCTTAGAGACGCAATAAAGGTTGCTAAAGAGGGGAATTCCCAGCCAGATAGAGAGAACGACGAGCTCACACGTGCCCTTGGGAATAAGGAACACTATGGACGGAAATGAACCACACCAGGCTTTGTTCCGTGGAAACTTGGGTTTGCCGAAGAGAAAAAGAAATATCCGGATAGAAGCCATCGGAGGAGAAAGGATTTGCTGGCAGCTGAAGCACAGAGTCAGGCAGACGGGTGGCAGAAAATTGACAAAGAATTAAATTGGCAGTGGGAGCGAGGAGAGAGGCAGCAGAAACAAATTGACATACTGACCCAGCAGCAAAGTACTGCCCCGCATATGGTAGACGGTGCATTGAATAGTACCGGCGCCGCACCATCTATTTGGGAAAGTAGCGTTTCTTCCACGCAGATCCAGGGTGATGATGATGATGTACAGCCATGATGCACCTAGTGGATGATATAGCGGAGATGACACATTGTGAGCTGCATGTGAAAGTCGTAAACGTAACCATTAAGGCAGCGGTCGGCTATGTGAAACCAATGGGCCCTGAACCTACTCACCATGGTCAGCCAGTTCCACGGGGCTATGCTGTTGCCGGGGTTGATGAAGTTAATTATGGATTCAAGCGGGTGAAGCTTGACTATCCTGAAGGTGAAGACGGGGAGGTGACTGAACTTGGAGACACACAGAACTTGGCCATTGTATGGCTAAAGGAACACATCGTGCTTCCAAATTGGACGCCAAGGCATCCTTCTCCGTCGCCGCCTCGAGACCAGTCTCCAGCGCAACAGTCATCTTCGTACTCTCCGCCTTGCTCGCCGTCTCGAGCGCGTGCATCTACACCGCTGCGTCAGCCGTCTCTGCCCACGAAGTCTCAGGGCAGCAGAAAGCGGAGTAGAACCACCGCATCATCGAAGTGTCGACTGTCGCCCCTACGAAAAGTACGAAATCAGAATCTACCCAAGTTACCTAACCACTATACTGACGAGCAAACCAAGGAGATCGCATAGGCCGAATACGAGGCGTGGAAATCTAAGGAGAAGGCGCCGAAAGAGCCAGATTTTCCCACCCCGAAGAAGACAAAGCCAGAGTGTTGAAAATTGTGAAGACCCTTTATCAACCTGAGCCGAGGCTGTCATTGGACTATAATCGCTTTATTCAGAAGTCACACGACGAAACGGTATGGTCAAAGAAGAGTAGCAGCTCAAGGGGGAAGTGCGGGAAATCAGTTGACCAGCTCGGACAATAGAAAAATCAATCCACCCCCCTCTCATAGTGTATTCCAATACCGCGGTGGGGCCGAGCACAAGTGCGGGCAAGCAAATTGACCCGGAGTTTACCGTAATATACGTACAAGCGGCCGCTGCTGCGGGTATGTCCATTCCGCAATATCTCCATACCTTAGGAACCTCTCCCGTTCTGAATTAGCATACAAATACCGGCACTGGCATCGTCTACTCAGACCTGGGGAGGAAAAAAATCTACGAACAAAAATGCGAAGAGTGCATAATTGGTACATGGTAGCCTCGAAGGAATCTAATGTCTGAATAACAATGGGAGTTGATACGTCATAAACGTATCCCTAATTTATGATGTTCCATGTTGTTTCCCACATGTTTTCCTTACACTTTATGTCATTTTTACACGTTTTCTGGGACTAACCTATTAACAAGATGCTAGAGAGCCAGTTCCCTGTTTTCTGCTGTTTTTAGTTTCAGAAAAGTTGTTCTGGAAATATTCTCGGCATTCGAAAATTCGAAAGCCAGAAGTCCTAAAAGTCCCGGAAGCTTCTAGAAGTCCCGAAGAGCCCTGGAGGGGGGCCACAGGGTGGCCACACCATGGGGTGGTGCGGGTCCCCCTGGTCGCGCCACCTAGGGATGTGGCCCCGCTGGCCACCTCCCGGCATCTCCCTTTCGCCCATATATACTCCCCGATGCATAAACCCTCGGGGGATAGATCTTTTCCGCAAAATACATCTGTAGATCCGCTGCCGCCACCGACAAGTTTTAGGGGACATATCTCTGTTCTGGCACCCTGCGGGGATGGGGAAGTGCCCCCGGAAGCCATATCCTTCGACTCCACCGCCATCTCCATCGATGTTGTTGTCTCCTATGATGAGGAGGGAGTAGTTCTCCCCCGGGACTGAGCGCTCTACCGGTAGCTATGTGGTTCATCTCTCTCTCCCATGGTGTGATCTTTATGTGATCATTTTCTTTGTAATCTAGTTGAATATGTAGATTGATCTTCATCTGTTATGCTACTTGAGTGGTTTTGTTATCTCCGTAAACACTTTCATCACGGGGTAAAGGTGATAGTGTGTGCACCGTGTGGTTTAGCATGATATTTATATCTTGTGTTGGAAGATGAAACTATGAAATTGTGGTGTTTGCGTGGAACCATATGGGTCCCATGGTGATAGCATGGGGGTTACTTGGTTGGGAAAGTTCTTACTCAGAGGAGTGCTGTTAAATCCCTACGCAATGATTAGTGTTCGTTATTCGACCGGAGAGTGGATCGTAATAGCATAGTGAAGAAATGATATTTATGCATTCAATTATGTTTTCATTGCTGAGAGTGTCCTCTAGTGAAAGTAGGAGCCCTAGGCCTTATTTCCAAGCATTGAAACACCATTTTACACCTGTTCTGCTACATGTTTGCTTGCTGCCATATTTATTTCAGATTGCTATTATCACTTATTATCATCCATATTACTTGCATTTTACTATCTCTTTGCCAAACTAGTGCACCTATATACCTGACAAGCATATTGGGAGTGTTGGGGACACAGGAGACTTCTCGTATCTTGATTGCAGGGTTGCTTGAGAGGGATATCTTTGACCTCTACCTCCCTAAGTTCGATAAACCTTGGGTGATCAACTTAAGGGAAACGTGTTGCGGTTCTACAAACCTCTGCACTTGGAGGCCCAACACTGTCTACAAGAATAGAAGCGTGCATAGACATCAAGATCTTTTCCGGTGCCGTTGCCGAGGAGGTAAGGTAAAAGGTGCTCACATCCTCGGGTGTGAGTGCTCGAAGTTATTTCCTTTAGATTCTGCAATTATATCTTTTTGTTTCTTGTTGTCACTAGTTAGGCTTATTTTTACATGTTGCTTGTTTTTATTTTTACTAGTTATTCTTAATGGAAAACAACAAAAATATGAGAGATCTTTATTTGCATTATAGTAGCAATGTAATTATCATTAATTATTTGGATACCATTATTTCTAGTAATATGGAAAATTATAAGCTTGGGGAATCTAGTTTTTATAAACTTTTTAGTTTTCCATCTTTAGAGGAGAAAATTTGCTCTAATGATACTTTATCTCCCATATGTGATAAACCTAATGATGCTTGTGATATTTAAATCCTCCTACTGAAATCATTTCTTTGAAAATACCCAACAAAATTGTTGAACTTGTCATGGATAACTGCTATTTTGGAGATGGAACTGTCCATCCTGGTGATCATTTACACTTTATGAATGAATTATGCGAGTTATTCAAGTGTGCAGTATCTCAACGGACAAAGTTAGGAGGAGTCTATTCCCTTTGTGACTTGAGGACAAATCAAGGGAGTGGTATAAACTACTAGATGATCCTCATCATTTGAAGAGGTATAACTTGAATCTCTCTGTTACTCTTAATTTATCCTTCTCATGCACTATATTTAGATAAGAATTACATTTATAATTTTTGGTCTCATGATGGAGAAAGCATTGCCCAAGATTTGGGAAGACTGAAAACATTAATACTCAAATGTCCTAACCATGAGCTTCCTGAGGAAATAATTGTTATTAATTTTTATGCAAGGCTTTCAGGACATTGAAAGTATTATATAGATGCCTGTTCAGAGGGTTCTTTTTGTAGTAAGAAGGTTGAAGCTAAGTGGGATCTTCTTGAGAGGATTCGAATCAATAGTGAAGATTGGAATAACAACAAAGGTAAAGAGACAGGTATAAACTATGAGTATGATTGCATTAAGACTTTTGCTGAAACTGCTGATTTTCATGAGCTTAATGCTAAATATGGTCTTGATCCTCAAATAGTTGTAGGTTGGTATAGATCCTTTGCTTCTTATATTAATATTCCTAAAAATGGCGACATATATCATGAACCTTTTAAAGACACTTGCATGTAAAATGAAATTGTTATTGATGATTGCAATAAACATGCTCAAACCTCTGAAAGTACTATTTCTTATCAGCATGTTAATTTCTGTGGAGCACTTAGACCATGTGAAAAGAATAAAATTGAAGAATATTATTGTATCCATCATAGGAATGAAAAAACTAGAATGTGGAGTAGGGCTCTAGATGATCTTGGGGAAAAAGTATGTGCCCTCTATCCTTTTATTTGTGAACTTTGCTATAAATTGGGTCATTTCAATTTTGTCCATTGAGATACCTGCACACTTGAGTACTGCAAGTTTGTATTGTGATGACATGATTACCCCTAATGAGCATGATGAACTTACATTATTTTTGGGGTGTGAAGAGTTATTAAGAAAAACTTCTTTGATATATATGAGTGCTTTTGATATGAATAGTGTCTTGCATGGATGCCATCTTTATTGTGTTGATAATTTCCATGCAAATACTTACACACAAAATATTATAAAATAGGAGACTTTACCAAAATATGACAGGACTAATATGTGTTTTGTTTTTATTAATGAAGAGGAGAAATCCTCCAAAATTCTTTCTATTATTTCTGATAATAAACAAGGGTAGGTGGAGAAGCTCCCTTTTAAGCCTCTCCCTCCTAAAGAGGGGAAGAAGAGGAAGAAGAAGAAGAGGAGGAGTAAAAAGAGAGAGGTAATGGTATCTCCCCCTAAGCATGTTGCTCATATTACAGGTTTTGCTGATGAGTCTGAACTCGATGATTTTCCTATGCCCGTTATTTATGAAAGTGATCATGATTGGGAGAAACACACTACTTTTGATATTGAAAATTTGTTTGGTACCAATTCTGAAAATGATGACAATAATTGTTGTACTATTAGTACCATCCATGTTCCCTCCAATGATGATATATAAAGCTCTAATCTTCTTGATGATGTGTTTGAAAATCCCTTTGCTATTAATGATTATATGCTTGATACATCTCCTCCTAGTAAAAATGATGATATGTTTACAAATGAACGCATTTTGGAAGACAACTATTTTATTGCTTGTGATGATACTATGACTCCAATAGATGATGATTGCAATGATGAATATGATGTTTTTAGTCAATCTACTATCGAGGAGAAAATTAATTATGATTTCAATATGCCTCTAGTCTTTGATAATTATTATAAAGAAAGTTATAACATAAGCTATAATTACCATCATCCTCATGAAACTTGCCATGGTTATGGTGGGATTACCCAAAACCATGTCTTTAATATGCAACTTTTCTATCATGTTCGAGTTGTTTATGACAATCCTACTCCCGTTATTATTAATAAGAATGACTATGCTTATGTGGAGAGTAATAATTCTTTTATGCATGTGGCTCATGATAAGAATGTTTCATGTGATAGTTATATTGTTAATTTTATTCATGATGCTACTGATAGTTATTATGAGAGAGGGAATACTGGTTTTATGCATCTCAAAAATATTAAGTTTCCTCTCTTTTTGTTTAAAAATTTTGAAGTTGCACTTATTTTGCTTTCCTATGCTTGTTGCTTTGTGTTTTCATGACTTGTTTTTCTGCAAGATTATTTTTCATAGGAAGTGGGTTAGACTTAAATGTGTTTTATATTTTCTTCTTGATGCTCGCTTATTGTGCTTCAACTCTTATTCTTATGTGAGCATCTTTTAAAAATTATTGTGCCTAGTTGAAGGGTGTTAAAGAAAAGTGCTGCCGGGAGACAACCCGCTTTATTTATCTGTTTTCATTCAGTTTTCCTTTGTTTTATTTTGTGTGCTTTGCACCTGGGTGTTTTCTATTTCCTTAGAAACCCCGATGTATCTTTTCTGTTGTGTTTTTGTTGAGCCAAGTAAAGCCTCTAGTGGAAAGTTGAGACTATATTTCGGATTTCTGCGCAGGAAACAGATTTATGCTCTCCACTGTTAAATACGTATAAAATCACAGAAAATTGAAAATGACCTGATTTTTTTTTCCCTTTATCCTGGTCTATATACGCAACTTTTCTTAGTTTACCACTGTTTGATTTGAGCAAGAGAATATTTTCCAAAAAAATCGATCTTTACCTGTTGTTCTATTTTGACAGATTTCTGCCAATTATTGCATTTGCATCTTAATCTCTCTCTTTTGGTGTTCTTTTGAGAAAAAGAGTTTTAAAAGAATTTGTGACAGTAGATAATGTGTTTTTGAGTTATAGTCTTGTGTTGAAACTGAACCATGTGAATTTATTATTTCGATTGGACTAACGTTGCTAATGAAGATTGTGGGAAGTTTGGTGTGAAGGAAGTTTTCAAGGGTCAAGAGAAGAGGATGATATGATGTGATCAAGAAGATTGAAGAGCCTAATCTTGGGGATTCCCCGATGGTACGTCCCAGCAAATTCCAAGAAGACTCTAGTGTCTAAGCTTGGGGGTTCGCAAGGCAACCCCTTCTTCATCAACGAATTATCAGGTCACTTCTAGTGAAACTATATTTTTATTCAGTCACATCTTATGTGCTTTACTTGGAGCGTCTTTTATTTTTGTTTTCAGTTTGTTTGGTTTTCTTTGTTGTAATAAATAGTTGGATCATATCCTACTTGTGTGGGAGAGATACACTCTCCATTTTCATTGCTTAGAACACTCTAGTTTTCATTCTTATAGTTCTGTGAGTGTTCATTTCTTGCTAGTACAGAGTTTAGCCCTTGTTTTCATGCATCTTTTATTCAGAGATGTTAGTTTTAGTAACTTTATGTGAGTAATCTATTTTTATTTCTGTAGCATGTAGAGAATTTTTGTTAAAACATATCTTGTATGGTGCTTGTTGGGAAAAGAAACTACTACTTGAAGTAGAATTTATAACAGTGCAAGTAGAAGCTTGTATAGACTGTGGCTAGAACTTTTTCATGCCATGCTAAATGTTATTTTAGTTTTAAATCCTTGTGGTTATTGAGTAGCATGAATATCCTTAAATAGCCGAGAGAGTTTAATATGTCTTGAAAGATTCATGAGTTGTTCTTGTCATAGTAAAGCATCAATATATGGTATTCTCTTTCGAATGTTTTATTTGGTTGACGTGTTGCATGCTCATACCATGTTTATGACTAGAAATCAGTCATGAATAGCCTCCATGACCACTTAGTCTTTGAACTTGTGATACCGCTTATGCTTTAGTTAATGATGTTTATGTCGATGTGCATGATTATGGCTCTTGTGCTCTCTTGATTTGTCGCTCCCAGTCTTTTTCTAGCCTCCACCTGTACTGAGGATGGAATTCTACTCGTGCATCCGAACTCCTTAAACCAAAGTTTTCCCATTGTGTACACCATACCTACCTACATGTGGTATTTAACTTCCATTCCAAGGAAATTCCTCATGTGTTACCTTTATAACTTTCTAAAAAATATTCTTGTTTTGTGCCCCTGTTTTAGCTCATGAGAACGTAAATAGAGAATCTTTATCTCACTTGTTGATTGGATTGCACACCCTGGACTAGTGGCTTCATCCGCTTATCCAAATGATAGAAGAGCTGGCAGCGGGGTGCCCAGCCCCAAATTAATAACACAAATTCTCTTCACTATTTTTGCCCCTAATTTATCAGTCAAAGCTTAATTGTGTAAACAAAAGAGAAAGAGGGATGACCTTCTACACCAGTTGCGTCCTTCACAATGGGAGCCGCTCTTGTGAATCCAGTTGGCTTGTGACGTGCTGTATTGTATGTTTACCATTCGTTGACATAAGCGGACCTTGGCACTTACAGAAGTCGTGGTAGAAGCAAGAAGAAGGCGCTGGAACGGATATCAACATTAGAAGAGAAGGTGGCGTTTCTCTTGGAGAAAGGGGGACACCCTGTACCTGACACTGAAGAGGAGGTAGAACATCGTCCTGCACCTGATCAGCTGCGAATAGAAGACGATCCTGTAGCAGATGCCATCCCATCTCAGCATAGAAGCAGCGTGGGTTCCACGCAGCTGCAGCTAGAAGACGGTCGTGCAGTCGAACCGTCGGCGCCTCACTACCCCGTGGATGATATCACGAAGAAGAAAAATTGTGAGATACATATGCCAATGGGGAATATATCCTTCAGGGTGGCGTCAGGCTATGCTTTACCGAATCAACCTGGAGCAACCTACCATGGTGGTCAGGTTCCAGCATCCCATGCTCGTGTCGGGTTGTCAACAATTACGCCGGGATGCCATTCAATTGAGCTCCATATTCCTGGAGGTGAAGGCGAGAAGACACTAGGAGAAATGGAGCTTGGTATCATCTTGTGGAATAAGAAACACATCGTGTTTCCTAACGCGGCGCCAAGGCCACCGACTCCTCCAGGTAAAAATGCACCACCTCCATCAATTACTGAATGTTGCACCACATGTAAGCCTATTTTTAATAGTTTTTCCCTTTCGTACAGACAATGCACGACCTCCAAGTCCACCCCACAACGCACCTCCAAGTCCACCCCACAACGAAGATTGGGAGCCCGAGGCCGAGGGTCCATCGCCCGTGCACTCCCGTGAGCCGACGGATGCACCCACTATGGGTACGGCAAAGCGGAAGCTGCAGTTCAAAAGAAACGGGATTCCTCCCAAGAACAGACCAAGGAAACACAAGAAAGTCGAGACTCCCCCGAAGTTACCAGGCCTGATGACTCCGGAGGAACTAGACGAGGCCGTGAAAGCCAAAAACAAAGCATGGTTCGCACGGTTTCCCCTGAAGCCCCCTCCAGACGTCTGGAAGGAAACTCTGAAGAACATCCCAAAGTGGCAAATTGAGCGCACCATCGACAACTTATATTATCCTGCACCGCCGCCACCGCCGCCCCTTTCAGACTATGAACGGTGCATTGAAAAGATGCACACCGCACAGATGAAGCAGGCGGAGCAGATGAAGCAGGCGGAGCAGACGAAATGCAGGAAACAAGTTCCCCAGCTCGGACAACAAGAAGCACGGTCAATTGCCCCGCTCAAGGTGTTATCTGACCAGGCTTTAGTGTCCGGTCCACGCATGGGCGACTCCGGTTACGCTATTGCTGATGTGGTATATAAATACAAGCCCGAGCACCCTCTGGTCGTAAATCCTACTGCTCTAACAACCCAACTACGAAATTTACATGATTGGTACTTGGAGGCCGCAAGGCAAAAGAGAGATTGTATCATGGCGGCAGTTCAGGATCAACACTACTTCGGAGAGTACGGTGTGGAGCTTGGGTTCGATGAATTTTTCCAAATGTACAATCAACGTGCCCTCGACAAGTCTATCCTCAGCTGCTACTGTTTGTAAGTGATTTATTTGAGTAATTTAATTATTTAGTTAAGCTCGCGTTCATTGCCCGTATAATTATCACTCACGACATTCTTTTTGTACTATGCAGAATGAAGATTCGTGAATGCAGGCTGGCAGGAATCTGGGACTTTGGGTTCATTGACCCGTATTCGTATCATCAAGACACAATAGAAAAGTTCAACAAGGATACACCGGATGATTTGCTAAGGTTTTTGAAGCGACAAAGTACCAAAAACGAAATACTTTGTCCCTACGGATTCAAGTGAGTGTTACTGTCTTGTAGACATTCCATTTTGCTTACCTGATGTTAAGTGTAATTGATGAGTATGCATGACTGCGTGTGTACACGTGCGCAGGTCCAACTTCATATTGTTCATCATTAGAATCGATCAAGGACAAGTTGAAGTCTGGGACTCGTTAACCTAGGACGCTGACAAATGGAAGAGCGCGCGTCAGATGTTTCAAAGGTATATATATATATCGGCCTCTTTCGTTCATCGGCCTCTTTTTCGTTCATTTCCTGATATCAAGTAAGTAATAATTAACTCTTGTATTCATTTTTCTTTTGTCGGCCAGGGTTTGGCAAATGTTCATCAAGGAAGAACCCGGTACATGGGCAGACAAGCTCCACTTTCAGATAAACAAAGTAAGTAGTACTACGTACCCTGGTTTCAATACCATTACCATTCTCTTGATTATTATTAATTTGACTGAATTATGTTCTCGTATATAGAAAGTCCCACAACAACCACAGGGAACTGATTATTGTGGATACTAAGTTTGCGAGTTCATTCACAGGATTATCAATGAGAAATCCCGTACTTCCAGAAATCTAGAGGTACGTAACCGAATCTTCACAACTTTATTTATGTTGCCATCAATTATGTTTAGTTTTGTTCATAACTTAATTATTTTCATCTACTTCTTTTAAAGATGCAACGAAAGCGGGAGATGCTCAAACCAATCCAACGTTGCAAGGCAGTTGCAGAGGAATTGGCAGGATTTCTCCTCAGGCAAGTCATAGATGAAGGCGGAGAATTTTTCCATCCTATGAACCAATAGCCAGCTCCCTTCTCTATGCAAGTATACAGCTATTGAAAACGAACTTTAGATTATGTAATGCTCGGTCGAGTACTTCGTGTTACATGTATATATATATATATATATGTACTTTTATTTGGTGCATCAACATTTAACCGCCAACACGGAATCGGAAACACTTAACCGCAAACACGGAATCGGTGTTTCCGGATACGTATTTCCGATTACGTGTTTCCGATTCCGTGTTCGTAAAAAACGAAACACGGACACACGGATCGGAAAGACTAAACGGAAACACGTAAACGGAAACCCTGAAAATACGGAACACGCCCTAAACCCTAAACCCTAAATACGGAATCAGAAACCCTGAAAAGAAAAGGAAAAAAAAGAAGAAAAAAAAAGCTTTAGGACCGGTTGGTGTTACCAACCGGTTCTAAAGGTCCTCCGCCTGCGCGCGCTCTTCGGCGCCCACGTGGAGGCCCTTAGCACCGGTTGGTGACAGACCGGTTCTAAAGGGGGGGGCCTTTAGTCCCGGATACGTAGCACCGGATTTGTATCCGGGTCCAAAGGCCCTTACAAACCGGTGCTAATGCCCTGTTCTCCACCAGTGATACACCTCTCTTAAAAATGTTTTAATTACCTCTGTTTAATAAAATAAAAGCTCTAGCACATGAGTGATACCTGATGGGGGAGTAGTAACCCGGTATGCCAGCTCCCAGGTGTGATCCGGCCCAGACGGTGGCTGGACCAAATCCGGCTAAGGACAAAGAAACTCCTGGAAGGCCCAGGGCGTGTAAGGTTCGTAACCCGGATTGTGGGTTATGGTAAGAAAAGTTAGGGTTCGTATGAAGAGTTCAAATAGGACTCGAGGAGCGCTTTGTAGGGCAAGCCCAGAGGGGTATGAGTACTATATAAACCAACCCCTGGGCTTCGCCTAAGAGAGATTCAAGTCATAGTTGTAACACCTGTTATCGAGTATCCAGTATAATAATATCGAGAGCCGGCGAGTTGCTTTCCGGTTCTTAGATTGCTTTTCACCATGTTTTCCTTCGAGCTAAACCCTCTCCCAAATACCTGTGTCGACTTGCCCCAAGATCAGTTACCCCAGGTAACATCTGCCGTGATTATCCCACGACAGTTGGCGCCCACCGTGGGGCCTGCGTCCAAAGGTGTTTACATCACGGGAGAAGCTCGGAAGAGCATGGAGAACTTCGTCGTCGGCGAGATCTACTCCAATGGCGAAGGAGAAAGAATAGTGGACAATTCCGGATGGGAGTTGGAGCCGGATTACTTCGAATCCGGATCCATGGTGTCAATCGGCCAAATCAGTATCTTCATCGGCATGGTACGTACACTCAATTTGAAAGGACAATATCATGTGCACGTTACAGGAACTTCCAGCAGGGACAAAAGGGCGTTGAAACAAACAGCGAATCTGTCCTCCTCGGCCACTCCAGGATACTTGAGGTGGGCAGAGCAAGAGGTAACGTGGAGCAGGAAAGATCATCCAGAAGGAATAGAGCGCCCCGGGACCTTGGCGTTAGTAGTTTCGCCACAGGTCAATGGTTACGAATTGAAAAAGGTGTTGATGGACGGAGGAAGCAGCATCAACATCCTATATTGGGAAACTTTCTTGCGCATGAACCTCAAGGAGTCCCAGCTACAAAAAAGTTCGACGGTGTTCCACGGGATCGTGCCGGGTCATTCGGCACGCCCCGAAGGGAAAATTGCATTGGAAGTAGCCTTTGGAGAATCGGTAGATAACTATCGGGTGGAGTGGCTCACGTTTGAAGTAGTCAAGCTGCATAGCCCCTACCACGCTCTGTTCGGAAGGCCGGCTTACGCTAAATTCATGGCTAGGCCGTGTTACGTATATTTGCAGTTAAAAATTCCAGGCCCCAAGCGGACCATCACTATCCATGGGAACCGGGATATAGCAGCAGAGTGTGATGAGGGAGATTCGGTGATGGCCGAGCAAGCCTGCAGAAAGGAAGAGCTTAAATATTACCGGTCTCAGGTGGACCCGGAAGATGGCACGGCATTGAGAAGACCAGATTCTGAAGACGAAAGAGTGAAATTTAAGGCTGCTCAAGACACCAAGAAAGTAGATTTTGTGGAAGGAGACCCCACCAAGCAGTTCACTATAGGGTCCAATTTGGAAGACGCGCAAGAAAAGGCCCTAGTGGAATTTATACGCTCAAATGCGGATGTGTTCGCCTGGACACCCAGCGACATGCCGGGTATCCCTACCGAGTTGGCAGAGCACAGTTTGCATGTAGATCCCAGGGCCAGGCCTGTGAAGCAAGGTTTGAGAAAAATGAACGAGGAAAGGAGAAGAGCTATAGGTGAGGAAATCGCACGACTACTAACCGCAGGCTTTATCATGGAAGTATTTCACCCGGACTGGTTAGCAAATCCGGTTCTAGTGATGAAAAAGACAAATGAATGGAGGATGTGCATCGATTTCACGAGCCTCAACAAGCATTGCCCAAAGGATCCGTTCGCGCTGCCAAGGATAGACCAAATCATAGACGCGGTAGCCGGAAGCGACTTGCTATGTTTCTTGGACGCATATTCGGGATACCATCAGATTAAACTCAAAAGGGAGGATTGGGAAAAAACCTCATTTATAACCCCTTTTGGGGCCTTCTGCTACAAGACCATGACGTTCGGATTGAAAAATGCGGGCGCAACTTATCAGCGGTGTATCCAGAAATGCTTCGAGGATCAAATTGGGCGTAACGTGCACGCATATGTGGATGATGTGGTTATTAAGACCCGGAAGGCAGAAACGTTTATTGATGATTTAAAGGAAACGTTTAAAAACTTGAGGAGGTATCAGATGAAGCTCAACCCAACGAAGTGTGTGTTCGGAGTCCCGGCCGGGAAGTTACTTGGCTTTATAGTCTCCGAGAGAGGAATTGAGGCAAACCCGGATAAAATCAAGGCCATACAGAATTTGAAGAAACCGGAAAATCTGAAGCACGTTCAAAAACTCACGGGCTGCGTGGCAGCCCTGAGCCGGTTCATATCCAGGCTTGGAGAAAAGGCAATACCCTTGTACCGGCTTTTGCGGAAATCAGATAAGTTCGTATGGGACCAGGAGGCAGATGAGGCGTTTGAAGCACTAAAGAAGCAGTTATCTGAAGCGCCAGTACTAGCGGCGCCGGGTCCTAAAGAGCCTATGTTATTGTATGTGGCAGCCGGTCCCCGAGCAGTTAGCGCAGTGGTTGTCGTGGAACGCAAAGAAGATGGGAAAGGCTACCCGGTCCAGAGGCCAGTTTACTATGTCAGTGAAGTGTTATCGGAAGCGAAGCAGCGTTGCCCGCATTGGCAAAAATTGGTGTTTGGGGTCTTTATGGCCAGCCGGAAGTTGAAGCCATATTTCCAAGAACATCCCATAACAGTGGTTAGTTCAATACCAATGTCGGATATCATCAGAAACTCGGATGCAACGGGCAGAATAGCCAAATGGGCAATAGAGATGGGAGATTATCATATCAGCTACGAGCCTAGATCGGCAATCAAGTCCCAGGCCTTGGTTGATTTCGTTAACGACTGGACGCACACTGGGGTGGTTACCGCAGTTCCAAGTTCCGAGTCATGGACCATGCACTTCGATGGATCAAAGCAGTACGAGGGGTCAGGAGCCGGAGTGGTGCTGACATCGCCAAAAGGGGATAAACTAAGTTACGTGCTACAGATTCATTTTGATTGCTCAAACAACGTGGCCGAGTATGAGGCTCTGTTGCATGGCTTGAAGGTAGCCAAGGAGATGAACATTAGAAGGATACGATGCTTTGGAGACTCGGATCTCGTGGTGCAGCAGGTGTCAGGAACCTGGGACAGGAAGGACGCCACTATGGCAGCGTATCGCAGGGAGGTTGATAGGGTTGCCGGGTGTTTCTCCGGGTATGAAGTGGAGCACATAGACAGAAGAAAGAACGAGGCGGCGGACGCACTCGCCAGACTCGGCTCGCGCAGGGAGCCGGTTCCACCTAATGTTTTCGTGGACGAGCTATGGCGGCCGTCAGTTAAATCCGAGTCTGAAGAAGAATTAGCAAATCGAGACCCGGACGTGGAGCTCGTGGCTACGATACGCGGCGTCCCCGAATGGACGGAGCCATATCTGGCATACTTATCACGGGGCGAACTACCAGAACAGGAGGTACTAGCAAGACAAATCGTAAGGCGGGCAAAAGGATACGTTATTATCAATGGAGAGTTGTACAAGAGAAGTGCGGCAGGAGTCTTTTTGCGCTGTGTGACACCAGAGGAAGGCCGACAGATTCTTAAGGAGATCCATGAAGGTGATTGCGGGCATCATGCGTCCACAAGGTCTCTTGTGGCCAAGGCCTATCGACATGGGTTCTTCTGGCTCACGGCTCTAGCAGACGCGGAACGGATATTGGCAAGGTGCGACGGATGTCAAAGGTACGCTCGTCAAACTCATGTGCCGGCTATGGAGTTACGGACCATTCCATTAACTTGGCCATTCGCTGTTTGGGGTATGGACATGGTTGGCCCCTTCCATATGTCACCTTGCAAGAAGACGCACCTTTTAGTCGCTGTTGATAAGTTTACCAAATGGGTGGAGGTTATGCCGGTCACCAATTGCGAAGCGGCCACAGCAGTCAAATTCCTGAAAAGGATTATATACCGGTTCGGGTACCCCCACAGCATAATTACCGACAATGGAACCAACATGTCCCTTGGAGAGATGGAAAAATTTTGTGGCAGCAATGGAATCAGGCTTGATGTAGCATCAGTAGCACATCCGCAAGCCAACGGGCAAGTGGAGAGGGCAAACCAAGAACTACTTCGTGGATTGAAGCCAAGACTGAGGGTTCCCTGTATCAGGGCTGCTGGGGCATGGGTTGAAGAGCTTCCTTCCGTGGTCTGGGGTATTAACACTACACCCAACCGATCCACCCAGATGACACCTTTCTTCATGGTCTACGGCGCAGAAGCGGTATTACCAAGCGACATCATTCATGATTCACCAAGAGTGACAGCTTATGTGGAAGTAGAGAACGAGAAAACCCGGCAAGACGCCGTGGATATGTTAGAAGAACAAAGGGAGCAAGCCTTGGAAAGATCAGCCATATATCAGCAGGACTTGCGAAGATATCATAGTCGGCGGGTGAAAAGCCGGGTCTTTCAGGAGGGAGACTTGGTCTTGCGCTTGGTTCAGACAAACGAGGGAAGGCACAAACTATCGCCACCATGGGAAGGACCCTTCATCGTAAGCCGGAGCCTGCATAATGGGTCATATTACTTGATAGATGCAAGAGAAGAATCGACCACACTCAACGATACTGCTCACACAACTGCACCTATGCAAGAAAGAGATAGACCGTGGAACGTGGCTCAGCTACGTCCGTACTATACTTAGCAGAAAAAGATGTAACAGGCAGCAGGTTTCAGACGCACTCTTTTCCTGTCCAGGGCACCCTTGGGGACTGGATGGGTTTTTAATGAGGCGGCTTGCTGGCCTAATTTTTTCATATCAAATAAAAAGGGATTATCAAGAAAAGAAGCAAGTGTTATTTATACGATGTGAACATTCAGGTCTTGAGGGCTGGTTGCTCATACAAGCACAGCTGTAAACTCAAAAAAGACCCGGCCTTGATGCCAATGAGTTATAGGGGCCGTCACTCGAAAAAACGAGTGCGGCTACAATCTTATAACCGGACAAAGAAGTCCAAATTTCTCGGCTATTCTTACTTAAGCTCGATGTGACTCGCAACGAAGTGGCATGATTCGTTCGCTTACGATTAATGTCGGTCATGAGACCCAAACGGGACTTGCTTGACCCCGTTTTCGTATTGATGTAACAACATGGTATCCACGCGAAAGCCGGCTTATAGTACAAGATAGTCGAAAGGGTCATCTAAACCACAAGTTATGCAGAGTATAAGGCCGATAGCCGGAAACTCAACGATTATCAAGCATAACTTCAAACCTCATAAAAAGCTGTCCTGAAGTCTTGGGCATTCAGCAACAGGCGATTCGTTTCCTTGAAAGAAAACAATCATGTGTCCTAGACGCGGAAACCCGGACTGGGGACTTATGAGCTCTAAGGAAGAAACAGCATCATCCAGCCGTTAAAATTAAAACGAGCCACGCATCCGGGTCTCAGGAGCTTAGGGATTCAGGTGTAAAACCGATCCCTAGACACCAACGACACCCGGAGGACGGGTCTTGCTAAGGAAAGTATAAAAAAAAAAAAAGTATAAGGTATCGAGAATAAAGCAAGTGGATATCAAGAACAAGCAAATGCAAAGACACATTCATCAAAAGCCCAAAGGGGCGCAAAGTGCATCGGGAGTTTAAATAAAAGTGTTACAAAAAACCATAAAGTATCAAAAGAGCACAGGCGCTCTGCTTAAATGAATAGTAAAGCTGTTTTAACGATGCTTTGCCGGCTGACGTATGTGGAATAATGGCATTACTTCAAGCTGCAGGGTCCATCTTGGCCTTGCCCTTGTCGCCACCTGTAGTTGCGGCGCCACTCGGGTCAGCAGCAGTCCCGGGTTGTGCAGCAGAAGTTGCAGGAGCAGAGTCGGCCTCGGTCTTCCTGGCGGCTTCTTCCTTCATCTTGATCGCCTGCTCCTTCCAACGGGCAAGCATATCGAACGGCTGGGGGCGGTTCGCCTTGACAACCTTGTCATTAGCATCATAAGCAGGGAGAATCTCATCAATCTCTAAGCTGTCAGCAATAACGCTAGCCGGATGGCGGACTTCTTTCTGAATAGCCTTGAAGTCCTTTGGCAAAAACTTAGACCCATCCAAGTTGAACTCTGGAAATCCACTCATAAGTTTGGCAAGTTGTAGCTTGGGGGCGTAGGCTTTAGCCAGTGCGAGCCCCCGGGTTACCCCAAATCGGCAGGAGGACCGTTTCCAGTGCCAAATCCACTCGGGGATCGTGGAGCAGAATTCCAGTAATCTCTTCATATTATCTGGCTTGACATCCGACAGTCGTAACTCATCAAGTATCCAGCTAACTCCGCCGCAAAGTTGGCGAAGAGTATTTTTGATGGTTTTAAGCTTGGCAGCATCATCTTCTTCGGGGGCAGCATCACATGGGCCTGCTAAAGAAAGGCAAAAGGAGCAAAGATAGTAGGCAAGCAAGCGCGGTTGTTCAAATCAAAGCAATCCGAGTCATAAAAAGGTGAAATTCAAAATCTTACCAGTCGCAGTACGGTGAACATCAGCAGTTTGAGCAGAAAGAGTTGTAAGTTTTTCCTTAGCCCTGTGAGCTCTCTTCCTGTATTTTTTCGTCATCTTTTGGCACCTGCGAGCCTCAGTCTCAGCAGCTTCACGAAGGGCCGTTTCTTTTCCAATACGCTTGGTGGACTTGGCCAGCTTCTTCTCCAACTGTGAAACATAGTCCTGTAAAGAAGCATGAAGAGGGATCAGCCGGAAACATTATGCAAAGTTCCAAGCAAGTTACCTAGTAATTTACTCGGAACTTGGGGACTAGGCATGGAAACAATTGATGAATAGTCGGGATTACCTCGTGCTTGGTTATTAAGGCATCTAGTATGTTTTCTTCGTCGCCCTTCAAGGTATGGAGGGCATCTAGCATTTGAGCAAAGGTCATGTCTTCAGGGCGAAGTTGAGAAGGGCCGGAGGATTGGCCCTCTTGTGGAGGAGTTGTTCCGGGTTTGGGGGTCGAAACCCGGATTGTTTGAACGTCCGGGTTAGGAGAGTCCGGCTTGGTCTCCAAAATGATGTCTTCGTCCACTTCTTCAGAGGGCTGGGGTGATGCAGTCTTTGGTGGAATTGGGTCCTTAAAAGGATCTTCTCCATTTCCGTCCTCGGCCTCGTCCTCAACCTCAACGTCCATGTCATCGCTCGGCTTCTCTTCTCCCTGCTCTTCTGATTCAGGGAAATCCGGGTCGCTTAGCGTAACTGTGGCGCTGAAGAAAAGAAGGGAGACATTGATCAATGGAATATACGGAAAAAAGAAAGGTAACCAGTACGAGAAAATGTAAGTAAAGGTAGTTTACCCGGTGTTCACGGCATAGTCCGGGGGAAGCTCGCCGCTGGAGGCGGATGACGTCGGCAAGAGCACTGGCTGCGGCACGCGAAATTGCCCGGCAAGTGGATGATTAGGAGACGGATGACGCTGAGGAGATTGGGAAGGTTGAGCTGGAGGGGTACTGGCTCGATGAGTGGGTGAAGTGGAGATACCCGGGTTAAGGGGATCATCCCCCGGAGAATTCCGGGTCACCCTACGCTTAGTCGGGAGAGGGTCCTTCAAGAAGGATGAATGTGATAATCGCTCGTTAAGTTCATGCATAGCAGCAAAGGAGTAAGGCGCACGAGACATAGAAGAGAAGGGAACCTTTTCAACTACCCCTCTAGCCTTCCTTTTGTTCCCAACTGGGGGCTCCTGGTCAGACTCGGTGGCTTCCGGGTCATTTTCTTCTTCCTCCTCTTCATCTCGCGACCCTGAAAGCCGAGTAAGTATCAGATAAGAAAAATAACACAGATGAAGGGCAGGTGTAAAGGGTATGGGAGAGTACCCTCATCATCATCAATAGACTCGTTTTCCTCTTCAGGGTCTTGAGAAGGGGGAGGGTTTTCAATTTTCCAGAAGGGATCGTCATCCTGTGAACAAATAAACACAAGTGGTGGTTAGAGGCTATAACGGATGAAAGTACTGAAATGAGAAAAAGGAGCCAGGTCTTACCGCTGGGGCGGGGTTTTCCCGAGTAAACGGGGGTAACCCGGCAGTGTTCTTTATAACATCTAGTCTCTCCATCAGGAAGCCCTTAATGGTCTTGTTGGTGTTACCGGCAGGGAAGTTTTTGGTGGAATAGCGGAGGGAATCTGTGATGTGACCCGAGTATTCGTGCAGCGACTTTGAGCGAATGGAGTTGGGCTGAACCCGGAACTCCACCCAAGTCCTTACCAAGTTAAGCCCGAGAAGGCCATGGGCTGAGAGGGCCGCTAGTTTGGCCAAAAGGGGCTGAATCGCTTCCCTATCAGGGTCAGGTGCGAAAGCACTGAAAGACTCGGAGGGCTCGAGAAGGCTCTCCGAATAACCCGGTAGCTTCCTCTCACCATCCGGAGAAGTGTCGTGGCAATAAAAGAAGGATAATTGCCAGTTTTTGGCGTTGGAGTTCAGGTTGAGAGGTGGCATCAGTGAGTGTTTGCGGCGCTGGATGGATACCCCGCCGCAGGTAAGAAGCGTTCCGTCACCGCTCTCACGGCATGGTTCGCATTGGAATAATTCGGTAAAAAGAGCAAGGTTTGGTGGAGTGCGTAAGTACGACTCGGACAAAACTATGAAGTGGGTGATGTTCAGCATAGAGTTAGGCCCTATGTCGAACACCCGGAGGCCGTAGTGGCTCAAGACTTCCCGGAAAAAAGAGTGACCCGGAGGACGGAATCCCCGGGTCACATGCTCGGTAAAACAAATTACCTCGTTCCCGATAGGAGTGGGACGGGTCTCATCGCTAGGAGCCCTCCAGTGTATTTCCTTTTGAGAAGGAAGGATTCCTAGCTCGGCCATCCCATCCAGTTTGGCCTTCGTCGTTGAAGACCGGCCCCAGTCGGCAGAAGTGGTTTGGGAGGTCTTTGCAGGAGCCGGGTGTTTTCCCTGTCTTTTAGGAGCCATGGAGTTGACCTGCAAGGGACAAGGAATATATGGAGTAAGATTCGGAACATCAGATCATTCGAATCTGGAGACATTAAGGCGCTAAGGCTAAAATAAGACCCGGATAATGCGCTACGATGCTAAATGCTGAAGATTTACCGGGTATCAGATGAAGTTGAGTAAATTGTTAATTACTTACGTATTGAGGTGGGTTGGGTGAACATGGATGGTTGCCCATACCTTTATTGTGGAGGAATTAACTGGAAAAGGAGGATTATCCGGGTGTTAATGCGACAGGCGGAAAAAACAAGGCGGAACGGATCTAGATCGAAGAACTTGCAAGTAATCTTATATGAAGTTTGATGGTTAATAAGGGTGCGGGGGTGAATTGCGACTGCGCATCAGGTGCTTGAAGGAGCTAAGGACTATCGAAGCGGATTACTTTGATGATACCCGAAAGTAATTTACGGGTTGACCCAGATCCAATCCTGGTCAAATTGAGGAAATTGCGAGTTTCAGTTGGATGATTGAGAGAGGCTTACCAAAGAAACTAGGGTCCAAAATGAGGCTGGTGCGCGCCGCGGCTTGAGTGTCTCACCACGGCCCTTGATGAGAGAAATGAAGGCGTGACGGCGATGCTTGATGGCGGCGCTGGGAAGCTCGGGGTCGATTGCGGCCGGAGATGGCCTTATCTTTCTTAGTGCGCGCAAGCCTGGAGGCAGGGACTGCGAGGGAGCGAGGAGAGAGAGGATGCTGGGGCAAAGTGAAAGGCTTAGGGTTACTTTCGGTTGATATTTATAAGGGAAGTGGTGAGCTCACCCGCGGCTGGAAAGCCGGAAGTTACGGAGCAATAATTATCCGCACAGGTTTGGCGTCGCGGGCGTTTGGAGCGAGGTGAAATGTTCCGTTGACAGGGGGAACGCAATTTATCCCGAGATATCAGGGATCCTTATCGAGAGTAGGGCCTTAATATCTTAGGGTTCAAATCTGGAAAGGTCCGTTAAGCACTCGAGGAAGGGTCGAGCTGTCGCATGACCGTCACGGAGCTGTGTCTAGTCATCTGTTAAAGTAACTTGACCCGGTTCATGTAAGCTTGGGCGTTTCATATCTTTTTTAGGGAATAGCGAGCGCTTCGAGAATGAATCTGTGAAGCCCGCGCTATCCTGGGGACTACTGATGGGGGAGTAGTAACCCGGTATGCCAGCTCCCAGGTGTGATCCGGCCCAGACGGTGGCTGGACCAAATCCGGCTAAGGACAAAGAAACTCCTGGAAGGCCCAGGGCGTGTAAGGTTCGTAACCCGGATTGTGGGTTATGGTAAGAAATGTTAGGGTTCGTATGAAGAGTTCAAATAGGACTCGAGGAGCGCTTTGTAGGGCAAGCCCAGAGGGGTATGAGTACTATATAAACCAACCCCTGGGCTTCGCCTAAGAGAGATTCAAGTCATAGTTGTAACACCTGTTATCGAGTATCCAGTATAATAATATCGAGAGCCGGCGAGTTGCTTTCCGGTTCTTAGATTGCTTTTCACCATGTTTTCCTTCGAGCTAAACCCTCTCCCAAATACCTGTGTCGACTTGCCCCAAGATCAGTTACCCCAGGTAACATCTGCCGTGATTATCCCACGACAATACCTGCTTCCCTCTGCAAAGGGCCTTTCTTTTACTTTTTTTTTGAGTCTCCATCTTCTAACTTTATGCACAGTTTGCCATTATGAGTTCTATGTGCATTTGTCCCATAAACATCAATAATTACTTCATGATGTGATATTATTAGTTCTCAAATTATTTGTTCTAGTCTTCCTCTTGAACTTTGAAAGTGTCCTGGCATTTATATTTTTCCCCACTCTTAAGGACTAGCGAAATACCACTTTGCCATGCTTTCTCTATACCTGAAACAAACGTTTATCTTTCTTTGCATTATTATTCATGATCCTTTATTCAAGATAGTCTTCATGATGCAAAGTTATTGCTATGCTTTATTATTAAAGTTCTATTTATCATGTTTGTGTTTGAAGTTCTATGATCCCACATATATTTTTACATTATAATGATCAAATTTATAATAGGAACATGTCACCTCAGAAATTATTTTGTTTTATCGTTTACCTACTCGAGGATGAGTTGGAACTAAGCTTGGGGATGCTTGATACATCATAAACTTATCCCTAATTTATGATGTTCCATGTTGTTTTCATGTTGTTTCCCACATGTTTTCCTTACACTTTATGTCATTTTGACAAGTTTTCCGGGACTAACCTATTAAAAAAATGCCACTGAGGCAATTCCCTGTTTTCTGATGTTTTTAGTTTCAGAAAATTTGTTCTAGAAATATTCTCGGAATTGGAAAATTTGAAAGCAAGAACTCCTAAAAGTCGCGGAAGATTCCAGAAGTCCAGAAGAGCCCCGGAGGGGGGCCACGAGGTGGCCACACCATGGGGTGGCGCGGGTCCCCCTGGCGGCGCCACCTAGGGCTATGGGCCCCCTGGCCACCTCCTAGCATCGCCCTTTCGCCCATATATACTCCTCGATGCATAAACCCTAGGGGGGTCGACCTTTTCCGCAAAATACATCCGTAGCTCCGCCGCCGCCACCGACAAGTTTCGGGGGACAGATCTCTGTTCTGGCACCCTGCCGGGACGGGGAAGTACCCCCGGAAGGCATCTCCTTCGACTCCACCGCCATCTCCATCGCCGTTGTTGTCTCCTGTGATGAGGGAGTAGTTCTCCCCCAGGGTTGAGGGCTCTACCGGTAGCTATGTGGTTCATCTCTCCCTCCCATGGTGTGATCTTTATGTGATCATGAGCTTTGTGATCTAGTTGAATATGTAGATTGATCTTCATCTGTTATGCTACTCAAGTGGTTTTGTTATCTCCGCGGTAAACACTTTGATCACGGGGTAAAGGTGATAGTGTGTGCACCGTGTGTTTTAGCATGATATTTATATCTTGTGTTGGAAGATGAACCTATGAAATTGTGGTGTTTTGCGTGGAACCATCTGGATCCCATGGTGATAGCATGGGGGTTACTTGGTTGGGAAAGTTCTTACCCTCAGGAGTGCTGTTAAAGCCCTACGGAATGATTAGTGTTCGTTATTCAACTGGAGATTGGTTAGGAGTAGCATAGTGAAGAAATGACATTTATGCATTCAATTATGTTTTCATTGTTGAGAGTGTCCTATAGTGAAAGTAGGAGCCCTGGGCCTTATTTCCAAGCATTGAAACACCGTTTTCTGCCTGTTCTGCTACATGTTTGCTTGCTGCCATATTTATTTCAGATTGCTATTATCACTTATTATCATCTATATTACTTGCATTTTACTATCTCTTCGCCGAACTAGTGCACCTATATAACTGACAAGTATATTGGGTGTGTTGGGGACACAAGAGACTTCTTGTATCTTGATTGCATGGTTGCTTGAGAGGGATATCTTTGACTTCTATCTCCCTGAGTTCGATAAACCATGGGTGATCCACTTAAGGGAAACTTGATGCTGTTCTTCAAACCTCTGCACTTGGAAGCCCAACACTGTCTACGAGAATAGAAGCATGCGTAGACATCAGAAGTTACAAACGACCATCATTGTTATGGAGATAGGATTATTTTGATTCAGTTTGAAGAATTATTTCAGGTATTCCAGCAGAAGGCCCTCGACAAATATATCCTCAGTACATATTGTGTGTAAGTATTTTTTCTGTAATTAAGTCTCTACCTAGGTCACCTCATTCATTGCATTTAAAATAACACTCGCTATATTATAATTGCAGAATGAATATTCTCGAATGAAAAAGAGGACAAATATATGACATTGGGTTCATTGACCCATATTGGGTTAATAAGAAAACTCTTATCATAAAACCCAAGGAGAGAAAAGAGTAAATTGTCATGGCGTTAAGGTTTCACGAAACCAAGAGGGAAATATTTTTCCTTACAACTTCAAGTGAGTGTTACTGTCGTGTAAACATTCTTTTTTCCTTACTCGATGATAAGTGTATAACTGATGAGTTATGTTTGCATAGCTTCAACTATATTCTGCTAATATTTGAAACAGACAAAGGAAAAATACTGGTAATGGACTCGAAACATAAACCCCTTGAGCTGTCGGACAATATGCAACAACTGATCCAGCGGTAATGTCAATCTTTATGACACTATATCGACAACTTTCGTTCATTTTCCGATAACTCCCTTTGTTCATTTTCTTTGTCGGGCTGCAATTGGAAACGGTTCACAAGAAAGGCTAGGGGTGAATGGAAGGAGAAGCTTACATTTGAACATGTGCAAGCAAGTACTACCAGCTAGATCCGCGCATCTCCTTGATTCTAGTTTCGATACCATTATAATGCTTGATTATTATTTTGATTGAAACCATGTTCTTGTAAAGTGCTTGGACCAGGGAGATGGGAACCACTTATGTGGATACTATGTCTGTGAGTTCATTCGTCAGACAGCCTGCGACAAGGGCAGAGATTTAGACAAACTTCGTGTACGTCAACCATCCTTTTATCTTATTACCATCTATTGACAGACCCTTATATATTGACCATTCTTCTTGATATTAGATCGAACGGATGCGGGACGGTCTTCTACCAAGGGATCGCATACGAACAATTCAATAGAAAATTTGCGGATTCTTGGATGAAGAGGTCCTAAACCCAGGAGGAGAATACTATCGCCCTTTCAGCTTCCTTGGATTAACTTGAGACTCGAATTCTTAGGTGCATAGTACTTATCTGTATATTCGAGTCATGGTGCATGTGGTGGTGTATTCGTGTACTTATGGGAAAGAGTACCTACTTGTATATTCTTCACTCCTTACTTGTATATTCGAGTCAAATGGATCTAAAAAACGGGAAAATGGCTCTAAAAAACCGGGATGAAACGGGGGGGGGGGGTTCTACCAGTGTATTGTGAACTTGGTAAACATATTATCTCAGGTTTCAGTTCGATGGATAAACAAGCATCCTGATACTCTTGCGACCGAATCACACAAGAAATATGTAACATCGCAAATAATCTCGTCTTGTTCCCGTCCATGTAGTTGTCGGGACATGGACCGACGCCGAGCTCACTCACTCAGCCTACTTGCGCCTCTGTACGGCCAGGACACTTTTTCTGTGAATCAGTGGAGCACACCATCCTCCTACGCAACCCGAGCAGTTCCGGCTCGTCGTTCCCGGATCAATCTCCGACGGCAGAACTCAGGCGGCGAGACCATAGGACGTCGTCAGCGAAACCGTAGATCCATGCTTATTTTTTGGCAAAAGCTCAGGCAAAGGTGATGTACGAGGCGATTTCCGAGGCGGACCCGGGCCACCATCGACGTGGCGGATCAGCCATCACCGCCGCGTCTACCTCCTGGACTTCGGGGCCTACGGCTCACGCTGGCACCTAGTGATCTCGGGGCTCCATTGGGATCTCGTTTCGGGCCGATCGCCGGGGATAAGGTGCCGAAGGCAGAAGATACGTCAAGACGCTGCAGAGAGGAGGTCCTTGCGGAAGCACGGGAGGTGTCACGGGAGGATGTCTCCTGGCCAGCGATGTCCGACGAGGAAACGGCACAACGATTCTGGGATCGCATCAGTTACTCCACGCCGGAGGCACGTTTCAGGGACAAGCGAAAAGATTTTGTCGACGTCGGAGGTAAGGGTTTGGGTTCTGAATGTAGGTCCTCCACGGCCTCGCCATCTTTGTCGTCATCGGAGGGGGAGTGTCGCAATCCCGGACCCAGAGATATACAGACTGTTATGTGCGCCTAGTCATGGACCCACAAGGGCTTCAGGATTACCAGCCCCGGCAGGCAGACCGGATTCATCGGCACGCAGGCCGGATCACCAGGTACTATTACTCCTTGTGTCTATGCTATTCATAACCAACTATGCATATCAAAGCGTCCACAAATCGTATGAAACTGAAGGAACGGGACCAAAGCTATACAGAGATGCTATGTGTCCAGAAAGTGCAACAACAATCGAGGGTTACTAGGGTTACCAAGCCCCAGGCCAAATCACATCGGCAGGAGTGCTCGAAAATTGATCATCGGCTCCACAACCACTCGACTGCGACAACTATGCAGGCATAGCCAAAACTATATAACAATAAGCTCAAAACCAACAACCGATCAAAGCAGCACTCTAGACATGGAAGTTGTATTAAACATGTGTTACTAGAGTATAGCTGTACAAACAGAGGCAACACGACCCAACATTACATAATACAACAGAAGGAAAATTATGTTGCTAATCAACAAGAACCAAAAGGCCTAAGAGGCCGCAACATAAGGCGACGTCCCAGCCCATAGATTCCAGGCTGCTACCTGAGAACCCCAAACTACTCGTCGATGTCCACGTCGGAAACACCACCACTGGAGTGTGAACTTCACCTGAACCAAAATTAAGCAAACCTGTGTACGGGAGGTACTCAACAAGACTTAGTTAACCTATTATATATCTGCTATTTCCAGAAAGGTTTTATGAAGGTTGATTTGCGTAAAGCAAAGTTTGTTTTCCAAATTGAGGAAGAAAAGCACGTCTCAAGGAGTGTTTTCAAAACAGATGAGAAAGCTACTCAACTAATGTAATCATTATATTTTCATCCACCAACATCATTTCCCAACATCTCACGTGCTACAAGGATCACCCCTCTTGGCATCTCCGAGGAGGCAACCTTCATTCGTTATCAACATGTTTTAGACATTCCGTTGAAGTTATCTATGATCACATAATTCGTTGCCAAGTCGTCCGTAACCGTGGACACGGTTTCTCGAGGAGATTTTACCCACATGTACCATCCGACTCTTAACGCCACATGTATGCTCGTCTATGGAGCGCGGCAGATGGTGTCTGGCCACGACCTTTACCTTACTCGACCCTATCCATGAGTCAACCCAAATAGGGCCACCCCATCAACAGGGAGTTGTCCACCTCCTGACGGCACCTGTTCGGTGAGTCGGGATCAAGATCTGTGTACGTCCATCACTTGTCCCGGTCACGCCCTAAGTTTTCTCCAAATCGTTTTCTGACTCACACGCAGATGGAAAGATCAAACTACGTGACTCATGGACGTGGCCAAACAAGTTAGTTGGTTGAGCGCGGTCTGTTAGGCCCCGCGTGTGGTTGCACGCTCAGTCTTGGCTTCGAAGGCGAGAACTCGCTCCTAGAGGCATGAACAGGACAAAACGCCACAACCCATTGTGGCCTCACATCCGTGTCAATATTAGTCAAGTTATCAAAGGTAATTCAAATAAAAACAACCTGACATACTAGATTCACGCATTGACCAGATTCATCAACCGGATGGATCAACTCACAGGCTTTAGCGAAGCGCACACAAACAAACCTATAGCTCCTAGGAGCAGTGGATCAGGATATTTAGGCGATGCAACAAGTATAGGAGAACTCTATCTAAGACAATAAATACTTTGAACCGCATGCAATATACGAGATTCCAGAACACTTCGAAAACCATATATGAGCAGATAAGAGGTTATGCTTGCCTTGGTTATAAAAAACTAGATAAAGGCTTCAGGAATAAGTGCTTGACTTGTCGGTTAAGATCAAGTATTCGCCATTGGAGTTGTTGATCTTCACTTCGGAGTCGCGTTCTACCGAGGGCGAACAACACCGAAAAGAAGAACAACAATCAACACATGGCATCGATGCAATGCACAATATGTATGTATGAGCAAGTAAATGCACTGAAATAAAGCCTTAAGCATGTTCATTGGGTTGCTAGGGTTCATATGGCAGTTATGCATTTTTACTGAAATTTGCTCGAAATAGACCCCGGAGGGGCACTTTGGGCAATACTGAAAGTGAGTACAATTTTAATTGCTCAAATGGGTTTGAAAACATCATAAACAGGTTGAATTTGTCATTTTGAGTAATTTGGTATATAACATTTAATTTTCTAATTTTATTGATTAAAAACTTATTTTCTCTATTTTAAAAGAATTAAACAACAATTAAATAATGCCCAAAATTGAAGTTTGTGAAACATGTATGAAAGTGACATATTCAGTTAGATTACATTTTTCTGGATATTTCCATGTTTTTATTTTATTTTTTTGATTAATATTTCAGGAGATATTCAATATTCCATTTTAATTCATTTTCAGTAATTAAACCATTTTCTGGAAAGATATGAAAATATGGATTATGACGTCATAGTGACGTCCATGTGATGTCATCAAAGGCATAGAGGCTCTGCTGTGGAAGCAATCGGTCGATTCCTCGCGAAATTCCCGAATAAAACTATAGCACGGGAGAGAGGAGACCGAGGCCGACCTAACGGTGGCGGCGCCGCCCGGAATGGTTCACCGGCGTCGAGGTTCTGCGGCAGCGGACGGGGCGCACGGTGATAGCAAGCTAGGGAGCGCGGGGAGGCGAATTAAAGGGATGGGGAGGCTCATGGCCTTTTTGTTTGGGCTGGCTGTGGCTGGCTGCCGGGGGAAGCCACTGTTCTCGGTGTTAGTCTTTGGCAAATTAGCTGGCTGGCTGGCTGTAAACCAGTGGATTGTCTAAATTGCCCTCACTAGTATGAGAACTTATGTTTTTGCCGATCTAAGTGTAATCAACATATATGAGTTAATTCTAAAGGGTTTTTGACACAAATAATTAATAATGCATTTCCACAGACATGACAAATATGTGATGTATATTAAATTTAACACTTTTTTACCGATTATTAAAATCAAGATATTTTTACCAGTTTTTAAGAGAGCGCTTGATTTCCATTTGCTTCTGAATAGCTAGCCGATCAAAGAGTTGGAACAAATACACAAAGCACTGAAGTGCATGTACGTGTACAGCATACATGCATGAACCAAGGTGCAGGGACAAATAGAAACGAAGCAATTAATAGGAAGGTCGCGTGGGCGGTCAGAGCGGTGTTGCTCACGTGCACGGAGCTCGCAGTCGGCTAGCTGCGACTTCGATATGCTTGTCGCCGTCGTCTCTGGCTGCACGGACAGCATGAAAAAAACTGCATGCGGTCGGACAAGGAATGGAGCAGGACTGGCACGACGGCGCACGCAAAGACCTTGACTTTGATGGGTTCTCTCAACCTGGGAGGACCGGTGCTCCGGCGGACGACCGGGAATCGGACGCGGCCTTCTCCATCTTGGCGGCGTAAAAGGGAGGCGCAGGGGACGGGGACGGTGGCGGTGGAACCCTAGCCATGGGAGCAGTGTGTCCCGAGCGGTGTGGGCGTTGAGTGTTCTTTTCCTTTTTTTTCCTTTGTTGGGCGCGGCCGTGCGGGACGGGCCTTCGGTGGCATTTGCCTGTAATTACGTAGAACGAAATGGGCAAGTTTGTGAACCGATTCGATTTTAAGAGCCAACGCTCGGGAAGCACCTCTCCGGGGTGCTTTTCCGTATGCGTGGGAGGCAGCTGTGCGTTGGAAGAAGCCCAACACGAAGCACCCCTTTTGTTTCGGTTTGCCTGCTTATTTCTGTGGAAAGTCAGAAAAAGCCCAAACAAAAGGGCCCTCAGCAGCTCACCGTGAGGCTGATGGTGGGGTCGGGGAAGGCAGGGGAGCAGCGATGGCGGCGAATCGGTGGCGGAGGAGGCTCGCCGGCCGCGGGGAAGACGGGGATGCCGGCGTCGATTCCGGCCATCCCGGCTCGCACAAATGGACGAGGAGGAAGAGGAGAGGACGGAGGTTGCAGCGGTGGTCTCGGTTTGCTCCGGGGAAGCTCACAGCAGCGACGGCGAGGGATCCGACGGGCTAGGGTTCGGTCGGTTACAGCAGAGAGGAAGAGATAGCTAGATGGAGGGGGGTTCTCTGAGGTGGAGCGATCCGGACGTCTCCCAGGCGTCCTCATCCCCTCGACTGAGCTGGAAGCAGGAGGTGGCAAGCCACCTCGACGTCGCTCTCCTGTCCTTCTGGCCGGAGAAGAAGACGTTAAAAGGGCATTTTTTGAAAAACCCACTTGAGCTTTCAGAAATCACCAAGAGGTCCTTTTCTCTTTTAAAATAGGACAGAAAACATTGTTTTGAGGGCCTTTTTGTAAACAGAAAATTTGGCAAAAATACATTTTGGAAACCTCACAAAATTTCCAACCTCACCATGTTTTGCTTTGGTGAAATTGAAATATTTTTCAATTCAAAATTTTGAATACTATATTAAGTAGTATTGGTGGAGATTTTCTCAAACCAATTAAATTCGCAATTTAAATTGGTTCAAACATGATTAAATTTTTGTTTCATGCATATATGAGATGAACACAACACCACACACCCTAATTTAGCAAATTTGGGATGTTACAAATCTACCCCCCCCCCCTCCCTTACAAGAATCTCGTCCCGAGATTCCCGAAGGAGAAGAAAGAAGGAACACTGGTTTCAGCATTCCCGCCAAAATCCACATAATAACCGATTCCAGGTTGCCATTTATGATAACATTACAATAGTTCACGAATATTCCACAATTACAAAAGAAACAGATAGATACAAGATGACTCAAACGAGCCAGGGTTACAACTGATACATTACAAAGATCCAAATAGCAGCGGAAGAAACAAACGTCCGGTTACGGACAAGATCCAAATTGGACTAAGAGTCCTGAAGATAACCGAGAGCGTCCAATCCCTGCCCAGGCCAAGCCGGAGGGATTCCCAAGCTAACGTCGTCAGACTTCAAACCTGTTGACTGCAATTTGGAATTTGCAGCCACGAGAGAGATTCGTGGGTCAGTACGGTTAAGTACTGGCAAGGGGGATAAAACCCATACTCACAAGTTACCGGCGTAGCCAGTCATCACAAGATACAAATACTTTAGGATCAACGGAAAGGAAGGGTTATTGCAAATAAGTGACAGCAGGCTGCACTAACCAACTACAGAGAGAAATACTACAACTTCCAACCAACAGAAAGGGGATAAGATCGAGGATCGTAACCAACTGAAAGTAAATCCAAACAAACCCATCCTGGACCTCGCCCCTTTAGCCAAAGAAGCAATCCGAGGATAACTCACACGGTTGTATTAAAGGTGAATCAAGTTATTGTGTGAATAAACCTATTACTAGTCAAGTTGTTAATCATGGGGTGTAACATGGTTGATCATTATGTTTAAGTTGTCCTGAGTACTTGTTAGCCAGTACTTTCACCAAGTAATCCATAACCGCGGAAAACACGGCTTCTCGAGAAGATTATCCCTGCAGGGTTGCACCAATTTAGCCGTACACGCAAGAATAACCCGCCAGATGGAAATGCACTTCCACCAAGCAGGGTACTCTACACAACTCAACTCTTCTTCGCATCAAGCCCAAAGAACCTTGGGCGCACGGCTAATCGAGCCCAGAAGAAAATGGACCCTCATAGCACTCTAAGAACGTGTCCCCCTATATGCCGACTACGAAAGTTCCACCCGGGTACCAAGGGCTCGCAAGATCATGCATGCAGCAAATGGAAAACCCGAACTAAATGAGGCGATTTGGACGAGATGCGAATCGAGTCAAATTGAGGGGGGCGCCCATACTCGCTTCCCACATGCGGGTAGTGCGCTCATCATGGATCAGTAGACAAGACCCTTTTCCTATTAGGGTCGACACTAGCAGGCCTCAAAACCACAAAGGGCCTCCTGCCGGTGCCTTATCATCAAATTTATTATTGATAATAACAGTAGCATGATTGATGGATTAAACATCGAGCCCCCAGAACATAATGAAGTAATAACAAAAAGTAACGGGTAACAGACTCGAGCAAAACAACCCTAAGCAAGATAGTAAGACACAGGCTCAAGCAAAGGTTATAGGAGTGGAGGTGAGGCAATATCAGGGTTAAAGGATTCATGTGATAGGTTCGTAACAGAAACAACTACTACTAAGGATAGCAGAAAAGAATCAACGGAAAGAATCGGTAACAAGTGATGAAAGGCAGCCATATGGCAGCAAGTGAGTATACTTGCCTGAGATCCCGCAAGGTAGCAGAACTTGTCGTTGCTCACATCATCTCAACGTCCTATCCGGGAAGAAGCAACGAACCTCGAACAAACACCGGATGCAACAATTACTACTACGGCAAAAGATCCAGCATGATCAAGGTATGGATGCATGACAAGTTTAAAGATGCATCAAAGTAAACTAGTTGACAAGATAAACAAATTTAAATGGACCCATATGCAAGGTGAGTTGCATATGGATGCACAGGTTAAGGTTGAAGCAATGATC
This sequence comes from Alopecurus myosuroides, assembly GCA_028641055.1. Classification (NCBI taxonomy): domain Eukaryota; kingdom Viridiplantae; phylum Streptophyta; class Magnoliopsida; order Poales; family Poaceae; genus Alopecurus; species Alopecurus myosuroides. Next base: position 29,163,868 of record CM054063.1, read on the forward strand.
TACAATTAGTTAACATGTGCAAGTGGTTTATCATGATGCATGCATGATGAAAACAATAAGATAACAAGGTTAGATGCAATTGGAATGAAGGTTAACAAGTTAAGAAAACATTTATTGAGTTTGGAAAATGTTGGTTACTTAAACATGTTACACAAACAATTATTGTTTTCATCAAGTTAAAGTGTTCAAAACAAAAGACAAAGTTGATATTTGAAAAGGTTATCAAATTTTAGTTGGATTACATGTTTCACATCTTGAAATTGGACTTTGGATTATTTAATTATGAATTAAACAATATTAAACAATTTTTAATTGCATTAAACAAGATTTAAATTGTTTAGGCAATTTAAATTATTCAAACCAGAAAACAAAGATTATATTTGAATAGGATATTCAAAAAGGTGTGAAAAACATATTTTATTTGACTTATTTGGAAAAGGTATGAATTAGTTATGAATTATTACAAATTACATTTGAATTATTCAAATTTGAAATTTAAATGCATTTTGAAAACTCAAAACAGAACACAAATAAGTTATTTGGAAAGATTAGGAAATTTGGATCAGAAAACATATAAAACTTTTAATTATCAGAATTATGGACTAAAAGTTATTGATTTTTGAAGTTAATGTTTTATCCTGCCAATTTAAAGAAAATAGAAAACAAAATAGAATTGTTTTATTTCTTTTGTTACAGCCACGGGGTCTAACCCCAGCCTCTGTCCAGTGGGACCGTGGCCTACGTGGCGCGGTTAGAAGGTGAGGTGGCGCACTGGGTGGATGACAGGTGGGGTCACGCGCGCTGTGGAAGAAATTCCACCAAAAAGTTGGTAGATTGCGGGGCTCGAACCCGCAACCACTCGCTGCGTGCAACAGGCGCCGCACCACTACGCTAACTGGACTCGCTCGACAGGGATACAGATGCAGAATGGTTAAGGTTCAACGCCAAGTGTTACTGAATTTTAACTCACGACGGATTGTGTCCTCGACTGACAGAACAAGTATCGCCGGCGTTGATCCACGGCCAGCGATCGATACGGCGTGGATGGATGCGATGCGAACAATGCACGGAAGCGTGTGCAGGGTGTGGGTGTGATGCAGAGAGGGAGGAGTGGATATGGTGGCTGCTCACCGCGGTGGCGTGGTTGCTGAGGCTCGATGGCGATGGATCACGGACGGCGGCGGCGATCTGGCCCTCCTCGGGCTCCGCTGCGGTGTCGATGAGGTAGGTGGCAGCGGGGCCTTCCAGTTCCCATGGTTGGTGCAGAGAGACGAGCACGGCAGCGACGGCGGCGTGCCAAAGTTCAGAGTAGCACGCCACGGTGGCCGGCGGCGGTGTTGAAGATGGCGGAGCCGACACCGAGTAGCTCTGGGGTGGCTCGGGTGTCTAAACCGTAGAGGAGACGGTGGTGATTTCGTTCCCGGGTCTAGTTAGGAGGGTGGAGGGGCGAGGCGGCAGTGGTGGCCGGAGATTCAGAGAGCTTCCGGCGAGGTGGCAGGGAGGTTCAGAGATCGGAGGTCGACGGGAGAGAGAGAGAACAGCGGCGGAAGAGAGGGGAGGTAGGGAGTAGGGCTAGGTTTAGGGTTGGTCTAGGGTCTTATAGGGCGAGGGGAGCCCTCCTGGCCGTCGCTGCGATACTGCTGCTGCCGTGGCAGCAGCGGATGCTGCTCCGTACGGAGGTAGACGACGGGGGCGGCTCGACTGAAGCGGTAAGTTGGCTTAGCGGGCTGGGCTGCGGGTTTAGATGCTTAGGTGGGCTGGGCCAGGAGGTAGATAGGTTAGCTGCTGCGTTTTTCTTTTATTTATTCTTCTGTTTTTTTTTTTTGCTGAAACAAGATGGGAAGAAAAGAAAGCTTTTTGGTTAGCAAAAAATTTGATAAAAATTATGGTTAGCTTAGTTTTTTAAATAACCACTTTAAACCAACTTTTGTTTTCTAAAAGTTTTCAAAATTATTGATGTTTAGGATTTAAACCAAATTTTGAAGGAATTGGAGTATTCATTAAACATTATGAAAACAATCATTTTCATAGGGTGGACCCTAAGGTCAAGTTTATAAAGAACAGTTGATTGGCTTGTTAAAGTTTTAGATTCAACAATGGTTATGGTTGAGGCATTTGATTTGAAAAGGAGGTGATTTAATTAATTGATTGAAAATAGTTGTTTGAGTTAAACCCAACAAGTTAATGAATGATTTGATTTGAATTTTTGAGTTAGTCATTAGGGTTTGTTAACAACAGGGAAAATTTTATTTAGCAGGCAATTTGTTTAAAACAATTTTCAAACTATTGAAAACAATGAGTGGTTTAGTTTGCAAGTTTGAAATTGGAAACTTTTCAGCAAGGGTGAAAGTTTAAATTGTTTTGAAATTTTCAGTTGTGATGCAAACATGGTGCAATGCAATGTGATGCATATGATGCAAGCAAACAAACAGGTAACACCCCAGGTGTTTGTAACGTCCGGGGATTTTCCCCAATTGCTATGCGTGTTGTTCTTCTTTTTGTGCATCATGGCATCGATAAAAACATTTTCTACAATATTTTAAATGGTTAAAAATTTGTTCTCTAAATCCCTAAATCATTTCTCTTATTACCTGAAAAAAAAAATTTGGGTGGCAGGCCAGCCTAACCAGACCAGCCCACCACCCAAACCCTAGCCCACCTAACTACACCACGCACTCACGCACACCACACAGAGTCACGCACGCACACAACACCACACCAGCACACAACGCACGCACGCCACGCCCACGCACGCACGCAACACACACAACACCTCACGCACAAAAAAAAAGAGAAAAGAAAACGGATCGAGCGATCCCCAAACCGCAGCGACGCTGCCTCCCCTCGCCCCGATCCCATCGTCTCCAACCTCCCTCGCTCGACCCTATCCTACCTCTGCACCGAAACCCCGCCGCCAGGAGCTCGAGCGCCGCCATCCTCCTCCCTCTTCCTCTCTCTCCCCTACCCCGGTCGCCCTCCTCTGCCTCCCTCCGTCCCCTTCTTCCCAAGCCCGACCACCACCGTCCCCATCCCCTCCGTTGCTGTCTCTCTCTCACACGCGCGGGAGACGCCGCCGCAGCGTTTCCGGCCGCTGTTGGCCGGCTCCGTCGCCGCCGCTGCCCAGCACTGCTCCGCCGGAGCCTCCTCTTCCGATTCCCCAACATCCTACCCTCGATTTCCGCCCCATGAGCTCCAATCGAACCCACCAGCGGAAACCCTAACCTTGGCTTGGTTCACCGGCGGTCCTTGCTGTTTCTCCTCGCCGGCCACGCCGACCTGCGCCACCTCGACACCCTCAAGCCCATGCTCGACGGCGCCCTCAAGCTCCCCAAGTCTGTAGTGACTCTGCTGCCCCGGTGGTGTCCTGGTTGTCTACTGGTGGTTGGTTGTGGTCAAGGTGTGGCAATGTTGCTGCTGCAACGACTTAGATGCCGGCGGGACGGCAGTACAGACTGCAACCCCGCATCGCCTCCGACGCGGTGCTCCTGTTGATGCGAAAGTTACGGTGGTGAGTGGTGTTCTGATGGTGGTGGCCTGGTGGTGTTGCTGCATGTTGCGGTAATGCTACTGTCGTCGACGGGACAACGGTGATGCCGTCACCGTTTTGGTGTGGCCGAGGCCTTCGTGCCCGTGTGTTCCGTGTCTGTGAACTCGACAAAATTCCCGGCGACAAGTTCGACACCGACCGGTACCGCATCGACAAGATCATCGCCAACAAGTACCGCCACCCCGAGGACCTCGGACCAAACCTCGACCACGACTACTCCCCCCCCCCCCCCGACGAACTGTGAACGACTACATCGTCTTCGCCATGTCCGTTTTGCGTTGGCCGCCTTCGTGCGCGCCCGAAGACCGGGACCGTCACAATCACCTCCGACCCCGAAGACGATGCGGTCGCGGCTCGCCCACGACTACCTCGACTCCGAACGTTGAACGACTACTTCGACGACGATGACCGCGTGATTCGAGAACGACTACTTCCTCTACGGCGTGAACGACTACCTCCATGACGATGACCCTGGAACGACTACTTCCTCGACGTCGGCTACTTCCCCTACGTCGATTACTTCCACTACCACGTCTACTTCCTCCACGTTTCGAAGTTCCCGGCGTTGACCCCGGCGATCCTCTTTCCAACGTGCGAACCCAAACCCTAAAACCCCTATACCTACGCCCTATTTTCTATAACATATCAACTATAATTAAAATGTCATCTCATTCATGTGTTGCATTGCATTTTTGTGGGTAAATAAATAACGTGAACCTCCTAAATTAAATGTTGGGCTTCCGGCTCAATTTAAATTGTTTAATTGCATAAATCATAACTAATTCATTTTAACTCCAACTTTGAAAAGTAAAATATGTTTTCCAATCAAAATTCTCTAAACTTTGCAAATATCAACTTTGTTTTCTGTTTTGAATAATTTAAATTGCTGAAAACAACTATTTCCTAATTAATGCAATTAAAATTGCTAATTTGATAACTTGCTCATTTTAATTCCAAATCCAACAAATAAAATATATTTTCATACCAGAAAAAGTGTTATGTATGTTCACCTAATAAATAAATATGGAATGTGTTGGGGTATTAAATTCAAATCATGCCCTATTCCATTTAATATTGGATAGATCACCTCTACCTTGTTTAACCCTGTTAATCAACATTTAATATTGATGGTTAGATAAATAACTTGAACCAATCTCTATTTCTCAGGACTTCGGTTCCGATTAAATTGCTTAAGTTGTTTCCCCTGTTGCATCTTGCCATGCCATGCATATAAATAGGATCATGCTGGATCTTTTGCCGTAGTAGTAATTGTTGCATCCGGTGTTTGTTCGAGGTTCGTTGCTTCTTCCCGGATAGGACGTTGAGATGATGTGAGCAACGACAAGTTCTGCTACCTTGCGGGATCTCAGGCAAGTATACTCACTTGCTGCCATATGGCTGCCTTTCATCACTTGTTACCGATTCTTTCCGTTGTTCTTTTCTGCTAGCCTTAGTAGTAGTTGTTTCTGTTACGAACCTATTACATGAATCCTTTAACCCTGATATTGCCTCCCCTCCACACCTATAACCATTTCTTGTGCCCGTGTCTTACTAGCATGCTTAGGTTGTTTTGCTCGAGTCTGTTACCCGTTACTTTCTGTTATTACTTCATTATGTTCTGGGGGCTCGATGTTTAATCAATCAATCATGCTAATGTTACTATTAATAATAATTTGACGATAAGGCACCGGCAGGAGGCCCTTTGTGGTTTTGAGGCCTGCTAGTGTCGACCCTAATAGGAAAAGGGTCTTGTCTACTGATCCATGATGAGCGCACTACCCGCATGTGGGAAGCGAGTATGGACGCCCCCCTCAATTTGACTCGATTCGCATCTCGTCCAAATCGCCTCATTTAGTTCGGGTTTTCCATTTGCTGCATGCATGATCTTGCGAGCCCTTGGTACCCGGGTGGAACTTTCGTAGTCGGCATATAGGGGGACACGGTCTTAGAGTGCTATGATGGTCCATTTTCTTCTGGGCTTGATTAGCCGTGCGCCCAAGGTGCTTTGGGCTTGATGCGAAGAAGAGTTGAGTTGTGTAGAGTACCTCGCTTGGTGGGTTAGCTCCCCATCTGGCGGGTTATTCTTGCGTGTACGGCTAAATTGGTGCAACCCTGCAGGGATAATCTTCTCGAGAAGCCGTGTTTTCCGCGGTTATGGATTACTTGGTGAAAGTACTGGCTAACAAGTACTCAGGACAACTTAAACCTAATGATAACAATCTTACACCCAATGATTAACAACTTGACTAGTAATAGGCTTATTGACACAATAATCTGAACCATCATTAATCCAACTGTGTGAGTTATCCTCGGATTGCTTCTTTGGATAGGGGGCGAGATCCAGGATGGGTTTGTTTGAAGTTATCTTTCAGTTGGTTACAATACTCGATCTTATCCCCTTTCTGTAGCCGGAAGTTGTAGTAACTCTCTGTAGTTGGTTAGTGCAGCCAGCTGTCGCTTATTTGCAATAACCCCTTCCTTTCCGTTGATCCTAAAGTATTTGTATCTTGTGATGACTGGCTACGCCGGTATTTTGTGAGTATGGGTTTTATCCCCCTTGCCAGTACTTAACCGTACTGACCCACGAATCTCTTTCGTGGCTGCAAATTCCAAATTGCAGTCAACAGGTTTGAAGTCTGACGACGTTAGCTTGGGAATCCCTCCGGCTTGGCCTGGGCAGGGATTGGACGCTCTCGGTTATCTTCAGGACTCTTAGTCCAATTTGTATCTTGTCCGTAGACGGACGATGTGTTGTTTCTTCCGCTGTTATTTGGATCTTTGTATTGTATCAGTTGTATCCCTGGCTCGTCTGAGTCATCTTGTATCTATCTGTTTCTGTTGTAATTGTGGAATATTCGTGAACTATTGTAATGTTATCACAAGTGGCAACCTGGAATCGGTTATTATGTGGATTTTGGCGGGAATGCTGAAATCTGCATAGTGCCCGATCTCGGGGCGTCACAAATGGTATCAGAGCCTTGGTTCCGATTCCCGAGATTGTTTCGATACGAATGGTTATCGAAGCAACGGGTCCGCAAAGCTTGTAGGTTAACCTCGCTAACGGTCGTTGTTTCTAGAGTGTCAAAAACTATTTCTGCTAAACTATTTTGGATAACATCTCAATAGGATTCTTATTTTCTCCTTATCCCCATTCCATTTCCCCTCCCATCTTGTTTGTTTTGGAGTCTTCCCCCCTTGTCTATCTTTCAAAGTGTCAGGATCCTACGTGGGTGGACGTTTTCTGAGCCTTTAACCTAATAGGTTCGATCATCGGAAGATTCCTGGTGGAAGAACATCATCGTCACTCCGAGCAAGAATCCCTTGTTAGTGGTGTCGAGGAGATCAGCTGGAAGCATGAAGAATCGATAGTCGAACTTCTTTCCCCTCCCGGGTTAGCAGGTGGATTGCGAGGGCGCAATCCCTTGTTAGTGGTGTCGTCTGTAACGTCCGGGGATTTTCCCCAATTGCTATGCGTGTTGTTCTTCTTTTTGTGCATCATGGCATCGATAAAAACATTTTCTACAATATTTTAAATGGTTAAAAATTTGTTCTCTAAATCCCTAAATCATTTCTCTTATTACCTGAAAAATAAATAAACAAAAAAAAAAAATTGGGTGGCAGGCCAGCCTAACCAGACCAGCCCACCACCCAAACCCTAGCCCACCTAACTACACCACGCACTCACGCACACCACACAGAGTCACGCACGCACACAACACCACACCAGCACACAACGCACGCACGCCACGCCCACGCACGCACGCAACACACACAACACCTCACGCACACAAAAAAAAGAGAAAAGAAAACGGATCGAGCGATCCCCAAACCGCAGCGACGCTGCCTCCCCTCGCCCCGATCCCATCGTCTCCAACCTCCCTCGCTCGACCCTATCCTACCTCTGCACCGAAACCCCGCCGCCAGGAGCTCGAGCGCCGCCATCCTCCTCCCTCTTCCTCTCTCTCCCCTACCCCGGTCGCCCTCCTCTGCCTCCCTCCGTCCCCTTCTTCCCAAGCCCGACCACCACCGTCCCCATCCCCTCCGTTGCTGTCTCTCTCTCACACGCGCGGGAGACGCCGCCGCAGCGTTTCCGGCCGCTGTTGGCCGGCTCCGTCGCCGCTGCTGCCCAGCGCTGCTCCGCCGGAGCCTCCTCTTCCGATTCCCCAACATCCTACCCTCGATTTCCGCCCCATGAGCTCCAATCGAACCCACCAGCGGAAACCCTAACCTTGGCTTGGTTCACCGGCGGTCCTTGCTGTTTCTCCTCGCCGGCCACGTCGACCTGCGCCACCTCGACACCCTCAAGCCCATGCTCGACGGCGCCCTCAAGCTCCCCAAGTCTGCAGTGACTCTGCTGCCCCGGTGGTGTCCTGGTTGTCTACTGGTGGTTGGTTGTGGTCAAGGTGCGGCAATGTTGCTGCTGCAACGACTTAGATGCCGGCGGGACGGCAGTACAGACTGCAACCCCGCATCGCCTCCGACGCGGTGCTCCTGTTGATGCGAAAGTTACGGTGGTGAGTGGTGTTCTGATGGTGGTGGCCTGGTGGTGTTGCTGCATGTTGCGGTAATGCTACTGTCGTCGACGGGACAACGGTGATGCCGTCACCGTTTTGGTGTGGCCGAGGCCTTCGTGCCCGTGTGTTCCGTGTCTGTGAACTCGACAAAATTCCCGGCGACAAGTTCGACACCGACCGGTACCGCATCGACAAGATCATCGCCAACAAGTACCGCCACCCCGAGGACCTCGGACCAAACCTCGACCACGACTACTCCCCCCCCCCCGACGAACTGTGAACGACTACATCGTCTTCGCCATGTCCGTTTTGCGTTGGCCGCCTTCGTGCGCGCCCGAAGACCGGGACCGTCACAATCACCTCCGACCCCGAAGACGATGCGGTCGCGGCTCGCCCACGACTACCTCGACTCCGAACGTTGAACGACTACTTCGACGACGATGACCGCGTGATTCGAGAACGACTACTTCCTCTACGGCGTGAACGACTACCTCCATGACGATGACCCTGGAACGACTACTTCCTCGACGTCGGCTACTTCCCCTACGTCGATTACTTCCACTACCACGTCTACTTCCTCCACGTTTCGAAGTTCCCGGCGTTGACCCCGGCGATCCTCTTTCCAACGTGCGAACCCAAACCCTAAAACCCCTATACCTACGCCCTATTTTCTATAACATATCAACTATAATTAAAATGTCATCTCATTCATGTGTTGCATTGCATTTTTGTGGGTAAATAAATAACGTGAACCTCCTAAATTAAATGTTGGGCTTCCGGCTCAATTTAAATTGTTTAATTGCATAAATCATAACTAATTCATTTTAACTCCAACTTTGAAAAGTAAAATATGTTTTCCAATCAAAATTCTCTAAACTTTGCAAATATCAACTTTGTTTTCTGTTTTGAATAATTTAAATTGCTGAAAACAACTATTTCCTAATTAATGCAATTAAAATTGCTAATTTGATAACTTGCTCATTTTAATTCCAAATCCAACAAATAAAATATATTTTCATACCAGAAAAAGTGTTATGTATGTTCACCTAATAAATAAATATGGAATGTGTTGGGGTATTAAATTCAAATCATGCCCTATTCCATTTAATATTGGATAGATCACCTCTACCTTGTTTAACCCTGTTAATCAACATTTAATATTGATGGTTAGATAAATAACTTGAACCAATCTCTATTTCTCAGGACTTCGGTTCCGATTAAATTGCTTAAGTTGTTTCCCCTGTTGCATCTTGCCATGCCATGCATATAAAATAGGATCATGCTGGATCTTTTGCCGTAGTAGTAATTGTTGCATCCGGTGTTTGTTCGAGGTTCGTTGCTTCTTCCCGGATAGGACGTTGAGATGATGTGAGCAACGACAAGTTCTGCTACCTTGCGGGATCTCAGGCAAGTATACTCACTTGCTACCCGGGGTTTTTCTTCCAGTAGATTTTGTTTGTTTTCCTTACTCACGTCATACCATCATGCATCTCCATGTATTTAAAACTTTAAAGCTAATTAAATTTCATCAAATCTTATTTTCTAAAATGTCCTGGAATTTATTTGATGCTTGCATCTAATTTTAAGAGTGTCAGAACAAGTTGTAAATAAAAAATACTAATAACAACTACCCCAGAAGAAAAAAAATTGTGGAAGAAGGAGGAGCCCAACCGAATTGGGCCAGCCCACCCACCAAACCGCAGCCCACCTCCCCTTTTCTTCAACCTCCGTCCCTACAGGGATGACGACATCAACACGTACACAAACAGAACACCGCACCTGCCCCTCCTCACCTGCTCCCCCTCCTCCTTCTTAATCCCCTAACCCTAACCCTTTCTCCTCTCTCCCTTCTCCCTTCCCTTCCGCCGCCACCCCCCTCTCTTCCCCACGATCCTCTCTTTTTCTCGTTCTGTTCTGAAAATTTCTCCCTGAACCTTCCATGGCCGCACCTTGGCGACCATGGCGCCGCCGCGCTGCTTGACGCCGGCCTGTGCTCTCAACGGGAATGGAACCGGGAGGGTTCCATCCCCGTTTCTCCCGAAGGGACCCCGGGCGGTGGGCGCTTGCATCGGCCGCGCCGTCGCCGGAAAGCACCGCCGCCATCGGCCTCCTCGAACGGCAGCAGGAACAGCGACTCCTTCCTCCCCCTCGATGTGAGTCGCCACCTCCTTCCTCTTTCCCCTCCTCTCAGCGCCTCACCCCACCGCACGACCACCGCCCCCGGCAACCGCACCCACCGGCCACCCGCGGCAGCTCACCGCGAGCAGAGGAGATCGCCGGTGGGCACGCTTCTGTCGCTCGCTAGTTTCAGCGAACTGCACTTGCAGTTGCAGTTAAAAACAGCGCCTAGCTGTATGTTAACTCCCTTCGCAACGCGTCCCTGTCACACAACCAGCTTCAGCCGCACTGGCAGTGCATCCGCTCCACGCTGTGGGAGGTCACGGGTTCGATACCCATCCAAAGCATTAATCTTTGCCTTTTGTTCCAATTTCAGTTAACGGTGTCCCAATTGCCTCTTATTCCGAACGCATCAGGTTGCTATCAGAAGCACGCACCCACCCCAGTGGTTAGGGCGCTGATCTGCGCGCACGGAGCCCCGAGATTGATCCCTGGGGAAGGCAATTCCCCATCTTTTTTGCCTCTTTCCAGCGTGGAACCGATGGGGTCCACCTGTCATCGTCTCAGGCTGGGGTCCTCTGCGGTGTTCATTGTCCTGGGTCCAGATCTAATCTCGACTTTGCGTTTAGGCCCCTGTCCTTTCCATTTTTTTTCCGTACCGGAGCCCTCCCTTCTGATGTTTCCATCACGAGTATGCCCCTGCACTTTGCAAAATGCACCCCACACTTCAAATGGTCACAACTTCCAAACCGCAAACCCAAATGACACAAATTTTATATGTATCCCAAACAAAATTTCATGAACTTTTCAAATATCACATTTGTTTGCTGTTTTGCACAATTCAAATTGTTTCAAATTTCAATTCAAACAATTCTCTTCCAATTTGGTTAATTCCATAATTAATTCAATTAACTCAAAAAAAATATGTTTCTCAGTCCAAATTCAATGTACTTTCTGTTTATCAACTTTGTTTTGGAATTTGGGCAATTAAAATTAATGTTATTTAATAATCCTCAAATTGGTTAATTAAATGGCATAATTAATAACTTTCAACTGGTTGCTCCAAATTAAATACTCCAAACATGTTTTTCATCCAAAATCACATGCCACACTTGAATATCAACTTTGTTTTCTGGTTTGCAACCTTTAAATTGAATAATTGTTTCACCTCTTATTTACTGCAATTTAAATTGCCAAAATTCATAACTAATTCATTTCAATTCCAAATCAAACAAATAAAATATGTTTTCCAATCAGAAAATTGCAAGGAATCTGTTCATGCCATCCATATCTCTGTTTGCATCTTATCTTGTGCATTTTAGATTTGTTATGCATGTTCATCTATATGACAACATATGGAATGTGTGGGCTAATTAATTCCAACTGTTGCCCCATTCCATTTAATTTGCCTAACTCATCTACTTTATTGTTTTCCATGCTAAACAACATTTAACTTGATGGTTAGATAAACAACTTGAACCCATTCCTATTTCTCCGGACTCCGGTTCCGATTAAACTGCTTAAGTTGTTTCCCCTGTTGCATCTTGCCATGCCATGCATATAAAATAGGATCATGCTGGATCTTTTGCCGTAGTAGTAATTGTTGCATCCGGTGTTTGTTCGAGGTTCGTTTCTTCTTCCCGGATAGGACGTTGAGATGATGTGAGCAACGACAAGTTCTGCTACCTTGCGGGATCTCAGGCAAGTATACTCACTTGCTGCCATATGGCTGCCTTTCATCACTTGTTACCGATACTTTCCGTTGTTCTTTTCTGCTAGCCTTAGAAGTAGTTGTTTCTGTTACGAACCTATGACATGAATCCTTAACCCTGATATTACCTCACCTCCACACCTATAACCATTGCTTGTGCCCGTGTCTTACTAGCATGCTTAGGTTGTTTTGCTCGAGTCTGTTACCCGTTACTTTCCGTTACTAGATTACTTTTATTGTTCTGGGGGCTCGATGTTAATCAATCAACCTGTTATTAATAATATGCTGATAAGGCACCGGCAGGAGGCCCTAAGTGGTTTTGAGGCCTGCTAGTGTCGACCCTAATAGGAAAAGGGTCTTGTCTACTGATCCATGATGAGTGTGCTCACCGCATCCGGGTGGTAGTATGGGACCCCCCTCGACTTAGACCTGATCTGCAGCTTGTCCGAAGAGCCACACTTAGTTCGGGTGTTCCATTTGCTCCTTGCATAATGGGTTGATCACCCATGGTTACTGGTTATGATGATGATGATGCATATAGGGTGAGGCCCGTAGTGCCGGGGTGTTGTGTCCTGCGGGAGTTTTGCACACCTGCGCTGAGTATTCGGCTGCGTGGCTGGGACCTTATAGCTCCATGGCTCCTAGGATGGGTTGTAGAGATGGTTTGGGTCGTGTCAAGCCAACCTGAGTTTTAGTTGGTGGCTTGAGTGTGTACGGGTACTGGAGCACACCCCTGCAGGGATAAATCTTCTCGAGAAGCCGTGTTTTCCGCGGTTATGGATTACTTGGTGAAAGTACTGGCTAACAAGTACTCAGACAACTTACACCTAATGATAATAACTTGACTAGTAATAGTCTTATTGACACAACAACCTGATCCATTATTCATTAATCCAACTGTGTGAGTTATCCTCGGATTGCTTCTTTGGATAAGGGGCGAGATCCAGGATGGGTTTGTTTGGAGTTACTTTCAGTTGGTTGCTATCCTCGATCTTATCTTCTCTCTGTTAGCCGGAAGTGGTAGACTTTTCTGTAGTTGGTTAGTGCAGCCCGCTGTCGCTTATTTGCAATAACCCCCCTTCCTTTCTGTTGATCCTAAAGTATTTGTATCTTGTGATGAATGGCTACGCCGGTATCTTGTGAGTATGGGTTTATCCACTTGCCAGTACTTAACCGTACTGACCCACGAATCTCTTTCGTGGCTGCAAATTCCAACTTGCAGTCAACAGGTTTGAAGTCTGACGACGTTAGCTTGGGAATCCCTCCGGCTTGGCCTGGGCAGGGATTGGACGCTCTCGGTTATCTTCAGGACTCTTAGTCCAATTTGTATCTTGTCCGTAGTCGGACACTTCGTTGTTTTCTTCCGCTGTTATTTGGATCTTTGTATTGTATCAGTTGTACCCTTGACCCGTTTGAGTCATCTTGTATCTATCTGTTTCTGTTGTAATTGTGGAATATTTGTGAACTATTGTAATGTTATCACAAGTGGCAACCTGGAATCGGTTATTATGTGGATTTTGGCGGGAATGCTGAAATCTGCATAGTGCCCGATCTCGGGGCGTCACAAATGGTATCAGAGCATGGTTCCGATTCCCGATATTGTTTCGATACGAATGGTTATCGAAGCAACGGGTCCGCAAAGCCTGTAGGTTAACCTAGCTAACGGACGTTGTTTCTAGAATGTCAAAAAGTATTTCTGCTAAACTATTTTGGAAAACATCTCAATAGGATTCTTGTTTTCTCCTTATCTCTATTCTACTTCTCCTTCTATCTCATTTGTTTTGGAGTCTACTCTCGTACTCAATCTTTCAACGTGTTAGGATCCTACGTGGGTGGACGTTTTCTGAGCCGTTAACCTAATAGGTTCGATCATCGGAAGATTCCTGGTGGAAGAACATCGTCATTACCCCGAGCAAGAATCCCTTGTTAGTGGTGTCGAGGAGATCACCTGGAAGCGCGAAGAATCGTTAGTCGAACTTCTTCTCCCTCCCGGGTTCGTGGTTGGATTGCGAGGGCGCAATCCCCTTGTTAGTGGTGTCGGCTGTAACACCCGGGGTTTTTCTTCCAGTAGATTTTGTTTGTTTTCCTTACTCACGTCATACCATCATGCATCTCCATGTATTTAAAACTTTAAAGCTAATTAAATTTCATCAAATCTTATTTTCTAAAATGTCCTGGAATTTATTTGATGCTTGCATCTAATTTTAAGAGTGTCAGAACAAGTTGTAAATAAAAAATACTAATAACAACTACCCCAGAAGATAAAAAATTGTGGAAGAAGGAGGAGCCCAACCGAATTGGGCCAGCCCACCCACCAAACCGCAGCCCACCTCCCCTTTTCTTCAACCTCCGTCCGTACAGGGATGACGACATCAACACGTACACAAACAGAACACCGCACCTGCCCCTCCTCACCTGCTCCCCCTCCTCCTTCTTAATCCCCTAACCCTAACCCTTTCTCCTCTCTCCCTTCTCCCTTCCCTTCCGCCGCCACCCCCCTCTCTTCCCCACGATCCTCTCTTTTTCTCGTTCTGTTCTGAAAATTTCTCCCTGAACCTTCCATGGCCGCACCTTGGCGACCATGGCGCCGCCGCGCTGCTTGACGCCGGCCTGTGCTCTCAACGGGAATGGAACCGGGAGGGTTCCATCCCCGTTTCTCCCGAAGGGACCCCGGGCGGTGGGCGCTTGCATCGGCCGCGCCGTCGCCGGAAAGCACCGCCGCCATCGGCCTCCTCGAACGGCAGCAGGAACAGCGACTCCTTCCTCCCCCTCGATGTGAGTCGCCACCTCCTTCCTCTTTCCCCTCCTCTCAGCGCCTCACCCCACCGCACGACCACCGCCCCCGGCAACCGCACCCACCGGCCACCCGCGGCAGCTCACCGCGAGCAGAGGAGATCGCCGGTGGGCACGCTTCTGTCGCTCGCTAGTTTCAGCGAACTGCACTTGCAGTTGCAGTTAAAAACAGCGCCTAGCTGTATGTTAACTCCCTTCGCAACGCGTCCCTGTCACGCAACCAGCTTCAGCCGCACTGGCAGTGCATCCGCTCCACGCTGTGGGAGGTCACGGGTTCGATACCCATCCAAAGCATTAATCTTTGCCTTTTGTTTCACCAATTTCAGTTAACGGTGTCCCAATTGCCTCTTATTCCGAACGCATCAGGTTGCTATCAGAAGCACGCACCCACCCTAGTGGTTAGGGCGCTAATCTGCGCGCACGGAGCCCCGAGTTCGATCCCTGGGGAAGGCAATTCCCCATCTTTTTTGCCTCTTTCCAGCGTGGAACCGATGGGGTCCACCTGTCATCGTCTCAGGCTGGGGTCCTCTGCGGTGTTCATTGTCCTGGGTCCAGATCTAATCTCGACTTTGCGTTTAGGCCCCTGTCCTTTCCATTTTTTTTCCGTACCGGAGCCCTCCCTTCTGATGTTTCCATCACGAGTATGCCCCTGCACTTTGCAAAATGCACCCCACACTTCAAATGGTCACAACTTCCAAACCGCAAACCCAAATGACACAAATTTTATATGTATCCCAAACAAAATTTCATGAACTTTTCAAATATCACATTTGTTTGCTGTTTTGCACAATTCAAATTGTTTCAAATTTCAATTCAAACAATTCTCTTCCAATTTGGTTAATTCCATAATTAATTCAATTAACTCAAAAAAAATATGTTTCTCAGTCCAAATTCAATGTACTTTCTGTTTATCAACTTTGTTTTGCAATTTGGGCAATTAAAATTAATGTTATTTAATAATCCTCAAATTGGTTAATTAAATGGCATAATTAATAACTTTCAACTGGTTGCTCCAAATTAAATACTCCAAACATGTTTTTCATCCAAAATCACATGCCACACTTGAATATCAACTTTGTTTTCTGGTTTGCAACCTTTAAATTGAATAATTGTTTCACCTCTTATTTACTGCAATTTAAATTGCCAAAATTCATAACTAATTCATTTCAATTCCAAATCAAACAAATAAAATATGTTTTCCAATCAGAAAATTGCAAGGAATCTGTTCATGCCATCCATATCTCTGTTTGCATCTTATCTTGTGCATTTTAGGTTTGTTATGCATGTTCATCTATATGACAACATATGGAATGTGTGGGCTAATTAATTCCAACTGTTGCCCCATTACATTTAATTTGCCTAACTCATCTACTTTATAGTTTTCCATGCTAAACAACATTTAACTTGATGGTTAGATAAACAACTTGAACCCATTCCTATTTCTCCGGACTCCGGTTCCGATTAAACTGCTTAAGTTGTTTCCCCTGTTGCATCTTGCCATGCCATGCATATAAAATAGGATCATGCTGGATCTTTTGCCGTAGTAGTAATTGTTGCATCCGGTGTTTGTTCGAGGTTCGTTGCTTCTTCCCGGATAGGACGTTGAGATGATGTGAGCAACGACAAGTTCTGCTACCTTGCGGGATCTCAGGCAAGTATACTCACTTGCTGCCATATGGCTGCCTTTCATCACTTGTTACCGATACTTTCCGTTGTTCTTTTCTGCTAGCCTTAGAAGTAGTTGTTTCTGTTACGAACCTATCACATGAATCCTTAACCCTGATATTACCTCACCTCCACACCTATAACCATTTCTTGTGCCCGTGTCTTACTAGCATGCTTAGGTTGTTTTGCTCGAGTCTGTTACCCGTTACTTTCCGTTACTAGATTACTTTTATTGTTCTGGGGGCTCGATGTTAAT
Organism: Alopecurus myosuroides; assembly: GCA_028641055.1. Classification (NCBI taxonomy): domain Eukaryota; kingdom Viridiplantae; phylum Streptophyta; class Magnoliopsida; order Poales; family Poaceae; genus Alopecurus; species Alopecurus myosuroides. The sequence continues at coordinate 29,180,472 of CM054063.1, forward strand.
CAATCAACCTGTTATTAATAATATGCTGATAAGGCACCGGCAGGAGGCCCTAAGTGGTTTTGAGGCCTGCTAGTGTCGACCCTAATAGGAAAAGGGTCTTGTCTACTGATCCATGATGAGCGTGCTCATCGCATCCGGGTGGTAGTATGGGACCCCCCTCGACTTAGACCTGATCTGCAGCTTGTCCGAAGAGCCACACTTAGTTCGGGTGTTCCATTTGCTCCTTGCATAATGGGTTGATCACCCATGGTTACTGGTTATGATGATGATGATGCATATAGGGTGAGGCCCGTAGTGCCGGGGTGTTGTGTCCTGCGGGAGTTTTGCACACCTGCGCTGAGTATTCGGCTGCGTGGCTGGGACCTTATAGCTCCGTGGCTCCTAGGATGGGTTGTAGAGATGGTTTGGGTCGTGTCAAGCCAACCTGAGTTTTAGTTGGTGGCTTGAGTGTGTACGGGTACTGGAGCACACCCCTGCAGGGATAAATCTTCTCGAGAAGCCGTGTTTTCCGCGGTTATGGATTACTTGGTGAAAGTACTGGCTAACAAGTACTCAGACAACTTACACCTAATGATAATAACTTGACTAGTAATAGTCTTATTGACACAACAACCTGATCCATTATTCATTAATCCAACTGTGTGAGTTATCCTCGGATTGCTTCTTTGGATAAGGGGCGAGATCCAGGATGGGTTTGTTTGGAGTTACTTTCAGTTGGTTGCTATCCTCGATCTTATCTTCTTTCTGTTAGCCGGAAGTGGTAGACTTTTCTGTAGTTGGTTAGTGCAGCCCGCTGTCGCTTATTTGCAATAACCCCCCTTCCTTTCCGTTGATCCTAAAGTATTTGTATCTTGTGATGACTGGCTACGCCGGTATCTTGTGAGTATGGGTTTATCCACTTGCCAGTACTTAACCGTACTGACCCACGAATCTCTTTCGTGGCTGCAAATTCCAACTTGCAGTCAACAGGTTTGAAGTCTGACGACGTTAGCTTGGGAATCCCTCCGGCTTGGCCTGGGCAGGGATTGGACGCTCTCGGTTATCTTCAGGACTCTTAGTCCAATTTGTATCTTGTCCGTAGTCGGACACTTCGTTGTTTTCTTCCGCTGTTATTTGGATCTTTGTATTGTATCAGTTGTACCCTTGACCCGTTTGAGTCATCTTGTATCTATCTGTTTCTGTTGTAATTGTGGAATATTTGTGAACTATTGTAATGTTATCACAAGTGGCAACCTGGAATCGGTTATTATGTGGATTTTGGCGGGAATGCTGAAATCTGCATAGTGCCCGATCTCGGGGCGTCACAAATGGTATCAGAGCCTTGGTTCCGATTCCCGAGATTGTTTCGATACGAATGGTTATCGAAGCAACGGGTCCGCAAAGCCTGTAGGTTAACCTCGCTAACGGTCGTTGTTTCTAGAGTGTCAAAAGCTATTTCTGCTAAACTATTTTGGAAAAACATCTCAATACGATTCTTGTTTTCTCCTTATCCATTCTATTTCCCCTCCCATCTTATTTGTTTTGGAGTCTCCCCCTTGCCTATCTTTCAAAGTATTAGGATCCTACGTGGGTGGACGTTTTCTGAGCCCTTAACCTAATAGGTTCGATCATCGGAAGATTCCTGCTGGAAGAACATCGTCGTCACTCCGAGCAAGAATCCCTTGTTAGTGGTGTCGAGACGCCCTTGTTAGTGGTGTCGAGGAGATCAAACGGAAGCGCGAAGAATCGATAGTCGAACTTCTTTCCCCTCCCGGGTTAGCAGGTGGATTGCGAGGGCGCAATCCCTTGTTAGTGGTGTCGTCTGTAACACCTGGGGTGTTACCTGTTTGTTTGCTTGCATCATATGCATCACATTGCATTGCACCATGTTTGCATCACAACTGAAAATTTCAAAACAATTTAAACTTTCACCCTTGCTGAAAAGTTTCCAATTTCAAACTTGCAAACTAAACCACTCATTGTTTTCAATAGTTTGAAAATTGTTTTAAACAAATTGCCTGCTAAATAAAATTTTCCCTGTTGTTAACAAACCCTAATGACTAACTCAAAAATTCAAATCAAATCATTCATTAACTTGTTGGGTTTAACTCAAACAACTATTTTCAATCAATTAATTAAATCACCTCCTTTTCAAATCAAATGCCTCAACCATAACCATTGTTGAATCTAAAACTTTAACAAGCCAATCAACTGTTCTTTATAAACTTGACCTTAGGGTCCACCCTATGAAAATGATTGTTTTCATAATGTTTAATGAATACTCCAATTCCTTCAAAATTTGGTTTAAATCCTAAACATCAATAATTTTGAAAACTTTTAGAAAACAAAAGTTGGTTTAAAGTTGTTATTTAAAAAACTAAGCTAACCATAATTTTTATCAAATTTTTTGCTAACCAAAAAGCTTTCTTTTCTTCCCATATTGTTTCAGCAAAAAAAAAAAAAAAACAGAAGAATAAATAAAAGAAAAAGGCAGCAGCTAACCTATCTACCGCCTGGCCCAGCCCACCTAAGCATCTAAACCCGCAGCCCAGCCCGCTAAGCCAACTTACCGCTTCAGTCGAGCCGCCCCCGTCGTCTACCTCCGTACGGAGCAGCATCCGCTGCTGCCACGGCAGCAGCAGTATCGCAGCGACGGCCAGGAGGGCTCCCCTCGCCCTATAAGACCCTAGACCAACCCTAAACCTAGCCCTACTCCCTACCTCCCCTCTCTTCCGCCGCTGTTCTCTCTCTCTCCCGTCGACCTCCGATCTCTGAACCTCCCTGCCACCTCGCCGGAAGCTCTCTGAATCTCCGGCCACCACTGCCGCCTCGCCCCTCCACCCTCCTAACTAGACCCGGGAACGAAATCACCACCGTCTCCTCTACGGTTTAGACACCCGAGCCACCCCAGAGCTACTCGGTGTCGGCTCCGCCATCTTCAACACCGCCGCCGGCCACCGTGGCGTGCTACTCTGAACTTTGGCACGCCGCCGTCGCTGCCGTGCTCGTCTCTCTGCACCAACCACGGGAACTGGAAGGCCCCGCTGCCACCTACCTCATCGACACCGCAGCGGAGCCCGAGGAGGGCCAGATCGCCGCCGCCGTCCGTGATCCGTCGCCATCGAGCCTCAGCAACCACGCCACCGCGGTGAGCAGCCACCATATCCACTGCTCCCTCTCTGCATCACACCCACACCCTGCACACGCTTCCGTGCATTGTTCGCATCGCATCCATCCACGCCGTCTCGATCGCTGGCCGTGGATCAACGCCGGTGATACTTGTTCTGTCAGTCGAGGACACAATCCGTCGTCAGTTAAAATTCAATAACACTTGGCGTTGAACCTTAACCATTCTGCATCTGTATCCCTGTCGAGCGAGTTCAGTTAGCGTAGTGGTGCGGCGCCTGTTGCACGCAGCGAGTGGTTGCGGGTTCGAGCCCCGCAATCGACCAACTTTTTGGTGGAATTTCTTCCACAGCGCGCGTGACCCCACCTGTCATCCACCCAGTGCGCCACCTCACCTTCTAACCGCGCCACGTAGGCCACGGTCCCACTGGACAGAGGCTGGGGTTAGACCCCGTGGCTGTAACAAAAGAAATAAAACAATTCTATTTTGTTTTCTATTTTCTTTAAATTGGCAGGATAAAACATTAACTTCAAAAATCAATAACTTTTAGTCCATAATTCTGATAATTAAAAGTTTTATATGTTTTCTGATCCAAATTTCCTAATCTTTCCAAATAACTTATTTGTGTTCAGTTTTGAGTTTTCAAAATGCATTTAAATTTCAAATTTGAATAATTCAAATGTAATTTGTAATAATTCATAACTAATTCATACCTTTTCCAAATAAGTCAAATAAAATATGTTTTTCACACCTTTTTGAATATCCTATTCAAATATAATCTTTGTTTTCTGGTTTGAATAATTTAAATTGCCTAAACAATTTAAATCTTGTTTAATGCAATTAAAAATTGTTTAATATTGTTTAATTCATAATTAAATAATCCAAAGTCCAATTTCAAGACGTGAAACATGTAATCCAACTAAAATTTGATAACCTTTTCAAATATCAACTTTGTCTTTTGTTTTGAACACTTTAACTTGATGAAAACAATAATTGTTTGTGTAACATGTTTAAGTAACCAACATTTTCCAAACTCAATAAATGTTTTCTTAACTTGTTAACCTTCATTCCAATTGCATCTAACCTTGTTATCTTATTGTTTTCATCATGCATGCATCATGATAAACCACTTGCACATGTTAACTAATTGTAGATCATTGCTTCAACCTTAACCTGTGCATCCATATGCAACTCACCTTGCATATGGGTCCATTTAAATTTGTTTATCTTGTCAACTAGTTTACTTTGATGCATCTTTAAACTTGTCATGCATCCATACCTTGATCATTATGGATCTTTTGCCGTAGTAGTAATTGTTGCATCCGGTGTTTGTTCGAGGTTCGTTGCTTCTTCCCGGATAGGACGTTGAGATGATGTGAGCAACGACAAGTTCTGCTACCTTGCGGGATCTCAGGCAAGTATACTCACTTGCTGCCATATGGCTGCCTTTCATCACTTGTTACCGATTCTTTCCGTTGATTCTTTTCTGCTATCCTTAGTAGTAGTTGTTTCTGTTACGAACCTATCACATGAATCCTTTAACCCTGATATTGCCTCACCTCCACTCCTATAACCTTTGCTTGAGCCTGTGTCTTACTATCTTGCTTAGGGTTGTTTTGCTCGAGTCTGTTACCCGTTACTTTTTGTTATTACTTCATTATGTTCTGGGGGCTCGATGTTTAATCCATCAATCATGCTACTGTTATTATCAATAATAAATTTGATGATAAGGCACCGGCAGGAGGCCCTTTGTGGTTTTGAGGCCTGCTAGTGTCGACCCTAATAGGAAAAGGGTCTTGTCTACTGATCCATGATGAGCGCACTACCCGCATGTGGGAAGCGAGTATGGGCGCCCCCCTCAATTTGACTCGATTCGCATCTCGTCCAAATCACCTCATTTAGTTCGGGTTTTCCATTTGCTGCATGCATGATCTTGCGAGCCCTTGGTACCCGGGTGGAACTTTCGTAGTCGGCATATAGGGGGACACGTTCTTAGAGTGCTATGAGGGTCCATTTTCTTCTGGGCTCGATTAGCCGTGCGCCCAAGGTTCTTTGGGCTTGATGCGAAGAAGAGTTGAGTTGTGTAGAGTACCCCGCTTGGTGGAAGTGCATTTCCATCTGGCGGGTTATTCTTGCGTGTACGGCTAAATTGGTGCAACCCTGCAGGGATAATCTTCTCGAGAAGCCGTGTTTTCCGCGGTTATGGATTACTTGGTGAAAGTACTGGCTAACAAGTACTCAGGACAACTTAAACATAATGATCAACCATGTTACACCCCATGATTAACAACTTGACTAGTAATAGGTTTATTCACACAATAACTTGATTCACCTTTAATACAACCGTGTGAGTTATCCTTGGATTGCTTCTTTGGCTAAAGGGGCGAGGTCCAGGATGGGTTTGTTTGGATTTACTTTCAGTTGGTTACGATCCTCGATCTTATCCCCTTTCTGTTAGTTGGAAGTTGTAGTATTTCTCTCTGTAGTTGGTTAGTGCAGCCTGCTGTCACTTATTTGCAATAACCCTTCCTTTCCGTTGATCCTAAAGTATTTGTATCTTGTGATGACTGGCTACGCCGGTAACTTGTGAGTATGGGTTTTATCCCCCTTGCCAGTACTTAACCGTACTGACCCACGAATCTCTCTCGTGGCTGCAAATTCCAAATTGCAGTCAACAGGTTTGAAGTCTGACGACGTTAGCTTGGGAATCCCTCCGGCTTGGCCTGGGCAGGGATTGGACGCTCTCGGTTATCTTCAGGACTCTTAGTCCAATTTGGATCTTGTCCGTAACCGGACGTTTGTTTCTTCCGCTGCTATTTGGATCTTTGTAATGTATCAGTTGTAACCCTGGCTCGTTTGAGTCATCTTGTATCTATCTGTTTCTGTTGTAATTGTGGAATATTCGTGAACTATTGTAATGTTATCATAAATGGCAACCTGGAATCGGTTATTATGTGGATTTTGGCGGGAATGCTGAAATCTGCATAGTGCCCGATCTCGGGGCGTCACATCCAGCGGCTACACCTCAGGTAGAGGGAAAACTCTTAGAAATTGATCTTCACGAAGTCGAGTATCTCATGGCTAACTTAGGACAAGAATGTTCGTAAAGAACTTTTGAGTTAACAGGCATGAAACACGTCAATATAACAGAGGGAATAAGAGAAGGTTTCAACTTTGTGGATGAATGTTCTTGAAAGGATTTAGAATATGAGCTTTGCACAAGACTTTAAATCCTTTTGAAAAAGAAAGGTTGAACAAGTTGTGACATAGAAGTTTCTTTAGAACAGAATACCAAGATGGAAAGGATTGTCTTGGATACCTCTAAGTAATATCCTTAGACGAGGAAAAACACGAGAAAACACTGTAATCCTGCGCCGGAGAAAATTTGATACAAGATCATGTTCACTCTTCGGAGCGGACACGGAAGATAACGGAACTTCTATTCCGTCAAAACTTTGTCGAAAACTTTTTCAAGGTTCGAGTTGTTACTTCATGACAAAAGATAAGTAACCAAAAGAAGTTGGACCACCGTAATTAAGGAGGAATTTTTGGTCACGCCATAAGGATGGGTAACCAACGGGGATTGAAACACCGGAAGGGAATAATGAATCTCTTTCCAATTGTGGATTGGACGTAGCACTACGTTTACCACATGGTTAAGACCTCATGGCTGAAGTAACTGACAAATTCACACAATGTGTGAGATGGACAGAACTTCAAGTATAAACAACTTGAAAAAGGGGACTGATTATTGGCGGTTACGAAACACCAAGAGATGTTCTCATGAGGAACTTGTTTCCACTAGAACAAATGTTTGGAGGATTGATAGAGAGACATTGGAAAGATCAACTTCCAAGTTATCCTTGATGTTCTAGATACCGACAACAGGCTCATGACAAGCCTTCTATAGGTCATCAAGTGAAAATTAAACTTCAGATTGGAAGAACGGAGAGGGAAACTTGTTAGAATGAGTAACGCAATCATTCTCACAAAGAGTGGTTGTTCTTACAGATTCAAAGAGAGATATGACAATAGGCCTTCCGGCTAATTGTGTCAACCACAACATCAACCATGCCGGATTTTGAAAATACCTAATTCAATACCCTTGAGGAAACACCAACCATCGTTGCTGCTTGAGATTCAGCTCTGGTTAGTGGGTTGATAACTCAGACTCAATATTTTTTATCAAAGAGGTTGCACCGGTTACCAACGGGATACATATACTAGATTCTCAAGATATGGACTATGATGTTATACTCAAGAAGATGAGCGATATTGCAAAACTCATGTATTAGCAACTTGCGAAAGGTAGTTGCACCTACATGGTTTACTTGCAATGAAACACATCGGAGTCCTTCTTGGGAAGATGATTACAAAGATAACGAAGTTCTTGGACTTCTTCTCTTTTACGAACAATCAGTCAGTGGCTTGGGGTGGATGCAAACTTATTCAAATAAATGGAGGTAACAACCTACCATCTCAAGAGTACTCCACGCATGCATGACTGACTTGGGATTATTTTAGAGGAAACAAAGAAACTATACTCGAGTCCATGGCGACAACTTTCACCATAAGCACATGAACCGGGGAAAGTCACTTCGAACATACAGAACACAACTTCGTGATGACACAAAGATGGTTCTCGAAATTTTCCAACATTAGTTCCAATTTTTCAACATGAACCTCTTGCAACTTGGGTGAATAGGAATTTAATCGATGGGCCCGACAACATGCTTATCAGAACACCCCAAGAAGAGGGATTCATATGATATATGAACAAGGCAAAATATTGGTCAGACCAAAGGACATGAAGGTGTAATCGGCAAAACACCATGAGTGAAAATACCATCAAGATAGTCCTTGGAGCTGAACTTGATCTGACGATAGCCAAAATCAAATCAAATGTTCGTTAGGATGATAGCATGTCCACTAAGGAGTTACTATCCTGCTTCAACCCAAAGGAACTAGACATCCCTTAACGAAGGATCAATTTAGGCAGAGCCCTTGTCTTTCAACTCTCCAATTTGTTGTTTTAAGCTCAACCAACTAGACCAGAGTATCCAGCACAATTTTCTTGGAGAAAGGAGTAAATCAAAGTACCCCTTTCTTAGACATTACGGTCAGGTAACAACCTGGTGATACTTCTAGAAAGACAACCAGAATATCACAACCTACCGGTATGTCTCGGAGTTAGAAAGGAGCCTTGCCTTCAAGGAAACTGATATGATCTTGAGATCTTCGGCATGAACCTAACTCTTTGACCAAGAATGTGCACCGGAATGAACGGATTTGGTAACATGGTCACCATTAAGTAAAGACCGTGTGACCAATAGTGCTAAGAAGGATACAGATGTTTCTTAGATTGTTCAAAGCAATAAGAATTGCTGGGAATATCTGATACACACATCAATGCACAGACCCATCATTCCCAAGCATTCAAACTTGAAGGAAGAAGTGAAGACGTGTAAGAGCATCACTTCATCAATAAGTCCATGAAACTCAACACATCCTCTTGATATAAAAGAGTGTGATACACGAAGGTAAAAAAGAACAGAAGCTAATGGAACTACTTTAATCTGCGAATTACAAAATTTTGACTTGGTCCTAGAAATGAACGAGGTACTGGAGTTTGTTTCTCCTGACATTCCAAAGTGGAACATTCTGACGGAAAAAAAGAGCAAACGCATAGGAAGAATCCAACACATATATGTAACTTGGTTTCCAAACCATGGACAAAGGCAGGAAGGCAACTAAAGATTAAGGACATGCTCCGAAAAATCCTAAGATCACGTTGGATGCACAGAGTCATCCTCATTTGTAAAACCCATTCAAAAAGATTGGTATAGCTGAAATAAGAACAAAGACATGGATTTTAGGAGACCACTCTTGATGTGATCCCTTTTGGTTCCAAAGAAAACCTATTGCTATTGGAGTTGAAATTACCTAACCATCCTGAGGTAGAAGATGTTCCTCAGAACCAATAGAATGGATCTTGGGTTGAAGGTCAGCATCATGTACTGATAGCATGCACATAACATGGCTGATAAACCACATGATTTAACCCACTGCAATTCAGCACATTCCGGGACCTTCGGTTCAAGTCCAAGGGTTAGAAAGCTAGGGAAAGGAGTGACCACAATCTAAGTGCCTTGAGGACACTACTAATAGCAATCATGAAGTATCTTTCAAAAACCATACATAGCTCCAGAAGAATTTAAGCGGAGGATAACAGATACATTCAAGATGAAAAGGAAATCTCGAGGTTTAGGATTTTGAGACTCTAGAACAAGTGAATGTGGAATCCGGACAAATTTTGAGAGATTGGGATGGAAAGAAAATCTCCCAATTGAAACAAAAGACAACAGAGTATGGAACACACGCGACTCTAGAAACTCAACACTAGGTCAACTTGGGTAAAAGAACGTCTTGCCAAAGAAGGCACCTAAGTTTTGAATGACTAGAAGAGATAGCAAAACCCTTTAAAATCAAAATAGGTAAGATGACCCAGAGTTAGAGTGATACCAGATAAGGAGTAAAAAGAATCCTAAGAAGATTTTTGCAACTCATTTGAAGTTTCAAAATAGTTTTCACAAACACTAGACTCGACATCGACCAAGCAGTAAGGTTTTCCTGCAGACAGTCCAGCTCTGATACCATGACCTGTCGTGACCCCGGACCCAGAGATATACATACTGTTATGTGCGCCTAGTCATGGACCCACAAGGGCTTCAGAATTACCATCCCCGGCCGCAACAAACAACGGCAGGCAGACTGGATTCATCGGCACGCAGGCCGGATCACCACGGTACTACTACTCCTTGTGTCCATGTTAGTCATAACCAACTATGCATATTAAAGCGTCCACGAATAGTATGAAAAAAATGAACGGGACCAAAGCTATACATAGATGCTATGTGTCCAGAAAGTGCAACAACAATCGAGGGTTACTAGGGTTACCAAGCCCCAGGACGAATCACATCGGCAAGCGTGCTCGGAAATGGATCATCGGCTCCACAACCCCTCGACTGCGACAACTATGCAGGCATAGCCAAAAATCTATAACAATGAGATCGAAACCAACAACCGATCAAAGCAACACTCTAGAGATGGAAGTTGTATTATCAGGTGTTACTAGAGTATAGCTGTACAAACAGAGGTCACACGACCCAACATTACATCATACAACGGAAGGAAAATTATGTTGCTAATCAACAAGAACCAAAAGGCTTAAGAGACCGCAACATAAGGCGACGTCCCAGCCCATAGATTCCAGGCTGCTACCTGGGAACCCCAAACTACTTGTCGATGTCCACGTTGGAAACACCACCACCGGAGTGGGAACTTCACCTGAACCAAAATTAAGCAAACCTGAGTACGGGAGGTACTCAACAAGACTTAGTTAACCTATTATATATCTGCTATTTCCAGAAAGGTTTTATGAAGGGTTATTTGCGTAAAGCAAAGTTTGTTTTCCAAATTGAGGAAGAAAAGCACGTCTCAAGGCGTGTTTTAAAAATAGATGAGAAAGCTACTCAACTAATGTAATCATCATATTTTCATCCACCAACATCATTTCCCAACATCTCACATGCTAAAAGGATCACCCCTCTCGGCATCTCCGAGGAGACACCCTTCATTCGTTATCAACATGTTTTAGACATTCCGTTGAAGTTATCTATGATCACAGAATCCGTTGTCAAGTCGTCCGTAACCGTGGACACGGCTTCTCGAGGAGATTTATCCCTGCAGGGGGTACACTTTACCCACACGTACCATCCGACTCTTAACGCCACATGTACGCTCGTCCATGGAGCGCGGCAGAGGGTGGCTGGCCACGACCTTTACCTTGCTCGACCCTATCCATGAGTCAACCCAAACGGGCCACCCGGTCAACAGGGAGTTGGCCACCTCCCAACGGCACCTGTTCTGTGAGTCGGGATTAAGATCCGTGTACGTCCATCACTTGTCCCCGTCACGCCCTAAGTTTTCTCCAAATCGTTTTCTGACTCACATGCAGATGGAAAGATCAAACTACGTGACTCATGGACGTGGCCAAACAAGTTAGTTGGTCGAGCGCGGTCTGTTAGGCCCCGCGTGTGGTTGCACGCTCAGTCTAGGCTTCGAAGGCGAGAACTCGCTCCTAGGGGCATGAACAGGACAAAATGCCACAACCCATTGTGGCCTCACATCCATGCCAATATTAGTCAAGTTATCAAAGGTAATTCAAATCACAACAACCTGACATACTAGATTCACGCATTGACCAGATTCATCAACCGGATGGATCAAGTCAAAACTAGGCATGGCTAAGTAAGACTCGCAGGCTTTAGCGAAGCGTGCACAAACAAACTTATAGCTGCTAGGAGCAGTGGATAAGGATATTTAGGCGATGCAATAAGTATAGGAGAACTCTATCTAAGACAATAAATACTTTGAAACGCATGCAATATACGAGATTCCAAAACAATTCGAAAACCATATATGAGCAGATAAGAGATTATGCTTGCCTTGGTTATAAAAAACTAGATAAAGGCTTCAAGAATAAGTTCTTGACTTGTCGGTTAAGATCAAGTATTCGCCATTGGAGTTGCTGGCATTCACTTCGGAGTCGCGTTCTACCGAGGGGGAACAACACCGAAAAGAAGAACAACAATCAACACATGGCATCGATGCAATGCACAATATGTATGCATGAGCAAGTTAATGCACTGAAATAAATCCCTAAGCATGTTCGTTGGGTTGTTAGGGTTCGTATGGCAGTTATGCATTTTTACTGAAATTAGCTCGAAATAGACCCAAGAGGGGCACTTCGGGCAATACTGAAAGTGAGTGCAATTTTAATTACTCAAATGGGTTTGAAAACATCATAAACAGGTTGAATTTGTCATTTTGAGTAATTTGGTATATAACATTTAATTTTCTAATTTTATTGATTAAAAACTTATTTTCTCTATTTTAAAAGAATTAAACAGCAATTAAATAATGCCCAAAATTGAAGTTTGTCAAACATGTATGAAAGTGACATATTCAGTTAGATTACATTTTTCTGAACATTTCCATGTTTTTATTTTATTTTTCTGATTAATATTTCAGGAGATATTCAATATTCCATTTTAATTCATTTTCAGTAATTAAATCATATTCTGGAAAGATATGAAAATATCGATTATGACGTCATAGTGACGTCCATGTGACGTCATCAAAGGCACAAAGGCTCTGTTGTGGAAGCAATCGGTCGATTCCTCGCGAAATTCCAGAATCAAACTATAGCACGGGCAAGAGGAGACCGAGGCCGACCTAACGGTGGCGGCGCCGCCCGGAATGGTTCGCCGGAAGCTCGCCGGCGTCGAGGTTCAGCGGCGGCGGACGGGCGCACGGTGACAGCGATCTAGGGAGCGCTTCGAGGCGTATTAAAGGGATGGGGAGGCTCAACAGATCACCGTGAGGCTGATGGTATGGTCGGGGAAGGCATCGGAGAAGTGGTGGCGTCGAATCGTCGGCGGAGAAAGCTCGCCGGCCGCAGAGAAGACGGGGATTCCCGCGTTGATTCCGGCCATCCCGGCTCGCTTGGACGAGGAGGGAGAGGAGAGGACGGAGGTTGCAGCGGTGGTCTTGGTTTGCTCCGGGGAAACTCACAGCGGCTACGGCGAGGGATATCCGACGGGCTATGGTTTGGTTGGTTACAACAGAGAGGAAGAGAGAGCTAGAGGGGAGGGGGGTTCTATGAGGTGGAGCGATCCGGACGTCTCCCTGGCGTCCTCAGACCCTCGACATGGCTGGAAGCAGGAGGTGGCAAGCCACCTCGACGTCGCTCTCCCGTCCTTCTGGCTGGAGAAGAAGACTTTAAAAGGGCCTTTTTTGAAAAACCCACTGGAGCTTTCAGAAATCATCAAGAGGTCCTTTTCTCTTTTAAAACAGGACAAAAAACATTGTTTTGAGGGCCTTTTTGTAAACAGAAAATTTGGCACAAATACATTTTGGAAACCTCACAAAATTTCTAACCTCACCATGTTTTGCTTTGGTGAAATTGAAATATTTTTCAATTCAAAATTTTGAAAACCATATTATGTAGTATTGGTGGAGATTTTCTCAAACCAATTAAATTCAAATTTTAAATTGGTTCAAACATGATTAAATTTTTGATTCATGCATGTATGAGATGAACACAACACCACACACCCTAATTTAGCAAATTTAGGATGTTAAAGGGAGGGATCGGAGACGCGCGCGGCCGCAACATCGAGGTCCGGCTATGACCTTGGTTCGGCACGGCCACATCAGAAACCTGCGGTGAAAATGGGGTGGCGTGGTCCTCTCCCTTGGCCTCAGGTCACGCCCACTCCATCCCTCGGCAATTTCTTCCCAGTGGAGGCAATGGAGGGGGCTGCGATGGGGCTGGCCGGCGGCGACATGCGTACCTCTAGTGATCCGATCGGGTTGGAGGTGGAGGGCGTTCAAACTCCCATCACTCTGACGAATGGGCCCAGGATGCATGGCACTAGGCCACGTTCGTGGGCTTACCTTCGCTCGTTTCTTCTTGGCACTTGGGGTCGGTCTCTCACTACAAGAGAATCGGTCTCTTGCAACAAAATCTGTAGCTACGATTTTTTTTCGTTGCGATATAATCACAAATTACGACGAACTTTCAGGTTGTGGTGATAGGGCACTCATATTTCCACGACTCTTTTTGGTCGCGATAAATTATCGTTTTGTTGCGGTAGAGGCCTCCTATTGCCACGATTTCTACTGTTCTTGGAATACAAGCGCGTTTTTGCGACAGAGTATTTTCGTTGCGCGAGGCACTCTTTTTTTTTGAAACATTTTCTACTGCAGGGGAGTCCCCCACAGCCCTTTATTACCAACCAAAGAGTTACAAATACAGATATGTACAAATAAACATGGAAATAGACTAAGACAGTCTATCCCAGGCTAATGTAAGGAGTTAATCCATGAAACTAAATCAGCAGCCACAGAAGCACTCAACCTATGCTTAAGCATAAGGAGATCTAACATGAATCCCACTTTCCATCCCATAAAGGAATGTCTTTCCGATTTAAAAATGACTCCATTCCTCTGTTTCCAAATATTCCAGCAAGCAAGAATCACTATCTCAGTGAAACAGGGTTCTTTGAAAGACTTTTTGGCAACAGTAAGATTTTGCACAAGTGTGTTATCACTCCAGCTGATTTGCAAATAATTTCAAATCCGGGAGCTAAAAACACATTGAAAGAACAGATGTATCCCGTCTTCATTGCAATGAGTGCAACAAAGAACACAATAATCAGTACCTTAAATCTTCCAGTTTCGCCGTTTGATCATATCATTTGTATTAATCCTATCCTTGAGGATCAGCCAAGCAAAGAATTTATGTTTTGACATGCATTTGGATTTCCATATCCACTTTGCAGGCCCATCTGGAGGTAAATGAGCAAATTGTAGCTGATAGAATTTGCTGGAGGTATATACGCCTTTATTGAAATTGCATCTCCAACTGTCCTCACTGTCAGACAACTGAACATTATTCACAGTGACACTCAGATCATTAAACTCCTGGAAAGCTTCAATTGAAAACGGCAAGTGGAAAGAATCCGAGAGGTATGTCATCAGTATTAAATCTCTTACTGAGGACAAAGGATCCTTGGTAAAAGATAATAATCTCGGGAATTTTATAGCCAAAGGTTGTCCTATCCACGAATCCTTCCAGAAAAGCCCCGAAAAACCATTTCCCAAGACGCAAGAGGATAAGGAACACCAGGTATCTGCTAATTGCATAACGCCTCTCCACCAGAATGAACCACAGGATGTGACAGCATGTGGTACTGTTTGAAAATAATAAGCATTCTTGACTAAATGGACCCAAGGGATATCCAAAGAATTATAGAATTTTGTCAAGAACTTCAGTAACAGAGCTCTATTTTGAATCTCTTTTTGTTGCTTTAGAGACATGGTATTCCAACGAAATAAGCATTCGTGGTGATATTCAGTCATATATTGCAACATCTATATTTGTGTTGCGGTAGTTACAAATATTGTTGCAAAAAAAATAGCTAACTATTGCAACCAAATTTTTCGTGCGGCAATACCATATGTTTTTCGCCTCAAATTTATCCTGCGGCAATACCTATTGTTTACTGCGACAATTTGGGTCGTATGGTAATAGGTTAAACGTAAAGCAACAATCACCGTACTGTTGCAAAAATAAACAAGTTATTTTGCAACGACCATTCATAGACTAGCTTAACGGGCCTCATGGGCCGTGCCCTTGATCACTGTTGCAATTTTCTTAGAACTACAATTCATTTTTGGTCCAGTATCTCAGTTTGGTGAGCACAATTTTTTTTAAATATTGTTTGCCACTGAATTTCTGCAGCACTTAGCATTTTACTAATGTTGCAACAAGTGACAGTACTTAATAATCAATCAAGAACTCATAGAAGACGCAATTTCACTAGTACATTTATCATGGAAATTCAAAATTTCTAGAAACTGAAACTTTGGAATATTTAAACAAAAATTTTGTTATTACACGATCTTTCATCCATGCATGTTCATGGCAAAACATTTAAGCCAAACAGTGCAGAGACAGCCTACACAAAGAATCCATGGTCATCATCCAATTCATCTTGTACCAAAGGAGCAACATGACCATCATTTATGTAAGCCGCATCATCATCAGTACCAGCATCATATTCGACTTGGTCTTCGTCAAACTCAGCAGGTCTTAAATTATTTATGACTGAAACATCAACGCTGGTTCCTTCATCATCATTTCTGCACCAACTAGTAATCTCGTCAGGTACAGTAAATTCTGGAACTGTAATTCCTGCATCGACGACATCCTGTACATCTGCATCACCACGTTCATCTCCTTCTGCAAGATCATCAAGGTCTGCACCATTTAAAACCGAAGAAGCAAACAAATTGCGTGGATTCATTTTTATAGCACTTGCCCAATTAGGGCTCTTCACATCTCTCACATAGAAAACCTGTGCAGCTTGGATGCCTAGAATGTAAGGGTCTTCCGTGAATCGGTGTACACTAGTGTCGAGGTCAATAATTCCATACTTGTCCCTCTTATACCCCTTACTATGATTTCTATTGGCAGGAGGCACGTCGAACCAGTCGCACTACAATAGAACAACCTCCTTATCAGTAGGAAAGTCAAGAAATATGATTTTCTTTATCACCCCATAATAATCAGTACTGCCGGTGCTTCCTTGCGCATTGACTACGACGCCACTATTTTGGGTACTCAAGTCAAGCTCTATTTCGGTATTACGAAAGTAATATCCATTCAGTACTGTACGGTTGAACACACGAGCAATTTGATCAGGCCCTTTAGCTAGTGTATACAACAGACTGTTGACCTTCCCATCTTTATGAAGTTGTGTGATCTGTTTCATGGAATAGAATATGTGTGAGTGTACTATACACCATTATTTTTTTATTACGAGAAACATTTATGAAAATGCTGAAGTAACTTACCCGTCTTTCGAACCAGCCAACAAAATCTTCCTTGTGTTTCTTTTTAGGATTAGGACAATTGTTCTTTTTGAGCTCGTCAATATGTTCCCTTCAAATAGAAATGCTATATGGTTACTTCATAACCAAAGTATTAATGCATATCATGATATGAAACAAATACATAAGTATCCTTACTGAATCCATGGCTCGGTTTCCTCGCAGTTTGTTATTATGTAGTGCCTCATTTGATTAAGAGCTTCCAAAGACAGTGATTCACGGGCAAAACCTTTCTTGGAGTAATCAACTGCACTCATTATGCTAATCCTTGTTGGTGCTTCATCTGTAGCTCCATCTGCATGGCGTTCGGACTGACTTATTTTTGTAGGCGAACCTTTAACGAATCGACTGCAGAACGTCATGCACTCTTCAAGTATGTACCCATCTGCAATTGAACCTTCTGGTTGAGCCTTGTTACGTACATATCCCTTCAACGTACGCAGGTATCTCTCAACCGGATACATCCATCTATACTGTACAGGCCCTGCGATCCATGCTTCTTGTCGTGGGATAATCACGGCAGATGTTACCGGGGGTAACTGATCTTGGGGCAAGACGACACAGGCGTTTGGGAGAGGGTTTAGCTTAGAGGAAAACATGGTGCAATTCGATCTGGTAGCCGGCAAGCAAAGTCGCCGAGTCTCCGATCTTGATACAATAACTCAACTCTGGGATTACACTGGATGCTCGATATCAAGCGATATTGCTAGGGTTCTTAGATCTCTGCCTAAACTAGACCTGGGGGTCGGTTTATAAAGCACCCGTACCCCCTGGCTTATTCTCCAAGGCGCATCCTGGATCCTACCCGGACACGGCGCACAAACCCTAACTTTCTTCTACCATAACCCACAATCCGGGTTACTGGGCCTACAAGCTTGGGCCTTCATAGGTTTCCTTATCCTTAGCCGGATCTTGCACAGCGTCCCTTGGGCCGGGTTACTCCTTGGAGTTTGGCCTACCGGGTTATCATCCCCCCGTCAGTAGTCCCCAGAATAGCCTGGGCTTCATGGATCCTCCTTGAAGCGCTCGCTATTCCCTGCAAAGATATCAAACACACATGCATATGGAGGCCGGGTTAAGATGCTTTGATATTCAGCTAGGCCTTACTCCATGGTGGCCATGTAGTAACCCGGGTTTTTCCTCCAAGAACTTTTTAATTTTCCAGGTCCAAACCCTAATAAAAACGCCAAGATTCCATACTCGATAATCGATCCTGATATCACGGGGTTGATCTCCTTCTTTCCTTTATCCAAATGCCTTGCTCAACATTTAAAGCACATTTCGCCAAAACTCAAATAAATAGCCGTTTACTTCCGCAACTCCCGGCTCCCGCTCACTGAACCGGGCTTATCCATTCGCCCTATAAATAAGCTCCTTGGGGGTAACCCGAACCCTAACGGCTCATTTCCCCCCACTCTGCTTCCTTCCTCCCTCTGAACTCATTCTCACTGAGCGCCACCACGGAAATCCCGCGCGCATCACCGGAGCCCATCGGCCGGAGGCTGCGCTCCGCCACTGCTTGCCCCGCGCCGCCGCCAAGATCCGCCGGCGAACCTCCATCCGGTCCGTCTGGAATCGCGAAGGGACACCAGGCCTGCGCCATCTGCCTCCGCAAGGCTTCACTCAGATCCCCTCCGGTAAGCCTTTTGCACCCCTTAATTTGCCTTTGCAATTTTTGATTTTATCTCAGATTAGATCCAAATCAGCCCGCCACGGATTTCTCGGCCATGCCGAATTAGGCCACCAATAGTCTTTTCTAGCTCGCCCAATGGATAAAACGCATACTCCAATCCACTCTCCTACTTCCTGCAATCATTATTCTCACCACAAATCTGAAGATGGAATTTCCAATCTAGGCTCGAACTACTCGAAGTTTTCGCCTTTGCCTCAATCACCCGGCTGGACCTCCCCTTTCTGGTTCCTTTTATTCGCGCTAAGTGCCTATGCAGCCATCCATCATCCTCAAAAACTCCTTCAACATTTAGATCCCATAATTTTCGCCATAATGCTTGATACCCGGATAATTTCGAACTTTACTCTGCGAACTAACACCCGGATTACGCGCAATTTTTCATGTCTCAATATTACCCGGCCGATACTCGGCCGGCTCACAACTTTCGTGTGTTAGTCCTCTTATCCTTTTACCTTGTACTTTGCAGGTCAACCACATGGCTCCCAAAAAGCAGGGGAAAACTCCAACCAAAGCTAAAACCACCAACTCCATATCCGCCAACTGGGCGCGGTCTACGGTCACCAAGGCCAAGTTGGAGGAGCTGGTGGAGCTGGGAGTTCTTCCTCCTCAAGAGGATATCCAATGGAGAGTGCCGGGTAAGGAGACCCGGCCCACCCCGACAAAAGGCGAGGTAATTTGCTTTGTGGAACATGTGACCCGGGGCTTCCGCCCACCGGGTCACCCTTTTTTCCGGGAGGTTCTAAACCATTACGGCCTTCGCGTCTTTGATATCGGGCCTAATTCTGTTTTAAACATCTCCCACTTCATAGTCCTTTCCGAATCCTACTTGTGCACTTCGCCAAGTTTAGCTCTTTTCATTGAGCTTTTTCAATGCAAACCGTGCCGCGAGAGCGGTGACGGGGCGCTTCTCGCTTGCGGCGGGGTTTCCATCCAGCGCCGCAAGAATTCTTTGATGCCACCCCTCACCCTTAACTCCCATGTCAAGCACTGGCAGCTCTCCTACTTTTACTGCCAAGACACCTCCCCACCCGGCCAAAAGAAGCTGTCGGGTTACTCAGAGGGTCTTCTTGACATCTCCGAGAAATTTAGTGCCTTCGCCTCTGACTCGGATAGGGAGGCGATTCAACCTCTACTAGCCAAAATCAACACTCTCACGGCCCAAGGCCTCATCGGGCTCAACCTGGTGAAGACTTGGGTCGACTTCCGGATTCAACCTAATTCCATCCGCACAAAGTTGATGTGCGAGTATTCGGGACAATCTACAGACCCGCTCCGGTACTCTGATAACATCTTTGCAGCTGGCGATACCCACAAAACCATCAAGGGTTTTCTGACAGAAAAGCTTGAGGTAATCCGGAACATATCCGGATTGGAGCCCTTCACGCTCGAGAACCCAGCCCCCAAGGTGAAAACCCGACTTTAATGCCTTTATCTTTGCTCTTTCCACTTGATACGGTTGATAACCCTTGTGCTGACACCTTCCAGGCTGATGATGATTTTTGGAAAACCAACACCTCTCCTAGCTCCAAAAGTCCAGAGGAGCAAGAAGCTGCTAACTCGGACGAAGGTATTTTCCGGATTTTGTTTGGTTCCTTTAAGCTCACCATAACCCCTTCATTTCCAACTATAACTCTGATGATATCCAGAACGAGAAGATGACGAGGAAGAAAACTCCGATGGCAAAGTAGAATCTGCCAGCGACGAGGAGGAACTGGAGCCGACAATCAAAGTCGGGTCAAAAAGAAAAACCCAAGAGGCTACTTCCAAGGTTTCATATCTCCTCCTTGCATTCAATTCGTATTACTTTAATGATATATATGAGCTTCCTTGATGTTATTCCACTGGCCATTCTTGAAGGAATCGCCCATGACCAAGCGCAGGTCGACTCGAAATCACCCGGGTGATGATGCCCTTAACCCGGGTATTTCATCGACCCCGACTCGACGGGCTGGTAATTACCCTATCTTTTCCCGGTCGAAACATTCTCCTTGAACCATTCCCACATGACATCTAACTTGATAATTTCCAGCCTCTCCCGAGTCTAGCGACGGATTTCCTTGTGACTTTGCGGTGAACACCGGGTAAAATCCCCTTTCTGATGTTCCACCACATTTTATCACCCTTTCCTGACTGTGTATTTAGCTGCTCACTGACAACATCTATAGGGCCACGGTCGTTATCAGCGACCAAGAGGATATGGAGATCGAGGGCCTGGGTAAGGGGAGCCCGGCTAATAAGACTACAGCCGCGTCTAGCGGCGAAAAATAAGCATCGCCGGCAAAGCCGGACACACAAGAAGCCGAGTATCCGATTGCTTCCCATGCAAGCAAGAAGAACAAAGCCACCGTCTTGGGTGCAGAAGAAGGAGCGTCGGATTCCGACACACAAATGACCCGGGTTCCGCCTCCCGCTAAGAAGAAAGCCCCTTCTCGGAATTTCCAAGGCCCCGGGTCCTCTGATACGAGTAAAGACACTTTTGATCAGTTGATGAACACCCTCCTCACCATGAAGACTTCGGAGAGCAAGATCTTGGAGCGCATGGCTGCAGAGCACCAGGTAAGGACACTTGGTATCTCATATTGCATACCTAGTCCACAAGTTCCGAGTATGACTTGCAAAAGTTATGCTTGGTACTTTACGCCATATTCAGCTTACCATAATATCCAACTGATACTCGCGTTCCTTGCTACTTACAGGCACAGATAACCCGGTCTGATGAAACTTTACTGAAGACCGAACAACATCTCCTTGCCGAGATAAAACGAAGGGAAACCCTTGAGGATGACATGAAAACTTTGAAGAAGGATGTTTCCAAATACAAGAAGAAGTGCAATGCTGCTCAGACCGCGCTGAAGAAACTATCGGACCAAGTCACCGATACTTATCAGATCTTGCTTAGTAAGTTTTTGCTGCTGATTGGTTTCGTGTCTTTGCTTTATTATATCAGACTCGGGATTATTGATACGTTCTCACTTTTGTTACAACTGTAGGTGCCAACCTTGCGGCCCCAGAGGAGGATGCCATTGTCAAGGCTAAAACCCTAAAGACCGTGCTCCGGACTTTCTTTGCCGGCACAAAATTTATACTGGATGCCGTGAAGTGGCCTACGGAAGTATATCCGGGTGAACAAAATCTCATTCAAGCCTGCTCCACTGTGCCTGGCTGGATTGAAATCTGGAAGCGTTCGTCCTGCCGGATTGGTATGACCCGGGCCTTCACCCTGGCCAAGGCTTTCTTTCCGAAGCTTGACCCGGCAAAGGTAATATCCGGGTTTCCCGAATTCAAGGCGGATGGCTCCAAATTTACACCCAAAGATTTCAAGGCCATACAAGCCGCAGTGCGCCCCTCGGCTACCACTTTGGCTGATAGTTTGGATCTAAACACGATCATGAGTGCATATGACGCTGATGGCAAAGTTGTTACAGAGGAAGCACCCCCGCCCTTTGATATCTTGGAGAAGTGGGTTCCTAACTCGGCCAGGAAGAGGGAGGCGACTGCGAAGAGAGAGGCCGAGTTAGGATCAGGTCCGTCTGCCTCTACACCAGCCGTCCCTCCACCTGTCCGCCCTGGCGCATTGAGTCCGGGTAAGGGTGCCGGGAAGGCTAAGCAGCAAGCCCAGGACCCAGAGCCGGAAGACCGTACTCAGGAGGCCGAATAGGGCAATATCATCATAACACCTTGCTTACGTGATGCTTTGTATTCAAACTATTATGCTTTTGATGGTGCGCCTGTGCACCCCTGATACTGATGTCGTAACTTGTAACGCACTTTTTAGTCCGTGATATGCTTTGCGGCTTTCCTGGCCTTTTGATAACCGTATTGCTTGTCTATTTTTTGAGCTTTTTCTCGATACCCGACTCTCTATTTTGGCTCTCTTCGTAAGACTCGGTTTTCCAAATACCAGGGGCTTTGATAAGTGGACTTTTCTTTAAGTCCCCAAGACTCGGATGCCAGGGTCTTTCGAACTGCGATAGCCAAGTAGTTTGTTTCTGTTTCGAAGTCCCCAGTCCCCATGGCCCAAAGTCCGAGTCATGGGGGTGTGGCCTTTCTCAGAGAACAAATCGTTTTTTACCGAGTCGAAAAACCTAAGGCCATTCCGCGGAAGTACTGAAGTTATGCTTGATAATCATTGAGTTTCCGGCTATTAGCCTTGTACTCTGCATAAACTTGTGGTTTAGATGACCCTTTTGACTATCTTGTACTGTAAGCCGGCTTTCGCGTGGATACCATGTTGTTACATCCATATGAAAACAGGGTCAGACAAGTCCCATTGGGCTTCATGGCTGATTGTAATCGTAAGCGAACAAATCATGCCACTTTAGTGCGAGTCACATCGATCTTAAGTAAGAAAAGTCAAGAAAATTTGGCTCCTTTGTCCAGTTATAAGATTGCAGCCGTACTCGTTTTCGAATAATCGGCCCCTATAACTTATAGGCATCAAGGCCGGGTCTTTCGGGTTTGTGGCTGGGCTACTTGAGCAACCAGCCCCCGAGACCTATATATGCTCAACGTTCTTAATGATACTGAAATATTGATGTCACATGGATACTACTTACTTGTAATCAGGCTGTAACGAAATAGGACTTTATAACCATCTCTTTATTGATGCGAGAAAGTTTGGATCAGCAGGCCGCCTCATTAAAAACCTTCCAGTCCCCTTAGGTACCCTGGGTAGGAAAAGAGCGCGTCTGAAACCTGCTGCCCGTTACATTGTTTAGTTCTCCATGGGGACCGGTCCCGGACTGGCGTGACCGACGCACATTCTCCACATGCTGGACTTTTTCATGATGAGTACCGGGTTTACTAATCGACCCGGGTGAGGTGTTTCCGTGACACGGCTGGTTGTGAGCGGCCGTGCAGTTTCTTCCTTTATAGCGGATTGCTTGGGGGAGTCATCCTTGATAAAAGCCACCATTTTAGCATCTTGTGCTACTTTGGATTTTGCTCTTTCGCCTTCAGTACTCGGCCTTTTTGATGTGGTTCTATCCTCCGGGTCTGCTTGAGATCGGTAATGCTTGAGTTCTTCTTTTCTACAGGCTTGCTCGGCCATTGCTGCATCTCCTTCGTCGCATTCAGCTGCTATGTCTCGGTTTCCATGTATGGTGATGGTCTTCTTGGGACCCGGGATTTTTAGCTGTAGATATACGTAACACGGCCTAGCCATGAATTTGGCGTAAGCCGGTCTTCCAAATAACGCGTGATATGGGCTGCGCAATTTGACTACCTCAAAGGTAAGCCACTCAACTCGATAGTTATCCTTTGACTCCCCAAAGGCTACCTCCAATGCGATTTTTCCCTCGGGGCACGCTGAATGACCCGGCACTATCCCATGAAAAACTGTTGAGCTTTTTTGTAGCTGAGACTCCTTGAGGCCCATGCGTAGGAAGGTTTCCCAATACAGTATGTTGATGCTGCTTCCACCATCCATCAAAACCTTTTTCAGCTCATACCCATTGACTTGTGGTGCGACTACTAATGCCAAGACTCCCGGGTGCTCCACTCTTTTTGGGTGATCCCTTCTGCTCCATGTTACCTCCTGTTCTGACCATCTCAAGTATCTCGGGACAGCTGACGAAACTGAGTTGACCGCTTGCTTCAGTATCTTTTTGTCCTTGTTAGAGCCTCCTGTGGTATGCACATGATATTGACCCAGTTGTTTGGGGTTAGCCTGGAAACCTCCTGCCCCCCCTTGGTTATTGCCTTGATTTCCAGCCGCCGGGTTACCAGCTGGGGGTGGGCCGTTGCCCGGGTTTCCCCCTGGACCCGGTCCTCCTCCCCGTCCTGCACTTCGCATAGCTCTGTTCACTTCGTCATTTTTCCATCTTTGTAAGTCGGCGCACTGCTCCAGAGAGTGGTTAGCTGGCCTTCCGTTCCTGCTGTGTTTCGGGCATGCCATCCTGAATATGTCCCAATTGTTACCCGGCCTTGGCGGCCCTTGATAGTTTCCTCCATTCTGATTACCTCCGTTGAAATTTCCTTCTGCTCTGGGCCTTGAAGACCCGGCTTCTGTATTGGCGACAAACTCGGAGCCTCCTTCAAACGGGCGCTTGTTCTGGCTATTTCCGTTATTACCCGGTGCTGATCCATTGCCGGTTCTTCCATTATTACTTGTGTTTGCTTTTACATTCTTGTCATCAACTTCCTCTTCTGTAGTATCTGTCGCAGCGTGTTTGTTGCACGCGTCCATCAATTCTCCCATTGTAACTTCCGACGCATTTCGACTAGACTTCATGCGAGTTAACTTTTGCACTAAAGGTATGTACTTGCATGTTTTTGCCATGGCCTGTAGCGCATCCTTGGGCTGAATGTCCGTGGACGAGTGAAGTATCTCCATAACCCGGCGCACCCAACTGCGCGCCGATTCTCCCTTCTTCTGGACGCACCGCTCTAGGTCGTCAATAGTGAACAACTTCCTGCACGTCCCATGAAAGTGCTTGACAAACACGGTCTTCAATTCCTCCCAGGACTTGATCGATCCTTCCGGCAAGTTGGTGAACCACAACTTTGCTGCTCCTTCTGACATCATCAAGTACATGAACTTGGCTTGGAGATTCTCGGATGCGTTGCGAATTGACATCGCCATCTCATAGCTACTTAGCCACGTTTCTGGATCCATAGTTGGCTCATAATTCACTACTTTCCCTGGCTCTTTGAATTTTTCCGGGGTAAGGTTCAGCTCTGATATTGTCCGAGAGACACTTGGGTCCCGCAAGAACGGTTGAAGCCGGCCTTGCTCTAGAAACGTGTGATGCCGCGGGGGGCGCGGCTGGGCGCGGTGCTGCGGGAAGTCCATGCGCTGCAGACCCGGCCGCGGCCCTCCGGGCTCTAGGACTGTCCACGACAGCCTGTGCTGCTGATGCTGCCTGAGCGCGGGGAGGAGGCGGCATTTGCTGCTGCTCTTCCCTCCGCCGTGCTGAACTTGTTTGGATATTCCCTTGTTGTTGACTGCCGTATGGCGTTCCATGCATACCGCTTCTTTGATCCGGATAATTGGCTTGCTGTGCCACCGCAGTGTGCAACAGATCGATGGCTTGCCGAGTCTTCTCTGCATGGGGCGACTCTCCCACGGGGATCTGATTTAACGCGAGTGTCGCCGCATACACATTGTCCATGGGGTTATTGTAGTGGCCGGCTGGTGTGCGGAATCGTGATGGTGGCGGTGGTGGTAGATCGTTGCCGGTTGTGACTCTGGTCTGTGGTGGGGGTAACCCGGCCCGTTCATTGGCCGGATGTGTCCCTGCTGTCGCCGGTTGGGGTGCGGTTCCCTGGTTCACCACTGGTATCGGCTGATCCTGAGGTGTGACAAATAAATTAGCCGGATTAATAACCCCGCCCGTTGCTGGTAACCTGGTTTGATGCCTTTGATGCACTCTAGACGTTTCCTCTCGGAGCCGAGTTTCTAGCGCATCCAACTCACGCTGCCGCCTGGCCATCCCTTGCCTTTCTGCCTCTACCTGCCTTCTTTGCTGTTCCAGCGCACGACGAGCTACATCCAGATCCCTGACACGTTCCGCTGCGTTTTCCGGAGAGATAACCGTCGCAAGAACCGTGGGATCTAGAATCAGATTATTATCGAATAAGGCCGGGTGGCGCGGGTTTGAAGGACCCGCCCCTGGTGTCCGGTTTCCCAGGAATCCGAACGTGTTTGCGTGCAACTCCTCGTCTGCTGCGCGGCTGGTTACTGATGCCGATTCCCCATCAACCCGGGCCAAAACCGGGTCTCCGTTAGCCGCGCCCTGCTGCTGGGCCACCGCCTGAGCCGCCCCGACTGATGTCGCGGTTGCGTTTCCTTGGTTGAGATTGGCCGCGGGAGCCGCATAGACTGCGACTCGGCGTACGATATCCGGTGTAAGTTCATGCTGTTCTTCCTCATCGTTCTCCTCCTTATACCGGTTTTCCAGCAGATCCAGGATAGACCCGGTATCACCTTCTCTTTCGACCCGGTCGCGCGGGGTCCATGCCGGCTCCTCCGGCTGTTCCCACTCCGCGATGGGTTCTTCTGCCGGATGTGTCGTTCCAATCGATTCTTCGTCATCTGATCGGATAGAAGTGGCTTCTCCTGGCACAGAATCAGATCCAATATTGTCAGGGATTGAATTGGAAGTACATACCATACCAATGAAGATGCTGATCCGGCCGATTGTCACGACGGATCCGGATTCGAGGTGATCCGACTCTGGCCCCCAGCCGGAATCGTCCACCATCTTTTCTCCTTTGTGGTCGACGTAGATTTCGCCGACGACGAGATTCTCCATGCTCTTCCGAGCTTCTCCCGTGATGTAAACACCTTTGGACGCAGGCCCCACGGTGGGCGCCAACTGTCGTGGGATAATCACGGCAGATGTTACCGGGGGTAACTGATCTTGGGGCAAGACGACACAGGCGTTTGGGAGAGGGTTTAGCTCAGAGGAAAACATGGTGCAATTCGATCTGGTAGCCGGCAATCAAAGTCGCCGAGTCTCCGATCTTGATACAATAACTCAACTCTGGGATTACACTGGATGCTCGATATCAAGCGATATTGCTAGGGTTCTTAGATCTCTGCCTAAACTAGACCTGGGGGTCGGTTTATAAAGCACCCGTACCCCCTGGCTTATTCTCCAAGGCGCATCCTGGATCCTACCCGGACACGGCGCACAAACCCTAACTTTCTTCTACCATAACCCACAATCCGGGTTACTGGGCCTACAAGCTTGGGCCTTTATAGGTTTCCTTATCCTTAGCCGGATCTTGCACAGCGTCCCTTGGGCCGGGTTACTCCTTGGAGTTTGGCCTACCGGGTTATCATCCCCCCGTCACTTCTCGAGCTAGATGAATTGGGAGATGCATCATAATATCAAAGAAAGCTGGTGGATAGATCATCTCTAGCTTACATAGAATTTCTGCAATTTGTTTGTCCAAATGCACCAAATCCGCATCCCTTAACTCCTTGGAGCATAAATCGGAAAAGAATTTAATGAGCTGAAGCAATGGGGTAAGGACATTCTCCGGCAGAAGCTTGCGCAACGCAATAGGAAGAAGTTTCTGTAATATAACATGGCAGTCATGAGTTTTGAGTCCACTAAACTTGCACTGCTCGAGGACCACACATCGCTTAATGTGTGAAGCATAGCCATCAAGCATCCGTATGCTCTGCAGAAACCTGAGGAGCATTATCTTCTCTTCCTTCTTTAAAGCATACACGCCTTTCTTCATTTTGTACTTATCCTTACCGGCGGGCTTTGCGTGCTGATCCTCCCTAATTTTCAAGAACTCCAAATCAAGGCGAGCCTTCGTACCATCCTTTGTTTTCCCATCCATCTCAAGCAAAGTACACAGAATGCTGTCACAAATGTTCTTCTCGATGTGCATAACATCCAAATTGTGCCTCACGAGCAAGTGCTGCCAATACGGGAGCTGGAAGAACACACTTTTCTTCCGACAATTGTGCCAGGGATTAGTTTCCGGTCGCTTTCTCTTATTTGACCGCCCAAATGGTTCATGCTGAATGCTATCAAGCTCCTTTAGAACTTCAATGCCTGTAAGTGGCACCGGGGCGTCTCTATGGTCTGGCTTGTTGTTGAACATAACCTTGTTTCGACGCGATTTCTGTTGTTTCCGTAGAAAACGTCGGTGTCCCATGTAGAAATGCTTTCTACCATACTGGAGCCATAAAAAGTCTGTATGCGTGTGGCAGTAAGGGCATGCTAGCTTGCCTTTTGTGCTCCAACCACTCAGCATTGCGTAAGCTGGGTAGTCATTGATGGTCCACAACACGCATGCATACAACGTGAAATTTTCTTTAGTTGCAGCATCATATGCTTCAACACCATCCTCCCATAGAACTAACAGTTCATCAATCAAAGGCTGCAAGTGCACATCAATGTTATTTCCTGCTGACTTTGGTCCTGGAATAATCATTGACATTATCCAGTTCTCTTGTTTCATACACATCCATGGTGGTAAGTTATATGGGATCAGAATGACAGGCCATGTAGTGTGTGATATACTCATGAGCCCAAAGGGGTTGAATCCATCTGAAGCAAGGCCAAGCCGAACACTGCGAGCATCTTTTGCGAATTCTTTCTGACTATATCTATCATCAAGGATTTTCCAGGCCTTCGAATCTGCAGGATGCCTCATTATGCCATCATCTTTACGTTTCTCCTTATGCCATTTCATATCAGTTGACATATCTTCTGTCATGTACAGCCTTTGCAGTCTTTGAATGAGTGGGAAATACCATAGAACTTTCCGTGGCACTTTCTTCTTTGATTTACGGATCGATGAATCAGCTTTGTCTACGGTTGGACTTGATTTCCATCGAGACGTATGACAGACAGGGCATTCTTGGGCATCAACATACTCATTACGGAATAGCACACAATCATTATAGCACGCGTGTATCTTCTTGTAATCCAGTCCAAACTCTCGAATGACCTTCCTTACTTGTGCGAGATTAGTAGGAATGCAGTGACCCTTTGGCAGCACCTCCGTGAACATCCGCAGCATTAAGTCACATGCTCTGTTGGTCATCCCAGACACGCACTTGATTTGGTAAAGCTTCACAATGAAAGATATCTTTGTGACCTCCTCACAACCTGGGTACAACGATGTTTTTCCCTCTTCCAATAGTTTGTAGAACGCCTTTGCAGATGCATTTGGCTCCTGTTTCATTCCATCACCGCTCGTGTCTCCTGCATTACTTCCCACTTTTGTGGCCCTTATGAGAGTTTGGAGCATGTCACATATCCCTTCACCACCATCTGCAGCGTCTTCATCATCAGAATCTTCAGCCATGTTGTCCTCCTCCGGTTCACCATGGAATACCCAATTTTTGTAGGACGGATCAATCCCATTCTTAAGCAAGTGCATATGGATCTCCTTTTTAGTTTTATGAGCATTATTCAGACATTTCGTACACGGGCAAAAGTTTCTTGCGTCTGGTTGAGCACCATCAAAACTAAATTCCAAGAAACTCTCGATGCCACTTTGCCACTCCACAGAATCTCTATCCTTCTCCATCCAGCTCTTGTCTTGTGACATTTTGCGTTATCTCCGTTTAGCCGGTCTTGTAAAAAAAAGGAGCAGCATTAGTTCACACGCAAATATTTCGAAACAACACATACATCAGAGAGACATTCATACTGGTCTTTCAAGTCAGTAAGAATTGCAGGGGATTACATTAGACATTACTTCACAACACAGTGTTCGATTGAAACTAACACTTACACCTGAAACTGACATGGCAATGAAAATATAGAACCTAGTTCGTACCTGAATTCCTGACATTGCTATGAATATTAAACTAACACTTACAACTGAAACTGATAAAACAGACACGCATATGTGAACACAAGCAGCTAGTCTATCTGACAGCAATTTCAATCGCCATTAACTTCATCGAACCGGCAGGATGGAAACCAAGGATTTCATCATTATTGGTACAAACCTTGTAATTGCGTCTGACGAGCGGCGGAAGCAGTGGTTGAGTACAAGTCGGCGGGGCAGCGTTGGCGGCAGTTCAATAGTTTACGCTAATCGAGTTCGGATGGCGGCGAGGTAATAGTGGCGGACTGGTCGCGTCTGACGAGCGGCGGAAGCAGCGGTTGAGTACAAGTCGGCGGGGCAGCGTTGGCGGCAGTTCAATAGTTTACGCTAATCGAGTTCGGATGGCGGCGAGGTAATAGTGGCGGATTGGTCGGTCGCGCAGGGCCGATGCGGCGGCGAAGTCGCCTGAGGGCGGATAGGGCGGCGTTGTCGTGTGGGGGCAGGGCAGTTTGGAGGAGACCGGGCGGACATACGGTAGCCCTTTCGCTCGCCCAATGGCCCAACTGGAGTATGGGCCTATTAATTCTACAATATGTCTTCACAGCCCATTTGGCTTGTGAACAATATGTTTTTCCCTTGGCAATAACGTTCAAGTATTAGAAATGCTATATTAAGTTTTACTAGTTTCATTTTATGATTAAATTTATTCATTTCTAAATGCATTGTTGTGTTATATTCAACACTAGTCGGAAAAGCCCTGTTAGTGGTGTGGTTTTTCTTCAGTTCTGGCGTGAAACTCGTACGCCCCTGCTATCTAGGTGTCCACTGCCGTGTTTCTGGACTCGACACAGGTTACTACATGATCATTGGCGTTGATGTCATAGTCCACATCACTATCCTATAGAAATCGTTAAATAAAAAGGGTATGTAATATTGACTAGAAGCACACAAATGGTATTCAATTATGAGATAACATAACAACCATTAAAAAAATCGCATAAACATTCAAAGATTCAACCAGATAGTACTCAGCATTAACATATAATCTAAAAGTTCGCATAAAGCTAGAACTCTCAGCTACAACCACGATACCTACTCATCATCTGACTGAATAATGACAACATGTGTATCCTCAGTAGGGAGCTATGGGAACATCATCTTCGGTGTCTTCAGCATCGTCAGGTCGATCGTAGAGGAAGTAGGTGGACACATCACCTTCATCGAGATAGAATGTCAATCTCCCTGTTGGATCCATCTCGTAGCGTTCCACAAGCTGGCCCCATTGCTGACCACTGAAGTATGTTTTTCCATCCTCATGTGTGACTACAACTCTGTGCTGGTGGTCTGGCACTCTCAAGCTCACCAAGTTCACCTCCAGAGTTCTAGGGTGGTCCCAAATTGCAACTTGAATATGCTCCAAAAAGTCACGCCTGAATCTGCAAGGTATGATCTGTAAAAAAAAAAGTACACATTTTTAGTACAAATTTATTGTCAGTTTTCAAAAAGTAGATTGACGAAAGGTATATACCAATCTGTTCTCAAACCCCTCTGGTAGAACAATGGTAAATTTCTTGTTCATGCACTCCTTGTAGCCACACTGTTCACATACATCCATTGCCTGCGGTGGTTCGTACCATACACTGAATTCAGATACACATCTAACCATTTACCATTCAAAAACCAACTTAAATCTAACAATGTACATCTAATTTTGGTGGCTGAATAAACTTAAATCTAACAATGAAAATCTAATTTCTAAGTCGATCTACATCTAAAATCACAATAATCATCTAACATATAACTCAATCTACATCTAAACCTAACAATGAAAGGTACGGCTGCCGGGGAAACTTACCTGTGGCGCGACGGCTGGACGGCGCGAGGACGACGGTGGCGGTTGCGGCTGCGTTTGTCGCAGCGTCGTTCCGTCGGGTGTCGGTGTAAGCGGCCCCGTGGTCGCGGTTGTCCGTCGGTGCCGTGGACAGGGCTAGGCCGCGGTGGGGGATCTGGGGGCGGAGAGGGCTAGCCGTGGCGGCGGTGGGGGATCGGGGGGTGCAGAGGGAGAGGACTCAAGTTCGTGTGTGTAGGAGTTGGTGTGCGTGTAGCAATCGATTTAATTAGAGTATAAATGGTTTTCCTCAGAATTTCATTATGTGAACGGTGCCTCCACATTTGATCTTTCATAAATTAGTCCTTAATGATGAAGCCAATGATAAACCGTGCCCACCACATTTGATTCCCTCATCCTGGTTAAATGTTGTTGCACCGTGGTGTCGCATGCTGGTGGTCGGTTCGTCCGGTGGTTGCGAGGCACCTAGGCGACGGATCGTCAGGGATGGTGTTGAGGGTTTGTTTGGGAGAAATCCTTGTCGGAGTACCGATATTAGAGCGGTGTCGCCATCGGGTGGCATCCTCCCTTCATGAAGGGCATCGCGTCTAGCCTGCATCCGCCGCCTCGATGTGCCGGGGGAAACCCTAGAAGCGCGACTATCCATGTTGAAGGTGTTGATTGGTATTTGACGTCCAGGTGCTAGCAGTGTGGTTGTAGTTTGTAGGTGGGCGCCGCGGTCGTTTCTTCGATCCACTTCCGTCTCCTTTTCTTTTCTTCTTTTGCGTTTATTGGTTGTCGCCTCAGCCGGCGTTGTATGAAAATTGTTGTACCGGGTGGTTGCTATATTAATATAGCGGTGATTCAGCCTATTTCGCCAGAGCATGGGGAGAATATCATGTGATACTAGCCCTCTTGCATGATACCATGGTACCGTTTCGAATAAATGAAGTTTTTGTGATTCAAAAAAATCTAGGAAAAATCACGAGTGTTCACATGAAAAGTCACTACAATGTGTAATAATTTTATGTCCAGATACGAAAGTAATATTGACTAACCAAAAAGACAAATCCAAATGTGAACATATAGTGCATTTTTGTTGATTTGTTCTTTTTGTTTCTCAATGTGTAGGTCGAATTTGGACCTGATTTTTTTCTACATTACGTAGCCAAATTCTTTGGGAACATTAATATTTTGTTCCGGAATTTTATGAAAGATCTATAGTTGATTTTTTTAAATGGAAGCATGGGAGAACAAGGGGCTAGTATCACTGGATATTTTTTCCATTGAGCATGTGTGGTTTGCACACTTGTTTACATTTATATGAGTCATAAAATTCAATAAAGTAAAGAAAAAATGGTAAGGCTAATCTTAAAAAACAAAATGACATCATGAAAGTAGTAAAACTAAAAGAACATAACATTTAAATTGTGTGAGAATTCGGCAATCTAATATAGAGTCTTAACACGGTTTTTATATTGTAGCAACGGGGCTGCATGCATATAGTTGCACACAGAAACCATCAATATCACTGCATTCCTATTACAGACCAACTTCAGGGACATGGGTAGCAAATAAGTAGAGGCCTTCAGCGCACTGGTATAGCAAGAGCAGCATCTTGTCACCCTGTTTGAGATGAGTTTCCTTCGCCATGAACTCTTTCCACCCGCTGACGCACAAGCGACCATCAAGATCAGAAATTGAATATGTCGATGACACCTCAGTTCTCGGGTAGCAAACAATAGTGATGGTACCATTTCTTGCCATATGTGCAGGAATCAGACGGCTTGGGATTTTCTGTTGCATGCAAAGACTTAAAGTCAAGAGAAAAGCTATCGGAAAATAATCATGTTAAAAGAAAGGAAAATAGAACAATTGTACACGTATTACTTTGCGCATAAGAGAAGATGTGTTCTTAAAGATTTACCACGTGTTTATTGAAGTTCTCGCTGTTTGTCCAATTCAGAGTATGCAGCACTCCGACAACCAGTTGTGCTTCCTCATACTCTCCAGCTCTGTGGAATAGAACAGTGTAATCCAAGTTTTCAACAGCGTCGATCACCGTCTCCATCATCCTCCAGTTAATCATGGTCCCATCGGTGCTAGAGAGTGAGTCAACAATGTGACGCCTCTCAGGGGACATCTGGTAGTATGCTGTAAAAATGTAATACGCCTGAAATTAGTGGAGTACACATGCCGCAACCAAGTAATATATTAATTTTTATGTGCACAACATAATTTTTTTGTATTAAGTAAGAACTTACATGGATGGATGATTGGGTCATTTCCAGTTATGACCTCAGTTTGGCCTCGATGTGTGTCGGTCTTGAATACTAGCTACATACCAACCTTAAGTTTGTAAACCCTGCTAAATTCTTTCCAATAATTTCCATTCAGAAATGTTATCCCGTCAATGCTGCTAACCTCAACATTGAACGAGAAACCTTCCTTGGTTTGCAGTGTCGCTTGAAAACTGGTGTTCTCCAATGGGAAAACAGCATGCATTTTTAGGAAATATGTTCTGATGTAGCAGGGGATCACCTAAATAAGAGCATGTATTTTATTTAGTTATGAGCCAGTAGTAAATTGGACTTACTATAAGTAGATATATACTACAAGAGTAGCTATTTGTACTTTTTCCTATAATTGGACATTGAAGCAATAGTCATGTACTGCAAATAACTGAACATGCACGCATAGTTTGCAGAATGGTACGCTTCAAGTATTGAAATTGCATGTAGGTAGTTGATAAAAAAAACACACGTCCATAACTAATAGAGATCACAGTCCCAAAAAATTTGCTAGCTAGATCAACTACGTATGTTACATTAATGATTAACACATTACACAATGATTACTAGGACCGGTAGATATGCTACGTATATTACATGTGAATAATCACGAAAAATTCAAATCCAATTTGTACATGAGTAGATTAGAATCCTTACCGTCTTCTCCTCAAATCCCTCTACAAGGGTTATGACGAAATAATCAGTTGTCATGGCATCACTGCCACACATCCCTAGTTTGTCAAAACAAACTGGACACTGCGAGAAAAAACAAATAAAAACCATCAGATCTGGTGTGATAATCACGATCAAGATGAAAATTGATGCGTAAGATCTAGTTGGCACGTCTTTGATTGGCTTCATGATCCAAGTGGAGGGTGCGCCGGCCGGTTGACTACTTCTAGGTCAAACTTGTTGGGGAAGGGCTGGCGGCGGCGAACACGTGGAGAGGGAGGAGGCGTGTGAACGAGAGGCGGTTCTGCGGGATAATGATAACGCACGCTGCCTTAGGTCAGGCCGTAGACGTTTGATGGGACAATTCGTCGCCCGCGCTGGCCATTGTGTACGTTTAGTGAACTAAAAAAAGGCTTATTAGTTTAGGCCCACAAACAAGTGAGACAATTTTTACAACCTTCTGTCTATGTACACACACGGCACAGGTGTTTCCCAAAAAATTTCTATCGATTTCACACGTAAATCACTTCGACTCTGCTCCTTCCACAATTAATATTAATACTCCCCTGTACTTCCACTCGTATTCTCCACTGCATCTTCTTCCAACCGCTGCACTACACTCTCTTCTTCTTCTTCCATCCGCTCCCATCTCTTCTTCTTCCAAGAATGGATGAAGAGAAGTATTTATGCCGCACGATTAAGGTCCCCATCCATGGCGAGGAAAGCATCGACGCCACGTACACCAACGACCCTGCCGAGGTGCAGCGTGTCGTGGACATGTACGAGTAGTGGATTGATAGCGAAGAATAAAGGTTCATGGGCTTCGATTTCGAGGACACATCCCACAAGTTGGAGATCGAGAAAAAGGTCGCCGTTCTTCAGCTTGCATTCCGCCGCCACGTCCTGGTGTACCATCACTCCAGGTAAAAGTCATTTTTCCTCTTGTTTTCTGCAACTAGTACTCATCTGCTCCGCTGCCATGTTCTTGTGATTGCTATTTGGTTATTCATGGTTGTTGTGATTGGTGTTACTACTACTTTTTTCCTCTTGTTTTCGGCAACAGTACTCATCTAGATTTTCTGCAACTAGTACTCATCTAGATTTTCTACAACTAGTACTCATCGAGGCGTAGCAGTTTTCTCACGCCCTTTTTTTCGGATCGGAGGGAGAAGTACTTTTCTAAACTCTTGTTACTTGTGTACTTCAGTGGTGACTCATGGCAATCTGCGACGTTGGCTGATCTTTTTCGTTTTGGCGGCGTCAAATTTGCAAGTGTTGACACCACCAATGACAAGAAAGTGTTTGCGAGAACCTGGAACTTTTCTATTCCAAAAGAAAATTATGAGGATATCCAAGATCTCTACTTTCATGTGTTCAACAAAAAGAAAGCTGGAATGGCTACCATGGCAGTACAACTTATTGATCCCGTCTACAAAGACATGAAGAAGAAGGATTATCGGTGGCACAGCTACTGGGACAACAAAAATCTAGACATGGAACACATCACCTATGCTGCAATTGATGGGTTCCTCTCCCTAGAGTTGTACCGTGTGCTCAAGCCCATGAGTGACGCCAAGAAGGCCGAAGAAGGAGGTAGATCAAGGAGGGCGAGGCCGAACCACACTTGGCACTAGAACACTTGCTGCTGCGTAGTATATATGCTACTTTTGGTCTTTGTAATTAGAGTATATGTGAAAGTGTTGATGAAAATTATTCGAGTAGTGAAAATTATTCGAGTAGTATATATGCTACTTTTGCTGTGAAATTGTTCATATTGTAAGTGCTATATCTAATTAGTAATGCAAATTATGTTACGTGAAGTCTGGTTTGAACTCAATGACAACCCTCCCTCGCTGGCGGTGTTCGAGTCTGTCCCTCCTCAAGGCAGAACTAGTGCTGCCGCCCTTCTCCTTTGGGTGGTGCGTCGAGTAGGGATGTAAGATGGAGTTTGTTATTCCTAAGAGGGACAAGCATCGGTGGCGACGCGGCTCTGATCTCTGTTTAGGAAAGGCCTTCTCTTGTGTTTGGTTTTTGCGTCTGTGGGGCATTTCTCGGACTAGCCGGTGTGGAGTGGTGTAAGTGAAAGTGTTGCTATCAACAAACTGTCAAGTTCATGTACTCAAACCACTATCTCCTATAAAAACCAGGTGCGCAATTGCGTACCCTCGAAAGAAGAAACAACTCTTTAACAATATTAATAAGTTCTGCTGAACGGTAACATAAAAAAGACATAATGTTTCACATAGTGCATCATGAAGTAGTACGGGAAGCAACACATAGTTTAAACAAAATAAACATTGTCTTCACAGGCACAACTTAGAAGATCTTGACAACTGGGCTAGCTTCCATGGGATCAGGTCTGAGTGGAAGGAGAGAATTCACCTTACGAAAGGTGACTTGTTCTCCCATCCACTCGTACCTCTTCCCGTGACACCTTAGCACGTCCTGATTACGCATCTTGATGTAAAGATACGCGGAGTCTCCCTCCTCGTGAGACTGGACAATTCGCCAGTTGGTATTACCCAACTTGCTAAGGAGTACACGGGAAACCATGAAAGATGATGGTCGCTGGTTGGGCGTTACCACAGCTTGAAGAACCTTGTCAGTGTGCAACCCCATATGCTCCTTAAGCTGAAGTATCACCAGATCGGAGACATGGACTGAGCATGCTGATTTTTCATCAACATTTGGTGATCTTGGAGGTTCTTCTTCAACATCTTCATCATCTTCTCCAGAGTCTTCTCCGGAGCCTCCATCCAATGACTCTTCTTCAGCTGTCGGCTCCTAAAATGCAATAAGCCAATATGTTAAATCTGATAATAACACCATAAATACAATCCATGTAGGCATGCACGTTTAATTAACGTAAAAGGTACTGTGTACAATTATTACAAAATGATATATGAAATTGCAGTTGAAATAATGTGAAGATTATTGCAACCCAAAAAAGGTTCTAACACCATAAATACGAGAATCTAGGATGATAACGCACTATCCAATTATTTTAACATTACATATGAAGTTGCAGTTCTAATTATTACATGATGAGATATAAAATGGCATTTGAAAAAATGTAAATAAGACTCGAGGAATAAAAGAATAAAATTAGAAATCAAAATCGATCTACTCCCTCTTTCCTTGAATACAAGGCCACTATCAAAAATACAATTTCTATGTATACAAGGCCGCTATCTCTTTCAAAGAGAATTTGATTTCGATTCTACCACATAGAATGGTGCTCATTAATGTGAATGTGCCATGCAACCATAGAGTAATATGCCACACATACAAAATATTTAATTAGCACATAACACAAGAGTTTATTCACATAATTGTTTCTGCTATTTAAAAGTTGGCTTTCTTTTCTTGGTATTTAGGAATTAAGTTAGTGGCCTTGTATAAAATAACGAATTGCAACCCAAAATGAGATGATATGTACATTGATATGCAATTGAAGCTGGCTATGATTTGATATGCAATTGAAGGCGTGTACAAAATGAGATATGAAATTGCAGTTGAAATAAGGTGAAGATTATTGCAACCCAAAAAAGGTTGTAACACCATAAATACGAGAATCTAGGATGATAACACACTACACAGTTATTTCAACATTAGATATGAAGTTGCAGTTCTAATTATTACATAATGAGATATAACAGGGGATCACCTAAATAAGAGCATGTATTTTATTAAGTTATGAGCCAGTAGTAAATTGGACTTACTATAAGTAGATATATCCTACAAGAGTAGCTATTTGTACTTTTTCCTATAATTGGACATTGAAGCAATAGTCCTGTACTGCAAATAACTGAACATGCACTCATGGTTTCAGAATGGTACCCTTCAAGTATTGAAATTGCATGTAGGTAGTTGATAAAAAAAACACACGTCCATAACGAACAGAGATCACATAATTGTTTCTGCTATTTAAAAGTTGGCTTTCTTTTATTGTTATTTAGGAATTAAGTTAGTGGCCTTGTATAAAATAACGAATTGCAACCCAAAATGAGATGATGGAAGTATAGATATAAGATTCTTACCAAGATAACTGGAAGCCCCAACCGATAAGAATCCTAGTGAACCTAGAAAAAGAATACAGGCCCAGAAAAAATTACCCCTTTTTCGAGAACCTTTTAGAAGTTCTACCCATACTTCTATGAATTGATATGCAATTGAAGGCATGTACAAAATGAGATATGAAATTGCAGTTGAAATAATGTGAAGATTATTGCAACCCAAAAAAGGTTGTAACACCATAAACACGATAATCTAGGATGATAACACAGTATACAATTATTTCAACATTAGATATGAAGTTGCAGTTCTAATTATTACATGATGACATATATAATGTCATTCGAAAAAATGTAAATAACAATTGTGAAATAAAAGAATAAAATTAGAAATCAAAATCGATCTACTCCCTCTTTCTTTGCATACAAGGCCACTATAAAAAATATAATTTCTATGTATACAAGGCCGCAATCTGTTCCAAAGAGAAATTGATTTCGATTCTACCACATAGAATGGTTCTCATTGATGTGAATGTGCCATGCAACCATAGAATAATATGCCACACATACAAAATATTTAATTAGCACAGAACACAAGAGTATATGTTGTTTGTAGCAATAAAAGAATTCTGAAAAAATGCATGTTACATATTCTTTTGAGTATCTCTATCGGCTAGTACTCCATGAATTACCTACATCACTAAATTCTGAAACACCTAGTTTGATCAGTACAGATTATCATTAGTACAAAAGTTTTTTTGGGAGAATTGCACAATAGTTGGGTTGTGTTCCATCAAAGATACATGATATGTACATTGATATGCAATTGAAGGTGTCTATGAATTGATATGCAATTGATGGCATGTACAAAATGAGATATGAAATTGCAGTTGAAATAATGTGAAGATTATTGTGTTGGGAATATGCCCTAGAGGCAATCATAGATGATGTAATTCCCAATGTATTCATAAAGTTGTTAAGTTGTCCTTTGGTTTGAACATCTGATATATGTCATTGAATATGTGATTCGATTGTGGAACTATGTATTCATGTTGTTCATACTAATTGTCCTTGGTCGTTAAGGTTGTGCTGGACACACACCCTAGACTAATGTGAGTGTTGGCTGATGACACGGTTCCACTTGTCATGGGCATGGTGATGCCATTCCAACGTTCACGGACTTGGCTAAAGAGTTTAGCAAGTCGGACTGACCCACATTGAGATGCAACGATCAAGTCGTCATTTGCATGTCTCAATCAATGTAATCCTTAGACCTGAGGTTGTCGCACAATCCGAGTTATGGATCACCGACTTAGGTTCTGTCAAACGTTGTTCTGTGACAAGGCAACTATAAAGGCAGAGTTCGGGTCGAATGAGAAGCAAGCTGCGTGATGTGGATAATCAAGATGGGATTTTGCCCCTCCTAATGGAGAGATATTCTCTGGGCCCTCTCGAGTGATATGATTCAGGAAGCATGGCCATGAGCGACTCAGTTAAGTGTTAACTGTGTCGGTTGACTAAGAGTTAGTCAGATGAATCGCATATCACGGATCGAGAAGAGAGTTGAACTATTTAAGGGATGACGATAAATCGCCTATAGTTCGACAAGGTATATCGTGAGGCAAAAAGGACTAAGATGAATATCACATTGAAAGGTATGTCGTCACGACTCAATGGGACTTGGGAGTCGGCACGTTCTGCTAGGAGCCGCTACCGATTGATCGATTGAGAGTCGGACTCCAATCGTGTCCAAGTCGCCATGAGCCTGCAGGGTCGCACACTTAAGAGCGGGAGCAAGTATTGGTCGGGGTGGACCCGAACCGGAAATGGACTGGTTTTGTGAGTCGGACTCACAGAGGGAATGGGCCACAAGTGTTGTGAAGCCCATTACCATACGCTATATAAAGAGGGGCGCAGGTTGCCCAGCGGGCACGTTAGTCCACTCTCCCATGCGTTGGGAACCCTAGCCCCACTCAGTCCACCCGTCGCACCAGACCTAGCAGTCTGCCGTCGGAGCTCTTCCTCGTACGTGTGGATACCGGCAGAGGTGCTGTACGTTCAGCACTTCGGCGTTCGAGGGATTGGATCGGCCGGATCGGATCGTGGGACTGCAGTGCCCCGACGCGCTGCATCGATAATCCGCACCTGCGTGTCTAGTGGTAATACTCGTGGCCTTCTACCTCGGCTAGATCTTGGGAGTACCGCGTAGGAAAAGTTTTCGTTTATCTCTACGCGTTCCAACATATTGCAACCCAAAAAAGATTGTAACACCATAAATTGGGATGCAATTATTACAACATGACTGTGAATACAAGGGCATTATCAAAAACCGAATTTCTTTTTTTAGAAAAATAGGGGTCGCCCCCCTGTTCCATTGAGATGAAACAGCGCAAATAGCAAATACACATCTTACAGTACCCAGGTTACAAGGTGGAGTCCAGGAACCAGGAAACTAAAAACGAAAATAGGCCAACAGCCACAAAGCTAGGGATGAGTTCTTGGCTTCCAGTGAACAGCCAAAAAGCTAGAAATGAGTCTTTTGGCTTCCAGCGACACACACAGTAGAAGAACATAGGCAATAGATAAACGAAACTACGGCGATAAGGTCCAAGCACTCCGCATTTGAAGCCAAAAACCCAATTTCTATCTATTCAAGGCCGGTATATCTTCAGTTTAAGATAGAAAGAACAGTAGATTCAAGTGCAATTGAAGGAATGCTTCAGTTCAGTTCAAACCCAAATCATGAGAACTCGAGGGCAATTGAAGGAACCCTGGATATCACAGACTAACCATAGCAAGTTCACTAAAACTAGATCTAGTTTTGTAAGAGGGATGTACCTCCGTCGGCGCGGCAGACGGCGCGGCGGTCGGAGCGGCGGAGACGTCCCCCCACATGGCGTATTCAGCTGCTTCGTCGTAGCTGTCGTCAATCTCCTTGTACGCCGCCTCGAGGTCAGATGGTACGGCGGCGTGGGATGGGCCATCTTCTCCGTCCCCGCTCCTTGTCTTCTTCCGATCTATCTCCGAAGAGACATCACAGACCGCCGCGTCCACCGGCGTGGCCTCGCTGGAAGCAGCAGCCCCAGTGCCAGAGCTGGCCGCGACTGGGACGACAGCAGAAGACGGCTCGCCGACGACATAAGCCACCTCCTGAACGTTCGCGGCGTCGAAGCATTCCCGTGATCTCTTCATGGCGGATGGGAAGGGCAGGGGAACCGTCGAGGGTTTTGCTGTGGAAGTGGAGGGGAGGATGCGTTTTTTGGGGAAAAGTTGTTACGGAGACGGAGGAAGAAACGAAGTGGCGTCAAACCGTCTATTTATGGAGTTTCCCTTTTGCTCTCCCTATGACGCAAGGTGCACGCGCGAATCTAGGGTTTCTTTTTGTATAGTTTTTTTTCCATATTTTTTGCAGATAAATGGCTGAAATTGAACGCCAAATTGAAACTATATTCTCGACCGAAAGTGCCCGAAAACGGCTACGACGTGAGCTACTTGGAGTGGGTTGGAAGGATGCCATTGTGTCGAGGCTGGAGAAGCGGCGAGAATCGTCCCTTTTATCGTCCGGTGGTTCGAGGCCACCCAGCGCAACGGCGGCACCATACAAGTCCTCCAATGGCGTTCAAGCATTTTGTGTGGGCCCACATGGCCAAGTGTGACTTACATTCTCACCTCTACTGTTTTCCAGGCATCCTAGGTGGAAGCAAACTATATTCTCGACCGAAAGTGCCCGAAAACGGCTACGACGTAAGATTGGTAGCCAACTTGAGAATGGAAGCGGCTTTTTGAGATCCCAAACGTGCAATGTTGTTGAAATGAAGTGAGGTTCTTGGAATGCATCATGTTTTCAACTTTGGGCATGGGAAACAACAAGTTGGCCAAGGAAATCCACGTTTTCGGCCGTTCCTTCCGCGTTCGAAGGCAATAAACCAGACCACGCATCTCACACCCATGGCCAGGGGTAACAAGGTGCAGTGTTGCATGTGGAGTGAGCTACTTGGAGTGGGTTGGAAGGATGCCATTGTGTCGAGGCTGGAGAAGCGGCGAGAATCGTCCCGTTTATCGTCCGGTGGTTCGAGGCCACCCAGCGCAACGGCGGCACCATACAAGTCCTGCAATGGGGTTCAAGCATTTTGTGTGGGC
Organism: Alopecurus myosuroides; assembly: GCA_028641055.1. Classification (NCBI taxonomy): domain Eukaryota; kingdom Viridiplantae; phylum Streptophyta; class Magnoliopsida; order Poales; family Poaceae; genus Alopecurus; species Alopecurus myosuroides. The sequence goes on from CM054063.1 coordinate 29,222,986, forward strand.
CCACATGGCCAAGTGTGACTTACATTCTCACCTCTACTGTTTTCCAGGCATCCTAGGTGGAAGGAAACTATATTCTCGACCGAAAGTGCCCGAAAACGGCTACGACGTAAGATTGGTAGGCAACTTGAGAATGGAAGCGGCTTTTTGAGATCCCAAACGTGCAATGTTGTTGAAATGAAGTGAGGTTCTTGGAATGCATCATGTTTTCAACTTTGGGCATGGGAAACAACAAGTTGGCCAAGGAAATCCACGTTTTCGGCCGTTCCTTCCGCGTTCGAAGGCAATAAACCAGATCACGCATCTCACACCCATGGCCAGGGGTAACAAGGTGCAGTGTTGCATGTGGAGTGAGCTACTTGGAGTGGGTTGGAAGGATGCCATTGTGTCGAGGCTGGAGAAGCGGCGAGAATCGTCCCGTTTATCGTCTGGTGGTTCGAGGCCACCCAGCGCAACGGCGGCACCATACAAGTCCTGCAATGGGGTTCAAGCATTTTGTGTGGGCCCACATGGCCAAGTGTGACTTACATTCTCACCTCTACTGTTTTCCAGGCATCCTAGGTGGAAGGAAACTATATTCTCGACCGAAAGTGCCCGAAAACGGCTACGACGTAAGATTGGTAGGCAACTTGAGAATGGAAGCGGCTTTTTTAGATCCCAAACGTGCAATGTTGTTGAAATAAAGTGAGGTTCTTGGAATGCATCATGTTTTCAACTTTGGGCATGGGAAACAACAAGTTGGCCAAGGAAATCGACGTTTTCGGCCGTTCCTTCTGCGTTCGAAGGCAATAAACCAGATCACGCATCTCACACCCATGGCCAGGGGTAACAAGGTGCAGTGTTGCATGTGGAGTGAGCAACTTGGAGTGGGTTGGAAGGATGCCATTGTGTCGAGGCTGGAGAAGCGGCGAGAATCGTCCCGTTTAACGTCCGGTGGTTCGAGGCCACCCAGCGCAACGGCGGCACCATACAAGCACTACAACAAATTCGTCATGTAGAGACGTTATATATGAGACACATTTGTTTTCGTCTCAAGGATGGGGGAGTAGCTCAACATAGAGACGTTTTCTTAGACGTTCCGCATGACGTCTTAAAAGTAATATCTATAAGCTGGCCAAATAAATAAATTTCTAATTTATGGGCATGTATGGACGAATCTTGAGACGGTTTCTATTGCGTCTGTATAGTTAGTATGTCGAGTGTGGAGAAATTTATTTTTATTGGCTCAAAAGTCGCTACATGCGTGATAATTCAAAGCTTTCTAGTATGTTTATCCCTTCAAATCACGGTATAGATAAAGTCACTAAACATCGAATAATAAACACATTGTACAAATAACAATGTACATGGTTGTATACACATTCATTTTCTAAACCCATATCTAACTTAAATAACATGAAAATACTTTTCACTGTGCCTGTGCCATGGCCTTGCCGCGATAACGGTAATGACAACAAGGAGGTCGTCCACACCATATACGGTCCACGCCAAATTAGGTATCGTCCAACCCATGTAGAGAAAACAGCGAAAACGAATATAAAAAGGACATAGAATAAATAGGAGGCATATATCCATAGATAAATCAAACGATCATTGATCAGAACCAGCGCCAAAAAAAATCTATTTAATTTTCCCGAATTTCTGTCTCGTTTTTCTTTACCGGTTAAATCAGGACAAATATTCCAACAAGAGTTGAAATGATTTTGTAAATTTATCGTCACTATGAGCGGACAATATTTTTACTACTTAAGAAAAATATTGCCACTTATTTTCCTTTCTGGCGCTAACTTTGTAGTTTTACCGCTTAAAGAAATTATTCCCCGCTTATTTTTTGGTAAAAGTATCTGTAGATAAATACCGTCCCCTCTCTCCCTGCATCTCTCCAGCCGCCACCATGTTTCATCAAAGATCGGATCTAATGCCCCCTGTGGATCCGCCCAGTTTCGTGCTCCATCAAAGATCGGATCTGCAGCCGTATGCATCTGCCCAGGTTCGTGATCCCTAAACCAATCTCCTTTAGATTGTACTTTCCACTATTATGTCAATCTAGGGCCGGCCGGTGCCGTCGCGGACGACGGCAACGCTGTAGGTTTTGCAGCCGCCTGCTGCTGATGCGGTGAGTTGGTGCGTACGTGTGAGATAGGTGGGGTGATGGGTCTCGTGGATCCATCTCGTGCACAACTCCCGCTCGTCAACAATCTGCCATTTCAGTTATCTCTCCGACTATATATACTCTGTACCGTGAGTGCCAAGTGTTTGGGAATCCTGCATAATTGTGCGGGCTGTGTGAAATTTCTGCGTCCTTAAGCCAGAGGGGTGTAGTGTTTAATCCGTATTCTATAGCATCCCTGGCATCATTGCTGCTCGACTGCTTCTAGCTCCTCCCCTATCAGCTAGCATGGCAACGAAACTGAGAAAGGTACGTTCATTGTTCAGAATCTCCTGCTCGTCTTTTCTACTTCATGTACTCTTTTCTAAACCATAATTTCCTACCCTATTTATAGAGTACATATTAGTAATTGCTCAGAGGAGACACATATTAGTTATTACTCCTTAGATCACAGGCTCTACGCACTAGCAACTACAAGCATGCATGATCATTTGTAATTCAATCATGTTCATGATACCCGGGCAATTTTTGAAGTTTATTTCACTGTTCTATACTTAGATAATCTACTTTTTTTTGAACTAAAACCTTTGTAATGCTAGTTTGATCATTACTTGATAAATATCGAATCAGTAATGTCATCTATCAGTGCTCGCCCTCGTTTCATTTTCTTATCTGTGTTTCTCATGAAGATAATACATAAATCTTTGTTTGAACATTGTGTTTACAATTTTCTAAGGCATATGGACATGATGCATGCTATGAATCGGTATTACTGAGAAACGACACTCCTAATTAATACTGTAATGTGGAAACATGTATTTATTTGATGTCACCGATGGGATCCAGCCATACATCAATGACCATCCGTGTGTTTTTTAGCTATTTCATTAAGTCAGCACAGACCCTACTTAATAGGATTGCAATTTGCACTATTTAACTGGACAGATCCAAGCATAGTTGTTTGCTGACTGTATACAGATATGTTTAATGTATTAGGAAATTTTGACATGTGACATGTAATGCATAACTAAACCAAATTGAAGTGTTCCTACGTCTGCAGCTTCATGTACACAAACTTATTGATTCAGTTCTGCACTGCAGGAAGGCTGACCCAGTTTGCATTCCTTTAGGGAAGATATTACCGACTATGAAAGATCAATTTTTCTCAAAAGGGTGCGCAAAATGTGGAGCTCAACGAAGATGGTTCACAAGTTCCACTCGAGAGATGGATAATATATTACCGGTGATGCCTCATGAATCTACTAGTCCAATTAAGATATTTTGTAAGTTTTTTTTTCAAGTTACATATGGTTGTCGTTTGCCAACATTATATGCATTACTGTGATATTTCTATGCAGTTAAAAGTAACTTTCTTGCTCCTCTACTCGCCATTTTACTATGCAGTCTCCAATTTTTTCTCTATTTCAAACCTGCAATTATTGACATTGTTTTCCATCCCATGTACATGTGAGCAAAACAAACGGGCCAGTGGTCAGCCTATTGAGTAATCCGTTGTGGTTTCTAAGGAACTTCCTCTTGGAACAATGAATAATACTATTGTCAACACAGATTTAACAGGTGGTGTTGAGAGTTGATGGCTCCAATATTGTCACGAGTTGAGCATGGAACAGCTAACTTGGTAACACATGTATTATGAAGACACTGCAACAGAGGTAAATCAGGCTACATTGGGCTCTAGGCATTTGATGCTGCCAGCAAAAGATGCAAATTGTACTCGAGGATAGCAGATCTTTGTGATGTAGGATTAGTATGATATCCATTTATTTTATTTTATCAACTAATCTTGTCATCTGTCTCTCTACTATCTTATTCCAAGTAATTTCTCACTTTTGTCCCACTTTCTTTTTAGGTTAATTCTGGAGCTAAATAGGACAAGAATGAATAAAAATGGCGGGGAGCAAAGCATTACTTGAGCAAAGCATTATTTTCCGCCTTGATAATTCCATGGAACGATTTTTAGTATAATCTTTTAGATATAATTGATGCTATGTAGTTTTTTTTCTGTTCACATTTTTCCCAATGTATGTACGAAATACTAATATGGATATTTGATTCAGTTCTGAATTTCGTTTTCTCTTAATGAATTTCTACCGGTCGGCTCTTTAGAATTCAGTCTTGGGTGCCAATAATGGTCCTGCATTGTACGATTATAGGTGCGTGAAAAAAAGAATCACATAATTTCTGAATAAAAAAATATGCCAGCACGTGTCAAACGAGAGATCCTATATCAAAAATACAAGTAGAATAACGTAGATCCAAAATACAAAAACGGACCTATACAGTATGTATAAGACCAGCCTACCCCATGTGTATGTGAAGTGTATGAACTCTCGTATATGATCCGTAATGTACATGCAAATAAAGCATCTCTAGCATTTATTGCGATGCGAACTTGACGTGTCTAAATTATTTGAGACGTTACAGACGCTTTCTATTAAAACGTCTCTGCATGTATAGACATGCTTTTGGACGTGTCTATGAAGCGTCTTTATGTATTTATACACGCTTAGCTCAGCGTCTTTATGTTACTTGAGACGGTGCATAAGAAGACGTTCTTATGACGCTTTATGAAAGCGGCTGTACAAGCCTCTAGAGATGAAATATCATGTCTCTAGCCTCTAAACTCAGCGTCTCTACATGCTTGATGTGTTGTAGTGAAGTCCTGCAATGGGGTTCAAGCATTTTGTGTGGTCCCACATGGCCAAGTGTGACTTACATTCTCACCTCTACTGTTTTCCAGGCATCCTAGGTGGAAGGAAACTATATTCTCGACCGAAAGTGCCCGAAAACGGCTACGACGTAAGATTGGTAGGCAACTTGAGAATGGAAGCGGCTTTTTTAGATCCCAAACGTGCAATGTTGTTGAAATAAAGTGAGGTTCTTGGAATGCATCATGTTTTCAACTTTGGGCATGGGAAACAACAAGTTGGCCAAGGAAATCGACGTTTTCGGCCGTTCCTTCTGCGTTCGAAGGCAATAAACCAGATCACGCATCTCACACCCATGGCCAGGGGTAACAAGGTGCAGTGTTGCATGTGGAGTGAGCAACTTGGAGTGGGTTGGAAGGATGCCATTGTGTCGAGGCTGGAGAAGCGGCGAGAATCGTCCTGTTTAACGTCCGGTGGTTCGAGGCCACCCAGCGCAACGGCGGCACCATACAAGTCCTGCAATGGGGTTCAAGCATTTTGTGTGGTCCCACATGGCCAAGTGTGACTTACATTCTCACCTCTACTGTTTTCCAGGCATCCTAGGTGGAAGGAAACTATATTCTCGACTGAAAGTACCCGAAAACGGCTACGACGTAAGATTGGTAGGCAACTTGAGAATGGAAGCGGCTTTTTGAGATCCCAAACGTGCAATGTTGTTGAAATGAAGTGAGGTTCTTGGAATGCATCATGTTTTCAACTTTGGGCATGGGAAACAACAAGCTGGCCAAGGAAATCCACGTTTTCGGCCGTTCCTTCCGCGTTCGAAGGCAATAAACCAGATCACGCATCTCACACCCATGGACAGCGGTAACAAGGTGCAGTGTTGCATGTGGAGTGAGCTACTTGGAGTGGGTTGGAAGGATGCCATTGTGTCGAGGATGGAGAAGCGGCGAGAATCGTCCCGTTTAACGTCCGGTGGCACGAGGCCACCCAGCGCAACGGCGGCACCATACAAGTCCTGCAATGGGGTTCAAGCATTTTGTGTGGGCCCACATGGCCAAGTGTGACTTACATTCTCACCTCTACTGTTTTCCAGGCATCCTAGGTGGAAGGAAACTATATTCTCGACCGAAAGTGCCCGAAAACGGCTACGACGTAAGATTGGTAGGCAACTTGAGAATGGAAGCGGGTTTTTGAGAACCCAAACGTGCAATGTTGTTGAAATGAAGTGAGGTTCTTGGAATGCATCATGTTTTCAACTTTGGGCATGGGAAACAACAAGCTGGCCAAGGAAATCCACTTTTTCGGCCGTTCCTTCCGCGTTCGAAGGCAATAAACCAGATCACGCATCTCACACCCATGGCCAGGGGTAACAAGGTGCAGTGTTGCATGTGGAGTGAGCTACTTGGAGTGGGTTGGAAGGATGCCATTGTGTCGAGGCTGGAGAAGTGGCGAGAATCGTCCCGTTTAACGTCCGGTGGTTCGAGGCCACCCAGCGCAACGGCGGCACCATACAAGTCCTGCAATGGGGTTCAAGCATTTTGTGTGGGCCCACATGGCCAAGTGTGACTTACATTCTCACCTCTACTGTTTTCCAGGCATCCTAGGTGGAAGGAAACTATATTCTTCACCTAAAGTGCCCGAAAACGGCTACGACGTAAGATTGGTAGGCAACTTGAGAATGGAAGCGGCTTTTTGAGATCCCAAACGTGCAATGTTGTTGAAATGAAGTGAGGTTCTTGGAATGCATCATGTTTTCAACTTTGGGCATGGGAAACAACAAGTTGGCCAAGGAAATCCACGTTTTCGGCCGTTCCTTCCGCATTCGAAGGCAATAAACCAGATCACACATCTCACACCCATGGCCAGGGGTAACAAGGTGCAGTGTTGCATGTGGAGTGAGCTACTTGGAGTGGGTTGGAAGCGGCGCGGTTATTACAAGCGGTCAATGCGGCTGTTTACCAAAATAATTGGGAATGGAATACTTTTTTACCAACATTTTCTAAAATTGAACACACCATTGGTCTGGTAGCCACTAATTACAAAAAGTAGTGCAAAATTTGTCTTGCTGCTCCATGGCGTGGAGTAGGACGAAGATCAAGAGGGCAGTGCAGAAACAGAGGAGAAAGAAGGGGAGGGGAGGGGAGACGACTCGGTGGCAGTTCAGATAGGAACCATAAAAATGGCAACTGCCCCGCGGAAATGTACTCACCTTTTGTGGTAACAGACTTACAGGTGGGCCCAAGTATCATCTACCTCTCGTATTGTCACGTCAAGTTCGCACTCCTCCTCTTTGTGTACCTACAGTTATTTCCTCCTAGAAACCCCTTTTTCCGCAGTGCACCGACACCGTCGCCGCCGCCGCCGCCATCCATCTCTCGACCTCGCCTCCCATCGATCAGCACCCCTCTCTGGGCCGCCGCATTCTCGCGACCGCCGTCCTAGCCAGTCTCTTCATCGCGCTGTAGATTGACCCACGGCGCGACGATTCACCACTGATCCATCGCGGGCGACACTCAGGTTAGAACTTCTCCTCTTGTGGATGCATTGCAGAACGATTTCAGTTCAAACACTAATTTTCTTTAAGGAATCTAGTGTCATACTTGTCTAGACAGGAAAGAAATGTCAAATCGTGTGCTAGATATAGATGGTAGAACGTATTTATGTTCGATGTCATTCATGATTGATTTGTCTGTTACACGTTTATTACTAAAGTAAATGGTACTTACATGCATCTGATTGAGATGTTGCACTATACCTTCATGTTAATTTTGATAGTTCCAGGTGCCCAATTGATGTTGGTAGCTGTTGTTGTGTGTGCCTTTTTCTATGTAGGTAATTAGTGATGTTGAAAGTAAGACCTCTGGTACTCACACTGGCATATCTAGGACCAGTACCTATTTTTAGTAATTTCCCTTTTTACTATTCAGCAGTACAGTTGACTTTACCCCTTTTTAGGTTCACTAGCTATTTTTAGTAATTTCTATTTTTACTCTTCAGCAGGACAATAGATGTGAGCCATTTTTTAGGACCAGTAGCTATTTCAATTAATTTCCTAAAGCAGTACAATTGATTGTCCGCACACCATTTCCTTGACATACTAGTAGATTTTCTTTTCTGAAGTTCCGTACTTCCATGAAATTCTTGAATGCATGTCAAATTTATATTGCAACTGTATGAATGTCTCTGAACCATGATGCTGCTAGACTGCATTTAGTCCTAAATTTCTAGTGAACCTTCATGTTTCTTAACCTCTGCTGTTTTGGCACGTCTGCTAAATGTAACTGAAGTCAGACTTTTTAGTACGATCAACAGGCGGGTTTGCATACGATGGACTGCGAGTTCCTCGCTTACGTAGATGATGCTTCATCGGACAAACAGGTATTGTACTCAGTTTAGTTGTCATTTCAGTCAGATAGGTAGACTGATGTTCATGGATTGCTCTATCCTCTGCTGCAGTCACTGCCTAAGAAGTTCGCAGACTTGCTGGGGGACCGTAAACCCCGTGCACTGAAGCTGCTTGAGGTCGGCCATCGGCGTAGCACCACGTGGGACATTGATGTGTGGTTGGACAGCACTGGCCGCATGTTCCTAAAGCGCGGCTGGGAGTGTTTCGCCCGGACCTACAAACTGCAGAGAGGCTTTATTCTGATCTGCAGTTACGACGGCCGCAATATCATCACAGTAAAGATGTTCGACCTGAGCAGTTGCCGCTTGCAATACAACGCGGCATTCAGTACGTTGACTGTATCACCAAAATGTTAATTCTCGATTATATATGTAGCCGGAAATTGATTTGCATTTCTATTATATGATGAACAGAGGGATCTGTTAAGATGGAGTTCGCAGACTTTGAGTTTTACTCCCTTGTACCGGACGCTACATCGGACAAACTGGTACGCTTCATCGACCCACACCACCACTTCAATTATTTAGTCTGACATAGTGTCTGAGCTATGAGCCTGTAGCTAGTTAAATTTGTGAATCAAATTAAGGTCTAGTAGATGGGTTGTAGTAGCTCAATTGCTCTTCGTGAATATGTTCACTCGATATGGTACATTTCAGCTCCCACTGAAAGTTCATCTTTTTGAAATAATGTGGCTAACACCCTCATTGCTCAACTAAGATTTAGTATAACTGATTACTCGGTACTACTTGTTTACATTTTCTATAGTACTCATCCATCATCAAACAGTATCCTTATTTCTAGTAAGCACTCTTTTCTATCTATTTAACTTTCATATTGCTGCAGGTGCTGCCTAAGAAGTTTGTGGAGTTGCTGAAGGGCCGTGAACCACGTCAACTTAAGCTGCATGAGGCGGACGATCCGAGTAGCAAGAACTGGGACATGGATGTGCTGTTCGATGCAGCTGGCCGCATTTTCCTCGGGCGCGGCTGGGACCAGTTCGCCCAATATTACTTCATGCAGCGCGGCAGTTTCCTCCTCTTCAGTTACGACGGCGACGCCTTGCTCACCGTCAAGGTGTTCAAGTTCGACATGTGCAGCAGGCACTACTGGTACGACCACGTCGATACTACAAGCAATGAAACTGACCCAGATCCCGGGACTGATGAGGAGTCCATGGATGAGGAGTCCACGGATCAGCAGTCCATGGATGAGGATGACCCATTCGACTCTTCCATCATCTTCTCCCAGAGAGCTGATCTTGATGACGATGAGAAGGACCACGTCCGTGAGCTTCTACCCACAATAGATGAGTACATTGGAGTGCCATACGTGACTCGTTTGACGTGGACAAATGTGGCCAGATATGAGATGGTACGTATGGTGCCAATGCTATTTCTGTTTTTCAACACAATTTATGCTTACAACGTGTGCCTTGCTATGACCTACTTCTTTTTGTATGTCATCCACACGCTCGAAATCCAGAAACTACCTCAGTCCATAGCGGACAGTGCTGGCATTCCGTCTTCAGGCCATGCTGGGCTATGCCTCGGATCATCAGAGGCGTTCACCACCGTTCCATACAATACGGACAGGGACGGCTGCATTATGTTTGGCAGGAATTCATGGCGGGAATTCCTTGAAGGCAAGCATTTATATGAAAAGCAAGCTATTCTCATTACACTTAGGAGCACCCGTAACCGCCACTTGGACGTGAAGATTGTGATGCGGGCTGTGTCGCCCTGGTTGTAGTACATAGTCTGCCAACCTGGACATTCTCATCGGATCATGAACATATGGATGTATGTAATTATCGTACTGCCATCAGTGATGTGCTTCAGTGCATTGATCACCCAAACCTTCATCTCCAATGAAGATTACTTGTCTTGTTTATATTTTCAGTGGCAATTTGAAGTTTGCAGAAATAAACAAGGCGGCGGCAGCTAATTAGATGCATGAAATTATTGTTCATTGACATTACATGACTCATGTGAGACTTCCACATGTTTTCAATCCTACGAAGTAAGCGCTAGGGAATAAATCCCATCCGTTTTCCCTTAATAGTTAAGAGCCTGACGCCTTGAAACTCAATGCAAAATATGCCTTCTAGGCAGCCGGCGATTGCATGCATTGTTTAACTGCTCAATTAGCGCCTATATTCTCGCCAAGGCGTTGTGGTTGATCGAATACGATGTCCCACCAAAATAAATTAAAAGCTCCCGCTAAATCGCCAAGTGTAGCGAAATTTTGTGTTCCCACCAAAAAAGAAAAGCAGTCACTTTAAATTTCCCGCTAAAGTCTATGCATAAGTGCAAGATGCCCCTCCTGTTTCGCCATTGCATAATCGGGCCACCTGTTTCGCCATTGCAGATTAGATCTCGTTGCCCTCGTCACGTTCACAGCTCTCCACATGTCGACGTCGCGATCGGACTCCATGGAACGCGAAACCTCTCAGGTTTTTCCTTTCTAATCTGCTTCTCGTCCATCTCTGTGATCTCGCCGTCTTTTCTATGGTCTCGATATTGGTTGTTATTCTCTGTTCTTCCTCTGGTCGAAGCGTTAATCCGTGTATGAACACCTAGTTCTCACCCGTGTGTATCTGAATTTCATGTGTGATTTTAGTTTGCCGTGATGTGGTAAATCGTATTGACGATGGGAGACTCGTTTTCTATGTGAATAATGCCATCTAACTATTCTTTTATTTAAGATCTGCTAACTCACTGATTATTTGGGTTCTCATTTTTTCCTTCTATCTAATTGTAGACGACCGAACCCATTTGGGAAGTTAGACTTTTCTATGAGGACGGTGAAAAAAACAAGAAAGTTGTGGTAGCAGACATGGAACCGGAGGACATCTGCTATATGGAATTCATCAATTTGATTGAAAACGTTGGCTTCAGTGGAGCGCATGATTACCTGTACTGCAGGCTAAATAATGGCCCTGGCAAAGGAAAACTTGTTCCCATAGAACATGGTAGTGATTTGGAGCCATTGGTACGCAGGCACTCTAATGATAAGAAGATCTCCATGTGTGTGTTTAAGGAGAAGGCCACGATTGATATTGCAACAATAGAGTCTCTTCTTGATGATGCAACTGGATCCACCAGAAAAAAGCGACAGATCACTATCACAGGTTATACTTTCATGCCAAATCTCCAACGCGCAACTCCTTCAATACAGACTTTAATAAATATTTTCCCCCGTAACTATTTTATGTATTCCTTACCTAATCCACAATTTTGATAAACATGCAGTTAGGGATGCAACCGAAGAGGAACAAGCTTCAAACGAAGCAGAAGATACAGATTTCTCCTTTGGCAATGGTACACAAGTTCATTAATTCTTAATCAGCTTTCTGAATTCTGCACAATGCTAATGCTTTGTCCATTTATTGTTAACATTTTCAGAAATAAAGAAAGGATCTGTCTGCATGACAAGGGTTGAAAGTTTACTAGAATATAAAAAAAAGTCAGGGAAAACGTAGATGTGGTAATTTATTTTTGACATTTAAGCTTTGTCTAAGATTTGTTTTAATGGATAAAAACTACGATTGCTGATTCAGTACAAATGTTAACCCTGAAACAGGAACTGAACCTAACACTGATGTGTCTGAAAGTGACATGTGTTCCCTTGATTATTGGCCTTCCCATGCTCGCCGCTATCGCCCGAAGCTACAACTACAAGACGGTACTAGCTATTTTTTTTACATCTCTGTCCTAATTTCTTACAATCAACTACAAAATAAATTGTTTCTTTGTGTGTGTTTTTGGATGTAGGTGATGACATACAGAAGAAGAAAGGGCGAGGTGTAGTGAAAGGTTTGAAAGCCAGCAAGAAGCGTCATGCCAATGGAGCTGCAAAGCTAGGTGTTGATTTCTCTGAAACATTGGGTGGTCCAGTAGGAATGAACAACCGTTCATTCAAGGATGACGTGGTAATCATAATGAAAAGAAGGTTACCAATTATTGGAGTGAGGAGGTGGTCAGACATTCACCCTAACATCCATCGACTCATCGTCGCAGATATGTTGGTGAGTACAACCTTTCTCACATGTGCTGTCTGCTTTTTTCGTCCATAATTAATGAACTACTACTAAACTAACTCCATATGTTTGTTCTACGCATTACAGGACAGAGATGAAATGCCAGATACAGCAGAAACAGCCGAAAAAATTCTTAAACTTGCAAAAGAGCGATACAGAGGCTGGCGAGGAAACCTAAGCAGCACTTACAAGGCATACAAAACAGATGATGCCAGAAGGGCATTTATACTAGAAGATTTACAAAAAGAAGAGTGGGAATGGCTGATCGAGTACTTTGGCACTGATCCGAAATTCCTGGTTATTTCTATACTACCTATTTGTGAATTTTGTACTTTCATGAAATGGCTTGTCTGACAAGTTTTTTTTTATAATTGAATGAGCAGCAACTCAGCCAAAAGAACAAGGAAAACCGTACGCAGATGAAGACAATACACAGAGTAGGATCAAAATCCTACTCTCAACTCAGTTTTTAGAATGTATGGGCCTACTCACTATGCATGCGTCGGTGTTCACTTTGCTTTAATGTTTATAGGATCTAATTGTTGCACTACTTGCAGAGGGATTCGGAAACTGGAGAAGAGCCAGACTGTGATGCTCTCTGGAAACTGACCCACACAAAGAATGAAACATGGACTACAACAGAGTCCAAGGATGTTTATGTGAGTTCACTGACTTAGCAGATACTCTAAACATATTTACTGTTCTCCATCTTGGATGTTTCTTCATCTGATTTGAGAGTTTTTTTCGTAATCAGGACACAGCATGTAAAGAGATTGAAAACAAATCAAAGGAAACTGGTGTTCCAGTGTCAGCTGAACAAAGAATCAATATTTTCCAGAAAGCATATAAAGATATCGTTGATTGCAAGTCATCGCAGCCTCGTGGGTTCAGATACATGGCCCAGGTGCAAACTAGTTCTCAGCGGTCTAAGTTGCTGTTTGAGGAGCAAGCTCGGGCTACGGCAGAGACCCAAAAAGTAGACTCCCAGCTCACCACGAAGGTCACTACTTTAGAACAGAAGTTACTAGATGAACGTGCAAACATGGAAGAGAAGATTAATGTAGAGCGGGCTGAGAGAGGAAATCTTGAGAAGAGATTAATGGAAGAGCTTGATCAAAGGGAAAAACTGATGGAGTTGGAGAGAAACTCAAGACAAGAATTTGAAAAAAACATGGTTGCAGAGTTTAACTCACAGTTGCAGGCAAAGTTTGAAGAGCTCTCCGCACAGATGGAAAAGAAGAAGACGACTATACCTCAGGTGATGATAGTCGTACGATTGCAAACTCGTAAGATTTAGTTGTTTACTTGCGTTGCTAATAGTGCACTTTGTTTTTGCAGACGTTTAAGAAGTCGAACCAGCAACCATTACTTACCAACAGTCCTGCTAAGAAAATAATTCCTCCGCACAGCACGATACAGAATAGTCGAATGTTTAAGTCATATGTAAGTCACAATCTTGTACAATTCGGTAGTAGTACATTCTGTTTTTGCTTCACCCACACTATAGCGTTGCTGCACCCACCCTATACTTGCTGCATTTTATGTTTCACTATGGGTTGTGGCTTCGTTGAGTTACCACAACGGATTTTGCTTCATCCACACACTATAGTATGCTGGTTCTTATATTTCAGCATGTGTTATTGCTGACTAGACTCAAAACTTATTATTTTTTACAATTGATTGCAGGACGGCAATCAAACTTCTGATGGAAAAAAATAGCTGCACTGGATATTTCAGTTTGAATTGATCTTGATTTGATCCATGTTGTACGAGAATTTCATTTGTATATATTATAAATAGCTATGAGAACTATTATTTCGTGTAAATAAACATATTTTACGTACCGTTTTGAACATTTTAATTCACTGCCCGTATTTTTTGTTTCCTTTTTTTTCTATAACGTGGCAATAGGTATTTTACCACGATAATTGTAGTGTTGCGTGAAGCCTCAGTCGCCACAACAAAGTGTTTTGTTTAAATAGACTCTCACCACCATGAGGGAGACATCGTCGCAATATTTTTTCTCCACCGAACTAACTTTGTTGCGATAGTTGATTCACGCCACCAAACTATGTTCGTTGCAATAGAGAATTCCCATACTTCTCGCCACGAAACTAAAATTTGTAGAAATAGAAAGGCGCAACGAATAGTTGAAATTGTCGCAGTTGTCTCTAGCTAATAATATTTGGACGTTGCGAATAGTACATCTCGCCACGAAAATAAAATTTGTCGAAATACAATGGCGCCACGAAAAGTTGTAATTGTCGCAGTTGTTTCTAGCAACATAAAATGTGGATGTTGCGAATACTACATCACGCCACGAAACTAAAATTTGTAGAAATTGAATGACGCCACGAATAGTTGAAATTGTCGCGATTGCTTATGGTTACTAATATGAAGGCCGTTGCGATTACTATTTCAAAATCAGCTTACCACGATTGATTGTGTGTGGCAAAACGTTGTTCCCACGCGTATAATGTTTGTTGCCATTGTTTTTTGCCACACAATTGGACGTGGCAAATAAACTCCACTTTTGCAACGAAAGAACAAGCGCAACGGAACACTCGTCGTTGCCACATTGGTCACTCGCCACGTTTGGGTATTTGTTGCACTAGAGGTGTACCAACGAAATACGTACGTTGCGTTATGTGAGAGACGCGACGGAAAAGTGCGTGGCAATTGGCCTAGGAAATGGTTGCAACTGTATTCTTTTGTAGCGACGAATCTAAGTGTGTCGGATATATACTGAATAAGGGTATAGAAGATGGTAGACAAAGAGCCGGACTACCAGGGTGGACTACGTGGTAATGGGCCTAGGTCCATTGGGCGGCCCAGTAGTCCGACGCGCAGAAGCCGGATTCTAGAAGAACCCGGATCACGGCCCGCGTGATCTGGCTTGGAGGAGAAGACGGATTCCTTGCTTTCCAAGTTACAAGTTAAACGTAGTCTTCTAGGTTTCTTATTCTGTAAGCCCTAATCCGGCTATTATATAAAGCCGGACGGGAGAGAGATTAGAACAAGTTAGGTTCAAGTTCTTTACCGCACAACAGAGAAGCTCTACGCAACTCGCCGAGAAGCTCATCCTCGCCGAGTAGCTAGATCTACACCCTCACATTGTAACCCTGTTAAACGGGCTTTAGTCCCAATTAGTGAGAAGTGCAGGAGTAGCTACGCCGTACTGTCGCGACGTACCGAACCTGGGTAAAATCCCGTGTTCTGTGTTACTATGCTATCCCGTTACCCCACGTCTCTACCGTAGTCTCATGGCACCCCCGTCTATGAAAACTACTACGATGTCTCGACAGTTGGCGCCCACCGTGGGGCAAACGACGTCAGGCGTGAAATTCCGATCTGGGATACTCGGCGGAATTGGAAGATCGATCACTGTCGGAAGCTTGGAGTTCGACGACGACGTCGGGCGCTTCCTCGACAACGGATCCTACATACCGGCGCAAAACCACCTGGTAAGTGCCTGCGTGTTACCGATCGGATCTGCTAACATCTTTATCGGACTAACTGCAGAGGCAATGGGGTTTTGCGGTGGAAGCAAATTTTTCCCACCCGCCCTATACCGAGTCGAAGACGACTATGATGCCGGATTCTGCTCAGATCGCCGACAAAAAAGTGCTACACACTTTATCGGCATGGTGCAATCCGAAATCGCTGAAAACACGGATGATGGAAATCTCGTGCAAGAGGCAGATAACAACGTACCCGTCATAGAGACGGAAGAACAAACACCCGTCACAGAGGCGGAAGATCCGACATCCGTCAACAAGACGATGAACTCGGAAGCAGAGTCCGTGCTTGCCGCCATTGAGGCGAGGTTGGAGTCGGAAACCGGATCGGATAACTTCGACTCCGAAGACGAAGACGAGGATGCCTTTGTAAGAAAGGTTAAATCCTTTCAAGAGGGATTCCATGAAGTGCTAATGGCAAAACCAGCTGATACAACGGGCGCCGGCAGCCAGGAAAGCCCTAAAACCCCTCCACCATAGGAAGAGAGAGAAGACGGAGAAACTTCTCCGATATTCCCTAATGTCAAGGAGATGACAGAGGATGAGCCTTCCAAAAACCCTCCCTCTTCCAAGAAAAGGCACAAGTCTGCTAAAAAACTCCGGAAGAAAAAACTAGCTTATACAGCTGAAGAAAACCCGGAAATAGGAAAAGCAAGTAGAGAAAAGCCGCGGAGAAGAAATCTAAGGAAATCACTGCTCCGCCAATGACGGAACAGGAGAGCAAGAGCTATTACAAACACCAGTGGGACCAGATGAACCCCCTGAGATGCTGGAAGCCAGGAGACAAGCTTTCCAACGGCAACAGCAACATTTACTCCGATCTCGGCAACATCTCCAACAAACCCAGCATGATATCAAAATCATGAAGGAGGAAATAGAGGAGTACGAGAGAAAGAATAGATCTGCATTAAAACCTACTAGGTTACCCGGAATCGCAAGACCGGAAGAACTGCCGCCAAAAGAAAGGTTCTATAACCCATCTTGGCAAAAGCAGTTAAACGGCAAAGATGCCAAGGGCAAACCAATATACAAAACCGCAGCGGAAAACGCGGAAGCAGCGTTCGCCATCCTAAACAACGACCTGTACTCCAACGGGGAAAAACTCCAAGGGGTGTATGCTTTCCTAGGAAAAGCATTACAGCAGCAACAGCGAGGCCAAGAACGATCAGGGAGGCTGCATGATAATTCCGCCCTCTGCAAAACAGCTACTTGCGCTGCTGGAGAACCCGGAGATTCAGATAAAAAAGAGGATCCGAGAAAAGACAGGAAAAACCCAGATAACCGGGACGCAGCGTCTAGAATCGGACCTCATCTCCCGAAAGATGGATATAAACCACATGATCGGGAAGACAAACACCGGAATGACGGCAAAATAATGCCACCTCCGAGAAACCCAGCTGAAAAAGCTGGAAGATATGATATACCTCACAGACGTGAAAGATCCCGGACACCTCCTAAGGATAAGGAAAGGCACAGAAGCAGAACTCCGCCTAACCCAAAAGGACGTGAACTCGGAAGAGATAGAGATAACCTCGGAAAAGCGCGTCCGCGCAACAATGGAAAAGAAAGGAGCAGATCCCCTTCTGTCCATTCAGCCGGAAGATATTCTGCACACATTGATAGAGCAGAAAAGGATGATCTATACTTTGGTCCTAAGTGTTTTACTGACAGGATCCGAAGAATAACCCTGCATTCTGGCTTCGCCAAAGTTGGTCCAACCTACCAAAAATATACCGGCAGTACAAACCCGGATACCTGGCTCTCAGATTATTATACAGCCGTCCAAATCAACAATGGGACAGACCTGGAAGCTGTCAAGTTTCTTCCCCTAATGTTGCTAGACGGAGCCAGAGATTGGATCAATGGTTTACCATCAAGAACTGTTGACAGCTGGGATGATATGGCTAGAGTATTCACTCAGCATTTTCGGGGAACATACAAACGCTCAAATAGCATCAACCAGCTGAACCGTTGCACCCAATTTGAGGACGAACCATACGTGGATTTCATCTCCAGATGGACTGCAATGAAGAATAGCTGTTCTGGAGTAACTGACGTACAAGCAATGCATGCTTTCGTCAATGGCCTAAAACCCGGACTCGTACCGTTCATGGTTGGTTCTAAACAGCACAAAGATCTCGGATCTATGCTTACAACCGCTAATGAGCACGCTGCAGCCGAAGATGATATCAGAGCAAGAGGAGGCAATATTGAGTCACTAATACTCGCCAAGAAAACCCCTCGTTCTGACAAAAAAGGAACTCCGGAGTCAACGACAAAGCCCAAGGAGGTCAACATAGCCTTTGGAGGAGATAAGGGAAATAAGTGGAAAGGTCGCAGCCCAGATCCAATCAATTACACTCCCGAAGAATGGGAGAGAATTAAGTCGGAACCCTGCGTCCACCACTCACAATTTGGGAAACCAACCCACACAAATGCGCAATGCCGGCTAAACAAGCATATGAAAGGCAATGCAGGATCCGGAAATAAAGGGAAGGGTTCCAAAAGGAAACCTGCCAAACAAAAGCCAGAAGCTGAAAAGGAAGACAGTGAATCGGACACTGATGACAAAATCCAGGAACAACAGCGAAAGGGCGAACCCAAATTTCCGAGAGTTGACGGAGAAGCAATGCTAACTTTCTTAGCAACCCCGTCAGCAAAGGTGGCCAAAAGAACACTTCGGGAAATAAACGCGGTTATTCCTGCGACCCCAAAATACTTGAAGTACTCCAACACGCCAATAGTCTGGGATCAGTCTGATCATCCCGGAAATATCCCTGAACCCGGCACACAAGCTCTTGTTGTCAGCCCTATTGTTCAAAACACTAGGCTAAGAAGAGTGCTGATGGACGGAGGATCCAGCATTAATATAATGTACCTGGATACACTGAAGCACTTGAAGATCTCCGAGTCCCAGCTCAACTACAGCAATATACGCTTCCATGGCATTGTTCCTGGGAGGCAAGCACGATCCCTAGGAGAAATTTCCCTAGATGTCACCTTCGGAGATAAAGATCACTTCCGGCAGGAAAAAGTATCCTTCGAAGTAGTGCCGTTCGAAAGCGTGTATCACGCAATACTCGGACGTCCAGCTTTCGCCAAATTCATGGCAAGATCCTGTTATATCTACAACAAGCTGAAAATGCCAGGACCCAAAGGAGGAGTAATCACCATAGCCGGTGATTTCAAGCTGGCAAACGAGTTGGAGAAAGAAAACGCCTTTTGCGCTCAAAGAGTTATAGCAAAGAAGGAACTGAAGGAATTAGCCAAGGAGGTATCGCCGAAAGAAATGCCGGCAGGAAAAGAAACTCGGAAGCCAACAGATAGCTTCAAGGCGTCCGAGAATACAAGACAGGTAATCCTAGATCCCAAAGATCCGACAAAATTTGTCATCGTAGGGACTGGGATGACCGACAAATAGGAAGGCGAGCTCATCAAGTTCCTCCGTGAGAACTGGGATATTTTTGCCTGGTGTCCAGCTGACATGCCAGGCGTACCCAGGGAACTTGCTGAGCACCAACTCAAGGTTATTCCCGGATCAAAACCCGTCAAACAAGGTCTCCGTCGATTTGACGGGAGAAGACGGAAGGCTATTGGCAAGGAAATTATCCGGCTTTTAGCAGCAGATTTCATCAAGGAAGTAATTCATACTGATTGGTCCGCAAATCCGGTATTAGTGCCGAAGAAAGACACCACTGCTCTTAGAATGTGTATAGATTACACAGGATTGAACAAGTTGTGTCCGAAAGATAGGTTCGCATTACCGCGAATCGATCAAATAATAGATGCCACTGCAGGCTCCGAGCTTTTATGCTTTTTGGATGCATACTCCGGGTACCACCAAATACGCATGAAAAAGGAAGATCAAATCAAGACTTCTTTTATAACCCCGTATGGGACGTACTATTACGTAACCATGCCTTTTGGCCTGAAGAACGCAGGTGCAACCTATCAGCGTTGCATGCAACGCTGTTTGCATAGTCATATTGGCAGAAACGTCCATGTTTATGTGGACGATATCGCTGTCGTAACCAAGGAAAAAGATACACTCCTTGAGGATCTGCGAGAAACTTTCGAGAACTTACGCACTTACAAGATGAAGCTGAATCCATCTAAGTGCGTATTCGGGGTTCCCTCAGGAAAACTTCTGGGTTTCATTGTTTCCCACAGAGGAATAGAAGTTAACCCGGAAAAGATCAAGGCAATCTTGAACATCTCAAAACCTACATGTGTAAAAGATGTCCAAAGATTGACGGGTTCCGCTACAGCCGTCAGCAGTTTTATTAGTCGGCTGGGGGATAAAGCCTTACCACTCTACAAGCTGCTGAAAAAATTCGGCAAAGTCAAGTGGATTGCGGAAGCCTGGGAACGTCTAGCAAGTTATGTACCTTTCCGTACTTAGTTCAATTCTATGTAAACATCTTTTGAGATCATGAAATAAAGTTGTCAGAATGCTGTCATCCATATTCTTTATAAGTTCAAAGTGTTTCCGCCTCATCTATTTCCCAATGATCTTACAAATTTCTCAACGTTAACCCGAATTGTGCTTGCGTACTCGACGTTACAAAACTGAACGATTTTTCAGCCTGTTAACGGCTAAGGGAAACTTGAATTGCCTGCGTGCCCAAGTTTCACTTAAAACTTTCCTTGTTTTCTCTAAGTCTTATCTGATTGTGTGTGTTGGGTTACTGGAACTAGTTAGTAAAAATGCCTTTAGCATGGTCCATGTTTCCGAGTTTCAAAACTGCTTGGTTCGTCCCCAGTTACTCGGCATGAAGATTCATATTGCTATTTGAGCCATTTCAAACACTAAGGACAGTTAAAGCATATACACCAGAGAACTTAGAAGATAAAGGAATGATAAAATCCAAAAAACTTGCAAAGAATTTCATAATTTAAACTGCAAAAGACGGAAGTTTCATTCATACAAAAAGAAGCATTACATTTTGGATTACATTGAAAGAATAGTAATGCTCCTATTGTCTACTTTTGCTATCCAGGTTCAAGATAACCCTTCAAGCGTCTGACTCCTCCTCGCTGCTTTCATCTTCGGGGATCGGAGGGATCTCCTCTTCTGGATAGTTGACGGAGATATTCACCATGGAGGCAGTCTGGGTGGCGTGGCCTTTGACTTCACCAAAGATGGTGTTTCGCTGAATATCCGTGTATCCTTGAGGGACACGGGACGCCACGCGCCAGGATTTAGCAGTGGGGTAGTGCATGCGCATGAGACCGAGAGCCATGCGCGCACCACCCCGTGCAGCGGAGCGAAGAAGGGACTCTTTGGCCTCCGCCACCTCCATGATGGCACCCGGAAGTTTTTCAACCTCCGAGCATTCCCCAGATTTTTCGGGAAGAAACTTGTCTACCAGCTGTGTTGCAGCAGCCTTGATCAAAGTCCATGTCTCCCCGAAAGCTCGGATGCCTGCAACCCGAGTGCCATCTGGGGTATCTCCTGGTTTTTCCAATAAAACACCCAAAAGGGTTAGACGGAAAAACAGAGAAAGTAAAACATGGAAAGATGATAAAATGAGTCAGAGATTTACCGATAAGTTTGTCGATCTCGGAAACTGCCTCCAGGCGAAGGTTCAGAGCGTCGGTCAAATCCTAAATGGTGGATTTGTCCTTCTCCGCCTGTTCGGAAGCCTTGGAATTGGAAATTCCAAGGGACATGTTGCTGGCTTCCAGGTCTTGTTGTGCTTTCACAAGGTTCTTGTGAAGCTCAACATTCTCCTTGCGGAGAATTTCTGCATTGCCAGAATCTTCCGCTGCTTGTTTAGCCTGAGCTAATGCAGCTGAAAAGCAAGAAAAAAATCCGAGTTAGCCAGCTTCTCGGAAAAAACTTAGGCAAATGATTGAATCGGAAATTTCAGAAGGAAAATGCTTACCTTGTGTTTCCGACAGTGCGAGCTTAGATGATTCCAGCTCTGCCTCCCTTTCTTCAAGAATAGAAAGAAGACTTCTAACTTCTTTATTCTTGATGGTGAGTTTCTTGAAAACTTCCATGTTAATGGCTTCGGAGGTTTGCTGAAACATAGCAAGGAGAAGAATGACTACAAAAAACATCAAAGCAAAAAGCACGCATTTTATTTAATGCTTGGGGGCTAGAGTTATATACCTGGCTCATGCGCTGCAAACCTGCCAAGTTTTCTTTGAACTCTTTCGCGTATTCCGCAAAGAGATTCCCGGCTGCGTCCAAGCCGTCGTTGATAGCTTTGAAATCCTTGTCAAAGATGGGAATTTCCTCGTCGAAAGTCCGAGAAAATTTTCCCACCTCTGGAGCCGCCCTTTCCCTCGTGTCCGTGTCGGACACAATGGGCTGGCTGGGCTCCGGGGGCTTGGTGGTGGGGGCTGCAGTAGGCTCTTCCGCCATTGTGCGTGGCGTGTCCGGGGCGACGGCGGGAGAAGGTTGGCTGCCTCGGCTGGAAGAAACCTTGTGTTTCTTCAGCTTCTTCGGCTTCAGGGTGGAAGGCTGCAGGCTAAAAACAAAAAACCCGGAAAAGTCAAAAAACTGAAGATGGATGAAAAAGTTCCCATAAAAGAAAACAGAACCCAGAAGAAAGAACCTGGAAGTGGCGACGGGGATTCCGTCAAGATCGATAATTTCTTCCGAGGAAGTTATCTTCTTGCGCTTGCGTCCACCTGTAGCGGCGGTGCGCAGCGCGTCCAGCTCAGCCTCGGATACCAAGTCCGAATCTGAAAGATCCGCGAACTGTCGGACAAGCAAGATCAAAATCAGAAGCTAGGAAATCCGAGAAAAAATAAAACTGTACCCAAATGACTGAAAAATTACCTTGGGAACCGGATTTTCGGCCGTGTACATTGGCCGACTCGCCTCGTATTGGTCGCGTGATGCGACCAATTGGTTGATGCGCCGGCGAAGCTCCTTTGCGGGCCAATCCTTGGTGGTTGTCCGCATCGGATCCTTGACTCCCGTGTATTCGCACAGGAGACGGCCGCTGTGGTTGGCTAGTGGCTGGATTCGCCTAATCAGCCAGCATAGAACCGTGTCCATGCCGGTTAGAGGCGGATCCATGGAGGTAAGCTTGGCGATGCGCCGATTGATCTTTAGTAGATCTGGCGGCAGAACCTGGACGGCTTCCGTTCCCCAGTTATCCTGGGGAACTGCGGCAGAGTTCACGAAAGGTGGAACCCCGACAGCTTCCTTAGGGAAAGGCACGTCGGGGTGATAAAAGAAGGAACCCGTCCAAAATTTGACGGATTCCGAAGTTTTTATCTTGGGGAACCAATCTTCTCGGAATCTCCGAAGAGTGAAAGATATGGTCCCGCAAGTCGGGAGTGCGCCCTCCGAAGAGTTCCGCTTAACCCCGAAGCAGTAAGTCC
The DNA here is from genome assembly GCA_028641055.1 of Alopecurus myosuroides. Classification (NCBI taxonomy): domain Eukaryota; kingdom Viridiplantae; phylum Streptophyta; class Magnoliopsida; order Poales; family Poaceae; genus Alopecurus; species Alopecurus myosuroides. The sequence goes on from CM054063.1 coordinate 29,246,072, forward strand.
AGAAATCTAACCTAGGTTCTAGCCCTAAGTAGCCCTCAAACAAAGCCTGGAAGCCGGCCATGTAGAGGATGGAATTGGGAGGAAGGTTATGGGGCTGGATGTTGTAGTGAGAAAGGATTTGGAGGAAGAAGGAAGAAGGTGGAAGTCCCATACCTCGAAGAAGGTGGGAACAGAGAAGGACCCTTTCGCCATTTTTTGGCGTAGGCTCGGTCTCGTCTTCTGGCAGTCGCCATTTCTTCTTAAGAACCAGGCCCTCCTTTTCCAAGTTTGAAAGGAGAGCCGGGGGAATACTGCAGGCACTCCAGTTGCCTGCAGATTCCGCTTCCTCGTCTGCTCCGGCGGCGGCGGCAGCGGCGGCCTCCGCGGCGGCGAGTTCGTCGCCGAGGAGCTCGATCTTTTCCTCCGCCGTTTTAGGTGCAAACGGCGGGGTTGTCGCGGCACTCGATGTCGCTATGTCCGCGGCGGCGGAAGTGTTTTCTCCGCCCGCCGCGGAGGCCGCGGTCTTCTCCGGTTCGCCGCCGGCGCGCTTGGGCGACCCTAGTTGTGGATCTAGGTCGCCAAGAAGCTCGTCGATGGCGGCGTGGGTCGGCGAGGGCGGCGAAGATGCCATCTCCTTGGTGGCGTGCGTGCGTTCCGGCGTGCTAAGAGGAGTGTGTCGGGACAGGGCTTGCTCTCGAGCTCGCGTTCGCAGCAATGGCTTAGGCAGTGAGGGAGTGAGGAAAGTTTCCGATGAGGACGAGGACGGTTATTTATAGCCGGAAAACCGTTTAGATACGTGCCAACGGCTCTTTCGACCGTTGGATGTTTGACATGTGTCACTCGCCGGAAAATCCGGGAAATGAAACGACGGGGGAATGATGGCTATCTCCTCGTTTCCCGTGAGAATCTGTCAGAGATACCTTGCAGGGTTTCCCGCGTGAAACCAAGCGTCGCTTGCGTCAGCATGATTAAGGCGCTGACGTCATAAGTTCCTTTTCCGCGAAGGATCGCGAGAAGAAAAGCCGGATTTTCAGAGTTCCGAGTTTTATGTTACCATCTCCTTTAAAAGGAAAGTAGAAAGAATCAAGACTGCTGAATCAAGATTTCCCGGACAAAATGTATTTGACGAAAGACGGAGAATCAGAGTTTTGATCCTTCCTGGGGGCTACTGTCGGATATATACTGAATAGGGGTATAGAAGATGGTAGACAAAGAGCCGGACTACCAGGGTGGCCTACGTGGTAATGGGCTTAGGTCCATTGGGCGGCCCAGTAGTCCGACGCGCAGAAGCCGGATTCTAGAAGAACCCGGATCACGGCCCGCGTGATCTGGCTTGGAGGAGAAGACGGATTCCTTGCTTTCCAAGTTACAAGTTAAACGTAGTCTTCTAGGTTTCTTATTCTGTAAGCCCTAATCCGGCTATTATATAAAGCCGGACGGGAGAGAGATTAGAACAAGTTAGGTTCAAGTTCTTTACCGCACAACAGAGAAGCTCTACGCAACTCGCCGAGAAGCTCATCCTCGCCGAGTAGGTAGATCTACACCCTCACATTGTAACCCTGTTAAACGGGCTTTAGTCCCAATTAGTGAGAAGTGCATGAGTAGGTACGCCGTACTGTCGCGACGTACCGAACCTGGGTAAAATCCCGTGTTCTGTGTTACTACGCTATCCCGTTACCCCACGTCTCTACCGTAGTCTCATGGCACCCCCGTCTATGAAAACTACTACGATGTCTCGACAAAGTGCGCGGAGACAGGCTTCTACCACGGAGGTTTTCGCGACGCCTATCAACGAAACCGATTTCGATGCAACAAAACCCTATTGCGACGATACGCCACTTTTTACAACGACTATTTTCGTTGCAATAGACCGATTCCGTTGTAATGTCTGCAAGGCCCTAGGCAGAGATCGATCGACGTCACATCGCCTTCTGCGTCATCGTCCTCGACAACCAGGGTAGCCGCCGCGACTCCTCATCCCTTCATCGCCGAGTGCGCAGCGGTTCCCTTGAAGGAACGCCTCCTTCCATCCGTGGAGGTCGCTCCTTCCTCGAGGTGCTCAAGGCTCCTCCGCTGATGGCGGCACCACCACGGGGCGGCGGGCAAGCTAGGACGCATCCCATAGCCGTTGTGCCGGATGTTCCTGGATCAAGTGGCGCGACCAGCGGCAAAGCCTTTGGTGCGTCAGCGGGACCTCCCACCTTCGCGCTAGCTAGGCCCGTGCCCGCTGCAGCAGCTAACGTGGCCAGTAACCCGATGGCAGCTTCCCTTGGGGCTCCCGGGTTTGCATTCGCTGCTACGGCGCAGGGGAGTGTGGTGGCGGCTTCTAAACGCCAAAATAAGAAAAAGAAGGCAGCCGCCGGACGGTGCCGCAGCTGTGGTTGTGCAGGGGACGTCTCAAGGCGCTTTGGCGCCACCGGCATTGTCGGCGCAACCGGTTGAGCGAGTCGTTGCTTCTACGACCGCTCCTGGGGGTGCCGATGTTGCTGCTGTGGTGCCTCAACCTACCAAGCAGGTCAAGATGAGGTGCTGGAACTGCGAGGTGGATTCGCATGCGACTAAAGATTGTCCCGTCAAGCACTACTGTTACATTTGTTACAATAACAGGCATCCGATGAAGAAGTGTCCAACGCTAAAGATTCCAAAGCCTGTCGTGACCATTGGATCATTGGGACCAAGGAAACGATGTTCTCTCAGTTCCCGAACTCTGTGTACAAGGCTAACATGGCTCCGATAGCGGGTCATATTGCTCTTGTTTCGGTGCAGGGGAAAGATGCTACTGCTAAGAAGGTTGAGGCAACGGTGTCTCGCATGAGTTCGGCACCGAGATGGAAATGGGAGGTATTGCATACTGGTGTTAACTCTTTCATCGTGGCTTTCCCGTCTTATTCTGAGTTGCATAGATTCGATGGTATGGAGTTTGGCGTTCCTTCCCAGTCCACTAGGTTGTTGTTCAACAAATGGAGGCCTGAGGAGATTATGCCAACGATGGATATGTTCCAGTCCTGGTTTCATGTGGAGGGAGTACCGCATCCGCTGAGACACTTTCTGAGGCTCTGGGCAGTAGGGTCTTTGATTTTCTCTACTCTTTACGTGGATCTTCTGGCTCTACGCCGTAGAGGCATCATCAGGCTTCTGGTTCCTCTAGCTGACGATGAGGTATTCAGAGGGGTTGATGAGGAGGGTCCGTTTCTCTCCATAGATGGGGTCTTGCGGTTGCAGGGGTTCACCTTTAAGTTCAGACCCGAGTCTGAGGACTTTGTGCCTGAGCCTGATTTCATTCCTTATGTGTGGGATAATAAGGTACAAGTGGAATCTGGAGAGAGGGGTGTAGTGGACGAGAGTGGTCATCATGCAACCGGTGTTCCTGAGCAGGGAGGTTCTGGGTGGAGAATATGCTGGTTGATTCAATACCTTCGGGCAACTCTAGTTAGGTCCAAGCTGAGGTTCTGGAGCTTCTGAGAGGTTATGCGTAACTCCTGTCAATCCCAGTCCTCAGACACCAAAAGGGAAAGAGATTGCTCGACGGTTGAGCTCTTAAAATGGTCTCCTTCTACCGGATTTTAGTGCTGCGGCATCACAACGGCGTGTGTCTGCGAGGACAAGCCCACATTCTGGTGTGCAGGAGGAGAGAGAGGTGGCAGCAGTACTTTAGCGGCAGCCTGCTGGGCACGTGGCGAGCCGCGTGCTGTTATCTGTGACGCACGCGCAGGAGGAGAGGATGCCGGGGCAGTATCCTTCCAGCGTGGGCGGCCCGACGTTGTCTACCGCCCGCGCGCCCTTGGAGGTAGAGACTGAGGTGCCGACGTTGCCCGCTCGGCCTGTCAGCGTCTCGATAGAGGAGGCGCTGGGCGACGCGCATCTATCGCCTGCCCGTGCGGTGGGCGCGAAGGAGGGGCTGGTGTCGCTGGCTCGGCATTCTAGCGGCCTGACGGCGGGGGCTGGCTCCGGTGGGCCTTCCTCGCCATCCACGGAGGCAGGGGCTGCGGTATCACCTGCCCAGGCGTCGGCCAAGCATCAGCTGGCGGGCGGGCTCACGGAGGAGATGGTCCATGTGGAGGCCATGGTTACCAGGCCTTGTAGCCTGTGGTTCAGACGGACCCTGCTTCGACGCTGTCCCTTACTACAGAGCCCGCCGTCGCTGGTGAGAGACGTGTGCATCCTAAGGGGGAGCCTAGGCACGCACATCATCTTACCTCTGCCGACGGAGCGTCATCGATTGACGAGGACGCGCTGTCCAAGGCCTTGCGCAGGAAAGCGAAGATGTTCACATCTTCAACTGTGGGTGCACATTCGAAACGAAAATCTTTTCTTTCTTATTCACATTCCAAATTGTCATCTAGTTTAGGTGTTGTTGGTGTTTGTTTAGGAAGAAATGAAAAAGAGGTCTTGTTGTCAGCTAATGCCTTGAACCATCTGGAGTATGATCATTCAACGGTTAAATCAAATGCATCTGCTAGGCTTGACATGTCGCCCATAGATGATGATTCAGTGAATGCACTGTTGATGGATAGTTTTTATCTCATCTCGTGGGTGAAGTGACCAAGGTAGGAGTGGATAAGGACGGGCTAGGATCTTTGATAGATCTCTATGCAACCGCCCGAAAATCCAAAACTGCCAAAGATAAAAGGAAAATTTCTCCGCGGAAAACCGCGAAATTGCCTCAAACTCCTATTGTTTCCCGATGAATGGCTTATTCACTAATTGCAGAGGTCTTGGTGACTTGGCTAAACATTTGAGTATTTATATCAATATGTTTGGGATCATAGGTTGGAGTTCCTGGCTATTTCCGAGACTGGAAGGAGAGACTTCCAAGTGAGCGTTCTGGATCGCATATCTGACGGTGTGGACTTTACTTGGAATTTTATCCCTCCCCGCGGTAGATCCGGTGGCATCTTACTAGGCATTAAATTAGACTCTTTTGATATATTAGCAAGGTCGGATGGTGATTTAACCGAGTTGATAATTTTGTATGGAATTTGGTTGCCGTGTATGGTGCTGCCCACGAAGAGTTCAAGGAGGCTTTTCTTCGTAAGTTAGTGAATCTGGCTAAGGATAATCCATACTCGATTTTAATTGGGGGTGATTATAATATGCTAAGGTTCCCTCATGAGAAGAGCAGGGGACGGTTTGATGGTCATTGGCCATTCTTGTTCAACGCTGTCATTGATAGCTTCAATCTGAGAGAGGTTCATATGACCGGACGACAGTTAACCTGGGTTAATAGTCTGCCAGAGCCTACATACGAAAAAGTAGACCGTGTGCTCATGTGTACCGGATGGGAGGATAAATTCCCGCTGGTAACTGTGCGTGCACTAGAACGTATTGAGGCTTTGTCGGACCATGTACCCCTTCTGTTATCAACCGGCACAATGAATCCACATACAAAATCACAGTTCAAGTTTGAACTTGGCTGGTTACTGTGTGATGGTTTTGATGAGCCGGTGAAGAAAATATGGTGTAAACCAATGGTAGGGGACAATCCAATCCGGAGATGGAATAATAAAATGCGTAATGTGCGTAAATATCTTCGGGGATGGGCTAGACACACTACTGGTATGCCCAAAAAGGAGAAAGATCGCATGTGTGCCATTATTGATGAGCTGGATCGGAACGCTGAAACAAGGTTGTTACTCATGCAAGAGATTGAACTGAAAAGTCAATACAATGCAAAGGTAGCACAAATGTTGCGGGAAGAGGAGCTCAAATAGTACAAACGATCTAAGGCTCAATTCATTCTCGAAGGAGACTCAAATACCCGATATTTCCACAATGTCGGCAATGGGAGACATAGAAAAAAATGGATTCATTCTCTTCACCAGGATGAAGGTCTCATTGAGGGGCAGGCTTAGCTAATGGCTGATATTACAAAGTTTTATAAAGATCTGTTTGGGACTCCTGGAGTAAGTAATATTACTATGGAGGAGTCCCGTACGGATGATATTTCCCAAGTATCCCATGAGAAAAACGCTTTTCTGAATGCTCCCTTCACTGAAGAGGAGATAAGGAAGGAAGTATTTCAAATGGAACATAACTGGGCGCCTGGTCCAGATGGTTGTCCAGCGGAGTTTAACAACATTTCTGGGAGGTCATTAAAGATGATCTCATAGAGATGTTTGGTTGCTTACATAACGGACACCTGGAGCTGTTTCGTATTAATTTTGGGGAAATCGTTTTGTTACCTAAGGTTTTGGAGGCAGAAAGGATACAACACTATAGACCAATATGCCTCATAAACGTTAGTTTCAAAATCTTTAATAAATTCGCTACCATCTGATTTAATTCGGTGGCAGATCATGTGATAAAACCTACACATACAGCTTTCATGCAAGGTAGGAATATCCCTGACAGAGTCGTGATTTTACACGAAACCATAAATGAGATGCACACGAAGAAACTTAATGGTGTGATTTTGAAAATTGACTTTGGAAAGGCCTATGGTAAAGTGAACTGGGAGTTTCTACAACAGACTCTCAGGATGAAAGGGCTCTCAGAAGAATGGTGTGTCCTGGTTCACAGTTACATGTCTGAAGGTAGTGTGGCCATTAAAGTCAATGACGAGGTTGGTCGTTACTTTTAGATAAAAAAAAGCTTACGACAAGGTCATCCTCTTTAGCCCATATTATTTAATATTGTGGCTGATATGTTAGCGATCATGATCGAAAGAGCTAAAGAAAATGGCCAAATTGAAGGGGTAATTCCACACCTTGTTGATTGGGGACAATCCATTATTCAATACGAGGATGATACGATTCTCTTCATGGAGCATGATCTGGATAAAGCCGATAATTTGAAACTAATACTTTCAGTATCCGAGCAGTTATCTGCATTAAAAATCAACTTCCATAAAAGCAAATGGTTCTGCTTTGGCGAGGCCCGGGATGCTATCACTTGGTATACTGAGTTATTCGGATGCTATCAAGGAAAATTTCCTATTATGTACTTGGGTATACCAATACATTATAGGAGACTGACTAATGCAGAATGGAACCATGTCGAAGAGCACCTGCAGAAAAGGCTAGCTAGTTGGAAAGGTAAATTGTTGTCCCTTGATGGAAGGTTGGTACTAATTTATTCAGTACTATCTAATATGATACTGTATATGATAACTTTCTTCCAGTTACCTAAAGGAGTCTTCAAAAAGTTGGATTATATCCGATCAAGATTCTTTTGACAAGGGGACAGTGAGAAAAAGAAATTTCGGCTGACCAGATGGGACGTAGTTTTTAGTCCAAAAGATCATGCGGGCTGGGTATTCATGACTTACAAGTAAAAAATTCAGCTCTGCTTGGTAAATGGCTTTTCAAACTACGTACCTAAGATGGTGTCTGGCAATCACTCCTTAAAAGACATACAGTGGTTTGAAAACAGTCTCACGGGTTATGTGGAAACCAGGTGATTCACACTTTTGGGTTGGCTTAATGGCGACTAAAAAACACATTTTCGCTATGGGGTATTTAATATAAAGGACGGGTCACAGATAAGGTTCTGGGAGGACAAATTGTTGAGTAATACCGCACTCCGAGAAAAATATCCGACACTATATAACATTGCACGTCACAAGGATGATACGCTGACTACTGTTATGTAGACATCACCTCCTAATGTGACGTTCAGGCGAAATCTCATCGGTTCAAGGCTTTTGTCATGGAATACGTTGGTTCAAAGGTTGACTACGATCAATTTAACACTAGGAAACGATGAGTTTTGGTGGAATCTTATGAAGAATGGAACGTTCTCCGTAGATTCCATGTATAAATCTATGATCCAATCAGATTTGCAAGTCGGTATTTGTATAAACATATGGCTCATGAAGGTACCATTGAAAATTAAAGTTTTCGGATGGCATCTTCGTAAAATAGTCATTCTTACAAAAGATAATCTTGTCAAACGTAATTGGCATGGAAGTTTAAATTATGTTTCTTGTTCCAATGAGGAGACGATTAAGCACTTATTCTTTGATTGCATATTTGCGCGTTCTATATGGCCCGCTATCCAAATGGCTTAGAATCTTTATCAGCCCACATCCGTTGCGAATATTTTCGCCGATAGGTTACATGAGGTAGACAAAAGAGTTAAAACTATTATTAGGGTAGTGGCGCTTGCCGTTATTTGGTCGCTCTGGCTATATAGGAATGACAAGATTTTCAATGATATTTTTTTTTTCTTGTATGCAGGTTCTATTCCGATGCACAGGTATAATCCGTTTGTGGTCCATATTACAACGGGGAAGTTTAGAGATTTTTTACGAAGGCACGTGCACGTCTAAATCAGGTGGATTTTTATCCCACACATGGATGGTCGCCTTATCTACGGATAGCAGCTCTATTGGGTTGACAGTCTACGTCTTTACGATTTGTTTGGGCTTGTCGACCATTTATTTTCTCTTTGTTGGATTTCGGCTATGTACACATTACGATGGAAAGGCCGGATGTAATTCTTATATCTTTTAAGTAATAAAAGTCCTTAATAAAAAAAATGCGTCCGTCAGATGCGGTTCCATCCAGCGATCGTGGCTCTTCCTGGGCCCACCAGCCCACCGCGTATGGAGAAATAACTGCATCTTATCCTCTCCTTCCTCCACACATTCTTCTCCATCACGTTTCCTCGCTCCCGCATCTGAGCGCTGCCTCCTGCACACGCCTCCTCTGACTCTCTCGTCACGCGTCCGCGTGCGTGACGCCGCCCCAATCACTCCTTGTTCCTCATCTGTCGAGCTCTTCGCCACCTGCTCCGGCTTTGTGATGTCTCCCCCCATTCTGCTTCGGCGACTACTCGCCACCAACGAGGCTCCTCAACCCGGCCGCCGAGCTCCGGCCGGGCAGGCTCCGTATCGACGACGGTAAGCGCGCCCTCGTGTCTACGAGTGCGTCCCACCGTCGACCTGCCAACATCCCTGACCACACTGTGTGGCTTTGTTCTCGCCGGCGTGCGGCCTGGCCCGACCTTCCTGTGATGCCTAATAATGCGACGCCTTTGATCTCTCCCACACACTTGGGCTCCTCCAGTGGTGTGAATCGATGTCGCGATACGGCGAGCGCCGGTGCAGGAGTTGTGGTGCGGGCAACGCAAGACGGAGAGCGTCGGCGTTGGAGTTGCAGGCCTGGGCGCTGATTCCATGAGCTGTGCACGGTGGAGCTGCGAGGCCGGTGCGAGCAATGTGCGGCGGAGCTGCAAGGAGCAAGTCGAGGTGTCATGCTACCTCAGGCCGACGAGGCCTATGCTACCAATTGCTAGCGGCAATGCTACACTCGACTCTGTGAGGTAATCCAAACGTGTCCTAGTTATTAGTTAAAATAGGAAGGTTTGGAGTCGGTTCATGCTTTCCTAGTTTAGCTAAGTAGTACTAGTACGTACTAGTATTTCCTTGTCTTAGCTAAGTTCAAGTCAGAGTTAAGGTAGGAGTCGAGCAGGTCTTGAGGTCCGGCTGTACTATATAAACAGGGGTATCGAGCCTGTTGTAAACCACCGGAAAACGAAAAGCAATACAAAATATTACGAGGCGCGATACGTGCCTCTGGCAATCTTTGTGTTCCCGTGTTCGTGTGAGTATTCTGGTCCTGGCGTTTGCGTTAGCGTCGGCACGACGGATAAAGGAAACTCGCGTCCTTGCGTTTCCGTCGTGATCAGTTGAGTTGCTACGAGATCGTGCGTTCGATCCTTGGGAAAGCTAACAATTGGTATCAGAGCCAAGGTGTGAGGCTTCGCCGTCAAGTTGCGTCACGGTGGAGTTGGAGGATTCTTCGTCGCCGTCAAGTTGCGTCACGGACGAACGGAAAATCGAAGAGGAGGATCATGTCGATTTCAAGGGCTAGGGATGCTAGTGTGACCATCCGGTACCCCATGCTTGAAGGTGACAATTACGGGGTGTGGGCCACAAAGATGAGGGTTTTCATGCGTGCACAGGGAGTCTGGACAGCAATAGAAGGCAACCCCAAGATCGATGAGACGAAGGACGAAGAGGCTTTCGCTGTGATAGCCCAAGCTGTGCCCCATGCTGTTTTCATGACCATATCGCAGAAAGATACGGCAAAGGAAGCTTGGGAGACTGTCAAGGAGATGCATGCGGGTGATGACCGTGTTAAGAAGGCTCGTGTTCAAGCTCTCAGGAGGGAGTTCGATTGGTTGAACATGAAAGAATCTGAAGGGATTGGTGAGTTCGCGTTGAAGCTAACCTCCATGGTTGATGAGATGAGAGCTCTCGGATCAAAGATAGAGGACATCACTGTTGTGGAGAAATTACTACGGGCTGTCCCCGACAAGTTTCTACCGATCGTTGGCACTATTGAGCAGTGGGGCGATGTGGCGACTATGTCGGTGATGGAGGTGATCGGGCGACTAAAAACTTATGAGCTGACATTAAAGGGATGTGAACGCGACAAGGAAGAAGAGCAACTAATGTTTTCACGGACCAAAGGAAAAGATAAGAAAAAGGATTGGAAATTTGACATATCAAAAGTTCGTTGCTATAATTGTCAGGAGATGGGGCACTTCTCCAGGGAGTGTCCTAACCCACGGAAGGAACGGAAGGAGATCGAGGAGAGCGGGATTCTTCACCTGACTTACGAGGGTGACGATAGCCCGGTGCTGCTGTGATGAAGAAGTGGTGATAAAATAAAAATAGTTAAGAGTCGTGTCTTTATATTTTTCGATAGTCGGAGTCGTTTGTGGGTCTCGACGAGAACATGAAGGCCAGCGTGAAGATGGATGCGGACCGGTCAAGATGAGTTACCTGCATGAGGCTATACGTTTAGTTTTCATGTGGCACGCTAAGATGCGACAGCGTGGGCTGGTAATCCAGAAGTATGTTGGTTATAGTTTTTGAGTCGAAAGTTTGGATTAGGGGGTGATTGTTAGGTAATCCAAACGTGTCCTAGTTAAAATAGGAAGGTTTGGAGTCGGTTCATGCTAACCTAGTTTAGCTAAGTAGTAGTAGTAGTACGTACTAGTATTTCCTTGTCCTAGCTAAGTTCGAGTCAGAGTTGATGTAGGAGTCGAGCAGGTCTTGAGGTCCGGCTGTACTATATAAACAGGGGCATCGAGCCTGTTGTAAACCATCAGAAAACGAAAAGCAATACAAAATATTACGAGGCGCGATACGTGCCTCTGGCAATCTTTGTGTTCCCGTGTTCGTGTGAGTATTCTGGTCCCGGCGTTTGCGTTAGCGTCGGCACGACGGATAAAGGAAACTCGCGTCCTTGCGTTTCCGTCGTGATCAGTTGAGTTGCTACGAGATCGTGCGTTCGATCCTTGGGAAAGCTAACAGACTCGCGAGCGACGGTGCTGCCATAGGTGCGCGCCGATGCTATGAGCGGCAAGCCGCGGTGCTACAATATCATAAATTGTTTGCTATAATATTTTTGTTATTTTGTTAAATTTATAAAAGATATGTCTATGGGGTCTTCAACGAATTTGTTATTTCTACGATAGCACACTTTCTTTTGCTACAATCGAATAAATTTTTTGCTATCACGTCTCTGGTAAGATCTCTGACGAAGTCGTTTTTGCTACGATATCACAATTTATTTTGCTACAATTTTGAATAAAAGTTTTGCTACCACGTGTCCGGCGATTCCAGCCCTTTTCTATTTTATGTTTTCCGGCCAAACCATTTATTGCTACACTAAAGCAAAGCTGAAATGTTTTGTAGCAAAATCGGAAGACTTGAAGCAAAAGCGAGATTTGTTGCTTCTTCTAGGGCACGTGGCATGGTGGGACCCGGAGGATGGGAAGAAGCCATACTCCGGAGGACGCTCAGTATCCACCTTTTTTTTTCTCGTGGACAGACGGATTCAAGGGCCAGTACAATCAGCAGTATGTAAGGGTATATTGAGCAGAGGATCCATCATGCTGCTCAGTCAAAGAAAGATATGAGGTAGCGTAGGTCAAGTCCAATCGGCAACAAGAGGGACACGATCAACATAGGAATACACCCGTGTGGACGGACCAAAGCATAAACCGATGGAAGAAGAAATAAATGCTTTGCTTTTGTTATTATAAATATAGGTATAGATATATAAATAAATATGAGGATACTAAGATACTTGATTGTAATGTTATGCATTATGATTTTAGTATCATGAACTAGTGTCATATAAATTACACGACTGTATGATTGGTTATGGTATGACGCCTTATCAAGTACCAAACATATATGGTGCCAAAAAATGAGTTGCAACTTGACATATTTACTTGATGACATCTAATAATAATGAGAAATTGTTTTAATTAAGTTCTAACGTAGGGTTATAAAAATGCGTAAACAACACTTAGAATGACCTTATTTATTCCATTCGCGTTCTGTACGGAAGAGTTAGAAAAGAGACCACTCGCCAATTTTTTGCTGGCTTAAGAGATAGTAGCTTTAAATTATAGTCATGCATTGAGAATATGGTTTATTTACTACCGTCTAGAGCATAACTAAGTTGAACGATAATTTTAGTAAAATTAGATAGTTCTTCTTCCTTGATTCTACCATGCACGTGTGTTTAGCTTATCGAGAATGTATCCAGAATTATAGAATTACCAAAAACTACTTTAACACATGTACGTAAGAACTATAGATGGATAAAGAAGTATTAGGTAGTTCAATGGCCGCAAGTATTCTTCTAATATAAAGGGAGCAATATATCTTCAATTTGTTCTAAGGATTATTGAAAAATGCTAAATTTATCGATAAGTTAGTTGTTCAAAATCACCAGCATTGGACATTTACCGTTATGGGAAATGGAGAACACACTCATTGTTACTTTAGGGCATGGAAAAGAACAGTCTTAGATCTTAGCAGACCAACCTAAAGATATCCGCACAGAGTCCACATGTATAGCTTGATAACATCCTTGTTGATTCTATACAATCTACTGCATACGTTTTTTTTAACCTTCTTCGTGGGGCCTCTTATGTTTTATTTATGTACAAACTTGATTGAGTTGTGTCGGCACACCCACGAAGAGTAATCTAGATCCAACTACCAGCCGGTCCGCTTGATCACCGAGCCTAGGAAGCAAGCAGCAAGCGTCATATAATTGAAGATTTATTGATGTATATTGCAGTACAATAGATAGTAACCCCATGTTACCCAACAAATTGGTATCATGATATATTATAGTATCATGGGGAATAGAATATGAAAAAACTAATAAAAATATACCTCATACATAGATTTGTATTAAGATTTTGTAAATAAATAAATATGATGATACTAGGATACTTGTTTTTAATGTTATGAATTAAGATGATACTAGAACAACCGCTAGATATGCCCATTGGAGTGCACATTTATGAGCTTGATAGCAACCTGATGATTGGTACAATGTATTATCTACATTTTTTTTTTACCTCCTTTGTGTGCTATTATGTTTGATGTATTCACATACCTAATTGAGTTGTGTCGGCACACCTGTGAAGATAATGCTAGATCCAACTACCAGCCGATTCACGTTACCACCGAGCCTAGGAAGCAAGTTACAAGGTGCTTATTGTATAAATCTAGTAATGGGACCTTTGTGATTTCACGTTATTATGCCCGCCCAATGAGAAATTCGTTTATGTATATTCCAGTAGAGTCAATAATATGCCGATGTGGCACAAGAATTAATAACGAGATGTCATATAATTATCATTATCTATTAGAGTATCATGACACATAGACCTAGAAATACTAATAAAAATATACCATGTAAATAGCTTTGCATTGAGATTTTATGAATAGATAAATAAAAAGGATGATACTAGGATACTAGGTTTGTGATGTTATGTAAAGAGATATCATGAGTATAATGATCTATTATAGTATCAGGACACATAGGTACAAAAAAAATGCCCCTGTAAAGAGCTTCGCAATGAGATTTTTTAAATAAATAAATATGAACCAATTAGGAAACTAATTTTTATGTTATACATTATGGTGAGTATTGTTAATAGTATCCTATAAAATAAACTACCTTATGATTTTTTTGATGCCATTACCTCTTTTCAAGTACAATACTATATGGTGCCAAAACATGAGTTGCAACTATACATATTGATCGGATAATATATTATTAATAATGCACCAACATTTTGTAATCATGTTTCAACTTAATATTATAAAAAATATGTAAACAACAATAAGAATTTAGATTCCATTGGAATTTGTTTTAGAAAAGTCATATGAGAGAACACTGACCACTTTTAAACGGTTTAACAGATGGTTGGGAGAAATTTTAGTCACACACTAAGAACACAATACATTTTCTTTTTATAAATTAAGTAATTCTCCGTTCTTAGTGGCTAGGATGACGTATATTTAGCTTGTTAAGATTAGTAGTTAAAATTATCGATTTACCAACAATCACTTCAACACATATAAGAATTGTATATGGAGAAAGAGTTATTTGGTATTTCAATTTTACCTGAATATTCTTCTAATGTAAAGGTAACAATATAGCCTCAATTTCATTTTCAATATTATAATAAACTTTCCAAATTTATTTCTAAGTTAGTTGTTCAAAACCACCTGCTTTGGACATTGACTGTTATGGAAAATATACAACATACCGATTTATCCATTAGGCCAGGGGAAAGACTAGACTTAGGTCCTATCAGATAAGATATCCCATTAGAACCCACATGCACAGCTTGATGGCAGCCTTGATGATTCATCAAATGTATTATATCCATGTGTGTGGACCTACTTCATGGGGCCTCATATATATGTATGATTTCTGGACAGACTTAACTGAGTTGTGTCGACACATCCATCAATAGGATGCTAGATCCAACTACTTGATAGTCTGCTCGACCACTGAGCGTAGGATGCAAGTAGCAAGCGTGATATCATTGTGTAAATCTAATACCGTCCTATTTAAGAATTGAGGTAAAAACAACTGTTTGCAATCGATGAATTTGCTATTGAAGAATTCCTGATATGAATTAAGCCTCTTTGAAGAATTACTGTTGGGTACCGTAGAAGAAATAAGTTACCGCCGAGAGTTGCGGGCGAAGAATTACCCGTGGAATGCTACTGTGCTTGCACCGTCAAAGATTTTCTGTCCAAGAGTAACGTATCGTCAGAAGATCATCACACGATAATTATTATAATAGAGAATTACTGCCAAAGAATAGTTCTGAAGTTATAGTGTTGGAAAATTACAACTAAAAGTTACTGCCTCATAATCATCGTATGTAAATTACTACAGATTTGGTACTGCTCGTGAGTGACGAGTGTGTATAGATTGCATGAAAGGTGCCTTGGGTCATGCGAAAATGTTCCTCTTTAACTATTTTACAATTGAAAGAAAAATGGTCATCATCTGTCCATGGAGGGTCTTTATCATCATCATCACCATCATCATCTACTTTTAGACACATAACAGCCAGGTTCGTTGCCTTTCTTGGTTAAGGTATCAGGTAACAGGCTACCAGGCAGGTTCATTACCATATATATGTGCAGGTTCCTTGGGCCAGTGGAGCTTGCAGTGCCTCAAAACGTTCCATTTCCTGAGACGTAGTGGCTAGTGAGCAGCCGCGGGCGATCGATTAATGACATCTCTAGACAATGGGCGGAGGAAGACGGCGTGCGTCACCGGAGGGAGCGGCTACATCGCTTCAGCGCTCATCAAGATGCTGCTCGAGAAGGGCTACGTTGTCAAGACTACCGTCAGAGATCCCGGTCCGGTTCTTGTATTCCTCGTTTCTGCTCATATTCCACTAGATGATGCATTTTTTTTTCTGGTATATTCAATCAGCGAAACATAGTTACCTTAATAACAAAGCTCCCGTGTGAAAGTTTGTTAGTCTAGATGACCAATAATCGTCTGTAGAGATTCACTAGTTTTTGTTACTGGTCTAGATGACATAGAGAAGAACTCTCACCTCAAAGACTTGCAAGCGCTTGGTCCCCTGGAGATCATCCGTGCGGAGCTGAAACTCGAAGGGAGCTTCGACGATGCGGTTTCTGGCTGTGACTACGCCTTCCTCGTTGCCGCCCCGATGGACATCGGGTCGCCAGATCCTGAGGTAACCAATAACCTCAACCAACCAGTTTGTTTCGTCTTTTGGGTTTTTTTTTTATGTGAAGCCAAAATGGCTCCGGGTTCCACTGTCTTCAAGATAACGGAACACAAGTCTCAGAAACTCCAAAGAAAATACAAATTAAGTTTTTCGCACAAGGGTTTTACACACACATAGCCTTTGGGGAGTTTTTCGAAATACTGGATGGCGACGAGAATCTCTTTTATCCCTTTCAATTAATTATCTTTTAGGCGAGATTTTTTACATTGTTTAGCTTCACCAAGAGGCATCTTAAATTGTCATTTGGGGATGCTGAATCTAATAATCTTACTGTATGTTGTGGGACGCAACGTTGATGGACGGCGGCAGAGAGACCTGATCGAGGCCGGCGTCCAAGCGACCCTGAACGTGATGAGGTCATGTGCGAAATCAGGTACGGTGAAGCGCGTGATCCTAACGTCCTCGGACGCTGCCGCCGTGTTCCGAAAGCCACTACTAGACGAGGGACACCACGTGGTGGACGAGAGCTCCTGGTCCGACGTGACGTACCTGCGAGCCGAGAAGCCGGCGGCATGGGTACACACATACAGACATGTTCTGATCCTGACGTGGTAGACCACCACACCATATCCTGATCCTGACGGTGGCCGCGCTGCTGCAGGACTACGCGGTGTCGAAAGTGCTTCTGGAAGAGGCGGCGGGCAAGTTCGCGGAGGAGAACGGCATCAGCCTAGTGACCCTTCTTCCCGCGTTTACCCTGGGCGCAGCGCCGGTCTCCCAGGCCAAAACAAGCGTCCCCGCTATCCTCTCCTTGTTGTCTGGTGAGAATTTCTCTTCTATCATTTCTATTATTCCGTATAGCTCTGTTAACGACCAACTAAAAACCTGTCTGGTGTCTGTATATATTTTTGCAGGCGACGAGGTGCAGCTGGACATCCTGAAAGCCCTGCAGTCGATCACGGACTCTGTGGCGATAATCCACGTCGACGACCTCTGCCGCGCCGAGGTGTTCCTCGCCGAGAACGAGCCATCGTCGGGGAGGTACATCTGCTGCAGCCACAACACCACCGTCCCCCAGCTCGCCCGTCTCCTGGCGGAGAAGTACCCACAATACAATGTGAAACCCGAACGGTATATCAGACTATGATGAGTTGCCTTCCTCAAGACATACACATGGATATATTGTTTATTATCGCAGGCCTTAACGAGGATATCCATGTGTTCTTTTTTTCAGTTTTGATGGGTACCTCGAGAAGCCAAGAGTGTGTGTTTCTTCCGAGAAGCTCATCGGGGAAGGGTTCAAGTACAAGTACAATGACCTGGGTGAGATCTTTGACGATGTCGTCGAGTACGGCAGGGCCATGGGGATTCTTCCTTACTGACATGTATGCTCATGTGCTGCCGATCGTATGTGCTTTCTACTAATAAGCAAGAAAACCCCAGGCTTGTACGTGTCCCATTATGGTGATGTAGTTTCCGTGTACGGATGTGCATCTTTTTTGATTTCCTTGTCATGCAATCTATGGTTTTTGGTTGCAAGTCATTTTAGAGTACTTCGTCGCAGATGATTTTCACAATAATAGCACATTTCTGAAAGTTTGGCACCGAATGTACAACTTATCTAGAAAACAACATATTTCATACCAACAAATATTTTCATATATAATAACGTCTCTCGAGGCATCATGTCACTAATAGAGAACACACCTTTCGTTCAGGCCAAAAAAAACACCTGTAGCCCCGGAACTGGGGCTAAAGTCCGTGTTCCAGCGGGGTTCGTGTACAGAAACCAAGTGGGGGCCTTTAGAAACCGGTTTGTGTCTGAAACCGGAACTAGAGGTGCCTTCAGACCCGGTTTGTGTCTGGAATCGGGACTAGAGTTTTCGTGGGCAAAGGCAGCAACTTTTAGCCCCGGTTCCTGTCTGGAACCGGCCTAAAGGTCCTTGTGTGTATATAAAATAACCAGCCACACTCTCCTCATTGGTCACTAACTCATTTTGGAGGAAGAAAGGTGTGAGAGGGTGTGTGATAATTTTTTTCCCTCCTATGCATACAAGGTGTTCGATGAAATGCTCGGGAGCACGATGTCACTTCAACGCACACAAAACAAACATGGTTGTCGCACCCGGACTTCTAGGGGATACTCACAGTCCGTCAAACAGTAGATAAATGGCTTACGGGGCATACCGGCACCCGCATCTCAATATGAGCAGGCCAACACGTAAACGTGTGACAACCATTCTCTTACTATTCATCGTCTGCGCAAACCATCCCGTAGAAATCCAGATACTTCCGTTGACGTACTTCAAAACATACACACATGGTACGTCAACGGCATTGGAACAAGTGATATCACAACAGATCTCTTCGACACAAAAGATGGAAATAAGTTGCAAATAGCTCTCATTAGAGCAGAGATAGCAAATACAATCATCCAGAGGACACATGTCCCAACATATCATCATTACATCACAGCGGAAACATTCAACATGTCTGGGTACAGACAAGAACCAAATAGGCCTAAGAGGCCGGAAACGAAAAGACGGAGCCCATCCACGAAGTCTCGGATCCTGCCCGGGTCCGCTATCTACTCGTCAGCAGTCTCGTCATACTCCACGTAGTAGCCACCATGGGGATCCTCGGAAACGTAGTCTGCGGAAACCACAGCCCCAAAGGGGTCAGTACATAAACGTACTGGCAAGCAAGACTCACAGTTCACCAAAGTGTTGCCCGTCAACACCAAGCACAGATGCTTTGGGTTCAACGGAAGAAAGGGGGATACAAAAGATACTGCAACTGGCTGCTCTAACGAACTACAGAGTTGCTATATCTTCCGGCTATCAGAAAGGGGATAAGATATCGTATCGTAACCAACTATAACTAACCACCAAACAAACCCATCCTGGATCTCGCCCCTTATCCAAAGAAGCAATCCGAGGTTAAACTCACACAGTTGGATTAATGATGGTTGAGATTGTTGTGTCAATAAGCCTATTACTAGTCAGATTGTTAATCATTAGGTGTAAGTTGTTCTGAGTACTTGTTAGCCAGTACTTTCACCAAGTAATCCATAACCGCGGAAAACACGGCTTCTCGAGAAGATTTAACCCTGCAGGGATGCACCAATTTGGCCGTACACGTAAGAATGACCCGCCAGGCGGGGAGCTAACCCACCAAGCGAGGCACTCAACACAACTCAACTCTTCTTCGCATCAAGCCCAAAGAACCCCGTGCAGTGAGCGCACGGCTAATCAAGCCCCACGAAGAAAAGGGGACCCTCATAGCACTCTAAGAACGTGTCTCCCTAAATGCCGACTACAAAAGTTCCACCCTGGCGCCAAGGGTTCGCACCTGCAATATGCATGCGGCAAATGGAAAACCCGAACTAAATGAGGCGATTTGGACGAGATGCGAATCGAATCAAATTGAGGGGGGCGCCCATACTCGCTTCCCACATGCGGTTAGTGCCCTCATCATGGATCAGTAGACAAGACCCTTTTCCTAATTAGGGTCGACACTAGTAGGCTTCAAAACCACGCCGGGCCTCCTGCCGGTGCCTTATCAACAAATTATTATTACCTCAAAATTAACAGGTTGTTGTTTAACATCGAGCCCCAGAACATAATGACATAGTAACAGAAAGTAACGGGTAACAGACTCGAGCAAAACAACCCTAAGCATGCTAGTAAGACACGGGCTCAAACAACGGGGTTATGGGAGTGGAGGTGAGGCAATATCAGGGTTAAAGGATACATGTGATAGGTTCGTAACAGAAGCAACGATTCATAGGGCTAGCAGAATAGACAACGGAAAGTGTGGGTATCGAATGTTGAAAGGAACACAATGGTTCATGTGAGTGAATACTTGCTTGCAAACTCAGCAGCCTGGTACTGAGCTAAATCCTCGGAAGGGGTGTCGTAAGTATCGTCGGTCTCAACGTCGTCGTGTATCCGAGAAGAAGCAAACACACAACGCAGAGAACAAACAATCAATAACATGGCATAGTGCACAAACATGGGATGATGCATGACCATTTAATTGATGCAACAAAATAAACTAGTTGACAAGATAACATAACATGATTAAATGGACCCACATGCAATTGGGATTGCATATGGGAAGCCCATGAATTATGGTTGAATTAATTGTTCTACAACTAATCATCATTTGTAAGTGAGTTAGCATGATGCATTGATGAAAAAAACAACAAAATAACAACAATAGAATCAATTGGAAATAAGGTTTACCAATTTTGGAATTTTAGTTATTAAGTTAAGGAATTTTGGTTCCTTAAAGGTGTCACACAAGCATTTGTTGTTTTCACCAAGTTAAATTGTTCAAAACAGATAACAAAGTTCATATTTGATAAGAACACACAATTTTAGGTGGAATACATGTTTCACTTGTTGAAAAAGGATTTCAAATAAATTATTTATGAATTAAACAAGTTTAAGCAAGAATTAAATGAATTTAATTCAAACATGAACTTATTTGAATTTTTATTTGTTCAAAACATTAAACCAAATTCATATTTCGAAATTTTATACTTTTATGGTTGTAAAACATATTTTATATGTCCCAAAAGAACTTAATTTGATCAAGTTATGAATTTAGCAATATTAAATGAATTAAACAAGGTTTAAATTATTTAACCAATTTTAATTATTCAAAACATGAAACAAATTTTATATTTGGAAAGGTGGTTTAATTTTGCATGGAAAACATATTTCATTTGTTGAAATTGGATTTAAAATGAGCAAGTTATTATTTTGGCAATTTTAAATGCATTAATTAAGAAACAGGTGTTTTCAGCAATTTAAATTATTCAAAACAGAAAACAAAATTGATATTTGTAAAGTACATGAAAAGTTGATTGGAAAACATATTTAGTTTGTTGAAATTGGAATTTTTATGCCCAAGTTATGATTTTTGCAAAATTAAGTGAATTAAACAAGAATTCAAATATTGCACCAATTTAAAATATTCAAAACAGTAAACAAATTGCATTGAAAAGGTTGAAAACATGTAGCAAATGTTTCACTGAACATTTTGAGATATTAAACATAATTTTAGGGTGATTATTGAATTTATTATGCAATTTTCCATAAATAGTCTTATTCTGCCATTTTTAGTAAACAGAGGGAAACATGCTCAAAATTAATTCAATTGTGACCAAATAAAATACCAATGTGTAGAGTTTGTTAAGACAAATTTTTAGAGCACAAGTTTGCTTAAATTGGATGAACCAAACTCAAGTTATGAAATTCCAAACTTTCCAATTTTTATTGCATTTTCAGTAATTAATTATTGAGTGCAAAAATTGTTACAGAAACATGTTGCAAACTTGACATTAATAGAATGAGCACAAAATTATGAATCCACAGGATTTTGAATCATCCAATTTGGAGCAAAAATGGATTTGTTATGGATTTTAGAATTAATGGGTTAGATCTCGGTTTCTGAATTTCGGGCAGAAAAAGAAAAACAGAAATAAAAAGGTGGGGTTTAGGGGGATCGAACCCAGCACCTCCCGTGCACGCGCTAGGGACAGTGACCAGTTGGGATGTGATTTGTTTGGTGACAGAAAGGGTGGTGGGGGGTGGATATGCTTCTGCTGCGAGTTAACTGAATGTTCAGTTCAGAGAACTGCACGCACGGGCAGTTGGCTCGATCGAGAGGATCGACGACGGCGGCCGCAGTTGGCGTGCGGTGGAGCGGGCGGCGAGTGGTGGCCGTGGGTGCGGGTGGCGTGTGCTTCCAAGGGAGAGGGGAGAAGGCGATAGGAGGGAGGAGAGGGAGGTCACCTCGAGCGGGAGCAGGAGGAGGCGGTCGGGCGGAGCAGGGGTGGCGATCGGCGGCGATCCTTGGACGGCGGCGGCGGCTCGGCCGCTCCCGGCCCTCGCCGAGTGGCCGAGAAGGAAGCTGGTGGGGAGGCGAACCCATTCCCGCCGTCAGGGAGCGAGGAGGAGGCCTCCCTCGGCGGCGATCGTCGGAGAGAAGGAGCTGTTTTTTTTTCGGGTGGAGGTGTTGGGTTCAGAGAATACAGGGACAGAGAGAGGTGGAAGAAGGAGGAGAAGGAAATGGAGGCGGGGAGAGGAAGAGAGGGGAAGGAGAAGGGTAGGGTTAGGGAAGGGGGTCGATGCTAGGGTTTATAGGGGGAATGGAGAGCTCGGGACCGTTGTTTCTCCTCTGATGCAACGTGGCTGCGTGGATGATCGGCCGTACAGAGGTTGAAGACAACCTCGAAGGGGTATTGGGCTGGGGAAAAAAGGTGGTGGGCTGGGCTTCCCCTCTGCTCTCTTTGCTTCCTTTTTATTCTTTTTTCTTTCTTTATTTTTTTTGCAGATTTGTAATAGGAAGAAAAAGGAGATAGTTTTGGGGTAGAATATTTTAGGGAAAATTTTTGTTATAGCTATTTAGGATAACATCAACCACTTGCCAAGTTTTGTTTTACAAAAAGTTCAAATATAAATAATATTTGTAATTTGATTGAGATTTGAATTAATTTGAGATTAAGTGAGTTATTATTAAAAAGAAACATATAATTAGTTTTTGGGCCCTCAAGTTATTTTGAAGCAAATTGATTGGAGTGTTTTGTTTCATTGATTCAAATGGTTGTTGTTTGGAAAATTAAATGAATTGGAATGCAATTTAAATGAATTTTGGCTATTAAGTGAAATATTCAAAGCAACAATTTAATTAGTTTGAACCTTAGTTTAATGGAAACAAATGATGAAAGGGTTTTGTCATTTTCATAATTTTCAAAGGGGTTGCTGTTTTGGAAATTAATTGAATTTGAAAAGGGTTTGGTATTAAATGAATTTTTGATAGAAACAAATCAACAGTTTTGGAATCACAACTTTAATGGAAACAACTGATTGTTTTAATTTGAAATATCATTTTGGAAATTGTAACATCACAAGTATGAAACAAAAGGTTTGAAATTTGGTTTGAAATTCAAATAGAAAACAAAGGAAAACAAATGAAAACAGTTGGAAAACAAAGAAAAACACAGGAAAACAAATGGAAAACAAGCAAAACAAATGCAATGGACATGATGTCATGATGCAAAACATAAAATAACAGAGAGCAAACATTCTAATGGCTATTTTTCATACTTGGGATGTTACAATGGTTTAAGTTGTCCGATCCACACTTAATTAAGATTTCTCCACATTATTTCCTCCTCCGTTGAGGTACCAACTTTATACTTTCATGTGTCGATGTGCAGTGGTCATTTCCGTAATCACGATGTTCCGTAATGTTTTTGGTAATAATTATATAATGTAGATGAACCGGCAATGGATGTACACTGACCGACGGTCTCCTGAGTTCATGAAAGGCGTGGGTTATTTTTTCGATGTGGCCCGAGCAAACAAGAGGAACAATTTTATGTGTTGTCCATGTGTTGTATGTCGGAATCAGAAGGAACACTCTTGCCACAGAGTTCTCCAAATCCACCAGTTTCAGTCCAGTTTCATTCCCGGCTATAATTGTTGGACCAGGCACAGAGAAAAAAAGGTTATGATGGAAGACAACGAAGAAGAAGATAATGATGAAAGCTATCATGATATGTTCCCTGAATATGGCACTGAAACTGGAATGGAAGAAAATGGTGAAGAAGAAGCAGAAGACCGGGGAACAAATGAGCCCATCGATGATCCTGGCCAGCCCATTACGGATGTGAAGGCAGAATGGGAAATTGAAAAG
Source organism: Alopecurus myosuroides (assembly GCA_028641055.1). Lineage (NCBI taxonomy): Eukaryota > Viridiplantae > Streptophyta > Magnoliopsida > Poales > Poaceae > Alopecurus > Alopecurus myosuroides. The sequence goes on from CM054063.1 coordinate 29,269,754, forward strand.
GTGAGTGATGCAGCACACCCCATTCCACCAAGCCCAACACCCAATGGACCCACGATAAGATCTCGAGCAAAGGCGATACATGATATGGTGAACTCACTCCTCTCCCGCTATATTTTCAATGACTTGGTTAATGGTGCGCTACCTCATGGAACCCTATGCGTGCTTAGGTTTGACCCCACAATGGATCCCCAAGACGATGGCTAAGAACCTCTATAACATGCCCAAGATGATGCCTAAGAAGATGGCAAGGGAGACCGAGAAGAAGTCACTGAGGAATAAGAACAAAAGAGGGAGGATGAGTTGTGCAGGAAAATCGGCCTGCACCCCGGCCAGGCCGGCACCCTAACAGAATCGGTCGTCTTTCCGCCCGGCCTACCTACGCACACCCAGGCTGGCTCCCTACCCGAGCACTCCGGCCTCCACCACGGCCTAGAGGCCGGACTTCCTGCGCCCCAGGCCGGCCCCTTGTCCGAGTCTCCCGGCCTCCGCCCCGGCCAAGCCGTCCTCCAGGTCGGCTTTCTTTCTAGCTCGCGAAAGGAGGGGAAAACCCCCTATTAACCCCCACCTACCCCCTAGGCTATAAAAGGGTACCCATTGGACCAAATCTAGATTAGAGATGAATTTAGACTTTTGAACTTTGCTCTTGTATCCCTCTGATGACGCTACTCCTATGGTATGTACCTAGGACCGTATCAAGGCTACTCCTATGATGTGTATGTAGGATCATATCAAGATTCATCGGGTTTCCTATCATTTTCCCTCGGGATTCAGCTAAAGACTTTCCAATCTTTCTCAACTAACCCTTGAGGTTCTATTGGCGTGGTGGACCGGCCACGGGTGTGAAGCGGTTTCCAAAAAGGTGAGTTCGGTTGGATCGAATGTTCCGACGGCCGTTGTGGCTTAGTTGATGGGATATCAGGTTTTTTAGTTCTTGCTAGTTATCTTCCATCCCCGATAATCCTCTTGTTCCGCTTGTGTTCTTCATTCTTTCTTCGTGTTCTTGTTCTATTCGTGAAGATCGGGCCAGCCAAGCGCTTAACCCCTCCATCATCTGGTATCAGCAGCTAGATTGACACGAATTCGACCCCCACTAACCCCCTTTCCACCAAAATTTTTCTTCCCCAAGCCTAAATTCGAAAATTTCGCCAAAAATACCCAAAAAGGGATTTCGACCGATCTGTTGAGCTGTTGAGGTTTTCGTGGATTTGATCTGTGGATTTGTTGGTTAATACCATTCCCTACCTTTCTATTCAGCCACTTTTCTCGAATTTTTTCAAAAAAAATCTTGGATTTGAAGAAATTTCAAAATTGGCAAAAATTCCAAAAAATTCCTACTCTTCGATTCCTGGAAAAATTTTCGAACGTGTTTTTCTTTGTCGTTGTTGGTCCAATTTGAGTGATTCAAGTCTCCACGCGAAGCCCACAACATCATCTACGCAACTACAGCAACAGATCGACATGACATCGACAAACCCCGGCCGCAAGTCCGTGATCATCCATCAAATTGGTACAACTTGCTTCCGCTTGAACTAACCCATTCTTCGTGTACCTTACCCATTCGGCCTAGTTCTTTTATATTGCTTGGAATTGCACTAGTGGCACCGAGAGTGTGTGATTTGCACTTGTGAGAGCGTAGTTCGATTAGGCTTGGCATTTGTATCCCCATATACCAAAAAGTGAAAAGGGAAAAAAGAGAAAAGAAGAAAAAGATCGATGCCAAGTGCTATCCCTTGTAGGAACGTGTAGCTCCGCGTCTCAAAAAAGAAGAGACTGACCAGTTGCCACGGTGTGAATCTTGTTTCCTCTTAAAGTTTGCCGTTTGAGCAAGAGTCCTCCTTCTGTTGGTGTGACATTGAGCTTAGTATTTGACAGGAACATTTCGTCTCTGCTCGTCCTTTGCCCGCACTAACCCCATTTATCACTTGTGTGTGTATGTGTTCCAGTTTTGTTTCCTCCACTAGATTTTGTTGTTTTGCTAACATTTATTTTCGGATCTTCTCTATGTTTTACAACGATCTTTTCTTCGGATTTGTTGATTTTATTTGCCACTTTCCTCACCCATTTTCCTTCTACATAAAGCGTGTGTGTTGTTGTTTGAGGTTTTCTTTCAATCTTTTTGGACTCACTTTGGACATACTGCCCTACACCTAGGCTCGTCCACTAGCCTTAATACGACAAAAAAAGGTAACGTTAGGTAAGTGAGGCATCTATTCTTCATAGCACACTTGCGTGCTTTTCAGATGGCTAGGGAAGGAGTGTTCACAAGTCCGAGCTTGGAAGATGAAGTAAACCCTTTATTCAACGACAACTACGGAAACTTCGTCACCCTCAACGGCCATTCCCAAATCTGCCAATTTGTGAATGCCGGATTGGAGCGTTATGAACATCGAATCCAATCCCAATAGGCTCGTTTGAATGATCAAATGGTGTGCATCAACACTAACTTGGCCAACATTGCCAACCTCCATCGGTCATCATTGTCATCAAGGTCTCGGCATTCAAGCCAACAACCTCGATCTCATCACCAAGCTCGCCGACATGATCGTCATCACCACATGGAAGATTGTAGCTTTTCAAACCAAGCACCACCACCTCCTCCACCACAAGATCCTCCAAAAAATTAGTATGATCATAGTTCGCCATCACCACCTCCTGGTCAACGAAAAGGTCGTGGTGACCCTCTCCAACATCACCCTCTATGACTGGATCTCCACCAACATCGTCACCCACCTCTGCCAAGCTACGCTGACGACTATGGCCTACATGACTTCGTGGATGGTACTCGACCGCATCAAAGGCATACAAGGAACAACGTGTGTCACCACCACAATGACTTCAAAGAGCTCGACATTCCCCAGCAACGCAATCGTGACAATGATGCTCGTGCTTGCCGCGATTCATGCCTTCACCAACATTACAACAATGACCATCGACACCATCCTCCCCATCACAATCCCCAACGCCAAGCCAATGAGGATGACCCACATGATCTTTCACCACCTCTATTTGATGAAGAACAACATGTCGACTTCGATTTGCGTACCCTTTGACTCAACGTCCCTACGTTCAATGGCAAGGATCTTCATCATTCATATGGAGGGTGGGAGACCCCTCCTCATCACCTCCTAGCATGGGCTACCTCGTCGAGCCCCACCATCGACAATGATCAAGGACAACCTTGCCATCGATATCATGATCCTAATCTTTCATCAAGAAAAGAGGCGAGAGGCACTTCACCACCAACAACTATTAGCAACCTCCATGTGCAACATCCTATGAGGACGTACTATGTACTTAGTGATCTAGAACATGAACATCCTTCATAAACACAATCACAACATCAACATCAAGAGTGCAAAGTTACCCCTCCAATCTCACAAGATCGACACCACCATGAGCATGAACATACAACTCCAACAATCTACGATGATGCCCCACCAATCTAAGATGAAGTCCCACAAGTCAATAATGAAGATTTTGGTTCATATGACCTTGTGTATGGTGTCTCTCTCTTCCCAACACTCCTAGGCCACATCATCGTCAGAATTCTTAACAAGAACATGAAAATCAAGACTATGATCATCATCGTGATCAACCACTTGAGGATGATAAAATGCATGGTTTACACTATCCCATCATAGCGATGTCCGAGCCTTCTTCACTACACGCATTGACTCTACCACAACCTACAAACAATCCAACATCAAGTGCCAAGGATTGGGATCCTTCTATGGTTTCCTCTCAAGTTTCTAGTGAGAATAGTGGTGAGAGAGTGATCCAACTCAACGAGAGTGAGAGCCTCAAGCCAAACATGAGTGGAGGTGATCGTCGGAACAAAAGCTGATTGCCTAGGACTAAAGAGTTTATGCATGTTTTGTCAGAGTATCTACATTGATCTCTTTTGGCTGTAGCACAGAACACGCGCACCCGGGCAGGGCCATAATTTGCATGGAAGCCGGCGGCGGGCTGCTCGTACAGGACACACGCAGTCTGCAATGAACGCAACCTGATAACATTCAGATTCTCCTCGCATGCAGATTCGACAATTTCATAGTTTTCCCATCTATCAGGTTAGTTGCTAGCTTAGAATATAAACTAAGCTAGCAACTAACCTTTCGATACCACTTGCTTCCAATCGCGTGAGGTGCTTTCTTATCTTTGTGCATTTCTTTTATGGTGTATCTTTGTACATGATTTTTTTAATCTCGTGATGTGCTAGCTTAATTTGCATGGCACTATTTTTCAAAGCGCCATGCCTCTTTCTTTCTTCAAATTGTTTTTAAATTTTGATAAGTTTTTTTTAGTAGAATACTAAAATTTCCATGTCATCTCTTTAGCGATCTATCATCTATGGATATAGAAACTAATTCAGTGTGATTGGAGAATTATGTTCTTATATTTTAGTAGGCAGATGCAGGGATAACCATGCCAACCAAAGATCATCAGTGAGGTGAGGTGGGGGCTGCTTAGAGTAGCTACGTGTAGAATGAGCTCGTGTAACAGTAGCAGCCTCTCACACACATTTTCAGCTCTGCGCAGACGGCAATGGCCATTTGTTGTGCAATCGCGCCCATAAAACAATATATATGGAGATTTTTTCTCACCCCGTTGCAATGCACGGGCAAGTTTGCTAGTGTTACTAAATGGGTAGAAGCTATACCTACTAAAATTGCTGATGGTGAAACCTCATTAAAAATGCTTAAAGAAATTATTTTCTCTAGGTTTGGTGTGCCTAGATATCTCATGACTGATGGGGGTTCTCATTTTATTCACGGTGGTTTTAGAAAGACTCTTGCTAACTACGATATTAATCATAGAATTGCCTCCCTCTATCATCCTCAAACTAGTGGGCAAGTAGAATTATCCTATCATTTCCATTGATCTTCCACTTTCTTCTCTTTATCATTTCTTTACTGTTAATCCTGTCATTCAGGATCAACTAGGAAAATAATTTATGTTTTGACATGCATTTGGATTTCCATATCCATTTGGCTGGCTTATCATCAGACAGCTTAGCAAACTGAAGTTGGTAAAATTTACTTGAGCTATATACACCTTTATGGAAGTTACAGGTCCATACATCATCATTATTATCCAGATGAATATTAACCAAAAAGCCTTGCAGAATGACAAATTCCTGAAATGCTTCACTAGAGAGAGGTAAATAAAAAGCATCAGAAAAATCAGGTAGCACTCTTAGGCCTCTGACTGAAGCAAGCTTGTCTTTAACAAAAGAGAACATTATTGGAAACTTGAATGAAAGAATATCACCCGACCATAAGTCCTTCCAAAACAAGACAGAGAAGCCTTAGCCAACTCAGCAGGAAGAAAAAGAACACCAAGTCTTAGCCAGTTGCATAATTCCTCACCACCAAAAGGAACCACAGGAAGTGACTGCGTGAGGGACAGACTCAAAGTAATAGGCATTCTTGACCAAATTTATCCAAGGGATATTAACAGAGTTGTAAATTTTGGCTATAAATTTGAATGTCAATTTTTATCGTCCGTTCATTGAGAATCAAGACGGCACGTGACACAACACGTGCATTGCGGAGGTACCGTGATCATCCGAATCACGTTCGTGTACTGATTCCCTACAGTGTAGTCAACAGTTCTCCCATGAATCCGAGAACATTGACAATGCTAGGCAACAACGAGTCTGCTTGGTTCTTGAAAGGGAATTCAACACCGCAGGTATGAAGACTAGTTCGAATAAAATAAATTACAAGAACGGAATACATAAATATCAAGAACGGAATACATAAATAGATATGGAATGCAATACGGTCAACATGGCACTAGTACAAAAGTAGCGTGAAATACGGAAGACAAACAATTTCGTCCTAAACGACAACTATCAGGGCGTCCAAAGATCTGAATGACACGTGCACAACGGGTGCGCAATAGCGGTACAATGATCATCGGGATCACGACGTGAACCGTCTCTCTACAGTGTGTTGGTAAAATCTTCCTATCTTGCGAGATCCCTCAATGTGTTGGTAAAATCTTCCTACAGTGTGTTGGTAAAATCTTCCTATCTTGCGAGATCTCTGAACAGTCAACGACATGGTGTGTGCTCAGATCTCGCGAGGGAATTCACACCGTAGGTGTAAAATAATCCACGAAACTATTTGAATCTAAAAACGAGATCCAGACGTGAGGGAAACCGTTTTTAAGATCAAATCTGGATTATATCTCTGGGATGAATGACAAAACCTGCTCAATGGAGGTTTAGGGAAGATTAGTCGGTGGAGCGGTACGCAATCTTTGCCGGCGAGTCCGGTCCAAGAGCGTGGAGCGGGAGTGTACGCGACACAATCACAAATCCGAAAACTAAAGGAGACACAATATATAGGCGTAACAGGTCTTTTTTTCGTGATAGGCGTAACTTATCGTTATTAATCAATTGGGGTATCTCTCTCCATACAATGCGTGGGTATATAAACAGGAGATGGTAGGTGGAGAGGACAGAAACATAGAGGGAAAACCCTCCCCCCAGAAAGGGTGGGGCCGCTTTGATAGGCTATCTTGTAGCCTACTAAAACATGTTGTATTTTGGAACGGAGAGTACGTAATTGGCAACCAGCGGAAAAAACGCACCGAATAATTACGAAATTTACTCGAGGAATCCATGATGTATTCAACTTCAGTAAATTCTATTGTTGTTGTTTCTGTAGGTATAGGAGTTTGCCAGGCAGAGGAAGAGGGCAAGGCCGAGAGCAATAAGGCCGGCGAGCAAGCTGTAGAAGTAGTCAAGGTGAGCACGATTAAGGTTGTCGGCGAACCAGCTATCCCCGCCGGCGCTCCTGGTGATGCGGTCAATGAGGGAGACGAGGAAGACGCTGAGGAAGTTTCCGATGCCCAAGACGCTGTAGTAGAAAGCCAGGCCCAAGCTGCGCAGCTCATGTGGCATCTGGTCGTAGAAGAACTCCTGCATCCCGACTTCAGCGAACACGCTCGCGGTCGCCATCATCAGGTGTTGTGGTAGCAGCCACATCCAGCTCATTGGCACTGTGGCACCGGCATCATCCACCAAGCCATGCTCGCAGGCCACCTTCAACCGCCGGGACTCCACTAGTGCCGCCGTTGACACCCCGGCAAGCGCGATAGCTATGCCTGATCCCAAGCGTTGCAGCATGGTCAACCCCGATGGGTTGCCCGTCACGGAGCGAAGCAATGGCACCAACACCCTGTCGTAGAACGGAACGAAGACAAGGATCGTTGCTGGGCCGAACAGCAGCACCGCGGCAGAGGGCAGCTCTAGGCCGCCAATGGTGCGACGGTCTAGGGTTTTACCCTGCTTGTTGAAGAGCGTCATGATTTGCGCAAACGCCATGCCGTAGGATAGGCACGTCGCCCAGATAGAAAGCAAGTGCGGCCAATTGGGCGGCTCTACCTGCATGGATATGGCCGCCGCTTCTTCCTCCTCTGGGTTTCCCTTGGCAGGCCAAGACATGATGCTCCGAGCAAGGAGTGTGAAGGGGTTGTTGGCGCCAGAGGTGGGCGTGTATAGGCGGTAGGTAGAGGTTCCGACGATGAACACAATGACGGCGCAAAGCACGGTGGCGCATAACATGCCGTATCCAATTCCCCAACCATAGTAGTCCTGGAGATACCCAACTCCACCAAGAGCGGTGGTGGTGCCAACGGCCAAGCAAAAGTACCACCAGTTGAAGAATGAGCTGCGGGCAGCATGCTCCCGAGGGTCGTTCGGGTCGAACTGATCCGCGGCGAAGGCGAGGGCACATGGATAGTCCGCGCCTTGCGCGATGGCCACGAGGTACAGAGAGGTGTAGAAGGCGGCCACCTGCAATGAACAAGGATGGGAGTCTATTCCTTGTGCCCGGAGCATGGATACTATTGTCATCAGGCCGTACCCCTGCACATTGGGCGAATTCAGGAGTCGGCGGCTCATCAGATCAACGGTTGCTTATATGGAGCTAAAACTAGTTTTGATATTACCAGGACGTAGAGCGTGAAGGCGAGTATGATGGATCGGTAGCGCCCCAGCCAGGAGTCGGCTATCAAGGCACCTAACAGCGGCATGAGGCTGGCCGTCCCAACCCAGGCGTTCACCGCCATTGCCGCCGCGGCGTTAGAATGGCCGAGAGGTCCTGTCAGGTACATGATGAGGTTGGCCTGCACGCCGTAGAAGGCGAAAGCGCTTGAGACCTCCAGCACTGCATTCATGGCGCACACCAATTAGTTACAGAGGTAGTTTATAACTGGTAATTTCAAGAAAAGAAAAGAAAAGAATTTACATAACTGGAACATACCGATGACGAAGCGGGCAGAGCGCCAGCCGCCGGATGTGCTGCGATACACCGGGCGGCCGCGGTAGTTGGAGACGCCAGCCAGTGGTGGCTCATCCGTGCCAGCCAGAAACGGGACCTCGGGGTCGTCCATTTGCTATCTTGTTCGTCCTCAGGCGGAGCAAGAAAAAGCCCAGGGACCACCCCCACCTATAAGTGTGGAGTAGAATCTTTCAGATTTATATCCTTGAAACACTCGTTGTATTGCAGCTGATGCGCTGGTGCGCACCAGCCGCAGCTCCGCCCTGCCTCTTCGGCGTCAATTGCTCGGCTTTCTTAAATGGGGCACGAAAGAAAACAAAGCACGCACATGCTTGCCAGCACACCACATACCCAGATCTGACAGCAGTGCACAGTAACTAAGCCTTCCCAGATCTAGATCTTTCTTCCATGGAAATGTGTCTTGCAAAGTTAGACCAAGGTGTTCGATGGGTTAATCTTGCCAAGGTTTGTGCTTACAAGGTGTTCGATAGGAATTCAGCAGTAGAGCCGCTCTCAGTCTCAGGTGAGATGAGACTAGCAATTTGGATTTCATTTTTGCAAATTTACCGCTACTGACCGAAATGGGCTAAATTTGGAAATTCCGGGAATTCGGTGAGATGAGACTAGTATAATTATATTCATTTATTTCTAAAATTTCAAATTCTCAATGCAAATCTATTTATAAGGTCTATTTTTACTAGTTTTTCTAGATCTATGTGCCATGATAAAATAATACAGCATGATAATCATATGAAATTTCTTTATTAATTGTTGTGCCACATCGGCTAATTATGGATTGTACCGCGGTATACATCAATGTATCTCCAATTGTGCGAGGCATAAGAATGTGACGCCACGAAGGAGCCATTAGATTTACACATGAGATTATGATTTTTTACTTGGTTCCTAGTCAAGTGCACCGACCGGTAGTTGGATCTAGCACCCTCTTGATGGTTGTGCCGATGAAACTCAATCAAGTATATGGCTCCAGAAAGGAGGTCCACAATAGATGCATATAATACGTTGCACGAAATAATCATGACTGCCATCAAGACATGCATGTGAACTCTAATATTGGGCATGTATTCTGGTTGTGTGCTAGGAGATGAGGCCGGGTTTTTTTCCTGGTATAGGGTAAAAAAACAATGTTTTGTCCATTTCCCATAATGGTAAATATCCATAATAGATCGTTTCGAACTACAAAGTAAGAAATAAATTGGGGAAATTTCCTATGATCCTTAAAAGGAAATAGATGATAGTATTCCTCCCTCTAAGTTCGAAGAATATTCATGCTAGTGAACTACCTATTACCTCTTTCTCGATCTACAGTTTTTCTATTTTTTGGTTAATCTATAATTGTAGTTGGGTTCATTATTCTTGAGAACCTATAAATATAAGAAAACTAAGGAAGAAGAATAAATTAATTTTCAAACCTTATCATTTGTAGCTTTGTTTCTTTGGATGTTGCGAAAATAATAAATTTTCAAACCCACGAACCAATTGCTTGATCTCAAAGTTAAGGAAGAATTTGAGCTGTCCCATCATAGACATCTCAAACCTGTCATTCGTAAGCTTTGAAAAATCATTATTGAAAGTTTCAGGAAATTGGCGGCTGCTCTGCAAGCTTGTGGGCAGCGAGAGGTTGGCAACATTAAGCTTCAGCTTGCAATTGCAAATGTGATCATGTTCAAGCTCGACAAAGCGGAGGAAAGCAGATCTTTAACACCGGAGGAACGCTGGCTGAGAAACTCTGTGAAGCTTTCAGCTTTGGGGCTGGCGTCGATGGAACGTACAATAGCCAGACAGAGATCTAGGTTGAGGTGGTTGAAGGATGGAGATGCAAACACGAAGCTATTTCATGTGGTTGCCAACGGAAGACGGGCTAGGAATTTTATTCCGGCTGTTCACTTTGGTGATCATATTTATACAGAGCAATCGGAGAAGCAGAATGCTTCCCGTCAGGCTTATACACAACTGCTAGGTCAAGCAAGCTCCAGGGAACACACTATCGACCTTCGAGATTGGTATGCTGCAGCATGATTTGTGTGAATTGGAGGGGATATTTTCGGAAGCTGAAGGTCGCCAGGTAGTTATGGATATGCCTTCTGATCGAGCTCCGGGCCCAGATGGTTTCATTGGTGCTTGTTACCAACAAGCCTAGGATATCATTAAGGAGGACATCATGGCAGCATTACTAAAACTTGCCGTGTTAGATGGTCGTGGTTTTGGGAAGCTCAAGAAGTCTCTGGTCACGCTGATCCCAAAGAAGCAGGAAGCCAAGGATATTGGAGACTTTCGACCGATCAGTTTGGTGCATAGTTTTGCAAAATTCTTTTCCAAGTTGTTGGCTACCAGGCTGCGTGCCAGAATGGGAGAACTAGTCAGGACTAATCAATCTGCTTTCATTGTTGGCAGAAATCTGCATGACAACTTTGTTTTGGTTAGACAGGTGGCTCGAAACATTAATTCAAAAAGACCGAAGGGTGTCTTCCGAAAGATGGATATCTCTCGTGCGTTTGATACCATTTCCTGGCCTTTTTTGTTTGAGGTCATGAGAGCCCTAGGATTTGGGGAGCTGTGGCTCAAGTGGATCTCCCTGCTACTCTCTACAGCTAGTATGAAGGTGTTGGTGAATGGGATCCCTGGGGAAAGCATCAGATATGTCAAGGGTCTTAGACAAGGTGATTCTACCTCCCCACAGTTATTTGTGCTGGTCATGGAGGTGCTCACGCTACTGGTGATCAAGGCTGAGAATTGTGGGCTTCTCTCAGCTATTGCTAGATGCTCAGGGCTGCAGTGCATCTCGGTATATGCAGACGATGTTGCTCTCTTTGTGAAGCCTATAACCAAGGATTTGGTGGTGGCAAAGGAGATTCTTCGCTTGTTTGGAGCTGCATCAGGGTTACATGTTAACTATCATAAATCCACGCCACTCTCATCAAAGGTGAGCCCATTGACAACATCATTGTTCGGCATGTACTGGGTTGTGAGCTTGGGAAATTTCCCTGTAAATACCTAGGATTACAACTTTCTTTAAGACAGCTCACAAAAGCTGAATGGCAACCACTGCTTGATCAAGTGCTAAACATGCTTCCCGCCTGGCAGCGAGGATTATTGCAGAGGTCAGGTCGATTAACGCTCATCAAGACAGTGATCACTGCTCGGCCTATTCATCATCTCTTGGTTGCTGATCCTCCGGCTTGGCTTTTGGAGGAAATCAATGCTTGGCTGAGAGATTTTTTCTGGGAGGGAGAGGAAAAGGTATCGGGTGGACAATGCTTGGTTGCTTGGCCAAAAGTATGCAGACCCATTAGCTCCGGTGGCTTGGGCATCAAAGATTTAAGGCTCTAGGGAATTGCTTTGAGAGTGAGATGGGAGTGGCTTAGGCGCACTGATCCAAGTAGACCCTGGTAAGGTCTACCCATGATGCAAGATTGAAACACTCTTAGGGCGTTCAATTAGCTTGTGCATATTCAGATCAGAGATGGTGCCAGCACGCTTTTTTGGAGAGATAACTCGGACCATCAGTGACAACTGCGCTAATAAAAGGACAGTGCAGGAAGCTCTTATGGAGCATAGATGGATCAAGGATGTGAGAGGGCAGCTTTCTGAAGAAGGCATTGTACAATGCATCTTTCTTTTTACTTGCCTCTGCAACCTGGAAAGAGATGTCACGAGGCCGTACCATTTCCGTTGGATATGCTCTGCCTCAAGACAGTACTCAGCGCGAGATACTTACAAGGCGCTCTGTCTAGGGTTCGATAAGATGGAGGGTGTTGCTTGCATTTGGAAAAGCTGGGCTCCGCTGAAATGCCGAATCTTCATTTGGCTAACCATGGACGACAAGCTTTGGACTTCTGATGGCCGTGTCAGGCATGGTCTGCAGGACGAAATTTCTGCCTGCTACACATGTCTGTAGGAACCTGACACGGTTAATCATATCATGGTGGGTTGTGTATACTCCAGGCAGGTATGGTTCGAGCTTTTCCAACATCTCCATTTGGAAGCTGGCTTGCCACAGCTCACGGATACGCTCAGTTCTTGGTGGTTTAGGGAGAGGAAGATTTTTACTAAGAAGGACCGGCGTGGCTTTGACACTCTTGTTACCCTTTCCTGCTGGAGAATTTGGAAGCAAAGAAATGCTAGGGCCTTTCAGAACTCTAGAGGTCAATTGTTAGTGTTGGGGCTCAAAAACCAAATTCTGGAAGAATGGGAGCTATGGAGGAGAGTAGGATTAGGAGGGAGTTTCTCTTTTGCGAGAGTAGTTCATTAGGGAGTTGTGTTGGTGGGTGTGGGTGAGGTTGACAGTCTTCTAAACTGTCGCCAACTTGTAATCTGGATGTTTCCTCTTCTATAAAACTATGGTACGTAATTTGCGTACTCGCAAAAAAAAAGTTTGATTAGTTGAGCCAAATATAATATCATCCACGTATAGTTGGTATATCAAAAAGCTCCCCCTTAATCCTTTTGGTGAGAAGTGTTGGATTGATTTGCCCAACTTCAAACCCATGATCTTGCAACAATTCTATAAGATGCTCATACCATGCACGTGGTGCTTGTTTAAGTCCATAGAGTGACTTACCGATCTTGTAGACATGGTTAGGGAAGTTGGGGTCCTCAACCACGCTGATTTCCTAACATATACCAAGGATTTCAATGGACCATTTAGAAAACTACTCTCGACATCCATTTGTTGCAATTTAAAGTTATGCTAAGATGCATATGCAAGAAGGATATAGATGGACTCAAGGCAAGCCACGTGAGCATAGGTTTCATCGACGTCATTGACTTCGACTTGAGTGTAACCTTGAGCCACCAATCTTTCCTTGTTACTTTTGACAATACCATTCTTATCTTGCTTGTTCTTGAATACCCACTTGGCGCCAAAAACATTGTGGCAATCTTTGGGCTTCTCAACGAGCTTCCAAACCTTGTTGCGCTTAAAGTTATTGAGATCTTAATGCATAGATTCTACCCATTCTGAATCCTCAAGACCCTCAAACACTTTCTTTGGTTCCACCATGGATATGTGAGCTTGATGCTCACTAAAGCTTGCCAATTGACCTCTTGTGGTTCTTTCGCCTCTAAGATCACCCAACACTTTATCATCGGAATAGTCCATTTCCTTCAAAGCTCTTATAATCCTTGCTTGACGACGCGCTTCGATAGCTTCTTTATTGCGAGGAGGGATCACTTGATCATCTTGATCATTTGGGACCCCATATTGACTGGATTGTTGGCCTTGATCATCATTATCGCTTGCTTCAACTTGAGATAAAGAACATTGATCTTGTCATTGACCTTGGCTAGTTTGAATGATAGGAGTGCTTGTTTCTTGCATTGCAATTTGGTCAACAAGAGAAGGGTCTTGCTCTTTTTCATGGGTTGGTGCACCACTTGCTCCATTGGCATATTATTCTAATGTAGACGAGGGCTCCACTTTACTAGAGCATAGGCCTTCTGGAGCTACCACAAGGTGTGCCTCAATGGGGCGGAAAAATTCGACACCCATTCTTCCTATGGCTTCTTCAGTTATTCCAAAAGCTACATTAGAATCACAAAATTGCGCCACTTCAGAGAAATCATTTTCTTTGAACACCAAACTACTAGATTCAATCACAATCCTTGAGGCCTTTTCAAAGAAACTATAAGTGTGGGATTTGACACCATAACCAACAAATGTACCCTAAATAAATTTAGCTTTGAATTTAGACAATCAAGCTCCTTTTACCAAATAGAAATACTTAGAACCGAAGACACAGAAGTAGGAGATATATGGTTTGTTGCCAGTGAGAATCTCATATGGAGTCTTCATTAAGCATTTGCGAATGTGGAACCAGTTTAATGAATGATAAGCGATGGAGATGGCTTCAGCCCAAAGATATTAGAGAGACTAGAACTACGCCAACATTGTCCTAGCCATATCCGAGAGAGTCTGGTTCTTCCTCTCGTCTACACCATTTAGAATAGCCAAGGTGTATATGCAGCAGAATATTGATGACGAATATCGTATTTATTTAGAAACCCATGAAGTGTGCGGTTCTTGAACTCGGAGCCATTATCCCTCAAAATCCAAGATAGGAAGATTGTGTTGACGTTGAGCTTGATTGGAGAACTCGATGATGGATTGTTGATTCTCACTCTTCAATTTCAATAAATAGACCCAAGTGTATCTCGAATAGTCATCCACCATCACCAATAAATACTTCTTGCCACCTAGACTTTCCTCGGGCACGGAGCCATAGAGGTCGACATGGAGAAGCTTGGATGAAATAATAGTCTTGATAGGGTCAGGTTCAAAGAAGATAAAAAAAAACCCGTCTTCCCCAAAGCACAAACTGAAAGTAAATTCAATCCAAGGGATTCGACAAGCCTGCCATTAACAAGGGTTATATTAGGAGCAACAAGCACCTAGTTGAAACATGATACCTTAGATTTTGACTTATCTCCATAAGTGATGATTGCTTTATTTATATTTGGTCTTATCGCTGTCTTAAGCTCCTTGCTTCCAGTCATATGACTTGTAAGCCCACTATCAACTATCCATTTTGACCCACCAGAAGCATAGTCCTACAAGGAATCATTGATTAGATCTATGACCCGAGGAGGGTCCTCTCATTTTAGAAACAAGGGTATTTGGGACCCAACTAGTGTACTAAACTTAACCGGACCAACATATTTCGTTTGCACAACACCATAATATTCAACAAATAAGAAATAGTGAGGATCATTAGTTGCTGCGGACTTGTTACGACCAGTGTTGTCCCTAGTGACACTACCACTTTCACCAACATTCTTCTTTCATTGTGCAGGCTTAGCCTTGTTCTTGATATTCTTCTTCTCATTCTTGTTCTTGGCAACATAGCCAATACCTTTCTTGCCATTTTGTGGTCTAGGAGCAACCCATTGTGGCTTTGGAGCCACAACCTTCTCAACACTAGGGACCTTGCCCTTCATTCTTTCTAGCTCTTCCTTCAACCTAGCATTCTTCTCAATAACATTTGCATGATCACAAGAAGACTAAGAAGTACTAGGCACATTGAATTGATCAAGTTGAGTTTGAAGTTATGCACGTGACTTGTTGAGGGTAGAGTGTTCACCCTTGATACGTCTCCAACGTATCTATACTTTCTGATGTTACATGTTAATATTATTCCAATTGCTACATGTTCTCTATACACATATCAGTTGTATGGATTTTTCCTGGAATAACCTATTGACAAGATGCCAGAGCGCCAGTTCCTAGTTTCCGCTGTTGGTTTCAGAAAAATTGTTCTAGAAATATTCTTGGCATTGTACGAAACAAAATCCTAGGGTCCAATTTTTCTGTCACGTACACGGAGTACGAAGGAGACCCAGAGAGGGACACCGAGGCGGCCACACCATAGGTTGGCGCACCCCCTTGGCCGCTGTCGCACCCGGACTTCTAAGGGATACTCGTCGTTCCGTTTAACAGTAGTAGATTGGATTACGGGGCTTACCGGCACCCGCGTCCTCTTACGAGTAGGCCAACACACGTATGTGTGACAACCAACCCCTATCTGTTCAGCGTCGACGTAAACTATCCCATAGAAATCAGGATACTTCCATTGACGTACTTGAAAACATGCACACATGGTACGTCAACGGCATTGGAACAAGTGATATCACAACAGATCTCTACGGCACAAAAGAGTGAAATAAGTTGCAAAGGGCTCTCATTAGAGCAGAGATAGCAAATACAATCATCCAGAGGACACATGTCCCAACAATTCATCATTACATCACAGCGGAAGCATTCAACATGTCTGAGTACAGACAAGAACCAAATAGGCCTAAGAGGCCGGAAACGAAAAGACGGAGCCCATCCACGAAGTCTCGGATCCTGCCCGGGTCCGCTATCTACTCGTCAGCAGTCTCGTCATACTCCACGTAGTAGCCACCATGTAGATCCTTGAAACGTAGGTCTGCGGAAACCACAGCCCCAAAGGGGTCAGTACATAAACGTACTGGCAAGCAAGACTCACAGTTCACCAAAGTGTAGCCCGTCAACACCAAACACAGATGCTTTGGGTTCAAAGGAAGGACGGGGGTATAAAAGATGCTGCAACTGGCTGCGCTAACCAACTACAGAGAACTACAACTTCCAACTAACAGAAAAGGGATAAGATCGAGTATCGGAACCAACTATGACTAACTCCAAACAAACCCATCCTGGATCTCGCCCCTTATCCAAGAAGCAATCCGAGGATAATTCACACAGTTGGAATTATGATGGTTCAGATTATTGTGTCAATAAGCCTATTACTAGTCAAGTTGTTAATCATTGGGTGTAAGGTTGTTAATCATTAGGTGTAAGTTGTCCTGAGTACTTGTTAGCCAGTACTTTCACCAAGTAGTCCATAACCGCGGAAAACACGGCTTCTCGAGAAGATTATCCCTGCAGGGTTGCACCAATTTGGCCGTACACGCATGAATAACCCGCCAGATGGAAAGGCCCTTCCACCAAGCGGGGCACTCAACACAACTCAACTCTTCTTCGCATCAAGCCCAACGCACCTTGGGCGCACGGCTAATCGAGCCCAGAAGAAAATGGACCCTCATAGCACTCTAAGAACGTGTCCCCCTATATGCCGACTACGAAAGTTCCACCCGGGTACCAAGGGCTCGCAAGATCATGCATGCAGCAAATGGAAAACCCGAACTAAATGAGGCGATTTGGACGAGATGCGAATCAAATCAAATTGAGGGGGGCGCCCATACTCGCTTCCCACATGCGGTTAGTGCGCTCATCATGGATCAGTAGACAAGACCCTTTTCCTATTAGGTTCGACACTAGCAGGCCTCAAAACCACAAAGGGCCTCCTGCCGGTGCCTTATCATCAAATTATTATTTAACAATAACATTAGCATGATTGATTGATTAAACATCGAGCCCCCAGAACATAATACAAATATAGTAACTGAAAGTAACGGGTAACAGACTCGAGCAAAACAACCCTAAGCATGCTAGTAAGACACGGGCAACAAGCAATGGTTACAGGTAGGGAGGTGAGGAAATATCAGGGTTCAGGGTATCATGTGATAGGTTCGTAACAGAAACAACTACTACTAAGGCTAGCAGAAATAGGCAACGGAAAGTATCGGTAACCAATGTTGAAAGGAACACAATGGTTCATGTGAGTGATAACTTGCCTGCAAACCCAGTAGCCTGGTACTGAGCTAACTCCTTAGAAGGGGTGTCGTAAGGATCGTCGGTCTCAACGTCGTCATTTATCCGAGAAGAAGCAAACAAACAAGGCAGAAATATAATCAATCATCATCATGGCATAGTGCACAATCATGGGATGATGCATGACCATTTAATTGATGCATAGAAATAAACTAGTCGACAAGATAGAAACAGGATTAAATGGACCCACATGCAATTGGATTGCATATGAAAAGCCCATGAATTATGGTTGAATTAATTGTTTTACAACTAATCAAATTGTGTAAGTGAATTAGCACGATGCATGGATGAGGAAAACAACAAAATAACAACAATAGAACCAAATAGAAATAAGGTTTACCAAGTTTAGAAATTCATTTATCAAGTTAAGAAATTTTGGTTACTTAAAGGTGTCACACAAGCATTTGTTGTTTTCACCACTTTAAATTGTTCAAAATAGATAACAAAGTTCATATTTGATAAGAACACACAATTTTAGGTGGAATGCATGTTTCACTTGTTGAAAAAGGATTTCAAATAAATTATTTATGAATTAAACAAGTTTAATCAAGAATTAAATGAATTTAATTCAAACATGAACTTATTTGAATTTTTATTTGTTAAAAACATTAAACCAAATTCATATCTCTAAAGTTTATACTTATAGGGTTTGAAAACATATTTTATATGTCCCAAAATAATTTGTTTTGATCAAGTTATGAATTTAACAATTTTAAATGAATTAAACAAGGTTTAAATTATTTAACCAATTTTAATTATTCAAAACAGAAAACAAAGTTTATATTTGGAAAGAGGGATTAATTTTGCATGGAAAACATATTTCATTTGTGGAAATTGGATTTAAAATGAGCAAGTTATTATTTTGGCAATTTTAAATGCAATAATTAAGAAACAGTTGTTTTCAGCAATTTAAATTATTCAAAACAGCAAACAAAATTTATATTTGGAAATTACATGAAAAGTTGATTGGAAAACATATTTAGTTTGTTGAATTTGGAATTTTTATGCCCAAGTTATGAATTTTGCAAGTTTAAGTGAATTTGACAAGTTTTCAAATATTGCACCAATTTAAAATATTCAAAACAGTAAACAAATTTTATATTTGGATAGAACATTTAATTTGGGACAGAAAACATATTTAAAAAGTTAAAATTGGAGTTGGGATGAATTTCTTATGCAATTTACAAAATTGGGTGCAATTCTGCCATTTTTAATAGCTAAGGACTAGAAAAAATATTTTGCAGGGGTCTAGATTAATTAACAGGGGCCTAGCTGTGATTTCTGGAAGTTTCTGTGACCAAAACATTGGAAAATAAAAAGATTGTTTTTATTGGGAGAGGGGGGACTCGATCCCTGCACCTCTGCTAGCGCACAGAGGGACAGAACCAGATGGGCTGCGCTGCTGTTTGTGTGTAGAAGGGGATCTCGGGGGGTATGAGGTTCAGGAACCTGTACTGCACTTAAATCGGTAAATAAGCAGCAAAAAGGGTGGGGTGCTGGGACTCGATCCCAGGACCTGAGGGTTCGCTGCGCGCGCACAGGGACAGCTAGCCACTGCGGTAGAGTTCGGGTTGGTGACAGAAAGGGTGGCTCGGTGGGGTTATGGTGTGGCTGCGGGTTGGTTTTCGTTTCCTGAATCTGCACGTACTGAACCTGTACGCTGCTGCTCGCTGTAACTCGACGGAGAGGCAACGATCAGAGATGGCGAGGGGGGTGAGGGGCCGTGGTGCTGTGGGGTGGCGTGGGGTGGCCGTGCGAGAGGAGGAGAGGGAGGGGAGCGAGGGAAGGAGAGGCGATCGGAGGTCTCACCTCGAGCGACATGAGCAGGTCAGGGGCGATGGGTTGCTGCAGGTGCAGCGAGCAGAGGCGACGGGCGGCGATGGGGAGGACGGCGGCGGAGCTCTGGTGCCTCCCGGCCCAAGCCGAGGGCGTGGAGAGGAAGCCCGTGGCGGGGGCTTTCCATTCCCGCCCCTAGCCACGGCGGAGGGAGCCCCTAGCCACGGCGATCACCGGAGGGAAGAGCTCGGTGGAGTGGTGTTAGGTACAGGGAGTTCAGAGAGGAGAGCAACAGAGAAGGAAGAGATGGAAGGAAAGGGAAGATGGCGGCTATGGAGGAGAGGAAGGAGAGAGGGTGGAGCTAGGGGAACCCTAGGGCTAGCCATGGAGTTTATAGGGAGGGGTGGAGGAGCTCCACCGTCTGTTTCTTTTCTGCACATACGTGGTGGCTTCAGATGAAGTCCGTACGAGGAAGAAGGGTTAAGCAGGCCAGGGGAGAAAGTGGGCTTGGGGGGGAGAGTTGGGCCTCTCTCTCTCCCTCTTGTTAGCTGTTAGGTTTTATTATTTTTCTTTGTTTTCTTTTTTTTTTGCTGATTTGGAAAGAAGAAAAGGAGGGTTTTGGGAGTTGCAAAAATTTTGAGAAAATTCCTGTGAGTTTGTTGGCTCAACAACCACCACTTGGTCACTTAGGTTTTTGAGAACTTAAATTTATTTGCTGTTTTTGTAATGGCTTGCATTTGGATGAAATTTTGGTTAATAATTGGTTATTTAAAACAAGAATTTTAATTATGGAAAACCAATGAGTTTAATTGGAAACAATGTTTTTATTAGGGTGACCCCTATTGAATAAATAGAACAATTGTGATTAGAATTTGTTTGGTATTTTTATAATTTTCAAATGAGGTGCTGTTTGAAGATGCTTTGAATTTTGAAAGCAATTTGGAATTACTTAATTGAAATAAAGCATCATTTTATTAGTTGATTCATTATGGAAATAAAATGAAACAAATGTGGTTTGAGTTGAGCTTTTATTTTCAATGGAAACAATTGGAAGTGTTAATTGAACCATTTTATTTGGAGAGTTTTGTTTTGCAATTTTCATAACTTTCAAAAGGGTTGTTGATTTGGAATTTAATTGAATTTGAAAAGGGTTTGGTTATTGGATGCATTTTTATAGAAACAAAACAACAGTTTTGAGATCACACCTTAATGGAAACAATTGATTGTTTTATTTTGAAATATTCATTTGGAAATTGTAACATCACAAGGATGAAACAAAAGGTTTGAATTTTGGTTTGAAATTCAAATAGAAAACAAAGGAAAACAAGCAAAACAATTGCAATCAACATGATGCCATGATGCAAAACATAAAATAACAGAGAGCAAAACATTCTAAAGGCTATTTTTCATCCTTGGGATGTTACAGCCGCACCACCACATGGTGTGGGACCCTCGGGCGCCCACCGATATCGCCCTTGCGCCTACATATTGCCCCCGAGGCAAAAACCCTAGATCAATCAGCCTCCATCCACAAAAAGTTCTCTAGCTCTGCCACCACCAAAGACAGGTTTGGGGGGACTGTAATCTCTGTTCCAGTACCCTGCTGGGATGGGGAATTTCCCCCGGAGCCATCTCGATCGACTCCACCTCCATCTCCATCGCCGTTTCTTACTCCCATGATGAGGAGGGAGTAGTTCTCCCCGAGGCTCAGGGATCTACCACTAGGTATGTGGTTTATCTCTCTCTCTCCCATGGTCTGATATCTATGTCATCATGAGCTTTGTAATCTAGTTGAATAAGTATATGTTACTCTTCATCTATTATGCTACTCAAGTGTTTTTTATTAATGTGACCTCTGGAGACACCAGGTCCCAAGGTGTGAAGCTGATAGTGTGCGCATCGTGTCTGACTCTTAGGCTAAAGTTTATATAATTTGTGTTGAATATCTCTATGAACTTGTGGTGTTTGTCTAGAACCATCTAGTGCGCTCAAGGTGAGAGTGTGGGATTACCTAGATGGGGAAAGCGACTTTAAGGTATGCTTTTACAGCCCTACGCGGTGAATTGGTGTTCGTTATCTAACCAGAGAGTGGTTCAGAGTAGCATAAGTGAAGAGAGGATATTTATGTATTCAATTATGTTATTATTGTTGAGAGCGTCCACTAGTAAAATTATGATCCTTAGGCCCTGTTTGTAAGCATTCAAACACCGTTTACAACCAGTTCTGCCTCATGTTTGCTCGCTGCCATTTTTTTCTGATTGCGATTACAATTTATAATCATCCATAATACTTGTGTTTCACTATCTCTTTACCAAACTAGTGCACCGATACAACTGACAATTGTATTAGGTGTGTTGGGGACACAAGAGACTACTTGTATCTTAATTATAGGGTTGCTTGACAGGGATATATTTGACCTCTACCTCCCTGAGTTTGATAAAACTTGGGTGATCCACTCATGGGAAACTTGATTTTGTTCTACAAACCTCTACACTTGGAGGCCCAACACTGTCTACAAAAATATAAGCGTTCGTAGAAATCAAGCTCTTTTCTAACGCCGTTGCTGGGAAGGTAAGGTAAAAGGTACTCACATCCTCTGGCTACTAAGATATTTTATAGCACTGTTGGTGGTGTGTGACTGCTCGAAGGTATTTTCTCTAGATTCTGCAATTATTATGTTTTTGTTTAATGTTTTTATTTTCACTAGTTAGACTTAATGGAAAAAAATTAGAGAGCTTGATATTATTTATCTCGAGTTACGACATGAAGTGTTTGAAGATAAAATTAAAAAACCCATTGAACTTTATTTGCATGCTAGTAGCAATTTTATTAGTATGAATTATTTGAACACCATTATTGCTAATGCTATGGAAAAATCTAAACTTGGGGAAGCTAGTTTTTATGAAAATGATCTTTTTAGTTCCCCAGCTTTAGAGGAAAAAATTGCTCTGATGATACATCATCTCCCATATGTGATCATTCTAATGATGATATGTTTACAAATGAACACACTTTGGAAGATAACTATTATATTGCTTATGATGATTTTATGCCTCCAATATATGATGATTACAATGATGAATATGATATTTTCAGTCCACCTACTATTGAGGAGAAGATTAATTATGATTACAATATGCTTCCTATATTTGATAATTATGGTGATGAGAATAATAATGATAGCTATTTTGTTGAATTTGCTCCCACTACTATTAATGAGAATGACTATGCTTATGTGGAGAGTATTCATTCTTTTATGCATCTAGCTCATGATAAGAATGTTTTATGTGATAGTTATATTGTTAATTTTATTCATGATGCTACTGAAACTTATTATGACAGAGGGAAACGTAGTTTTATGTATCTCAACAATATTAAATTTCCCTTCTTTATGTTGAAATTTTTGAACTTGCACTTATTTTGTCTTCCCATGCTACCCAATTTGTGCTTTATTCACATGTTCTTCTACAAGATTATTTTGCATAGGAAATGGGTTAGACTTAAATGTGTTCTATATATTTTTCTTGATGAATTCTTATATGTTCAACTTATACATATGAGAGCATCATCAAAATTATCATGCCTAGCTAAAAGGCTTTAAAAGCGCTTATGGGAGAGAACCCAATATTTTATTTCTAAAAAAATTCTTTTCTTTTTGAGTCTTGGAAGTTATTACCTCCGTAGAAACCTCTTCTTATCCTTTTTATTTCATTGTTTTTCCATGTAAAGTCTCTAGTGGAAAGTTGATGCTAGATTTGGATGTCCGTGCAGGAACAGATTTTTGTTGTGCACCGTTTAATTCATAATAAATTCCTGAAAAATCGAAATATCCTGAATTTTTTTGTGCGTGTGCCTTAGATTTGTACGCAACATTTCTTAGTTCTGAGTTTTCTGATTTGAGCAACGTAAGTTCCTAGAAAAAATTCGTCTCTACGTATTGTTCTAGTTTTGGTAGATTTTGTCTTTTACCTGCCATTCTCCCTTTCACTGTGTTGAATGGGTTTGTTTGCTCCACAAAACATCAGTGGTTGTAGCTAATGTTTAGAAATTCTTGGTAATGCTTGTGTAAGTGAAGAACATGTGAGTTTTGAATATGCACTAACCCTCTAATGAGAATTACTTCGAGTTTGGTGTGAAAGAAGTTTTTACTGGTCAAGAGAAGATGATGATATAATGTGATCAAGAAGAGTGAAAATCCTAAGCTTGGGGATGCCCCCGTGGATCGTCCCATCAAATTTCAAGAAGACTCAAGCGTCTAAGCTTGGGGATCCACAAGGCATAAGCTTCTTCATCAACAACTTATCAAGTCACTTCTAATGAAATTATATTTTTATTCGGCCACATCTTATGTACTTTAGTTGGAGCGTCAATTTTTTTTTCTGCAATAAACTTGGTTGGATCCTACCATTGTTGTGTGGGAGAGAGACACGCTCCGCCTTTTCATATGAATAATCGTATTGTTAATTATTTTCTAGTTACTCCAATCCTTTTAGCTCATGTTTGTCATGCATCTCTTATTCAGAGCTGTTAGTTCTTGTAGAGTAGTACTCTCTTGTTTAATTGATAATTTTTTTGAAGATTTTTTTTAAATAAATTGATTGGTGTTGGAGATCAATAAAATATTTTATTCTTATAACGGTGCAATAGAAGCTTGTTTAGACCGTGGCTTAGACTTTAACATGTCATGTTAGATATAATTCTATGCTTAGTAGTTATTGATGTAGTATGACTTGTCTCAAATATATAAGAGTCTTAATGGGCCATTGAAAAAAAATCATGAGTTGTTTTCACCATATCAAGGCATAGTATTGTGGTATTCTCCTTCGAATGCTTTGTTTGGTTGACTTGGCGCATTCTTACACCATGTCATGACTACAAACCAGTCACCTATAGCCTCTATGATCATTTAGTTTTTGACTTGTAATATCATTTATGCTATGTTTAATAACGTTTTGTCACTATGCATGATTATGGCCATTATTTCTCTCTTAGTTTGTCGCTCCTAGTCTATTGCTAGCCTTCACTTGTACTGAGTACGAGCTCTACTCGTGCATCCAACTCAAAAAAACCAAAATTTTATCGAATGTGTCCACCATACCTACCTATATGTGGTATTTAACCGCCACTCCAAGTAAATTTCTCATGTGCTACCTTTAAAATCTTCAAAGTGATACATGGTTTGTGCTTTGTTTTAGCTCATGAGGAATCAGGTAGACAATCTTTATTTCACTTTTTGATTAGACTTTACACACCTAGACTAGTGGCACATCCGCTTATCCAATTCGCTAGAAGAGCTGGCAACTGGGTGCCCAGCCCGAAACATGGTTACTATAAATTCACTTCACACTTTCCCCCCCTGATATATCAGTTAAGAAAAGTTCATAAGTGTGTAAACAATAGAGAAGAGGGATGATCTACTGACCCCAGTAGAAAGGACGTCCTTCAATGGGAGCCGCTCTTGTCAAGTCTCGTTAACTTGTGACGTAATCTATTGTCTGATTGCTAATTCGTTGACATAGACATACACCTCTATTAAAACTTGTTTTGAATAACTCTGTTTATAAAATGAAAGCTCTAGCACCAGTCCCAAAATTTATTATTGATTGATTCATGATTATGTTTTTACTTGTTCTAAAATTACTTGTACCCAGTCACCACTTGAACTTTGAAGTTTTCCTGTCATTTATGTTTTTCTATCCTTTTAGGGACAAGAGGTATACCACTTTGTTATCTTTTCTATGCTAAAAAAACGTATACCTTTCGGTGCATTTTTATTCATGAACTTTTGTTTCTGTTACTTTCATGTTGCAACATAGTTGCTAAGTTACATTGTTGGAATTATATCTATCATGCCTATGTTTAGAGTACTTTGATATCATCTTGCAATGCTTTTACAATAACGATGATGAAGATTGTGCGGTAGAATGTCACCTAAGAAATTATTTTAGTTTTAACTACTCGAGGACGAGTAGAACTAATCTTGGGGTGCTTGATACATCTCCAACGTATATATAATTTCTGATGTTCCATGTTAATATTATGCCAATAGCTACATGTTTTCTTATACATTTCATATCGTTTTTATGGATTTTCTCGGACTAACCTATTAACAAGATGCCATAGCAACAGTTCTTGTTTTCTGTTGTTTTTTGTTTCAGAAAAGTTTTTTCTGAAATATTCTCGGAATTGGACGAAACAAAATCCTAGGGTCCTATTTTTCGGTCACGTACATGGAGTCCTGAGGAGACCCGGAGGGGGGCACCGAGGTGGCCACACCATAGGGTGGATCCCCCCACTCCCTTGGTCGCGCCACCACATGGTGTGGGCCCCTCGGGCGCCCACCGACATCACCCTTTGCCTATATATTGCCCGCAGAAGAAAAAAACCTAATTGAAGCAGCTTCCATCCATGAAAAGTTTCTTAGCTCCGCATCCATCGAAGACAAGTTTCGGGGGACAAAAATATCTATTCGGGCACCCTGTCGGGACGGGTAATTGCCCTCGGAACCATCTCCATCGAGTCCATCACCAACTTCATCGCCGTTGCTGACTCCCATGATGAGGAGGGAGTAGTTATCCCCCGAGGCTCAGGGCTCTACCAGTAGCTATATGGTTTATCTCTCTCTCCGATGGTGTGATCATTATATGATCATGAGCTTTGTAATCTAGTTGAATAAGCAGATGTTACTTTTCATCTATTATGCTACCCAAGTGGTTCTATTAATGTCACCTTCGAAGACACCTTGTTCCACGGTGTGAAGATGAAAGTGTACGCACCGTGTGGGACTCTTAGGCTAAAGTTTATATAATTTATGTTGGATGTCTCTATGAAATTGTGGTGTTTGTATGGAACCATCTGGTGCCCTCAAGGTGACAGTGTGGGGTTACCTAGATGGGGAAAGCGACTTTAAGATATGCCTTTGCAGCCCTACACGGTGAAATTGTGTTCGTTATCTAACCGGAGAGTGGTTCATAGTAGCATAGTGAAGAGAGGATATTTGTGTATTCACTTATGTTATTATTGTGGAGAGTGTCCACTAGTGAAAGTATAATCCTTAGGCCTTGTTTCTAAGAACTGAAACACCGTTTACAACCAGTTCTGCTACATGTTTGCTTGCTTCCAATTCTGTTTCAGATTGCAATTACAACTTATAATCAACCATATTACTTGTATTTCACTATCTCTTCGCCAAACTAGTGCACCTATAGAACTGGAAATTTTATTAGGTGTGTTGGGGCCACAAGATACTTCTTCTATCTTAATTACAGGGTTGCTTGAGAGGGATATATTTGACTTCTACCTCCCTGAGTTCTATAAACCTTGGGTGATCCACTTAAGGGAAACTTGCCGCTGTTGTACAAACCTCTGCACTTGGAGGCCCAACACTTTCTACAAGAATACAAGCATGCGTAGACATCAATTCTCCAAAGCCTTGTGTGCGTTGGTGAATTTCTATAACTCCTTGGTCAGTTTATCATGACCAGGACCAAACTCAACCTTTTATTTTTTAGACATTTTATATTTACCAATAGCAAGGTCACGTTCCTTAGTGAGTTTATA